>JAVUNC010000005.1:56569906-57169906 GCA_032173965.1 Sitta carolinensis | reverse complement strand
CAGGTTGAGATCTAGACTGATTAAAGGGTGGCAGCTGATGAGGTTTAATTATGTGGCAACAAATGAGGTATGCATGGGAAACAGCAAACTATAATTTCTGTGAAGTGCCTTAGAAGTTTCTCACAGCCTCCAGTTCGAAGGCAGGAGGAAGTCATCTTCCCTAACACACTCCCAAACCACATACAGGAAGTGGATACAAAACCTTCTTGACTCTGAATCTCAGAATTAAATGCCGAAGTACTATAAAAGAGGGAGAGAAGTTGGGAATTACCTTCATACTTAGCATGCCCAAAGTGACTTGGAACAGCACCAGAGAGCCCTCGTAGAAGAAGAGGTCCCAAATACGCAGCAGCAGCTTGATGTGGACAACACTAGCAAAAGAGGTGAGGAACCAGTGCAAAGTGATCAAGGAGAGCTCTGTGAACAGAGACATGGAAAATAATCACAACAGAGGAAGTCAGTCAACCAGTGAAGGTGGACTATCCTAAGGGCTTTCCTCCATGCATTGCCTCCAGGGTCATGAGGTTTGCTCCTCTCCCTAATGTTTCCCTTTGTGAAAAAAGAACAATACTCTTTGTCTGCATGTCACCCTGGCAAGAAATTTCTAGGGCACACTTTTACCAATGTCGTGCTCCTGAAGCAGCTTGTCCAGGCGGGGCAAGTACTGCACGATGAGCTGCCGCAGGACACGCTGGTCTGTCTGCACGCCCATGAGGGTGGTGCTGAAGTAGGAGGCAGGAACCAATTCCTCGATGATAGCACACATCATCCAGAAGGCATCTTCCTCCTCCAAGAAGAGCAGCAGAGAGGCAGCCACCTAGGATTTTGAAGGAAGAAAAACTGCATGTTCTGAAAGGAGTAGAACTCTCTCCTCATTTTCTCAAATGGAGACATGGACCAGTATCTAGGTGACATAAATCTTCCTTCTGCAGTCTCCACTGAGGGGATTTCTCCTCAGTATAATGACTGCACCCTCCCCAACAGATGGACCAAAGTCTTCTGTATCTTTGGATGTGTGGTGCTATTCTGCTCTCCCTTCCTTAGGAAAAGTATTCCAGGTGGAAAGGATTTATCTACAGCTCATTTGGAGACCACAGTATCTGGCAGCACTACCTCTAATCATTCACTCCAGTGTAGCAACCAGAGACAAACGGATCCCTGTCACAAAGACACCCTGAAAGCAGGTTACCATGCCAGTGCCTTGACAATATCCAATGTCTGGGTAGAGCCAGGCAAGTCCCCGTAGTATCCTGCGCAGGCGTGGCACCCCGATGCTGTTCATGTTGGAGAAGCAGGCATTGCTGGGCATTGTGCGTAGCAAGTCCTTTTCAATCTGTCAGGCAGCCATAAACAAGGACAGACAGGTTGCAGCACCTGAAAAATTGCCTTCAGCTTTCTGCACTTCCCCCAGCCTCCTGCCTCAGGGAACTCTGCCTCCCCACACCCACCCATAAGTCCTCAGGCATCAAAGAAGGTGTCCCTGTCCAAGCACCTGGGGTCGGTTTAACAGCCTTCACTGACATGTGGAAAAATGCCAGTGCAGACAGTGGCTTGCCAAATCCCTAGAAATACTTGTCTGAACTCAGAATGTAGTTTCACAACTGACAATAGGAAACATACACTAGTTGGGAATTACATCTGCATGGCTTCCCAATGAATGTATTCCAGAGAAAGACCAACAACATGGCCAAATCTGTGAGATCAAAGGAAGAGGGGAAACACCCTTTAGTAGTCTTGTTGGTGTTAGGAAACTTTGTGTTTGAGGGAACAAAGACTGGCCCTGAAAGCAGCTGCCACAACCTCAGCAGAGGTGCATCTGTCAGCCTTTCACCCTTCCCTGCCCTCAGTGACTATCATGATGTTTGCTGAGACGCAATTGAAGCATTTTTCTAGTCTGCAAGTAGCATGGATCAAACCCTTTTCCTGCTGTCCTAGGAAAGAGCAGAGCTAAACAATTGCTATTCCAACAAAACAGAGGAGAATTATGCCCCGCAGTACTAAGCTATAGCAGGATTTAACCACACATCCTCTTAACTGCCCCTGCTGCAGATATCAGGCAGACACCCCGTCTTCCTCACACAGCAAATCTTGTCCTTCTTCCCACTCAGCACTAGGAAGTATCTCCTACCTGTTTGGCAGCAATGGTTTCATCGTTAGAGCTGTTTTTTACAATATCTCGATATGACATCTCTGAGTTCCTCTTCTTCTGCAAACCCCCTGAAAGGCGCATCCACAGCTGGAGGGACAGGGTGAACAGAGATAGAAGTCACTCCGACAACCACAGAAAGCCATAACCTGGCACCCTCTCAAACAAGAGATCCCATCCCATGATCTCTTACTCCAAGCAGGAGTGCCTGCCCAGAATAGGCAGCACTCTCACCTGTGGCCTCATGCTATGTGGAATGCCAGCCAGCACCAGGGAGCGCAGCTTGTCTGAATGTGGCAGGGTGACCTCAATTTTGTCCCAGGTGAGGTCACCCACATCGTGGTTGTGTGTGAATTCCAGATGAGCCTGCCACTTAAGCCTCTGCTGTGGCTCTTCTGTCAGTGGGACCCCCAGAAGCTTGCTGGATTTTGGCTCAGCACCATCTGCTTCAGCAAAGGGAAAAGAAAGGAATGGAGACAAGTGAGAGAGGGAACAGGAGAGGAAACAAAACATGGCAGGGTGGGGAATAGGATGGCCATCTGAAAAAAGCACATTCAAAACATTCATATCTTCCAGTCAGAGCATGGAAAGGCAAAAGCTGGTTTCTAACTGCCTACTCCATGCAGCAAATTTTATGGCCATAAGCAAAAGGCTTGGGACCTTGAGAACTAAGAAGCTGTTGGCAGGCTTCTAGTCTCTACTTACTCATGATTTAGAGCACAGAGTGGCTGGAATTAAACAAGATCCCAGCAGCAGTCATCCTGCTGGGTTTTGTACGGATCTGTAAATCAAGCTGACAAAAGCATAGGAAGCCTCAGAGCAGGAAAGCAGAAGCTATATGCTCATGGAAGTAATGAGGTGCAAAATGTCAACTTTGGGGATATCTAATCACCAAAAATGCTTTAATAAGGACACTTCCAAATTCACAATGAGAGAGCACCTTAACCTGAGGCTGGCTTCCTATAATAGATACTTTAGCACAAGGACAGGTTTGACATAAGGCACTCTGTCCTTCATCATATAATACATCCCAACAATGCACTCCAAATCTTTCTGCTGATTTTATAATGTACAGGTCTATCAAATGTTCTGACAGAAAAAAAAAAATTACTGTGTTCTGTCCTCATCTCTAGGTCATTGCTTCAAAGAGGAACCTCTGTGACTCAAGGTGCCTCAGTGCACACATGCAAACAACTTCTACCCTTACATTATATAGTCTGAACCCTGGGAATGACCCCCGGAGCAGATGAAACAATTTCCTACATCTCCCATGCCTCTCTCTTCCTCTTTGCTAAGGCAGCCAGCTGTTGTAGTTCAATGTTCTGCTTCAACAGCACTCCATGCCTCCTTCTAATTGGTTGCCTGTCTCCAGAGTTTCCAGAAAACTAGGATGTAGATTTTTCCCCTACAATTTGTCCCAGATTTACACTTTGCTGAGATGGGCGGAGCACTCACCACTCACCTTGGCAATGAGTTTTTCAGCAGACATTTTCAGCACATTTCATTGTGCCTGCTATGAGTCCTTGCAGTGCTACTGAACGCAATGGAGATCCCAGTGTGAACTGGGAAAGTTGCCCTCCTCCAACATGCAGCTGCTAATGGAAATGGTAACTCCTCAACTTTTCTTCCTCTTCCCCATGGCACAGCATAAGGGGATGGAAATGACTGCTGCATAGTCTATACTCTGGACTTGCATAAGGCCAACACATCTAATGCACTTGATTACAAATGATAGGATACAGAAACAGGTGGGTAGACAAGACTTAGCACAGAGTGGTTGCAAAATCCTGCCACACTTGAAAGCATAGGAAGGACTGGACACAATGGAAGCAGGAGGGATGGGACTGGCTTTACCTTCCTTGTCAACTCGGAAACCAAATTCATCATAGCGGAACTCCGGCTGCTCGACGGACTCTTCTTTCTGGGAGATGTGAGGAAGGAAAACAGACATTTTCATCAGTTTATCACTGAATAACCAAACAGAGACACAGAGATATTGCCTCATCCCACTATTGCCCACTCTGTGCTATTTGACCAACTAGACCCCTTGCCCTTTAATTTTTAAAGCCTCCCACCATAGTCCCCAGCTGAGGAGACGTTGCCTGACATTCCCATTTTCTTCTTCGTGGAAAAAAACTATACTGCTTTTCCTAGCAGGACTTGAGCTCAGCCTCTTATCAAGATCAGAACTGTCCACCTGGATGAACACACAGCTGTCCTCATGGACTGAGGAATACACACACTCTAGCTAAAGTGGCCTCTACTGTCTGCATCACTAATATACAGCTGACGTTCCTGTTACCTCTGCACACACTGCAAATTCAGCTCCCTACACCATTCCATCTCCTGCCCGTTTCTCTCAAATTTCCTTTGAAAAGCAGCAGGCAACACTGGGATTTGCACCTGTGATGCAAGTCTAACTTAAAGGCCAAAGAAACTTTAGGTCCGTGACCCAAATCTCAGCCTTTCTCATGTGTGATCATGGTTGGCACTGGGGCTTACTGGGGGATACACACTGGAGATTACCTCCAGGCTTTTTTTAGGAATAGAACCCTAATGCTCTCTCCCCTTGCCTGCAAGCCCACGTGCACCTCCTTGTGGGGACTCTCACAAGCACTGCATGCGGGCAGCACCCAAGAAGCACTGCCCACCTACCTCCACAAAAAGCTTTAATGTGTTTTCAGCAAACACTGAGGCCAAATTACAAAATTCCACAGCTGCTTCCTTCCTTCCTGCTCTACCCACCTGGTGACAAGCCTGAGGCTAGAATTTCCTGCCATGCACAAGCCACCCAGAGTAGCTTGATGATGACAGAGGTTCCCTGAGGGTGTCAACATTTTTACAGTGGAGCAACAGTTGCAAAACAGGAGGGAAATAATTCACAGAAATTTCTTTGTGCTCTGCAAGATCCTCTTGCAAGAACCAGGATGCAACCACAAAATATGTGAAGTCCTCAACGAAAGCACTGGAGGAAAAGTGCACCTCTCCCTCCTTTTCCCTGTGGCTTTCAGAGACCACCAGAAAACACCAGGTTCCCTCTACTTTTGAAGAGCCAGAGAACATCCCCACCCTGCCCCACACTGTACCTGTGTGTATTTTGCCAGGATCTCCTGAGGCCAAATGCTGGGTGTGAGTGCTGAGAAGGGACCCCCAGCAGAGGGAGTGTGATGGCCTAAACAGAGAGATCAACACAGTGAAAACCTGGAAGAACCCTTGGAAAATACACACTCCATACAGACTGTTCCAACATGGGAAGGACTCACTCATCAGTTCATTGCTACTGCTGCTCTAAACACTGAGACAGCTCCCACTTCACCAGGGAAGCCAGTAATTTCAGATGGTTTTGTTCCTTTTTACTGAGTAAAAGAGCCAAACGGAGTTTCCTCTAAGAAAGCAATTCTTAGGGAATAGTTCCACAGCATCATATGAGCACTCACCTGCCACGAAAAGCTGTGTAATCAGCAACAAGACAGGGGTATCATCACCAAATAAATAATATTTTTTGCAGAAGTAAATTCTTCCTATGAAGCAGCACCGGCAGCACTCCAGAGTTCCCTGAGACTCTGTCACTCAGGCACCAGAATGGAAAATCAGAGCCCTCAGAAAGATGCTCAACTGCTCCCTTTTTTCCCAGCAGGCTGAGATATTGTCAGACCCTGTATAGAGAGCTGCAGCAATGAAAGTATGCCTATAATCTTGGTCTTTTGTGTTCAAGACAAGCACCCTTCCAGTCTCAGGTAGAGTCCCAGTGAATAGCTTCCCTTGGAAAACAAGCAGACATCAAGTCTTGCAATTGAAGCAGATAAACATGTCTCAAGTCTTCTGTTGTTTTATCAGCAAGACAAAGGTCTACTTGGCCTTGAAGCATAGTCTCCCCCAGGGTTCTGTGCCCTGAAATAACCAGTTGGACAACGAAGGAAGGTTTAGAAAAGAGTACAGGGTGGGAAAGTTGGCTTCTCTAATAAGACCTAGTTTTAGCGAAACTTGTATCTCAGAAGGCCACAACTGAACTCCAGTTATTCTTTAGCATTCTGCCTGTCCTAGAGCTACCATTGTACAGCAAAAATCTCTCAGTCACTGTGAGCCACTCACTTTGGGGGAAATCTTGGGGGGAGAACAGAATCAAGCAAATGTTAAGGAAAAATGGGGAAGGCAGACCACATTTCAACCTCCTTTTTTTCCCTCTGTTCAGCAGCTGAAAAAGCTTCTACATGGTAAAAGAAGGAACTGAGTTCACGCTGAGTGAAAAGGCTGCTGGGTCACAAAGTTTCTTCTCTTTCAATCTGACCAGAAGGTATGTTCATGTAAAAAATGGCTCTTGGAACCAGAAACCTTTGTTATAAAGTTTCAGCTGAAGACAGAGCAAGCAACCAAATGAGAAGATACTGCAGCAATTTGTGTGCTCACCTGACATTGCACAAGGCAAGGCTGAGTGGCACAGGTGTCAGCAGGTCCAGAAATGCTGTCCACAGAGGTGAGATGTTACACTCCTGTTACAATAAGAAGAAAAGGGTGATGAGAGAATTCAATCAGTATCTAAGAATATGGTGGGGGACTGACAAACCCCTCCCACACAACTTCCTCATGTGAAAATTAAATTCCTTAGTATTTAAGTTCTCCTACCACAAGAAATAAATTCCAGAGACTGGAATTTCCTTTTGGCTTCATATTTACTGAGCAGCTAGAAAGAGCGCACTGTCATTTGTCAAATTTCTTGTGGAAATAACAGCATTGCTGGTTGAAAGAGTGTCAAAAACCCAAGTCAACTTTTAACACCTTTTCCATTGCATATTGTGAGTCCAGTATTTAATAATGTAAACTAAGAAAACACCCCATACATCATCATTCTCTGAAGACACTGACCATAGAAAAGGGACAGGAGCAGTGAAAAGGGTTTAAGGTAGTATTATTAAGAGTCAATAAGTTCAAAAGAGATTTTAGGAGTAGCACCATAAAGCACAGGAGTAAAGTGTGTACGGCTGCCCAACACAACTCCCTTGCATGTGGTTGTGGACAAGATGCTATCAAGTACCTCTGCCATGAATCATGAACCAGGCTCCTCTGACCGAAATCGGGCGATAGAGCTCCCCTCCTTGCTTTCCTGACACTAGTTAACAGCAGATTTTTATGGGAATTTCCAGGAAAACAATGGATTAGTTCAGTAATCAGGGAGATTCTGGACTTTAAGATCAATGTTAGAATTTGTTTATGGGAGACAGCAAGAGCAGATAAAGCCAGTGCTGGGATAGATCAGTCACCCACACTTCCCTGGGAAAGAACCTGGGAGAAACTAACATTTGCACATCTAGGATGGCTTTTCCAGCTTCTCTTTTCAATAAAGCTACTTATGACTGTAAGCTGCTAAAAGGAGGAACCGCAGGGATTCATCCCACAGGCCCTATCCAAGTTGTTTCCCAGTGCTGATTAGTACAAGGTTATATTGCCTTTGCATCTCAGAGCTTTCCAGTGAGCACCTGCAGCCAGGAAGCGACCTGCTACAGCACTCCAAGATAAGCAGCTGTATGACACTGCAAAAGCATAAAAAACACGTGTCTGGGAACACAAATGATAAGGTTTCCTCCTTACAGATTTAAACAGCTCTCTGCCTGAGAAAAGGCCAGCATGGATGAACAGACACTCTGATCCATTCTGACTCCAACTCTTAAGGCAAAAATAATCACAAACAAACAAAAAAATAAAATCCAGCTTTTGTTTCTGAGAAGCAATGTTGTCCACAGGATGGTGAGTTGCACATCCACCCGTTCTGTAAATGTTTGTCTGTTCTTCCCTGCACTCTAGTCCCATTTGTTCCTTTAGCACCAACTCTTCTCTTAGTAGTTGAAGACACAACAATTACAAAATGAGCACCTGCATGCTTGCATTACATGGGAACACAGAGAGCATGCACCCCACGCAGGTAAACTGCCTGACATTACTTACTTCCCTTTCAACATTGCTGTGAATATATTTTAATGCTTTTTTCACTGCCTTGCAACCATGGCTGCTTTGTTCCTGAGCCTGCAAGGTAAGCCCTGCCTTCTCTCAGCCCTGTTTCCAATGGCCTTTATTAGGAATGCAGTCACCACATGGTACATGTGCCAAGCTTCTGCCTGTGCTCTGAATCCACCCTCACTGCCTCAAGCTTGTGAGTAGAGATTATTCCCCTCAGCCATTATTAACCTTCACTGCATGCACAACCACTGCTGATCCAACCTGCTGTGGAGGAGCCAGGCCAGGGTGTCAGGCATGTGGCTGAGAAAAATACCCACAATAAGGGAATTATGCACAGTGCTTGGAAACAGGGCAGGAGAGTGCTAAGTGAGTCTCTCCTTGTCCCAAGACAGGTGGAGCAGATGGAACACACTCCCTTGTCCACGTCATCGCGCACTGGCCTCTGCCTTGCTGGGGATCACTCCCCTGCTTGCTCTCCTGTCCCTGACATTAGAGCACTGAACTTGGTGGGCAGGTTTTTCCTGTCCTTGGTTCCCATAGAAACCTTCCTGCAAGCACCCATCTGGGACAGAGCCCAGAGAGAGTGTGAGGCTCACCTTGCTGCTGGTGTGGTTGTGCAGAAGGGCACTGTGAACAGCAGGAATCACTCCAAAGAAGGCTCCTGCTGTGGCACATGGAGACACTGCCCTGGGCACTGCCCTCAGAGCCAGGTATCTCCAAAAGAAGGTGCTAAGGCCACAGAACCAGCCCTTCCAGCACCACAGGAACTGGGAAAAAGGTTCCCTGACACAGCCAGGCACTACCTAGTGCGAGCCAGGAGGAGGAGGCTATCTGGTACATGACTGACACAGAAAGGCCTTTCCTTTGAGGGATACAAACCTAAAGCAACTCCCAAGCTCTCCTAGTCAGGAGATAGCAAGAAACAAAAGGGGCTCCACAAAGCTTATGAAACCACGCGTGCTGTATTATTTACAACATGCACATTTCTGAAATAAAGCAACAGTTAGAAATACCAAGGGAAAAAACACATCGGATCCAAGAAATATTAATGGCAACTCCCAAACTCTAAGTACAACAAAATTAAAACCAATTTCACCCACACATTAAGGAGCATCTCCCATGTTTAAAGGGAATTTAAGTTTCTCATATGAAGCAATTTGGTCACACAGCAGGTAGTCTTCATATTTTGAAAGAAATATATTTTTTCATAAAATACAAATAGTACCTGTTCATCACAAATTTATTTTTTGAATTCAGAGTCCAAAACAAATCACACCATCACTGATTCCAGCCTGCTAGAAGACAGGTGTGATGTACTTGAAAAAGAAGGCTGCAAGGGAAGCACACAGTCAGCATCAGGTACAGTCATTTGAAGAACTCCACCTGCAACACCTTTGGTGGAGTTGCAAACACACACCATGCAGGATTATGTCTAATTAGTTTATTTTCTTGTGCAGGTGTCCTTTAGAAATTGATGTTTGCAAAGGAGTCCTGCAAATTTACTTCCACTTGGAAATACTGTGCCTCCCCTGGACACACTGGCTCTTCGCCACAGCTGTAGTATGAGAGATTTCAATTACCTGGCTCCTGGCAAACACCAGACAGCAATCTCCTGCTGCCTGTGCTTTACCTGCTTGGCCTCTTTTGCCACGTGATCTCCACCTAAGCCTGTGGTGGTAGTGCCAGGATGCGCTAAGCACGAAATGATGTTGCCTGGAGCCTTTCAGAAGGACATTTATTTTGGGACAGAAACTCCTTCCCAGGAGTGTTCTCCCCCACTGATTTTAGGGAAAAAAAAAAAAAAAACAACAAAACAAAACAAAACAAACAACCCCCAAAAAACCCATGAAGAAAGAAGAAACTACCAAAAAGGCAGCATATCTCTAGCAGACTGTGCAGAAGACAAACATTTTACCAAGCAATGTTATTGTATCCTGAAAACTTTACAACCAGTAACTATGCAGGAACCTCCACTCAGTAACATCAGAAGGAGCAGAATGAGCATAATTTTCATTCACTATTACAAGAACTGTACCTCTGTTCTGATAGTTACAATACTTCTTCTGGTAGCAAGCTAGCATGGGAAAAACTCTGCTTTCCTTTATGTTTAATGAACAGAAAGCAACAGTGTATGCAGTAAATCCCATTGACACCTCTGGACTGTCATCTGGTTTTCACTGTTCTCAATTCTCTTTCTTTATTAAGAAAAAAAAGCTTTGGAAGGGAGAGAAGTGATTGAAAGTCACCGTACCCATTAGGAGGCTATGCATGTATGTGTAGTTCTGGAAGCCTCTTCCAGCTCAGTTTTTGAAATCCCAAGTAGATTGTGTCCAATTTAATATCTCCCTCTCAGAAATCAGACAACAGCTCAGCACTGAACCAAGCAGTTCAATGTTGTCTTCTCACAACCAGAAAACTTACATTTTCCAGATTATAATCCTGATTTGCTCAATGAAATGTCCAAGGGAAACTCTCAGCAGGATGCCCTTAGCCTTCCTTCCCTTCCCCCATTAGTGTCTCCCTAAGGTCAGGCAAAGGCATATCCTGGAGCTGCAAATGCCATTAGTCCACAAGTCAATATTTGCTTTGCACACAGAGTCAGAAGAGAACCACAGCTTCACAAACTAATACAGAAGTGAGCAAAGCACAGCCACACACCTGACCAAGGGGCAGACAAGATGCAAAGAGCTCCTGTCCCTCACACCCTGACATGCTGGCTTTGTAAAGAATGTGGAATCCCACACAGATACTGACAGATACACTGGTTAAGAAGTCAATGTGGTGCTAGTGAACCTGGCTCATCCCAAACTTTCTGTCTGAGGCTGACAAACCACGACCAGCCTCATACTGCTTTGGGTGTTGAGCAACACGTACAAATGAAGGCTGGAAGTGCTGAAGTGGCCTTCAGGCTTCTGCTCTACAGCATGACTGGGAATGAAGAGCTGGGAACTTTAACTGCCCTCACTCCACTTCTTGTAGCGCTGGAAGTGAACCAGGTCTCAAAAGGGAGGTGAGAGACCTGGAGAGCAGTGAGGTGGAAGCTTGCAGAGCCAGGTGAGCAGGGAGGCAAGCTGCTGACAGGTTCTGCCACTGACTGAGAGTGGTGCAGAGGCACCACCCAGGACTCCAGCGCTGCTCAGTCATCAACTGGGATTACACACCGACAGCAGGAATGTGGCAGGGCCAAGCGCTTCCTCCCAGCTGCCTCAGGGCATTATTAGAGCAACAGAGACAGCAAAAAGTAAACTGGAACTCTGTGATTCCTTGTAGATTCCAGCCCTCACTGGAAATGTAATTCTGTGCAGAAATGTAACTAAAATGCACTTCCATGCAACAGTTCTGCTCCTTGCACTGCTGGGTGTCCAGCAATGCCTGCTGCAATGACAGAGAGAGCCCCAGTGGAGCTGAAGCTGCTGAACTGTGGTCAGTTTACACAAAAGGAACAAAACAAGCTCTTGTGGTTTTACTCCAATTGCATCTCCATTTTGAAAATAAGGATGTGAAAAAGACTCCTGCTTCCTACTGTTTATGCACTGGACTGACAGATCACAGGTAGACTTTCTGACCACAGTTCAATGCGTCAAACCTGTCTCAGAAATACCCTAGGTAACACCTACTTATGTAGAATGCAGACGCCCTACACATCAACAGATATTTTATTTCCAGAGTAGAACTGCCTTTTATTTACCTGGCTCCAAAGCAAACAGCAATGCCAGCTAAGCATGAACTGCACCTCTGTGGAGAATCTCATTAGCCAAGATCCTTGGGATCAGAAGAAGAGTTTCCTCTTTCCCAGTACTCCCATTATTTGAGTGGTGAAAAGGTATGTGACAGGAATACAGAGTGTTCCTTGCAACTCACACAGGAGAATTACAATTGAGCACTGGAAAAACAGTTTTAGGGGTCTTCTGTCTGCGTCAAATGAGGTTAGAAAAAGAGGCCAGGATACAAACTAGCATGGTGTTCCCTCTCACTGCACAGCAAAATTCTCCTTGCTTCCAACACAGAGGCAAGAAAACATGTATGTGCCAAAAAAGGCAGTCCTGCAGTCACCCTAGTCTTCAAGGCTTAGGGTAAAGGCAATTCCATGTTAAACACCACTATGCAAATATAAACCAAATGTTTCTGATTAGTGTCTAAACCTACCTTCCACGAGGGTCAAGTACTGCACAATAAATGGGCATTTTCACCCAAATAAGCACAGTACAGGACCAGGGCTCTTCTGCATAACTCTACAGAACTTTGTTTTCACAAAAAAAATTTCAGAAGAGTTGTTTACCTTCTGGTCCATTGCAGGACTACAATCTATTTATGAGATGTGTATGGAAAGCAATCACAACTTTTTCCAGTTTCATTTGAATACAGAAACTTGAAAGAAAATATTTCTGTTAGAGATGTGGGGCTGTACCTATCAGAGAAAGGTTAAAAGACACTACTGACAGTTATTTAAGGTCAGGTATTATGAAGTTTTTTATCACACTCCTGTCCTGAGCAGTGACAAGCAGTGCCCTCAAGCTGGTCTCATCCTACTGCTCCCAATGACAATGGAACAAGGGCCTGAACAATGGCTCTTCCTTGATAGGGCCTCAGAGGATTTGCAGAGGTTTTGCTTTCATGGTCTGCTGTTACCTTGGTGAGATACAGGAAAGGCGCATTTCAGGTCAACTCTCCTGTAGCTCTGTTTTGTTACTATTTGCTCCAGTATTCACCAAAAAAAAAAAGTCAGATTCTCTTTACAGGACTCTAAGCAGGTCTCGCTTCATTTAGCTCCAGAAAATGGCTTTTAAGGAAAGTGTATCCCACAGCATTCAAAACTTTTTTCTTTTAGGGCTCTGTCTTTACAGGGCTCAACTTTCTGAAGAGGTTAGTAACACTCAAAACACCTCTCAGGTCTGTTTGCAAAGCTCTTATCTAGCATGTCATGTTGGACTACTTAGATCTTGCTCCTCAAGAAAATTATACGCACAGATAACTTAAGAGTGAAAAAAAAATATAAAAAATTGTTAACATTTGTAACAAAACAAGACAAAACCTCTGATATTTCCTGATTCTGAGGATCAGGAAGATTTCTTCTCCAGAGAAAAACAGGACTGTCGGGTTATGACTTTCTCTTTCATCTCTGAATTACCAAATACTTCCCAGCCAGCACTTACTGGGCAGTAACAACAGTTCTTGTAGTCAAACTAATACCAATATACTCTCATCTCTTCACCTGTCTCATAAAAAAAGTCTGTTTGCGTTTCTTCCAGGGTGTTTTCCTTAAGTCAGAAACAAAACTGCTCTGTTGCCAATGTAACTGGTTGTACTCCAGTTTTAAAAAAAATCTGAGACCTCCTCAAAGACAAAGCAAATGTGGCAAGACAACGTCCTTCTCTTCCCCACTCTACTGCCAACAGTAACACAGCTGACAAGTGAGATTTTCCCCAGCACTCCCAGATACTCGGCCTGTGTAAGCTTTATGTATCAAAACCTTTGACCCTGGGATAAAAAGTGGCAGAGAAAGAAGTTTAGGCAAGTCTTTGAGTGGCTAAGGACACAAACCTGAAGTACCAAAACCTCTCCATCCCTTAAGGAACACTTAGGGCATCGCACTCACAGCACAGAATGAAGCTGTTTGTTTACCTCCTCCTACTGGACAGTTGCAAATTCTCTGTATCTTACACATTTGAATTAAGATAGGGTCTAGAATAACCAGTGTGATACAGATCACCAGCAAAGGTCATTGCTGATTTAGCTAGAAGAGCTGTAGGAGCACAAACACTAAAATATAAAGCACCTTAACTTTACTGCTGCAGAAAAAGTTGCAATACTCCTCAGGATTTATTTTTTAAAAGTTTTCATTACTTCTGATGCGTTGGTGAGAAGTTTGCAATTAACAAACTATGTTATGATGCCAGGAAGATGCCATGATGCCATCATTCCAACCACTTCCAAAACAGTTATTGCCTCAAACATTATATCAACAATTCCCTTGTCAAACCATCCCAAATACCAAACATTGGAAACGATTTTGCAACACACAAATCAATTCACCAAGAATGGGGACTAAGATTGGCATCTCTCGCACAAATGTCTTAACCAATAATCTCCACTGTTATCATGTCATGTGAGGTAAGACACATTAATTTCTAAAAGCCAAACATTTTGATTTTTACCTGTCTTTTAAGACTGTCAAGGTTCTTTAGAACACTGAGATTGGCAAAAAGATCTCATCTTGTGGGAAAGTGACAGGTTAAAAGCACAGCAAAGAAGAAAAACCTAAAGAATATTAGAAGAGACCCCTAAAACTGGAGAATTATTTCAGCCCTGAGCAAGTGTGCAGTACTTTCCTCACCTCAATTCTAACATTCCCTGACCAGTGCACTTTCTCCAGAAATACGCCCCTCCTCTCTGCTGCCCCTCAGGGATTACCTTCATCCTTCTTCAGAAGAAGAGTCACTAGGAATGATATCTCCCTAAGAATATCAAACTACATTAGCAAAATGTTATCATAAACAGGAATTAAGATAGGCAGTATTTGTCATTTTAATCTGTTAAATACAGAATGAACATTGTATTAACATGACACAACCAGTCCCTACCCTGGTCTCTTTAATTACATGTCATTCCTCTTCTCACCCTCTTCCTTCCCTCTTTATGAATTCTCCAGAGTAGGAATTCAGCCTTTGTTTCTCTAAAGGGACAGTCACACACACATTGTGTGGATCCAGTAATAAATAATGAAATAGAATTTTGCTCCAGTGGCTATTTCTTTCCAGGCCACCACTCCAGACTCTGCAGCAGCTGAAAAACTATTCTAGAATTTAGATTATCTAGCAAGCAACTGTATCCTGATCAACAGCTCAGCAAAAGCACAGCAGTGCCCCACTCCTGCTAGGCTGACCGTTCCTTCTTGAGTGATTTTAAGATCCAGTCTTGCACTACTAAAAACCCACTGAGCTTAATTTAAGTAAGATCGCTTCACTCTCCCATTTATTTGCACTAAAGGATCCTCCATTTCCTCAAGACACTGTTCTTCCTTTATTCCCACTTCCCCACTTCCAAAAATAAAACTTTTTAAAAAAATCATAGCTAGCCATGCAGAATAGGGCTGAGACATCATGAAGTAGGAAGCTATAACATCACATAAAACCCACACAAACCAACGCTGAAACTGACTTGTTTAGAAAGAAAGCACCTGCTTAAATTCAGGCATCCCTCAAAAAATTAGGAAGGAAGCAAAGCCACACACGGAAATTTTTTTCTGTCCCGCCCTTACCAGTTCTGTGAAGAGACAAGAGCCGTCCCGGAGCCCACAGCCACTGCCTGCAACGAGATTTAAATCCGCGTGACTGTGGCTCTTCGCTTCCTTGGAGTTACATCACCAGGTATGAAGAATTACATCTGCCTCCTGCTCTCCTTCTAACATTTATTATATCTGGCAATCACAGGGCCTGCAGCACGTCTATTTGTGCCCATTGCCTAGAAGATACTGCCACATTTCCATCTGCGTTTCGTGACTGTTCCTTCCCCCCAGCCTGACAGGAGACCGACTGTCTCTCCTCCAGGGCACCTCGGAAAAGGCGCAGGCGTGGAGAGCAGATGAGTATGGCAGCGCAGGACCCCCGGGAGTCGCAGCCACGGGCAGGTGAAGAGGCGGGTTAGAGGAGAGGCACGTCCCGGGGAGCCGGGGGGCCCAGCCGGGGAAAGCGGGGCGCAGGGAGAACGCGCCCCGGGCAACCCTGGCGGAGAAGCACAGCGTGAGTCACTCCTCGGAGCCAGACCCTGCTTCAGCCGGGGCGCGGAGCCTTCCTCGGGCCGGGGTCCCTCCCTGCTCCCCCGCCACAGCCCGGCGAGCGGAGCCACGGCCGCGCCCCCCCCCGCCCCGCACACAGCTCCGGCAGCGGGGCCGCCCCGGCGGCCTCGGCCCCCGCTCGGCCCGAGGGGGCAGCAGGGCAGGGGGTGCCGGGGCGAGGTGTGCGCCGCACAGGTGGCGCAACCGCTCCTGGGGAACGCCCGCGGCGCCGGGGGAGGTGCAGGGCTGAGAGCCCCGGAGAGCGAAGTGCGATCCCCGCCCGCCCCGGCACACACCTGCCCCGGCACCCACCTGCTGCCGCCACCGCCGTCCCCTCAGGGCGCTCGCCCGGCGCCCCGGCCCGGCAGCCCCTCACGCCGCGGCCGGGGCGCATGCGCGCGGCGCGGGCGGTGGCGCGCGGCGCGGGCGGGCGCTGTAGGCCGGGGAGCGCGGCCCGGCGGGCGGGAGAAGGCGCCGGGACGGAGCTGCCGAGCACGGGCACGGGCTGCAGGGACACGCACCGACTGGCCGGAAGGGTGGCCTGGCCTCACGGAGCTATCACAGAATGAATTAGGTTGGAAAAGCCCTCTGAGATCCAAGCCGTGACCGAACGCCACCATGTCAACCAGACCGTGGCGCTGAGTGCCACGTCCAATCTTTCCTTAAACGCCTCCAGGGACGGTGACTCCAGCACCCTGTCTAATCACCTTGTCTGTTAAATTCCTCAATGTCCAACCTGAATCTCCCCTGGTCCAGCTTAAGGCTATGCGTCTTGTTCTGCTGCTGGTTGCTTGGGAGAAGAAGCCGACCCCACCTGGCTACACCCTACTTCCAGGTGGGTGTAGAGTGACAGCTCTCCTAAACATCCCTCCCTCCAGGCTAAACAACAGCAGCGCCCTCAGCTGCTCCTCATCAGACTGGTGCTCCAGACTCTTCATCAGCTTCACTGCCCCTCTCTGGACTTGCTGCACCACCTCAATGTCCTTTCTGAACTGAGGGGCCCAAAACTGGACACAGGTCTCAAGGTGTGGCCTCACCAGTGCTGAGTACAGAGGGAGATGCAAGAGCTGAACAGTTGAGAGCTGGTCCTGAGGCACTGCTTGGTGACCTCTTCGCAACAACTAAGCAGAGGGGAGAATTACATCTCTGGCTGTTGCCACTGCCAACTCTGCAGGAAAGTAGAAAGTCAGGTCTCAAACCGAATAATGGAAGTTCTCCTAAAGGATTTGTATATCATGCCAGTTTTCTAGAAGGATGACTTTTCCTCTGCACCACAGTTATTTATTTTAATATTTCCAGGGAAACAAATCCAACAGCTCACAGCTGGCAGCCTCTACCTGACAAAGACTTCTTTCCAATGATGAGAAAATATACTGTTAGTCCTCTCCACACAGGGTGTGTTGGTTTTTTTTATGGACGAAAGAGGACCAAAAAAGGACGACTTACGCATCTGTCTGTTTTCTTTCTTGGCTATCGGTTTGAGTAATAGCCTGAAAATTACAAGGGTTCAATTAGAGTTATCCTTTTCAAACAGATGGCTAATTAAATGTTATAGCACAAGCAAGCAAAATGTTTTAAACACCGTCATACTTACAAATGTTTGAGACAATTTTGAATGCCATATTCTAGGGGCAAGGTAAAGCCAGCGCAAACCTGATGGAAGGAGATCACAGCCTGAAGCTTCCCACTGCTCTTAACTAAGGAAAGCTCATTAAAAACATACAGTATTTTAAAATCCTTTTCAATAATGATGATCTGAAGGAGAGCAGGTAGTCTCTTTCAGTTAGTTCTGCTTTTCTTAACTCTTTTCAGCAACCACACTTCAAAAATCATCGAGTAATCCTTATCATGTCACCTCTGAGGGTCTGAATAAATAAAGAGGCCAGAGAGAGCTTTTTATTGTACTGAAGCAGAAGAAATGCTCTGTGATGTAGTAACACTAGAGGAAGAGGTAAGGGAATTATTCCAGTTTAAATCAAAGGGAAAAGATCCCTTTGAAGATCCACTATTAATGTCCAGTGAAGCAGACATTACAAAACCAGATCATTCATAAATGAATAATAAAACCAAAGCTCTTGAATTTCTCTGGCATTCAACAAATTCTAGTATCTTTTTTCTTTCCTTATCACATAAAACTTGTAGTAGAGAACAACTTTCACATGCCAGAGCCCACCTGCCATTCATTATCAAGCTCTTACAGCCAAGGAACACAATCACAGCCAAAACACAATGGCTGATTTTTACCCACACCTGTAAATATGATTTTCAGAAACTACAGAGCCACAGCTACATTATTAAACTAGGAAAGGAGCACTGAAAGAGCACCAGTTTGATGAGCCATGAAGTTCCATGGCCTCTCAATATTTGTAGTATTTTGGCCTGTTTGGTCCCCAAGTCAGAGTACTCTGAAAACTTTTATCAACTTTTGAGACACCTGCAGAGAGTTTCAGGGCATGGAAAGAAAGATGAAAATGGGAGTGGGCTCATTTCCTCTTACCTCTGCTGTTCAACAAGTCAGTCCTACATGAATGTCAGGCAGCACCAGGCATTGCTCTTTAACAGCTGGCTGTGCTCTGTAAGGGGCCAATGAAGGTGCTGTGATAGAAGTTACCTTGTCCAATTGAGCGTTTCTCAGTAACACTACAGATGGAGGCTTGACCTCCATCAAACAGCAAACAAAGAGTGAAAAGCCAATCTAGAATCAAGGTGGAAGTAAGCTCTGGGGGTTAAATGTACTGTAGAGAACAAAAAAAAACATGACACAGTAAACAGACCTGGGTCAATAAGGGTTTTATTATCTTCATGTACCCACACACATTTGTAGACTATACCTAAAGTGCCAGTTCAATTTTCCCACCCATCTTGCTTTGGTATGGAATCAGTGCCGGTCGAACCTCCTCCTTCAGGAACTTTGCCACCTGTTCAAGATGAGAAAAATAAAATTAGGAAAAAGAACTTGCCTCCTCCTCCCCAGTTGGACCTGCTTGTCTCACTGGGGTCTCTCTTTCACAAAGACACCCAAAGGGATTGGTATGTCCAGGGTCAAAAGTATGAAGCCACAGGGAAGAAAGACAAGAAAGCCAAGTAAATTAAAAGAGAAAAATGTGTCTTCCTTAGTAGAAGGGCTAGAGTTATGTAATATGCACACTCTGTAGCAAACAGAGTGTACATATTATACACAAAAGGATGCAGGATTAAACTACACATTGCTTTAAAACCCATAGCCACTTTCCACTACTTTACCTGTTGAGGAGCACGTCCAGTGAAGGAGGAGGGATCCAACAGGCTGTCAAGTTGTTTATGGATAGGGCTGAAGTAAAGATCATCACGGACACGGGCAATGAAGTCATTATCACCCCCTTCCTGTTTCACAACAGCTGCTGCTTGCTGAGACAGAACACGAATTTTCTCATGGCAATCCTGCAGAAACAGGGAGAAGAAGATGGAAAAAGAAAAGTCATTACATTGCTATTGACAGCACACGTTCATTTCACCAACTTGTGTGGGATGGAAAAACGCAGAAGTGTACGGCCCTTAACAGTGCAAAAACAAGACACAGTTTGGACTGCAGTGGTTCACATGCCACTTCATTAAAACAAGATTTTCTTCATCCCTTCACATCTGCCCTTTGAGGCTAAAACAGTCCGAATGTCATATACATTCCCTGTTGAACTGTAACACAAACTAATGACACTGGAATAACTTATACTTCAAATTTCCCAAATACTCTTAGGAGTCATTCTAAGGTTTTTTTCTCAATTGTAAACAATGTAAAATCCCTACAGATTTTGAAAAGGGAAAAGAAAAGGATCTGTCCAACTTAACAAGCAATGAGACTTTGCAAACCATGGCCTACATAAGGATAGACTGAGAAAAAAAAGACAACATTCCTTTGGAATCAATTGGTAAGAACAAGGGAATCCAACTGTAGCCAGGCACCACCTGCAAAATCAGATATTGCCAGGCTGATCCTAAAATACAGCCATATGGCTGCATTTACAGCTATGCAGGAATCTTCTTAAATGTATTATTCTTAATCTGCAATTAGGACAAAAATTATCCTGCTTCCTCTATCCAAATGTCATTTTTCTTCAGCACTGACCCACCTCAGGTGAACAGATCCATCTTCTGGATATTTAGGGGAGGGAACTGTTTAGTACTGGAGAAAGGAAGTGAGTTCCAGTGCTATGAGGTGGGAAAGCCTAGGAAATGTGCTGTTCCAAAGTCCCCAGCATGGAAAACAGAACATACGAATGTGAATATGAACACCTTCTACAAATGTACTAAGCCCTATGGGTATGTAATTAAAAAGCACCAGAAAGAAGGTAGGTCAACAAGAAACACAAATGAATCACAGAATGTGATTCACATGTTATAACCCTTAATGCATTTAGTCAGGAAGCTTACTCACTGACCCACTGACATCAGACACAGGGAAAAAAAAAGGAAAAAAGGATGTTTCCAAAGATAATGGGTGATTTGCCACAACTGTTTCAGAAAACTGAAACCGCATATATTCTGCTCAAAGCTTCTGTCAAGTCCTTTCATTATTCTTGTAAGTTTCACTTCTGTCCTTGATGTGGAAATAATCATACAAGGAAAAATTATTATCTAAAATGTAAGTGAAAATAAGGTGTTTTATTAAGGTGAAAATCTGATTATCAATTTTAACTTGAATTGTGAAATTAAATTATAAGGAAAGTAAGTATAATCTAATTGTGTCTGGGTTTACTTACTAAGGAAAGGAAAATATTTAATTACAGTTTGCTTGAACACAGGAAGCTGAATGAAGGACTATAAGCAAAATGGCTAATATACTGTACTGAGTTAGGGAAGAATGATACACGAATGAGTGGTTCAGAATGGTCTTACTTGCTTTTTTGTTAACAGTACTGATTCATCCCCTTTTAATTTTTAAGGTAGCCAACTGCCAACATGTTCCATTTAAAGAAGTCTGGCCTGTGTTCCAAGTTCCTTCAAACACTTAAAAAAGGCAAACACCTACTAGTATCAAACATAAAAATAGGTCTTCCTCTTCTCCAGCACAGCCAGCCAGATGAGCCCAAATGCACAGTGTTCCTAACAGAAAATAGGGATTTCCACAAGTGCTCTCCCCTCAGAGAGCAGAGCCTGGCTTTGCAGCACCAGTGCAATACTAATAACTCTGTGGGAGCAGGGGTAGAGCAGAGAAAGGTGAGACAGGACAAAAGCCCAGATACATTTGTTTCTCAGGAGACAAACACTAGGCTGTAAACAAAGGTATTTTGGACACTTCATTTGTACCTGACGATTGCCCCCAGCCTTCACCATTGCCATGATTATATTCTCTGTGGCCATAAATGGCAGCTCCTGACGGATCCTTCTCTCAATCACCTTAAACAGGGAAGAAAAAAAGAAAACAAAAAGGGATAAAGAAACAGCATTATAGCAAGTCTATAGACGATGGAAAACTTAGCAGTGAAATTTTTTTTTCCTCTCCCCTTGAATCTCTAGGACTGGACAATGGTTACAGAATCACAGAAAAGTTTGGGATGGAAGGGACCTTTAAAGGCCATCTAGTTCAACCACCTGCAATGAGCAGCAATATCTTCAATTAGGTCAGGTTGCTCAGAGCCCTGTCCAACCTGACACTGAATGTTTCCAGGGATGGGGCATCCACCACCTCTCTGGGCATCCTATTCTAGTGTTTCACCACCCTCTTTGTAATAAAACTTCTTTCCTATATCATCTAAATTGTCCCTCTGTCAGTTTAAAACCATTATTCCTTGTCCTATTATAACAGGCCCTGATGAAAAGTTTGTCCCTATGATGCAAAGACAAACTGGAATTTTGAACTTAGCTCTGGAAATCCAGATATTGAAGTTGATAATACTTAGAAGCCATATGTTGTAAGAGACATTAGTTTGGAAAAGATGTCCAATAATTTATTTTTAACCTGTAGTAAGTTACAGGACTGGATGAGATCTGTCTAGACAGCATCTTTCACTGCTAAGTTGTATAGATCCATTCTGTAATTCAGGGAAAAATATCCTTTGTGACAAGTTTTGTATTTACTCTCTTACTGAACTCACAAGAGGCCTTTGATGAATGTCCTACAACAGTGAGAATATGGCAAGAATAGAGCAAAACTCAGAAACCATTTGAACTAACAGATTAAAATGCAATTCTTGGAGCAGGAGCATTTTTGTACACTTTGGCATTGATGTAGCATTACCAAGGAAGTCCTCCTTCCTTACCTTTGGATACACCACGAGTCCCCCGGAGATATTTTGCAGAGTACTCAGAATGATGTCAGCTGTGAGGAAAGCCTCAGCCAGACACACACGCCTATGAAACACACATACCCAGAACCCCGGTCAGCAACAAAGCCACTTTCAGTCCACCTCAGATCCTTCAGCTTCTGTAAATAATGCTCTAAATAGCATTACTGTGGCCTAACACTGGAGCCGTTCTCTTTTTTTTTTTTTCTTTTTGGTCAGTAGAAAGGGCAAGAGAAGAGGTTGAAGGCACAACATAGAAAGCTCCAAGATAATTCAGTGATTACACAGACAGGAAACAGGGCAGCAATCTACAGGATCTTCCCCTATGTGTTCTATGTTCAACTGTCTACTACTGATCCAACCCTCCAGCAGTAAGACATGCTGCATGCTCATGCTGTGCCTGGCTGTGCACAGCGGGGAGTTTGCAAGGGGAAAACATGCATTTTTTGAGGGCTTCCTCCAAGAAACCAGCTCCTGGTGACAAGAGGCTCCTGACAAAAAAAAAGGAGGGAAACAAGAGGAGTAGTGGGGACTAAGTTGTATCGGGCAAAATGCTCTGCATCACGACACAGCAAACATAGCATCATCCATCTGTGACAGCAGGGCCTGGCCCATCCTGAACTGTGATCTTTTAAAATATCCTAGTTCTTGAACCTTGTGCTACATCTAAGCCCTCCAATTTTATCACAGTGCCTTAAAACAACTTTGCTGGACTGTAGATTGACTGAACTTTCTCTGGCTAGTTCTCCTTCGAAAACACTGTAGCTTTAACAAGAAAAATCCAAGGCATAGAATTTTATAATTGGCTAATAAAGTGGACAAATGAGTCTTTCTATTAGATGAGATGAAAACAAAATTTTAAACATTCCAGTACATCTCTCAACACTTGGTAGATACTGGGAAATAAACACACCATATCGACCAGTATACAATTTCTTAAATTTACATTGTTTTCTGATGCCTATGTAGCTCTTTTTTTAATGAGCTGTGGAGTAAGGTCCCTCTGGGAAAACATCTTCTATTTTTTTTCAAGCAATTTTATGGAAGAGACATTATGGAGGAGACTTCTGTGGAGACATTTTAAAAATAAAATTCTCACCAGCAATCTTAATGCTAATCTAGCATTAATCAAGCCAAAACTGCTGCTGTTCACTGTCTCACAGGTGTCATACTTTAGAAGTCTAGAGATTTCTAAGATTCTAAGAGATCAAATTCTGCAACGGAATATGACTTTGAAACTAAAATATTTCGAAGGTAGGTATGAGCTTTATGCAGCTCTAGTACTAAGATGGAAGCATTGTAATTTACTTGATAATAATTGTAGATAATTTCTCAGCTCAAAATAACCATAATGAAGAGTCATAAAACAAAGCAAAATTTGCTGAGCAATATCCTAAAGACCTGCACAGATTTTCATGAAACTTTAAAAAAAGTAATCGTGCTCTTTTCTCCAGGATCTGACTGCTTCTTATAAAGAGTATTTTTCAAAATTAATGTATGTTTTTTACATTATTTGGAGGGCTAAAGAATTGAACAGTTCTCTAAAAAGTAGGAAAAAAAATCAGGCTCAAAAAAACTCCATCCAAAACAAAACAAGGAGAATTTGAGAAATGTGAGTACTGTAATACTGTGCTGTTGAAACAGGAAGACTATGAAAGCAATTTATTACCCTGGCTTCTGTATCCCTCCCTTTCACTGCTGGTTTACTTTGCAGAGGATTTGACATTTAAAAAAAAAAAAGCTAACAGTTTTTATCTGATGGTACAGAGGAAACCAGTTTGTAGTCTCTAGGTTCTACTGAGCCAGCTTTTCGTCAAGGTGGTATCTTGCAGGTTTAGTTCAAAGGCAGTGTTTTCTAAACAGCCCAGAGGACCTTTCTGCACAAGGGCAGCTGCAGTTGCTGCAGGGCACACCCTAAGCAGACCTGTTGGCACTGTCATCCAGCGTGCGCTCGAACCACTGCACGGCGGCCGTTTGGAGGGGATCCATCACCAGCGTCATCAGGTGCCGCGCGAGGCTGCAGCAGCGCTCCGAACGCATTGGGTTCCTTTTGTAAGGCATTGCACTGGAACCTGGCAAGGGAGGAAAAGGGATGCAAACAGGGCAACAGGAGGAGTGCTGCACTCGGGGACAAGAAATGAAGGTACCTCCCCCAGGAGAGAAAATTGTGTCAGGGATCATAGTTTTTACTAAAGCCTCAAAATACAACAATTTTTTAAGGGAATTATATAATAACAAAAATGACACCCTCATTTCCCCCTTCAGATCAGAAACACTTAAATGTGGGCAAAGAAAAAGTGAGATTACATTTTTGCAATTCTGCAAAACACAAGTACTACCACATACAAGGGACAAATAGTTTTACTTTTTAATGTAGTGTTCAGCACCATCTGTCTAGCCTACCCATGGCAATCTTAGCAGTGTTTGAGCCTCCATCTGCTCAATAACATTGTCCCTCACAGTCAGATGCTTACACTGTTGCCTGTTGCTCTAGTGAATGGCATTAAAATTATCTACAGAATGTAGAATGGTACAAGTACCAGATAGAACTAATGCTTAATTCACTGATTCAATTCCATACAACTATTTAGGGACCCTAACTTTCTTTCAGCTCAGTTTCATTAGGAGCATTTCCTTTTCCCTTTCTAGCAGTGTCACAATCACGTCACTGGTGTCCTCCTGGCAAGGGTGCAAGGGTCCACTCTAGTTTCACTGTTCCTAATTTGTCTGCTTATAGAGATCAAAATGCTGGGTTAAGCTGAAAACCTACCTTCCAGTCAGCTTCATGAGGACTGGAAAACTTTAAGCACTCTTCACACCCACGTCTGTCTCTCTAGGCAATGGGACATACATGGCTACTTCTGCTCACCCTCCAAACACAGGAAGTACACAAATACAAATCTGATTTTAATTACTTAATATCCAGAAACCTTTAGGTAAGGTGTTTTTTCTTTTTCCTTCCCCCTTCCTCTTCTTTCTTTTTCTTTTAAAAGGATTGAAAATACTAACAATGTCAACTCCAGTTAATTTAAAGCAAATTCTGCCAGTGACACTTCTAAGTTTGTTTCAAAGGCCACACCAACATAAATGAAAAGACACATATATACACATATATAAATACACCAGTTCAGGAAAGCTCTCTCATCCCTTACCAATCTGGTCTTTCTCAAAAGGCTCCTCTATCTCCTTCAGGTTGGCCAAAAGACGAATGTCAGTGCAAATCTAGAAAGCAAGCATGAGAAATTAATAAAATTGAACCAAACTGACATCCACCAATATATCTTACTGTTAGTGCTCTTGGAGAATCTTTGCATGTATGTACAATAAGCAAACTGGGGTCAGTGATAAATTTGACCCAAAAAATCGACACTGCAATCATACTTCTTGGCCTAAAAATGTTTGTCAAGAAAACAAAGAAAACAGCATGTCCACTGGATTAGAGTAGAACAGGACTCCAACAAGGGCAAATGTTTGCAGGGAATGGAAGACAGATCAGAAGAGAACATTGAAAAAACATAACAAAATTGCACAGTGATTTGCAAACACAGATGTGTGCTCACTGAACTGGGAAAAAACCGAAACAGAAGAAAATACCACAGATCACTTTAGCCCATGAGGAGGAAGAGGGAGGGAACAGAGATAAATCAATGAAAAGAATCCACAAGGACAGAGAATAACACCATTATCAGAAAGGCAATTAACTAGGAGGAAATGGTGAAATTTAAGAACTCATACACCACTAGGAAAAACATTTACTCTAATTGGATCCATTTAGCATACATTAGACTAATATCTGGTGTGGGAGTTGTTAACACATTTAGAATCTGCTCAGTGACAAACTTATTTGTCACTGGCATTAAGATCTTTGAGTACCAGGCATGTACCCAGCACTGAATTTACATGATCACATAGAAGACAGCTGAACAAGGAACACCAATATTTCTTGAGCAGCACATAATGCACCATGAGCACCTTCTCTTCAGGATCTGAAACATTTCTCCCTCTTCCCAATGTACACAAGTAGGGTGCTCACCTTGTGTATAGAAGCCCCCAGACTGGCCAGCACAGCCAGGACTCCAATATCCACTTTGCGACTGTAGGTCTGCCCTGTGACCATGTAAGCCCTAGAAATAAGGCACAGAAGTTAAGTGTTCCAGCCAGACACAACAGTACTGTAATACTTTGAGCAAGGAGTGACATGGCTCTTGAAGTGGAGGGCTGTCATTCTGACCTGATGAGAATGACTTTGGATTCAGGCTGTCAATTTCTTGGGGCAGCATGCAGATGGGAGAGTGGTAAACAGAAGAAAATGGACAGCTGTGCTTTGACAGGGAGACAAGTAGAAGTGGCCTATTTAGAAGGTGAAGTTTCATGAGGGAAAATGCAATTGGGAATGGAAGGCGGCAAGGGAGAATTAGTGAACAGCAGCAGAGATGCTGGCTTGGCAACCAGGGAATCTGGGCCAACACCACCAGCAGGAGTCACACTCTGCTAAGAATGGGTGTTACGTACCACTTAAATCCTGCCTTTGCAGTCACTAATCTGTCCAGTTCTTCAACCTTGGGGTGAAGAGAAAGAAAAGACAGAGATCAAAATAGAACTCAGCGAGGTCAGCAAGATCAAAAATGGTCCTTTGCTTTTCTCAGTTTACTGTCAAAAAATCTTCTACTTTCTGTGAAACATCTCTTCCCAAATGCTGCTCACATTGACAGAGAGCCTTGTCAATGAGCCCCAGAGGGATCATGGTGGCTTTGTAAATTTAATGCCAGAATCTCAATATTCCCCTCAGAGGAAACAGCATTCCAGAGTGGAAAATTGCCAAGACTGTATGTCTACACCCTGGGCTGTCTGACGTACTTTACTGTGGTCTCCCTCAAAGAGCTGCAAGAAGCTGGCTTGAGTGCCAGTGGTGCCTTTCACACCCCGGAAGCGCAGGTCATCCCGAGCCCGCTCCAGGTTCTGCAGGTCCATGCACAAGTCCTGAATCCACAAGCAGCAGCGTTTTCCCACAGTGGTGAGCTGGGCAGGTCTGGAAACAATCAAGAACACAACATGACTCGAGGATTTGCACAAGCACCACACTTCACCTATGAGTCTGCCATTAAGAGTTCCCAACAGATTCATCTCTCTTGACTTACTTGAGCAGAAATTAACTGGATTTGGCTTAGGCAGAAGGATGTACCAATGTCATCAGTAAATGGTACTGAAGATGTAATCATTCCTTTTCAGGAATTAGATGGAATTACATTACCAGAAAACAGCCATTCCGTGTCCATGTGCCAGGCGTCCACCCCCTGCTGGCCTGCAGGGGCTGTATGTGTCCCCCACCCAGGGCACGGCGGGAACCCTGGCTGCCTTACAGCGCCGGTGTGACCTTCTCAGCACAGAAACATCTGCATCCACTTTGTGATTTTAAATGATTGCTCTCAGGAACCCTTCCTTCTCATTTATAAAAATGTGTTCCTCGGCCTTTGGGCAAACACACTTCAACTGCCGGCCAACACTTCTTGTAAGACTCTGCCTTGGAATAAGTAACTGCAAGTTTCAGCTACACTTCAGTCCCCCTGAAAATGCTTTGAGGCAAAAATAGGAGTGTTATGCAAAACCCAGAAAGTGAAATATTTCAAATTATCCACATGAACTCCAAAAAAACCTCTATACTATTTCAAAAAACCATATACACATGAACAGCGTGCTCCTGATTAATCTCAAACATAAAAAGGAAGTTTTTAAGATCTGGAAGCAGGGATAAGCAATCCGGAGGAATACAAAGAAACTATTCAACACTGCAGAAATGGGCAAGGAAAGCCAAAACTCGCATGGATTAATTTAATATGGGATGTGAAAGGTAACAAGACAGGCCTCTGCAAGTACATAGCAGGAATAGGGAAGGCTAGGGGAAAAATGATTGTAAATGGAACAAAAGCCCTGCTGGCAAATGACACAGAAAGGCTGAGACATCAATTATGATTTCACCTTGTATACACATCTTGAACACTCCTCTGTCCTCTTTCCAAAAGCCCAAATAAAACTAACACTTATACTCCTCCAAAAAGCTGCAGATGAAGAGGGCTGTAGCGCTAGAGCTGATGGAACTGACATTACACATACAGCAAGACAATAAATCAGAGACCTGACCTGGAGCTTTCACTCTCCTTTGGGAGAAATGTTCAAGTGCCAGACACTGAGTCTGACATGACCTGTGCTAAATTTCTCTGCCTCTGCTGTTCTGTATCTCTGGGGTAGAAGATGCAGGCTTACCTCATGGTATAGTTTAATGCTTCTGAAAACAGTCTTCATGAAGCAGGAGATCAAACTACCCCAAGAACAGAACCACCCAGATTTCATTGTATCTGACTCAGTATCTGTAGTAACGAGCAGTCATTAACAGAACATTCTAGGCTGCAGTGGAAAATAGAACTTCAAGAAAAACAAAGAAAATCTGACTAGATAACAGGCTTAGTGCAATTCCCAGTCATGATTTTTGGAAACAGTCCAGAATATGCACATCTGTGTTTGCCTGGAAGTCATCCTTTATGAAGCTGTGTTGAAGCAACTGTTGACAGCTAGTCAAAGCAACAGTCCAATTTCCTGTGACAAGCTGGAGTCAGGCATATACGCCTTTTCTGAACCACCAACTGATCAGAGATGGGAAAATGGATGGTGAAAGAGCAGTAGCAGGTCAATTTAATCAAAGCACAGACCACAAAAAGAAAGCAAAGGCCAATGGCTACTTACTGGTAGTGAGTGAAGCCCAAAGCAGGCATGTCGGCATACTTCTCAGCAAAGTCGGCCAGCCGGCTGATCACCCTTGCGAGCTGGTGGAAGCAGGAAGGATAGAACAGAGGTGGAATGAGAGAGGAAAAAGCCCCAAACAACACAACAGAAGTTTCCATGCTTCGGCACAACATTGTGAGAAAAAGGGAAGCGACACCACTGTGCAGGAAGGGGCAGTTGTGAAGGGCAACTGTGCAGCCACCTCCAACTGCAGAATATGGTGTATTTTAGTTTTTCAGGACGTGCATGCAATTTCTGCTTCCTACAAAACTCAAGCAAGAGCTAACACAAGTCATTGGACTTGTGCTCAAACTAGTCTAATCTTCATGCCCAACCCAATCCTGCAGTTGGTTCATCCTTGGGTATTTTCTTTATTCCTAGAATCAGTCAGAAATAAAGCTGCTTGGGGTATAACTGACACACGTACAGTCCAGGGCAGATTGGATGCCAACTCTTTCAGGTCAGATAGACACCACTGCACTACACTCCTGCTATATTTGACCACAGAAAATTGTATTTCTTGAATGCTGACACTCCTAGGAATATAGCTAAGAATACGACTAAAATAATCCTGAAAGCAATACAGCAGTATTGCTACGTAGGATCTGTGGCACAGATCAACAATGAGCTGCTTATAATTTCCCACTGTGAGCAAAAAAGCTCTGGGAAAAGAGAAAGATGTTGTGTGGCACTAAATAGTTTATTTAGTTATTATTTTGCACTGTGTGACTAAAATATATAAATGGCACATATATATATATATACTGTTATATTGCACATGGTATATTCTTGTACCCCTCCTCTCCTTGTTCTGTGGGATGGGTCTTCCCAGACTGATCCCTCCCTATTCCCCTCCCCTTCGGTTGTCTCCCATTAGCTGTATTTCCCCTACTCCCCACCAAACCTAGAATTTAAAATCTCCCCGCCATAAGGTGAGGGTCTCTTTCTCTTCCCTGGAGTGGGTTCTTATAATAAAACTGTGGGACCATGGTCCCAGAAGATAAAGAGTGTCCCATAGCTTTTATCTTTGCCCTTGTTGGGGCAAGTTTTTGGGGTTCAGAGCTAGCCAGGACTGGACCCCAGAAATGAACAGAAAGGAAGGGAAATGTTGACTTTTTTGAGAACAACCCAGACAGACAACTCCTAGCTTCCCACAAAAGTTTAGGAAAATCCAAGTCAAATAGAGGTTATGCACAGGGCATGAATGCACCTCAGTTCTGAGACACTGCAGAACGACCTTCTCACCTTGGGTAGCAGGAGGTTAAACCCATCACGGAGGACAATCAAATCCTGAAAGAAACAAAGAAAGGGACTTTGGGCCATGTTTAAAGGACCAGACATAAGTTTCTCTCAGAGAGAACACAATTAGCTTAGCTGACTCAAAAGCCTCCTCTTAAAACAAATGATTTGCTTTCCTTGTAACAGAACTTGCACTGAACTTGCTTATGACAAAAATGCTGGATACATCATTGCTCCTTTTATACTATCCATGGAAAGTCATAAGTGGTGGAAGACCTGTTCCCACCAAGTGCCTGTGAGTGATTATTTTGAAGTTCTTGGGATTGCCCATGGAATGACAGATTAAATCATATGGTCCCAAGTGGAAAATACAGGCACTGTAGGCTAAAGACAGCAGGAAAGTAAGTGGGCTAATGAGGCGCCAGTTGTCTTTATTCCTTCTTTTGAGACTGAGTTACAGTTGGGCACAAGTGTCACAGGGAAGGTGCTATTACCCAAAAAGCTGAACAGGTTTGCAAAGGAATAGAGAAAAAATAATCTCACGGCAGCCTCTCATGAGACAAAAGCAGCTGTAAAGTTGCAATGGCTTGAGCTTGTTGAACAGCAACATACACTGAGAAGTAAGGCAGTTTGCACTCTGCTTTAGATGAGGTTTTTCACAAATATTTTACAGTTCTGTACAATGGTAGTACTTCCTTTTTCACTAAACACACTGATCCATTCTCTCCGCTGTTGAAAATTTCACTTTCCCCTGAATTATGCAGGGGTTCCAAGTAGCAACTGAAAGCTCATGGACCTTGTTTTGTAAGTCAATGAACTCTTGTCAGAGGGGTGTAACTGATAAATCACACATGTTTCTTCATGTGTTTGTAACTCCCCTCTTATCTCCTTGAATATTTAACATGTGAGCAGAGGTTAGGGAACAGTTTCCAGATAGATCTTACTTCACATCAGAAGAAAGAAGGCAAGTGGAGCTTGCCTTCCTAGGGTAGCCAGGTTAAAGAACTGAATTAACTTCAACAGTAAAATTAACAAGAAATGATCAAAAAATACACAATATTTTATATAGAAAATTTTATAAAAAAGCTATAAAATAAACAACTGTAGCTTTGTTTTTCCCAGCTCTGAGGCAGGGAACTGGAAATACTATATTACCGTGTTATCCCCTACGTAGCAGGAAGTTGCTCCAAGGTGAATGATGGCTGCAGCTTTCGGACAGCAGTGGGCAAAGGTGTGCACGTGGGCCATCACATCGTGACGCAGCTTCTTCTCCTCCTCTGCTGCCATCTTGAAGTCAATGTTGTCCAGATTTGCTTCCATCTCTTGTATCTGCTCATCTGTGATAGCAAGCCCAAGTGACTGCAAGGGAAAAAGAACTTTTATTCCTTTTTCTCTTTACCAACAATCTGAGACAGAAGCTGTTTAAGTAATTTACTCCCATCTGACATCTCCCAGAAGTGTGACAATTTGGTATAATTGAGCTATAACAGCAAATGCTTTCACATTCTAGGGCTCTCCAGCCTTTTCCAATAGGATAGGACAGTGTTCATTCTTAGACGTTCCTCTTGGGCTTTGTACTTCCCTCAATCATATAACATTTCTGTGAAAACAAATGTTATCATGAAAAATACAAAAATGAAAATACATAGGGAAAAGTGATATAAAAATAGTATAGTTTGAACTTATTTTAATGAAATTTACCTTTGGGGTCAAGAAAAACCCAGTTAACATGTGACTAAATAGCTTGTGTCAGGAAAAACTCTCTGGACCACAACTAGACCTACACAACTGTAAAGAGGGGGGTTAGGATATATGAAAAGTATATATGTTGTATATGTTGGTACCTTTTCAAAAGTCCTGTAGAGTACCTCATCTCAGACTGAATATGAAATCTTATGAAATCAGTTACTTGATCTGGAAGGAGGAGATGAATATCCCTAGTTCACTTTTGAAACTAACTGCTAGAGCTTTTCAGCAAGCTGACTTAAAAACAAAGATATCTAAACACAAGATTATACACGGATATAATCCACTAACTGAGAAAAATGTCTTTTCCTGATACTGAGAATTTAAAAGTCACAATGATCTTGGCATTACTGCCTTTTCCAAATTAAAATACTATTGTCCTGTGCATTAGTAATGAGAAATCACCAACCAGGAGGCTTCCAGAATTCAAAGTATTTTAAAAACTGGTTCTGTTCAGAATCGAACTGACTGAAAAAATGGTTTGCAGATGTGGAACCTGGAACTAAAGAAGACAGCGAGTGAAGCAGATGTGTCCTCAAGGCCCTCATCAGATAATTAGTACCCAAACTTATTCTGTTGCAAGCATAAACATGTCCATTAAGTGTCCAGCTAAATGAGGAAAAGCACCTGGCCCCAGACTGCTGCCTTTGAGGTGCACTGGTACAAGACTGCAACTGCCTAAAAGCACAGTCAGCTCAGCAGGCAATACACTCTTGTACCAAGATTAAAATCTCATGCCTTGCTCAGACATCCGTGATCCTTTGGGAAAAGCTCACCACAGTCACAGTTGCACAGAGAGGAAAGAAATAACCCCCAAAAAGGGATGACTTGACATAGAACACGTGCAGGGTAGGGTAGTGCCAAGACAAACTATGTTTTCATCTGTCCACAAACAAAATGTGAGGCCTCTTCGCTACGAGCTTTTGCTGATATTGGCAGTACCTCGGGAAGAAAACAATCGAATGTCTTTCAAACCCGTGTACCTAAGAAAACCAAGTAGGAAAACTACACAAGGAAGAACACAAGGTGTTCCCCAAAGCACTGCAGGTCATAGAAGTGATGAGCTCTCTGGACTGTGCTTTTAGGGAGGGTGTCATTCTTCTGAGACTGTGTCAATATTCTGATGTGCTACTCTAACAGCTATGAGTGTTCATTACTTTTCCTAAAGGACAGGGCAGAACAGGCAGATGACATGGCACAGCTCCTGCACACAGAATGAGAATGCCAGGTTGCTCATTGTATAAAGAACATATGACCGAAAAATAATGAAATTTACACTGGGCAGAAAAGATAGATGGAGGGTTACTATAGAAAGAGAGAAAACATATTTCACACGTACAAAACATATTTTAAGTCAGTTTGATGCTGCAGGATGGAAAAGCTACTTTTATGAGAAGGGAGAGCTCCAAGAAATTTGCACTTGACTTTCAAATACAATTAAGTCAAGAGTTCAAGATAAAAAGTGTTAACAGAAGAATCAGAATACAAAGGAATTTACGCAAAAAAATTAAACTAGTATTTTGGGATGAGTATAAATTCACACACCTCAGCTCTTAACCCAAACTCTGAATACTGGCAGTTGGGAAAAGATAAAGTTTTTCTTACTAATCCTGCATTTTGCTAAGCCTGTTCTTTCAAACACCTGCTATTGCCTGCTGAAAGGAACAAAACACTGTATAGACTTTCTGCCAAATTCAGTTTCTACTGAAATAATTCTTCCATTTTTATCTCACATAGTCCAAGTGGACCAGTTGAAAATTTCACCTATTGAGTGAATATTGAAGCCATCTGCCTGGCCCTGTACTTTACCTAAAATTTCATCACTAAGCTGCATGTCTTCTATATTACTAGTCCCTGCCACTTTCAGAAAACCTATGATTAGACCTTCCTAGAACCAATTTATAAGAAGACAAAAGTAAGTATTGCCCACAGTTAATTTATTACTTTTTGGTTTTTAATGTACCTGAAAAGATACGCTATTTATCTTCAAAAAGAATGACCAAAGAAGCAAGACATGAATATCTTGGAAGTGAGGATATTTGCTGCAGTAAATTACCATGGTTCATTTATTACCTGGTATTTGGGTTGGTGTTCTTTTTCATAAAAATACTATGCATCTTCTATAAGGAACCTAAAGAAACTGATTCTATGTGTAACTATCTGATCACTGACAGAGGTAACAGGTGCTGGAAGTAGCTGACTCTTCCTCCGTTTTAGACCAGAGCTGACATTAGATTACAAACTGCTTTGGAATGAGGAGCCAGATAAAAATAGTAGTCTCCCTCTTCCCACTATGAAAAGAGAGCTCAAGAAGTTGTAAGACCTGTGTCTCCTTTCTGGGAACAAAACTCTGGGGTGGCAATGGGAGGCAGAGCAAGAGTCAAGAGATGGGGGGTAGCCCAGAGTTCAGAGCTTGTGAATGGAAACCTAGAAGCCCAAACTGGTTCTTTCAAGCAGATTGCTTTCTCCTGTTGGGAAAGTCACATACTCTGTTCTTGAACTGAAGTAAAAATGATGATTATCTGCTAGAATGGATACAACTATGTTTAAATTGTCATGCTTTGAACATGCAAAGCTCCTCAAGCATGTGTTCGTACTATTTCTACTCTAGATGAGATTTGCAGCTTACTCCAGTATTTGAACTGTGACAAAATAGGCATGGGTACTTCGGAAGGTGACTCCTATTTAGCACAGCTGTATAATTGCACTTTCAGCTTCTGAAACATCACATTTGATCCAGCATATTATTGACTAAGTTGCTGTAGTGATGTTATCCTTGAGTGGAGAAGGAACACGGTAATGACACTGTGCACTGTGGGTTCATTCTCCAGCATGGTGCTCCTCTCCCTTGCACTCATAGTAACAGCCACCTAACTGGCTGTAACACAGTAACTAGCAACCTAGTGCTTGGATTGCTTCTAACAATCCCAGGGCTTTGAAAACAGAAACTGGACTCTGTACAAAACAAACGGGCTCCTATTGAGTCTGAAAACTAAAGCCATTCTGTCAGAAAGCAGGATGGTTTTGTGCCCTTTTTTTCACTGTCAAAAACCTGGTAAGAGTCACAAGGAACCAAGTCAGTGCATCTTAAAAACTGACTGTGTCTCAATTAAGATGTAATAATAGCTGTACACGTATCCTAATTAGGACCAGAGTCAAAGTCAGAAGGCTTAGCTTGAAGTGCTTATTGAAAAAGTTAACTTCATATCCTCTACTAACACAGCAGCTTGCAATCACATGGACGTACTCTCAGTTGCCGTTTCCTGATAATTGAATTAATAATATGCAATACCCAATCTTTTGTGGTATTATTTTTTTTGCGGCACTCAGCCTACCAGAAACATCATAACTACTTGCAGGGTAAAGGTACCGTTCACTTCGGCCAAAAGTAAACTTATCTCGGAAAAAAAGGGCTATCTAACAACAAACGGCTGCAGCTGCAGGGGGTGGTCCAGCTGGCACGGACTGACAGCCATCGGATTGAATGGACAGCGGAGCTCACCCGTCACACCTCCTGGAAAGCAAACAGCCGAGCGCTTGGGAAGGACACCGATGTTTGCTCAAAGGCAAACCCTCACCAAAGATTGCTTAGCAGAGCTTTTACAAAACCAATTTTACGGTGCAGCCAAAAGTGCAAGGGGGAGGGTATGAGGCGAGGAAAGTGATTTGCTGAGGGGCGACAGGTACGGGGAGGATTGTGTACAGAGTGCTGGGTAGCCCTGAACTCGCCGAGCCCCCACCCCTCCTGCCCCTTTGCACCCCGGAACACGCCAAAGGGGAGCCCAGAAAGTTGCTCTGGTCGGCGTCCCAAGAGTACCTGCGGGAAGGTACGGACGATTCCCGTCGGTTCCCGGGCTCTCACCCGCCAGAGCCCTTAAGGGAACCGGGACGCCCCGGCACCACGCTCTCCCCACGCCTGGCCGCCGTGCCCTCAGCGCCCGTCCCGCCGTTACCTTCTCAGCCTGGGCGAGGTAGAGCCAGAGGCGGCGCCAGGTGCCGAACTTCTTCCTCTCGCTGAAGTTGTAGGCCATCTCGGCGCTGGCGTACCGCGACACGAGCGGGGAGCGGTACCGCGCCATGGCGTCCTCCTCCTCGCCGGGGGCCGCCATGGCAGCAGCGGCTGCGGCGGCGCGGCCGGGCCCGCGGTTTAAGGGCGGGCGGAGACCCCGCCCCGCCCCGCCCCGCGGCGCCCCACCCCGCCCCGCCCCGCGGCGCCCACCCCGCCCCGCCCCGCGGCGCCACCCCGCCCCGCCCGCGGCGCCCCGCCCCGCCCGCCCCCCGAGGCCGGCGCAGCCCGACACAAAACGCGCACAAACCACGAGCTTTAAATGCTTAGCAGCCAAACACATTTATTAGTACTTTTTTTTTTTTTTTTTCCCCAGGAACCCAAAAATAGTTTGTAGTTATAATGTAAGCAACTGAGTTGCACATAATACAATCATATCTTTCAAAAAAAAAAAAAAATCAAAACGAAAAAAACAAAACCCAAAAAAAGCTGTTTAAAAGCCACCCCCCAAAAAAAAAACCTTCAGAAAACTTTTATATAAGTATTACACCATCTCTCAGTTTCAATGAAATGACGACGACTTAATTCTTTATTACTCTTGTCACACTCCAATAAAACATCACCCTTTTGTTTGTTTTTTTTTCTTTTTTCCTTTTTTTTTTTTTTCTAAATCCAGCATGAGAAATACAGTACCTGCTATGGCAAAAATACACATAAAATGCAACATTTCAGCTTATTTGTACATTAGTAGAGTTTAAACTTTTTCTTTTTTTTTAAGTGAACCAGTGATCTTAAGTACCACTATACTAAAAGTAAAATAAAAATATAGAAAAGGAGGAAAAGGGGGCAGCCAGCCTTACAAGAGCACCTTCTAAAGTGCTGAGTTTCTGTGTCCATGGAAAACCCTAAGAAAATTCAAACATTTCTGAGAATATGGTATGGAAATTAAGATGAAACCTGGATATGCAAGACATTGTGTCATCTCTACATCCTCCCCATTTGTCCTGTAATTTTCTTTACTGCATACTGAAGAAAGAGGGGAGAAACCAGAACTACGGTAATAGTTTAGTAAAGGAAGCCATTTCAAGTATAAGAAAAAAAAATAAACACTTACAGGTAACTTGCAAATAGCATCAATACACACACAGCCACTATTTTTATTATTACAACGTCTGCTTCTGGGGGACAGTGTTTCAGGCAAGAGGACTTTAGCTGTACCTTCCTGTTACCTATTTATGTGCAAAGTAGAAAAGCTGCCTTTTCTAATCCAGCCATATTGGACATCAATGATTTTCTATTCAGCCACCTCATCCCTCCACCATTCCATAAGGAGAGATGAAGGTGGCATTACACCAAGAAAACTAGATGAAATGAATCTGTCTCCATTCCTCTTTCAGACACACCCTTCTCCCACTACTTGTTTGCAATGAAGAGAAACTTGCCAAACTGCCAATGCCCACCAGTAGCGAGTTTCCTGAACAGGTAGAAGGCATTTACCTTTGTAAACATAATCCCTTATGTCTGTGGAACTCAAAGCAGCATTTCACATCTCCAGCTGAGCAGTGGAGATGAAAATAGATCAGAATGCTCCCCTGTCACTGCTTTTCCTCCCCCCTTTCCTCTTTCACACCCAGGAAGATTACATTTGGTTACTTTTGTTAGAAGGTGGGCTTTTTTTGGTTCTTCGAGAAAAATATTTAGCATTTAGTTAAAAGTAAACATTACAGAATTACCATCATCAGAGTTATAGTGCTGTTTGTTCTGCTTTCTAAATGAGAAAGAAAAAGCATTCTGCATGCTTCAGAGCAGATGCAACAGAAATCCAAGATACCTCTGTGTGTAAATCCCACAGGTGCACTTGCATCACTTCAGCTTCTTTCTCCGCAGAATCACTGTACACACTTCACCTTGATTATTGGCAGAGATGGAAAGGGTGGCGTAGGGCAACAGTGGAGTGATGTTCCTAAGGCCATGGGGAGCAATGCAGGACAGAGAGGACCAGGGAGTGTCAGACAGAAAGGTTCCAGGTACAGAAACCATGTTCTTGATATTTCAAATGCCAAATTCCAAGAGGCATGGGCTCATATGCACATCCCTGAGACACACGTCCAAGAAAGAAGAAACAGCGACTTAGAGATTGAGAGGCGAGAAAGTAGCAGAGATTCCCTGACAGCTGTGGGATTTACCCAATGAAGACCTCATCCCCACCACCCTCCCAGAGACATTCTGGGAGAGCTGTAAGGCATATACGCAAGCAGCATCTACTATCATTCTCTCTGTTCCTACGTTTTAGTGGTAGGTGATGGCTTCTGTATACTGTGGACATGAAGAGACACTGCATTTGAAGTGTGACTGGTAACACACTGAAATGAACTCAGGGAAGGACACAGGAAACTACTCTGCCCTTTATCCTGGAGCAGCAGCATAAAGTGGCCAGGTTCTTCATCTTACAGTCCCCTCTCTGGAACTGTGCACCACCACCTCCCCTTCCTGACGGCAGGAAAAGATGTGTCTGCTTGAAAGATGACACTACCAGAACTGCCATTTAACAGCAGGGAGAAAAGAACAAAAACTTAATTCTGATTTGGTGGTCTGGTAAAAGAAGCAGCAAGCTCAAAGTACTTCAGTTTTGAAGCTTATCTAAAAGTACTGGAGACATGTGACCTCTAGCAACACTGGCATAACTATATAAAGAAGAGAAGAAGATGGAGACAGGCATAAAGATTGAAGAGTATGAGTAACTGAATCTCTATCAACTTCTATTATTTAGGATCTGAGTGTCTGATGGCTTCATAATTAAAAAAAAAAAAAAAAAAAATTGTTATCTCCCTCCAAACAAGCAAACAATGTAAAAAGGACTAGCGACCTTGCTGTGAAAACCTCATAATACTTCTATCATACTTTTCTCCTTAAATCACTTCACAAACATTACTAGTTGATCCTCACAAAACCCCTGTGAGGTAGGTAAGTATTACTAACAATCCAGCTTTACAGGTGAAAAAACAAAGGCAAAGTAGTTAAATGACTTGCCCAAGGCAAGGGAAGAGTAATGGCCAATGCTAAAATTCAGGAGTTTCAGGCTTCCCGACCTGTGCTCAAAACCACTAGTCCAAATATCTTTTTACAAAGGAGATAACAGATGGAAATAAAAGCCCATCAAGTTTAGAAGAAAAACTAAGATTTAAAAGGTTACATCAGAAGGGGAAATGTACCATGAGGTATTTTTGTGAATGAGTTTAAGCATCTGATTTTTCTATTTTTTTTTTTTTTTTTTAAAGGCATTCTGACAGAGTGGAACCCTGATAAGATCACATCTGCAAGGCAGGCACAGATGTGAGAGTGATCATCAAGTCTATTACTTATTACAGTACTGTGAATGTCAACAAAAGTAAAATTGCTGCATGAAAACACTGAATACAGGCAGGATAATCTCTCAGTTTACAATATCACACCTAAGATAATGCCAGTACCATGGACAAAGGAAAAAGTCAAGTCAAAAGGTCCCTATTATAATGACGGAGAGAGCAGTGAAATCTACATTTTTTCTGAGACTCTTCCTGGAAGCTCAGACGGCTTCAAGGAATGCACATAATTCACAATGATTGCATTCTGGAGATGTGAGGAAGTAAATCCTTTTTAATGTCCATTACGATATCATCTTACAATAAGAACAGGATAGTTACTTTTAAATAGAGGGGACCTGGCAATGTATCAGTCTACTTTCCCTAGAATTTCACATACTGTCAACATTAGTGCTAAGTCACTGGCAGCAACACCAGACAGAAAACCAACGGTAGCTGCTGATGTTGAAAATACACTGTCCTCCTAGTTGGGCTTTGATCAGCACTAGAAAGTAAGTACCATCTCCACCATCCTGCCCACAGCTGCTCTGTCACTGTATGAACGGTACCAGAAACAGCAGCAAAGAAAACGGTCGGGATAAGGAAGTGTGGATATCAAGGACTAGCCATGTTCCAATTCTCCTGGAAGAGCACAAGGACTGCTGAAATGGAAAACAAGTAGTAAATAAGACAGTGCTGTGGTAGTGGGTTTCCTGAGCTTAACAAGGGCCAGAGCACAGGAGATGGTAGATTTTCCCCAGGCACACCTGGTGTCCTGTTCACACTTTTGGCCCTGGATTAACACTGTGTGGCTGAATTTGCCCTGTGCAAGGCTGAGAGCTGATTTTGTTTTGCAGCCAACATTGGTAATTCAAATCTCTGCCCATTTATCCACTGGCCAGCTTCTGACAAAAGAAAGGTTTGTATCAATTCCTTCTTAATTCAAAGTTATCACTTCCCCACACTATAATGGATATGCCATGGACACAGAAACTCCTGAACAGCTTAGCAAAGTATCTTTGTCCCCTACACCCCCTTTGCAGAATGCATAGTTTACAATTCACTTACAAAATAAAGAAGCAATGCTGACCACATATGGGACCTTTTCTTTTTTTTTTTTTTTTTTTTTGAAAAAAGAACAAACAACCTCTTCTTAATTTCAGTATCAAAATTCACATTTGCATAATAATACATTTCAAGGCCATTAGAGAGGAATGAGAGCGAAGCAAAGAAAACTGCAGTCTCTCCTCTCTTTGTCTTCCTGAATAGAGCTGAGGGATCCCACTGGAGTTTCTTTTCAGGGTGGGAATTACAAAGCGCTACAACAACAGCTCTTGATCTTGTACACCTCATGTTTTGGGTGGGACGAAGAGGTGAATTATTAGGAAAAAGAAACAAATGGAAGGAGACACTGCAGATTCCCATGTTTAGCTACAAACAGCTTTGAAGAAATGAAACATTACTTCAGATTTTTTTCCTTTTAAACACTTCTACCTCACCATTTCAAAAACTTTTTTTTTTTTTTACTTCTTGTGTATACCCTGTTCATTTAAATGGCAACGTTAAGTGTGCTGGAAGTTGAAGGGCTGAAAAACAATAAATTCCTGTTTCGCTTATCAGGACACGGGTAGAGAGGGTAAAAGTGTGCCTGCACCCACTATATAACAGAAACTACAAAAACATCATCTCTATATGTATAAATTTGTCTCAAACATCACTGTGTTTCAATTCTCCAGTGCTTACAAAAAACCAAAGCCACACGCACTCACACTCATGCACACAAACATAAAGAGAAGCCACAATACACACACAAACTCAGCCTGCAATGGCAGACTATCAACAGCTTCTGTGCATCACATGACAACCCTTCACATCCCCCACCACATATGAATATGTATTGTGCAGTGTAGAGACCAGCCAATGATGATGCTTGTCAAAAGGGACCAGTGGGCTACAGTCTCAATGTCTGACCCCTTGCAAGAATAAATTGACCATTGTCTCCCCTCCAGCCCAAGCGGTCTTCTCAATTAGACAGTCACTATACTCACAAAGGCACATTCATAAATACCACATTTAACTTACTGCTTGTAAAGACACAGGAGGAAACGTTAAGCGCTTATACCCCAACCCATTTCTACTGCCCCAGCAAGAAGTATCACAATAACATATCACTTGGTGAGACCTTACTCCACCTTTAGAAGGTACATGTTAAAGAAGTTTTCCAACACGTCTTGTAATTTTTTTTGCATAAATGAATGCTTTTTTTGTTTGTTTTTGGCTTACATATTTTGGAATACAGCACACTCACTATAAAGCTCTGTTGTAAGGCTACCCCCTAAAGTAAGGCTGTTCTACCTTGGCTTGCATTTTCACTTCATTTTGCTTCTTCTCCACGTGTCCCCAGAACAAAACAAAAAAACCCATACAGCGCCTTATAGAAAGGGTAGGCCAGATCTGGCAGGGAGAGGGAGGGGAAAGAAAGCACATAATATCATAACCATGTCACTAAAATAGCTATTTTAACAAGCTGTGCAACCTGCTCAACAGTAAATGATGAAGAAAATGACCACTTATGGTTGGTTGTGTTTCATCTGAACAGGAGGAACTTCCACTTTGTCTCAATTAATAAAAATAAACATAAAAAAAAAAAAAGAGGAAGTTAGTTCTATGAATGTAACAATACACACCAGTAGCCAAGAAGAGGCATTCAGTGCTCAAGGAAACATTTCCTGCTGAACACAGCCTCCTTGTATTGCGCACTCATGCAAAATTCTCCAGTCTCTTCCCCTCTGCCCCCCCACAGTCAAGAATGTTTGCTGCTAAAATACTTAAATACTTAACGATGGCTGGCACAATGCATTCTTCCCTTTTTTGTTCTTTTTCTTTTTTTCCCTGGAGTGCTCTGTATTACTTTACAGAAAGGCTGTCAGAGTCAAGTCAAAAAACTCCCTTTCTCACTACAAAGTTTACAGGATCCCTAACACTGCTGAATGTCACCAGTCCCAAGTACCACACAGACAGGGCAAAAATGGCTCTTTTGCAGAGGGCACTTGATTTGCTAGAAGCTTGCTAGGACTCTGGGAGACTTCTAGAGAAAAGCTTTCCTGCATAGCTCGATGAAAAGCAACACATAGGCAATCTGTGGATGCAAACAGATGCTGTCTGCTGCGTGCTACAGATGAAACTGCATCTATTGTGGCCAGACAAATTTTAAAAGTAGGCTCCAACCCACCATGAGCTGTGGTGCTTTTTGTAGCACAGATGAAGCCTTAAATCGCTTTTTGTACAAGAATCAGAAGCTACAGTTACTACATCACAAAGCTTAAAGTTACCTAACACCACAAAATAGAGCACTATAATCTTAAACAGGACCCTAACTCAATTTTAACAGCAATGTAGACACACCCTTAGTCTACTGTAGGCAAAGCTCTGCTTGGTGAGTCACTAAAAAATTGACCTGTTTCTTTATATCTACTGCAAGGGAACTTTGGTAAAATTCAGCAACACTGGTATTTACAGTGATGGGACACTTCTTCAAAACATTGTGAAGGACATGGACTAGCAAGGCTGCTAAAATCTCCAGTTTGGCTCCTGTCGTTTAGTCCAACCAACAGGTCTGCTACAATCTAACTGTTGCTTTGTGGTTTAGGTTTGGATGTGAACTCAGGACAACAGGGAGTACCAACTCTGTCAACACTGGGAAACTTCATGTATTTCTCCCCATAACTGTTAACATCCTTCTGCCAGAGGTGGAAGCCTAGTACTGGAGGTAAAGGGGAAGAAAGAGTTTGGGTTTTAGATAGCTGTATTTTGATCACAGTGGGAATGACCAATATGATCTAACAGTATCAGTTCCTAAAACTGCAAAATAGTGGCAAATAAACTACAGAACTGAAATGATGCTGTGTGCAAAAATCAATTTAGACAAACCAACAGATTCTGCAAATGTTGTTTCAGATTCAGGACCAAAGTTGCATTTCAACAGCATTTGTTTATTGGGTTTTTTTGAAAATTTATTTCAATGCAGTTGTCTTGGTACTACTTTCCTGCCCACAAAGCATGCATGCATATTTACAATTAAGAATGCTGTTTCTGTTAAGGGAACCTTATACCTTTAGGAAAAAAACCCTACCTTCCACTCAGTCAGGACTACTACCCTGAGATGTTAACCAGCCTCCACAAAACCTGCATTTCAATCCACTTGAGAACCTGGATACTAAGATCACATAGTGTACAGTGAAGGCGATATATGCAACACACACTGGAAACACAACAGGTCCTCATCTACTATGTTAACCCTGATCCAGCTCATTTCCTTGACCAGGCTTAGTCAAATTTGGGTACCTCAGACATACAAAACAGTGCTCCTCTTAAAGTCAATAGGAAAACAATATGCACAAACAAAATCAAAAACTTAAAGAGTTAAACATAATAAAGAATGAAACAAAAACCCCAACCTAACCAAAATTTTCCCCAAAAAACTACAGTACTATTTGGATGCACTTTTAGGACACAGTAGAAGATGTGGCAGCATTTTCAGGAAGAAAAAACAGGGCAAAAGTTCTAAGGAAAAAATGATCAGAAATTTCATGTTAAAAAAAGAAGAGGCCAACTTAATATAAATGTTGAATTGTTATTTAATCTTTGAGGTGGTTATCCCACCCAGTTTTTTGAAAACAACCTGTTTATATTGCAGAGGTAAAAACATACTTGGCTTAACACTCTAACTCATTACAAAAGCCACTTAATGTGAAGCACAATTAAAAAAAAAAAAATATATATATATGAAAAACCTGACACACTGTGACTGTAAAAAAAAACCCAAAGCAAAAAAAAAACCCCACTCTCAAGACTGCTAGGCAGGTGTCCAGGCAGAAACATAAAAATCCTGGGAAAAGATGGCAAATATTCCAAAGTAAATGTCAGAAGTCTAAACACAGGTTTCTGAGCTGTACCACACTTTGTTTTGCTTGCTAGACTGTTGTCACTGCAAAGATGAAATCCTCAAATGGAATTATCAAACAGATAAAAAACTCTCAGCATGATAAACACTGCATGGTAGGGTAAGCAAAGTGGCTGGACTTTTATTTGGAAAGAGATGTCCTTAGTCTATTCCAAGCCGTGCTTTCCCCAGCGTCTTTTCCCTACCTTGCCAACATGTTTAAACAAGATGCTGCCAGTGACTCCCTCCTGGGAAGAGTTTCATAAAAGCCCAGAAATACCCTAACATCAATCCTGCTGACTTTTCGCTGTTAGGAGCTCCAATGGTAGCAGAATTTTTACATTAGGCAATAGGTGTTCCCAGCAGTTGAGTCTGGCTAGCACAATTCTAAGACACCACTGGCAGTGGCTGGGAATGCCATGACTAAGCAATACCGATCTGTCGACTGTGGCTGGAAAATGGATTAATGTTACTTTGACAAGGCAGGGAAACGGTCACTGAGGAGACAGTCACTAACACATACAGGATGCACGTTCAGGAAACGAGGAGCAGACAGTTGTACTACAATAGGTTTGGACCCAGTAGACTGCTGAAACTGACTGTACTGTCAACTCTTCAGCAGTCAGGCACAATCCACTTCCCAGTGAATGTCAAGTCTGACGGCTTTTTTGACTAAATGCTACAGCTTCCTCTCTTTTAGGACACTGCTAATTTGATAAAAGAGCTTCTGGCAAAGCACTCAGATTCTCTCATTAAAAACCCCAATAAATAAAATAAAATAAAATAAAATAAAATAAAATAAAATAATAAAATAAAATCTTAAACTTTCTAAGTAAACCCTCCTTCTACTGGCCCACGACAGGATTTTTAAAGCACATTATTATTACTACTGATGCATTATTTTCAATAGACTCACATGCAGACGCAGCACAACATGAAAACACTGGGCTACTGCTATGAGAAAGACAGAATTTGGCATCTGATTTCTTTTATTAATAATAATAACAACATATCTCAACTACTATTAAGTAACTCATTGCACGACTTGCTCACGTGGCATTCTTTTCTTCCCTTAAGAACGGGCACATCTATTTCCATGAAGTGGCTACACTGCCTCACCTTGCCTCCTCTTCCCTCCCTTACTGTAGGGCATGTGGGTGCATGTAACAAGGCACTAGCGCGGTTTTTGTGGTTTCAGCCGAGCCATTTCAGGCGGAGTAAGCCCCTGATCCCTAGAGCTGGGAGGCAGAAGTTGGCCATCCCAACACCAAACTCTTAAGTTCAAGACTGTAAGCCCTGACAGCCAGCAGCAACAGGGTGAACAGAGGAGTTTAACAGCTATTTCCCTCATATAAAATGAAACAGAAAGACTGGGTGGTGGGGTGGATGAAGAAAAGCAAGCAGCAAATCTCCAAGTGGGGAATTAAACTGACCAAGTAGCTGAAAACAGGAAAGTTGATTTCCAATGCACATTTTTGAGGAGTTTTTCCATACTCTTTTTTTCTGTACTGAAAAAGGCAGGTTAATAGAACTACTTCATTATTGAGTATTCTGTCAGCACTTGTTTTCTTTAGCACTGCTCAGAAGTGGTTCAAAGAAGCACCATCATGTATTTCCTGCTACTCATCCTAACTGAGGATTCTTTCAGTTAAACTCTACTGCATTTTAATAAGGTTTATACTTTCACTCTGCTTTTAAAAAGGTGCTTGGAAAAATATTTTTGTTTAGTTTCAATGAGAGGGAATACTAGGTTTCCATTCACACACTTCTCTTCTCCATGCAACTGCACACGTCTAGAAAGCACAATAAATGATAACCCTTCTGTCCCACAAATTGTTAGATTGCAATGAATTCCTGTTGCTGATATTGAGAAGTTCTTAATGCATCAATTTAGAAAGTCTTTTAAATTCTTGATCCCTCGCTTGACAGTAACATTTGGAGATCTTTTCTTTTTTTCTTTTTCTTTTTATGTTTTTTTTTAGCATTTTTATTTTAAAGTAAAAACTTTCAAACATTTTGAAGATTCAGGAACTTGTAAAAGTTTATCAACAAGAAACAGCCATCTATCTAGGATAAGGTTAAATAAACCATCTTCAAAAAACTGGCTTCCTACCCTAGAATTCCTGAGAATCATGGCAAATTTAAAGCAGGAAAACAAAATGTTAAAATAAAAACAAAAACACTGTTAAATGCTCCCAGAGTTAGTCTTCATCTAAAATATATATATGCACTTTTTGGTCTTTTTTTTTTTTTTTTTTTTTTTTTTTTTTTTAAAGGTTTTAATTTTTTCCCTTTAAGCTTACAATGGAAGAACAATTTAGCTTTTCTTTTTAAATATTTCAAATCCCTCATTATGTCTTGTAAACAAGAGGGGCTCTAGCACCCGGCTTTCACCGTAGTATCGCAATGAACTCAACTAACCCAAAGTGCAGGAAAAGGGACCTTAGGGCAGGTTGGGAGAGAGAAGTGAGGGTGGAACACAGCAATGAACCAGCATGTATAGCAAATCATGTGACAGAACAGATACTGGCTTGCTCAGGCCAAAGGTGCTTCACTAGGAAGTACTGCAGGCACAGGATTTTTAAAACGTGCTCTGTGTCCGAGCGTGCTTGATCTTTGAGCAGAAACAAAGCTGTAGAGATGCCTGCACACGAGGGGCACTAGCCAGCTAGTAGGAGCAGGAAGAGAGCATTTTGTTTCTTTGTGCATGGTGGAATAGATGGAGGACACATGATAGGAAAGTATTTTTCCAAAGGGGCCAGAGTATGCTGCACGCTCCAGTTTACTAACAAATACAAACCTACTCATTCTTTTTTACCACATAATGCTTTGCATACAAATCTACAGGCATGTGTATATGCAGCATTTCCCTCAGTCTTCTTTGTGACATTGGGTTTACAGAGAAAGGGCGAATTAAATAAAACAGCCATGTAATTCCCTAGCCCTTCCCTCCCACCTCCAGGCATACACACACACACACACACATACACACGTGCATCAACCTCCCCCACCCCCATGACTTGCATCTGATTTTGCTTCTGCCCAACAAACCCATGAGTTAAATGGATTAGACAAGGTCATATCCTTCAATGAAAACGTTGAAGAAAGAGACTCCCCTATCTGCCCCCCTCTGCCAGGTTGATAAAACACTGCTCCCTCTGGGGGCTGGAATGGACAGGTATGTGCTGGTACAGAAGGTCGGCACTTTGTTAGACTGTATAACAGCTGGACAATGCTGCATGGAAGTCCTAGCACTTATGGAAGAAGTACCAGCACCTCTCTTCCTTCTTCCCCTGGCCCCATCCCCACAAAAGACTTCCTGCTTCATGTCAAGGGATGTCCCTTCAAGTCTACTACAACTCTTTTCAAAACAACAGGTCTTAAAAGTTTTGCTCCCAGCGCACACATGCACGCACACACTGGCTATCATTGTGGATTATAGGTCACCCCTATCCTGCCCAGAGTACTACTACACTGATGCTAAAAAACCCCCAAACCTTTCCTTAAATACAGAAATTAAAAAGCAACAGTACAGAAAAAAGTAAAAACAAAAACAAAAAGGTGCAATACTTCTTTAAAAAAAAAAAAGTCTTTGCTCGTTATATACCTCCCTAAGCAAAACCACGTACACAGGAAAAAACACAACACGGAGAAACAAAAGGAAACCTTTGAAGTACACACTGGTTTAAGAACATTCGTAAGTAAACGTTTCTGTCAGTGATGGTCTGGTGCTGTAACGACACCGAGGCCTGGCACAGGTAACGCTCACCATGAAGGACGCAGGAAAGAGTTAGCTGCACGTGCTTTCAGGAGATGAGGCAGGCTGGCCGGCACTTTGCTGACACCATTTATTTTTTTGTCAGTTTTAACAGAAGCAATAGACCAACTACAAGGCTAATTTGGTTGGGCTGGATTTTCAAGCTTTTGATGGATTCCTCTAGAATGAATACAGGTGCTTATTTAGGTTTGAGGGAGAAACAAAACACTTTTTTTAAAATGTACTGAAACTTGCAAGGGACTGAAAAAGAACATTTGTCTGTCTGCACAAAAAACAGCAATGTCTTCTTTCCTCCTCTTTTCCCCTTGTTGGAAGAAATAAATGGCTTGCATTATATAACAAACACTCTAGGGTTCAATCAGTACAAAAACCCCACATGCAAACATAAATAAAGACACTGTTACTCAAAAGACAACGTTGTCTCCCCTTTCACCAAATCCTTTGGATATGGCAGTGTTCTGCTCTACCACAGGGTTAGAACAAGGGCTAGGAAGCAACTATCCAGTCTGTATGATCGGCAGATTTGAGATAGCACCCTGCTAAAAAGAATTTAATACAACCTACTGACAAATTTTAATCCAGCCCAACTGGATTCTGCTTTAGCCACAGGGACTCCACCATGCCTGTCTTGCTTTCAGAATCAAGACATGCAGATGGCCAGCCAGCCCGTAGACCATCAGCAATGCAGCGTTTCAAGATTATATATAGAGAAAAAAATGCACACATACAAACATGTGCACACGCACTCACACAGAAACAAGCACACATGGGCAGTTACATGTGCCAGAACACACTGGTACTTATCAACCAGCCAATCACAAAGTGTTGGTTTTTTGTTTTGTTTGTTTTTTTCTGTTTTGTTTTTTTTTTTTGTGTGTTTTTAATTTTTAATTTTTTTTCTAGTTTTTTTTTGTTTTGTTTTTAAAGTGAGGCTCCGTCAAGTCTTTCCCTCCCTCCCCTTATTCTTTTGAACCCCTCCCCAGTCCCAACCCAACATGGTAGACCTAAGGACGGAAACACACCCAGTGCAAACAAAGTTAAAAAGCTATTTTTTCAGTATATATGTTTCTTAGCAACAACTTCCGTATAACATGAAAAAGTGAAAAACTAGAAACTAATTTTTTTTAATTTTTTCTGTTTAAATTTAAATGGTATGTGTACTTGCTTCACATTGTCTTTCTAAGTTGGCGTTCACGATTCAAGTATTTCAAGAGTGATATGTTCTTTTTTTGGATTCATATTCCAAACGAAAAAACTGAAGTTATATAAGGGAGGCAACTATGTGCTCAGACAGTCTGTCAATGACCCACCTTTTTTTCTTTCTCCGTTTTCTTTTTTCCTTTTATAAATGTATTTATTGCAAGTTGAAAAAAAACGAAAAACGTCAAGTTAGTGCTGCTGCTGTTCCAAAAAAGGTCACGAGGTCAGAGTTGAAAGTTCTAAGTTCAGATTGAATCCGACCCTCCTCCCAGAAGGTCTCCAGGTAGTAAGGGAGCAGGGCTGCCCATTCTGTGTGGATCCTCTACGCTTGGGACCCCCCACAAACTTGAAGAATAGTTTGGGGGCCCCCACAATGAAGCGCCAGTGAGATCACCCCCACTGCTGCCACTGCTGCCACCACTGCTCCACTGCCCAAGCCCTGTTGACCCACCAAAGAGATTCAAAGCAGGTCCAACTGGATCTGTCTGGTTCTGTCCTGCCTCCAGGGATTGCCAGCCGGCTGCGGGTGCACTCGGGGTTGCTGCAGGTGTAGGGGGCTGAGCTTGTGCCAAGAAGCGACTAACCTCTTCATCTGTGGCAAACTCAGCCAGGATGGTAGTGTTTCCCAACACACACCTACGGGGCAAGGTACACGTAACAAAAAAAAAAAAAAAATAGTTAGAAGCAAAAGGGAAGGGCAAGGGATTTCAGAAAGCACGGGAACAACACTAATAGGTGCCCAAACCAGAGGAGGTATCAGCTACATTGCTACAATGGAGTGGACATAGAAAACTTCAGCTGTTTTTGACAGTGAAACTCACTCAACACACAAGAACTTCCATTTTATATGGGGAAAAAACAAAACAAAACAAAAACACCCCAACCCCCTTGCCCAAACATTCAGTTATGCCTGAACAAAATCTTTATAAATTTAAACTAAGGTCCTGAATGTTAATTCCAAGAGCAACAGAAGTGCCTATATCATGTAGGTAAACGCACGTATGCCTCCTTTCAAACAAAGATGAAGAATAGGTTAAAAGCCTTTGGAATTCAGGAGATTAGCATAACTCTAAAGTTTTCACTGAGTTGAGGGGCTTCCACCATCAATCCCACAGCCCCAAAGATTTTCATCTCAAAACCTTGCTTACATGTGCAGTGCAGTCTGGGCCTTGGCCGCCTCCTGTTTGGTGTTATATCGAATAAGGGCGGTGCCCTGGGTCAGGTTCAGATGGAATGTCAGCAGTGGGCCATGCTGCATGCAGATCGTCCTCAAGGTTGACCCATCAATCTGAGGAAGAACAGCCAGGATGAAACGGATGTTTGTAATTATTTCTCCAAACATACTTCAATCCTGACTTTGTCACAGTAACTGAAAGATATCCTGCTCTCAGAAAAAAAACAAAACAAAAATAAAACATACGAAAGAAGTGGGAAGAAAGCAAATGTGACAGAAGTTGATTTTCAAACAGGAACTGCTATGCCTTGAATTCTCATAACTACACAGAGTTTGCTTTAGTATGGAATCATCTCAATTATCTTTCATGTTCACTTACTGCTTGAGTCCAGTTTTCCCTCTCTCTGAGTTTCTTACACTGTCACTATCCTTATGTTGACAGCTTTTCCAGTAAGTATGTACAACTTGTACTTCTCGCCACCTTCAGTCATCAGAATTTGTACCAAAGGAACCAGAATGTCTTAGTCTCCAGCTCTCTGATTTCAGCGGAATTTAGATAAACATTAAAAGGTTTTTGTAAAACTGGAACTAGCTCTACAATGAAATCCTTGAAAATTTATTTTGATGCTTCTCTGTCTTTGTGGTTTATGAAACAGTGACACAAAGAGTCAGTGATTTTGCTGCCAAACCCAGCAATGTCCATTCTGTCTAAACTAATGTTTTCACAGCAGTTGTTGCCTACAGTGCTTCTGCAGCAGTAACAGCTTGTTACTTACCTCCAGTAACAGCTGTTCTCCCAGGTGTTCTGTACAGACAGATTCCATTCATGGTGTGCCACAGGAACATGGACATATGAATGGGATTTGTATGTGCAAACACTTATGAATCCATCTGAACCTTCACACTTCTCTAGTGTACTCATCCACAATAAAGACAGAATCCATAATGAGACAATTATGATCTGTTTCTCTTTTCTACTACGTTAAATGTTTCCAAAGTACATTCTTCTTTCATTAAATAATTCCTAAAGCAGCATTTAAGTATTTTACAAAAGCCAGATTCAGAACTGTGCTTTTTCCTCACACCACTTCTTCCTTCACATCAAGGTAAACAGTCTTTTCTACAAAAGGAGCACGGTTTGCTCCTTTTGGGTGATCCGAGGGAGATCTTAGCTTTTCCTTTCACATCAGCCTTTTTTTGTAGACTGTAGAAGCATAGTAAATTATCCTGTCGAACAGGGGACTGTCTAGACCTCAGAGTGCTGCTGATAATCACACAGGCTTTTCCTAGCCCTTGAATACAGGACTAATTGAGAATGCTGAAACCAGGATCTCCACGGAATTAATTCTGAACGGCAGCAAGCTTCGAGAATACTTGCAGAAATAACCTAACTAGACTGGTTTTGGCAGGAGCGCTGGAAAAATTCCGTGGTTTCACTATGGAAACATTAAAGTGAAAACTGGCAGTTACATTAAATTTCTTACTGACGACATCCCAAGGAACAGCCATAAACCAATCCACATTGTAGTCATGAAATTTACCCTCACTTCTAAGAAAAATATTTCTGTTAAATTATTTTTTCTAACTTTTAAGCAGACACACAGCAAAACCTGATCATCTTAAAATTAGCTGAAGAGATTACAAGAGAAAAGCCAGTTGGACTGCAGCTCAATTTAGTAGAAATATGTTAGAGATGCTGACAAATCTGATTTTATTCAAAAGGAAACAACTGACAAATTCTCAAATCCTTGCTAAAACAAACATGTTCCCAGAAACAACCACAGAAAATACCTGTGGAGTGAGATTGTGAAGAACCAGCCAATAGCTAGGACGAGCTGAGCCACCATCACTCCAAGTAGATGCTGCAAATCATAAAACAGAACAATCAAGATACACCTGATACAAAGAAAAATCATCTTTCTTTAGTTAGGTCTTTCAGAAAAAGAATCAGTATTACCAGGCCTGTTAAAACATCAAAGTCCAATCTCCAGTCCTGAAAACAAAACCACACCTTTCCTCGCAGTTCATATCAAGATTAATTTTACTGAGTTTATCTTTGAGGAGCTTCCACACAGAAATCATCTAGTCTTGAAAGGCCTAAGGTAGCAGGTATTTTCCTCTGGCAGCTCTCAGCCCTTTTTCACTCATTCCCTGTAGCAGGACCTGGGATTCCACACCCCACCTGCCCCACTTACAACAAATTTCGATTTTAAGAAGGAACTCTCTTCTCCTATTACCAGACAACTGCAACTTTCTTTCCTCCAAACTACTGCTGCAGTAAAATATACACTGCTCAGGTCTGATCAGTGGTGCTCCCAGTTGATTGTTCTCACCAGAGCCAAGCCTCGAGTCCTGGGCCCCCCAGCCCCTGACCGATCGGGGTGCTGTGCTGTTCCATGGAGATGATGGTTTGGGGTTGGTCAGGCCAGGAGGTGGGCGGGGCAGCCCTGTAGTGTTCCTTGAGGAAACATGGTTTTTCCACATCTTGTTGGAGAGATGAGTGGGATTGTGTCCTATGGGATCTGGGGACCATGTTGATTTGTAATCACTGAATTTTGCTAGAAGATTAAAGAAATTGTACGTATTAGAGAAACTTGTGAGATTAAGTATCAGTCCTATCACAGCAAGTCTTTTGACTGCATTTATATTGGAGACAAGCACAAAACACAGAACCATATAATAGCTAATTTATCATACCAAAAAAGACCCCATGCTACATGTAAGTTAATCTTGGCTTATTTTACATATGTTGACAAAACCAGAAGCAATATACCGAGATCCTTTATGGTAATGTAGCTGATTGCAGTATATTACATCATTAATTAGATGAACAGCAACTTGTATGTCCACACTACATCTCATCTGAGAACCCAAGAATTTCTTAGAAGTTTGGGCACTACTGACCTTTAATGAAACTGAACCTTCTTCAAGTAAAAAGTCCTGCAGAGAACTGAAAGGAGTACTTACTATTCCTGGTCTACTAAGCTAACATTGCCTCCTAAAGACATCCTCCCTACAAGATTAAAGCTTTCTTGTGAATCAAAAATCTCACACAATGTTAATACAGCAGTACCACAAAAAAGAAGGCTGCTTAGCTGTGACAGTCGAGTGACAGCTTGACTTTTAAACAATCTTGATAGCATTTCTTTTTACTAGAAAGTATTACTAATAGGCATGTGCCTATTGGAAGACCTTAACTCACTTCAAGAACTCTTTATAAAAAGAAATGCAATAAAAGAGACAAATAAAAGTGCTCCCAAAAACCACCACTATTGTCATGAATATTTGCAAGCTCTGTCTAAACCAGTTTTTAAAAAAAGGCAGACAGCAAATTCTCCCAGAACTTCCGCGACCAAGGGACATTTCAGAAGTCCAAATTTCTTGAAAATTACTCATTGTTCTGCACTGAGAAACAGACAACACAGACATGACAATCTGGGGGAAAAGGCCCTGTCAGACATTATTTTAATCATAGCTCTCATGTTTGTGTATGCAAATATGTGCATTTAACTTTAAGTCACCAGCAGACGGTGATGAATGTAATTTGAAACAAAGTGAAAAAACACAGATTTATGATATGCCAGGGTACCATAAAATAACACATCTGAAAACCAAGACCACAAAGCTTTCAGCATGTATAAGCATGCTTCAATTTACAGCTGAATCTTTCTATTTCCATGACACAGAAATGGTCAGTAGCAAGCAGGTTTCAAGCACAAACCTTTGAAAGTATGCCAACGTGCTTAAAAACCTGCTTTCACTAGACTCTGCTTTTCAGATGGGTGAATTCTAAATACCCAATTTAGATGATTTGCTTTCTGAGTGTAAAACACTCATGTCTAGCAGACAAACAGAAATTGGTACGTGGCAGTGCTAATTTCCTCAATTTGACTATGACTTCAATATTTTTTTACTCTCTTCAGTCTCTTATGTGCTAGACAAAAATTAAGAAAAGACAAGAAGTTGCTACATGCCACTCCTTTCCTCAGGCTGTAACAGAGGAACCTTCTATGTCATTACAATGCTACATACACTGCTTCAAACCACAAACTGGCATCAGGAACTCAGCTTCTTAAGGACTGAAGAGCATTTTGAACACATTTGGTGAAGATGCTGAGGTAATGCCTGACCACAGCTTTTATTCAGTATGATGAAAGAACCTAAAGTTGGGCCAAATGTAGCTCTCAGCTCTGTTCATCACCTCTGTTATTTATAAACAATTCTTCATTTCTTCATTTTTAAATAATTGTCAAGACAATGATGTCTTCAGGAAAACACTCTGACATTTGCAAGAAGACTAAAATCCAAATGGTTCATCTGGAGCAAGTATTTCCAGCTGCATTTTTTCCAAGTCTTACTGCAAAGCATGTGCAGAAACAGTTTCTTACCAGAAAGCTGTGGAGACCTCCTTATGAAAGATCTGTGACACATATTTAAATTTACAATCATAGGCCAACTGTTAAAAGCCAAAGGACCAAATGTCCTCACTGTTCAGATTTCAATGAATGATGAGCGCTATAAAAGACGAGGCAAAAACATTCCCTTCACAACACTCCCATGTGCTACAGTTAAAATAAAATCACTCATCTTTACTGAGACATACACAAACAGGTCATATTTTAAAAGTTATGACATGTCAACAGATGGTACATGTACTGCCTTATCTCTCCTTTTGTATCTGCTGCTTCCTACTACTCTAACTTGCATAATATGCTGGTTTTGGCTGGGGTAGAGTCAATGCTCTTCATAGTACCCGGTATGGGGCTGTGTTTTGGATTTGTGCTGGGAACAGCATGGATAAGACAGATAATTCATTTATATTGCTGAGCAGTGCTTACACAGCATCAAGACCTTTTCAGTTTCTCACATCCTCCCACCAGCAGGAAAGATGAATGTGCACAAGAAGTTGGGAGGAAACACAGCCAGGACAGCTGACCCCAGCTGTGCAAAGGGATATTCCATAATGTGGAGTCATGCTCAACATATAAAGAGTGGGAGGAAGAGGAAGGAGTTGGGTATGTTCAGAGTTATGGTGTTTGTCTTCCTAAGTCCCTGTTACACATGATGGACTAAATACTTCAAGTAGAACAATGAACTACTGCTAAATGAAAAATGTTTTGTCTGGGTAAGTTTCAAAGCCCTCATACCTGAAGTGCTGTGAACGTTGGTGAAGGAATTGTCAGAGGCACTGTAGGGCCAGGCACCAGGTGAAGGCAGCGAGGTGTTGAGGGAAGAATTAGACCCTATCAAAGAGAAAAGGAGAGGGAAAGAGGAGACCAAGTTCACAGATCTTCTGTAACACCATTAAACCTCAAGAAAGCCATGACTGTACCAATGCCAAGCTTTCAGGTGCTCCCAGCCACAATGCAAAGGCACGTAGCTTCCTTCTCAGACAGACTGTTTGCCAGCCACGACCACAACATGGCAACAATCCTGAGAGTCGGAGTGACTCTGATAATCACAGACCAGACATTCTTCACTGCTTTACCTGTGGTGTTGTCCCGCAGAAGTTGGTGGTCAGTATCTACAATGGGAGATGTGGCTGTCCCCCCCAGCACACTTCCGGGGGTCACATAGGGTCAGATTCAGGGTCAATGTTTTGTATACCTTTCCATGGCACTCCTGGCTGGAACTCTGTGACAGGAGAGAAAAAGGAATTAGATGCAACCAGGGAAATATTATTTACTAGAATTGCTGAAGGTCTTTTAGGAGGGTAAACAATGGTCCTCTACACTGTTCCTCAGTAGCAAAAAAAAGATTACATTAGTATGATAATCTATTTCACAGTTCCTCCCACCACACTAGCTCTTGTGTCATATGAATACAAGTCTACACTACAAAAAAAAGTGGTACAAGGGCATCCAGTATCCCTTAGGTGCTTCTGCTTTGCTACATTCAGATGCGGTTTCAATAGTTTTAATGAATTCCACATGCAATATGTAAGATTAGATTCTGTACACATTCTGTGTGTGCAGAAGCCTTTCTCAAGGAAAGCCTACCTACCTCAGGAGTTTGGAAATACATTTGACACATCACACTGTATGTAGACACACACACTTTATACATTACCTATCAATACTGAGGTGAGATGCCTTGTAGTAAAAGTAATGCATATACTCATTAATATTCTTCATGCTTCACAATGAGATGGGATACAGTTATCATGCTTTAGTTTCAACTATAGCTCCAGGCATGCCAGAATTTTAAGACAACAGGATGAATTATATTAAAATACCAACACACAGAGACTCCAGTTACTAAGAAAGAATAGTAACTTGGTTCCTTCAATGAATAAAGTGCTGTGGTCAGTTCTGGAAGCAGTGGTGCAAAAGCAAAACTGACAAACACAAAAACAAGTAAAGAAGCTTCATATACTATGTGAGAATTTGTGTAAGTGTGAGAAGAGTGCAAAGATTCATCCCTTGCAGACACAAGTTCAGGACACAGAATTCCCAACCCAAATTTCTGAAACGATAATAGAATATTTGATGATAATTAAAGATCCATTATTAAAAGTGGGATCCAAGATGCATTCTCTAGAATGAAGCAATATAGGATGAATCTGCCATGGAATTGTTCCTTTCAGTCACCTCTGTAATGAAGAAGTACAGTCAAGACTATGACTTTCAAAGACAAATACAGAAGAAAATAGGATACTACTGGTTCAAATGATTGCCACAGGAAGGGCAGTATTAGACACTGACAATGCATGGGAGAATCTGAGAGAAAACAAAAGAAAAGCCCCACTGGGTCAGAACTATGGCCCATCTAGTCCAGTATTTTGCCAACAGCAGTAGAAGAAATACCATTAAGAAAACAAACCTGGCCGCTATCTGTGGACTACTGGTCTCAGACTCTCTCAATATCCACAGCTGTCCTAACTTAGATAGCAGAAATAACCATTATCTGTTAGCACCAGTTTGTGAAACTGTTTTTCCATCATTTTATCCAATTGCTGTTTAAACTGGCTAGTACCATCTATCTCAGGAAGCTGGGAAAGCAACACAACCCAAAAGCTCACCACTCCTGACAGAAAAAAAGCTTTCATCTATTTAAAATTTATATCCTCTTAACTCTAGCATTTGCACCACTGTTCTAGCATTGCAGGAGTCATGAAATTACAATTCTGCATTTATCTTGTTCACTGCCTTCATGATTTTATAAACATCAGTTACATCTCACAATCTTTAGTAACTCACAAAATAATCCAAGTATCAACACTTGAACACTATGAGCAATCACCACTGCATATGGAAGGACTCTCCTCAGTTACTACCATCCTCTGACAAGCAAGACCTCTGTTTCGTTAAGGAAGAAGCAATATAGTTCTTGGGTCTACACAAAATATCTCCTCTGTTCTGACACAAAGAATCCATGAACACAGGTTAAAACCAGGAAATTAAAACTTATTTGGAGGAAAAAAAAAGAAAAAAGGAAGTCCAAGTCTTCCGTCTGCAAAGATTCTTAGAACTGGTGAGACTGAAAATTAAGTGCACAGAAAGCTCTAATCAAAAGGTTAATGAATATACAAACAAAGTTCCAAGGACCAGGGGTATTATTGTTTATTAACACATTCACTCATCAATGTAACCCTAGTCTGGAAAAGCATTTCCTTGAACTTCAGCACACTGACAAATTTCCAAACTCTCCTTTGGGGCTGATAGTTATTATCATGCACATTCACCGATTCCTGTCCAAAGACATGCTCTTTTATTTCTAGGCAGTAAAGAAGACATGAAATGCATTTTTCCACTGATACTTGAAAGCTCCTCTCAAAAATTTCAAACATAAGTTTATTGTGAAAACCATGACAGACACATCCAGGCCAGTTTGCTTGAAGTATGACTGATCTTGAATGGGAAAATTACAGTCTAAGTATTACCTAAGTGTGCAAGTCTGTGCAACATAACCAAACGACATAGTTCTCAACAATGCAGCAAAACTTGCTCTCACCTCCAGCTGTGATATCAGTTTGACTGGGCACCACTTCATTTATCTTTGTGCTGAACAACACTGCTCTCTTGAATGGCAGAATTTCTGCAGCAAATGGCATTTAGGAGGAAAATGCAAAAGGTGTAGTCAGGGTGAATGCTGAGTGACCACTCTTTTCATTCAAAGGAAAAATGCACCTATTTCAAGAGGTTTTCTCTTGTTAACTCATTTTTGTTAAAAATTTTTTTTCCAGCACTGGGAGGAAGAACTCTTTTCCACACCAGGACCTGACAGTGGACCTCATCTACAAGCTTGTAGAGAAGGAAGTAGAGTGTAAAGTAATTTTAGGTCTTCATTCTTCATCAGGGGTGTTCTGTTGATAAGGTAGATGTTGATTTCAGTTTTCCTTGTCAATGAAGTCCATAAGTTAGACTATGAGACAGCTCAAGTGGCTGACGGTTATGGTACAGTAACTTGTCCAGCAGCCTATGGATCTCGTAAGAGTGGAATGTTATTCGTAAGCAATAACTGAATAAATGCCACCTGCCAAAACACAGGATCTGTTACATGAAGGCTGCAATCAATCTTGGGCAACTCAAAAGAAATGAGGGATGGAATGAGGATCTCAGTGAAATTCTATGTTCAGAATTTGTGAACTTCACTTACCCTCTCACAATGGTGAGGCAGACAGCAACAAAAAATTTTACTTATCACTGATAATGGGTCTACAGATATGACTAGGGAAGCTCTATGATATCAACAAGAGGCAAAGAGCTTCTCACTTCCATTAACAGTTTTGGTACCAAGAACCTTGCCAAAGCCAGTGGCTGCTCCAAAACTTGGAAACATGGCAGACCTGATCCTCACATGTCTCTTGTAACATTCAGAGCAGTACAGTGTTTCTCAATAGAAAAAAGGGGAATGGTGACTGAGGAAACAAGTTCAGCAACAATGAGTCTGTAAGTGAGGTCTGGTAAAAGATTACATTTTGGGAGTTTCTGGCATTATGAACAGTAACTCCAGCCCAAAAAGCTCTGTACTTAACAACCAGGCTGACAGAAGTGTAACACAAATACACCTGTACAGAATGCAGTGAGCAATATGAAAATCTGTGGAAGTGCAGATGGTTTTGAGGTAACTAATTCTTTAGCTCTGTTAGCTCAACAGAAGATGTTTTCTTGCTGGAGTTAGACACTGAGGGCTTCCCTCATAAAAATCTTCAACTACATTTTCTATGTTTCCTGCAGTTCTATCTGTCATACAGATTTCTACGCTTTCTGATGCAAGGTCTGTGCTATTGCTCTACTCAAGAGATGTACCTGGACTTTTTTGTGCTTGAAGGGATGCATAACAGAGGGTTTGCAGTTAGTAATGTTTTCCTGGAATGCAACTGTCTTCTGGACAAGAGAAAAATCACAGCACCCATTATTTGCTGAACAGCATTGGTGAGTAATCTGTGTAACTTCAAGGCACCTTTCTGTTTAAATTAATGTTTTATATAGAAAATTATGTGTGTATTCAAACATGTATGTACTTTTCCTAGAAAGTTTTCTAGGAGAAACATAAAATTCTGCCGGTGAAACTAGAAAACTTAAAAAATGTGCAGCAGCCTGTCATCCCAAAAGCAAGAGACTTCCACCCAAGCCACAACATTACAACACTCTTTCACCCTTTATGTAACATGAACAAAGGTGAACCACAACAGTGTGTTCCCCACCATCACAAAAAATCCCCTACTTCATATTTTTTTCTGATTCCACACTATCAATTTTTACACTGTGTCAGCCTAACACAGAACAAATAAGGAATCAGTACAAAACGAAGGAGATAGTGTTGTGCATTCTATGAACATATGTTTTCATGAAAATTTCTGTAAATGTAAAGTCACAAAACCACTGGAGGTATGAGTTCACCTAACAGAAACCAAACACTACTCAGGCAATTCAGCAGTTAGTTCATATTTAGCCCAGCATTTTTTACTGGAAATCCAACATTTACGTTCTACTTTAACACGGAAGAAATTTCAAAACCAAGATAGGCCAAGCCACACAAGTATTTTCTTTGCAATGGTTATTTAAGTAAGTATGATGAGGAAAGGTCCAGCACAACTATCCTAAAGCGAGGACACAACCCCTGCCCTTATGTAATACCTGGAGGCCAGCTGGCATTGCTGGATTTACTTCCGATCTTGTTTGTTGGTGGAGATTTGGCAGGTAACCAACTATCACCAGCAGGGCCTGTGTGGCTGCTGAGTGGGTCACCCTGGATTATGTCAAACTGGTTGTAGGGTGAGCCTCCACGAACCTTTCCAGGGGGCACTATTGCACCTGCAGCATTAAAAACACACATTTACACTCAGGAAAGGTTGGGATCTTCAGGAGGTGATACATTAACACAAAAATATTTAAGATGCATACTGGTGAGGCAAGACAGTTTCATCTAAATTATTTCACCTCTGGCAAGGTTATCCTACAAGGGCATTCCCAAAATTCCCCTTCTCACCATTTTTGTGCATATTGGCATCTTGTGAAGCCACAGAGGGCAGCCCTTCCATCATAGTCCACTGCTTAAAGCGGGATTCTGTTCCAGCCTCTTTCCCTCCCACCATGCCATAATCCATGCCACTTGAGCCAAAGCCTGTGAAACAAACAAACAAGTCTATTGCCATCTTCTCTTTTGTTTTTAAGCATCTTTAAATGGGGAGTCATTGTAATCATAAGAAGAAGGTGGGAAAAAGAAAATCAACAACAGCATAGGGTATGTTCAAGGGGCATCTTCCAAATAAGTGTGTTAGGTCAGTATGTCATGATATGCTTTCTTCTTAGGTTTGTCTTCTTCCCATGTAATGAAAAGTAACGCATTTTGATTCAAAGCTGACACTTGTCATAACATTCATGCTAATGCTTATACATAAATTACTAATTTCTTAACCCAGACTTAAGTGACTAACACAATTGCCATATTAAAAATGGGAAGCTACAGGCAATGCACCAAACCTCCTTCCACAGAGCACTTACCACCTGAACCGTATCCAGGTATCTGCCCTTTGGTCTGTAAATCTGAGAGACCCACATTCAAAGGATTGGGTACCATGCTGTCTAAATGTGGCTTAGGCCCAACAGGGTGGGATGGTGAATGCTTCATGCCAGGCTGTCTCTGCTGCTGCTGCTGAAGGGCACTCACCATACGAGCAATCTGCAAATGAAAGAAAAAATCAGCTTTATCTATGCTATACTGTAATGCAGATTCCAGTTAAAGAAACAGCGAATTAGAAGAGATCCAAAAGACTGTGCTCTCCATAAAGTGCAATGTGAAGAGAGCAGATGATGTTACTGAAGCCAGCACCATCTCTACTGCAGACTGCATTTCCCCAGCACACTTCATGCTCCATATGATTGACAAAAACAGAGCCACGCACCTGTTGCTCCTGCTGTTGTCGCACAGCTTGAGATAACTTTCTCTGGCTCTGTAACAGCTGCTGCTGCTGCTGCTGCTGCAGGAGGAGCTGACAAGCCTACAAGACAAGTGGGGGTGGGAAGAGTGAAAATACAGAACCCATCAAGAAAAATATAATTGCCAGGAGCTATTCGCTAGCAAATGCTTTGCTCAGAACTTAGGTAAACTGTTTCTCATTCCACTCACTCAAATAAAATGACAATGAATGCATTAGAAGAATATCACATCCTTCACTTAAATGTTAAACGTTTCTAATTTAACACTGTACAACAGAAATACTCATACATGCTTTATTACCATCACTATGACTACAAGTCTGAAGAAAACGTCATTAAAAATCAACAAACAACTGCTTTCTGTACAAAAACATGGGTTAGAGTCATTACTAACCCACTGTAATCCACAATAATTACATGGGCCTATTTGGTTTATCTGCTGCCTTCTAGCAAGACTTTACTACCCCAACACAGCACAGAGAGAATACTTGTAAAAATAACATCGGTAGAACAAAAGAGAATTAGAATAAGCATGAAAAGAAAACTTTCTTTTTGCCAATTTACAAACAGTCTTGTCTCACAAGATCACTAGCTACTTACTAATTGAAACTGGGGAATCTGTGGAAGCTGGCTCAGCATGGCAATCTGTTGTGGAGAAAGCTGGGGGCCCATATTGAAGAGACCAGGATTCAAGCCACTGTTGGGAAACTGTTTGAGCATGGAGGCTGAAACCTGCATGGAAACCAGTTACATATCCTGAATGCACTGCTACTAGGAAAAGATGATGAAGTACAAGTATTTCTATAAAGGAACAAGTATGATACCAATCTTCAATGGTGTTCTGGGAAAGACATTACAGATCTATTAACACATCACATTTAAACATGCACAATCTATAACTTGGGCAGAGTGAATACCTCACTTGATTGACAGTATACAGTATTACATGTGCAGATGCAGACACACACACAAAGGTTCCTCCCCCAACCAATCAGGTGCTAGAGACTGCACTAAATTTAAATACTGATATATATATGCAGCTAACCAGTAATCACCGTACTGCATTATCACATTAAAAATGTACTGCTTGACAAGGGAAAAGAAAGGCATTCAGGCAGTCACTGGAGCAAAGAAACAGTGCCTCAAAGAAAGAGTTAATCTCTTTGTACACTGAACAAGATATAGTAAAAGACAGGAGTAGGTGGAGAAGATTTCCCCCATTTCTCCCTATATTATTGGAGAGTTACACAAGTACAATTCAAGAGAATCTCAAGAATTGTTCACCAAGTCCAAAGCAAAAGGTAAACTTGTACATTTGGAGACCTTGAGGTCTTAAGATTAAGCTCTGCAATGTAAATGTAACACATAGCCCCTTCATCAAACCTCTCTTTTGGCGGGGACAAGAAGCACAGGACAAGACTACTTAAAAAAATTAAGTAACCTGTCACACTTCAGAAACACTTTAAGCTTTCACGTTTATTTGTTCTTTTTAAAATACTTTGTAAAAGCCTATATAAGACATAGGATTCCCAAATCCACTTTTGAGGTTTAAAAATACTGGTAGTGAGCATTTACCATCAACTGCCTTGGAATAAGATAGAATGCTGATGCTTCAGCACTGAGTCCTAAGTACTTTCACTGTGAATTTTAATGGTTTTCTCTTATTTAATTTTTCCATTTCTTAACCTCAAGTTGAGACTAAGATAGGTGTGTAAGTAACCTAAATGATCTGCTCTGAAGACTGTAGCTCTACTTTTACAAGTAATCAGTTGCTATTAATTCCTTACCTGGGAGAAAGGAATTGGGGAGGCACTTGCGCCCGGATACTGGGGGAAGGATTTAGTGGCTGCACTGGTGTGTGCATGCCCCTCGATTGTGCTGTGCTGTTTCCAAACAAACCATGATTGCCACCCTATAAAATTAAAGCAGTAGTGAGAAGATGAATCTTGCAGGATAATGGATTTCTATGCTAGAAACTACATATCGGTAACATTGTGCAAGTTACTGACTTAAACAGAGTTCCCTTAGAATTACAGACATTTGGCTAAAATCAGTAATATTCTGCCTGGGTTAGAACCACTATCCTACGTTTTTGAGATGCAGGTTGTTTCTTCTCTAACACTGAAAGGTCACACTTATCTACTTAATTCAGAACATGGCAAACCTAATGTTTTAATATGTCACACGTTACATATTGGGAAATGGAAACTTGGAGTACCAACAACAAACTAAAATCCCCATTCCACTGGCTTAAAAGTATGGCAAGACTGTCTTAACAAGAATTCTGGTCCCCCATTTTAGAGAAGAAAGGTACTTTTCCTGAGGAGGTTGCTGAGATAACACTCACAAGGCTTATTTTTCCCTCTGCAGGTCTTCCATTAACTGAAAATTGATTTCTAAAATAGTATTAAAAATTTTCCTTCTGCCATGAAAACTTCAACATTCTGGATCTGGATATATTCCTTCTCCTTTTCTCCCATTAAATTTGAAGAAAATGTTTCACGTGAGAAAAAGAATTGTGGGGTTTTTTTCCTTTCAGTGATTTATTCTCTATCACACAAATATTTGCTGTTTGAGTTTTTTTAATGAGAAGTATTTACCGATTTATAAGCAACTTCTGCAATAAACCCTAATGCATGAAAAAGACCGAAGACAATCTGTGATTATGTTTCATAATTTCAGCCTCTTAAGCAGATCTTTTTGGTACCATTTTTCAAAAAAAGTGACTAAAAAATGTTACTAACAGTCTCCTACACTAAGCTACACTCTCTTGCTTCTAAAAGCTAAAGCTCATAGTCCAAAGCATCCTTATGTGCCATGAATTTGTCTTTTCAGTTTCAAGACCCTCAGAATTTCCCATCTCCTGCTGTCTATCAGGATTGTCTGCGACCCTCAGACTCCTGAGGTTCTAAAGAGTGTATTTTCCACTCAGCCATCACTCCCCATCCTGCCTGTCAATGCCTGCATTGCTGCACCCAACATAAGTCCATCACTCTTCCAAACTGATATTGTGCAGGCCTTCACTAAAACCTTTCCTTCTCTTATATACCATGATTTCATAAACCTTATCATAATACTGTGCATAATTCTCCTACCATTATTACTGTGTATCCTATGCTATCCTTTTGCTCAAACACAAGTCTCTCCTCCTGCTTCCACATTCACCTGCTTTCATTCACCTGCCTCCCCCTCTAATTAAAAAATTACCTTCTTCAGAAGCAACTCCTCAGCACAAACAAAAAGCCTCGAAAGTTAAGTGGTTTTATTCTGGAAGTGCTGGCTGGAGTCAACTACACATTAAAATTTTTGAGATGCCTTAAAGCTGCAGTTACACTTTCAGCCCTCTCTACAACTCTACAGACTTCTGCACACTGAGATCAACAACATGCCTGCAAATTTTGGACTTAATCTGATGTTCAACACTGTGTCACATAGAAACAGAAAGACAACACAAAGAAACACAAGCATGTTAGGCATATGACTACATAAGCTAGACCAGCTGCAATAGTTAGGTACTATTCTTTAATTTTCTAGTATTCCTAGAATATTTTTTTTTTAGAATAAGCAAAACATAATAGCCAGAAATTCTTCCAAGCTGCAGTTAATAACTTGACTTCCCCTACCATTTCCCTGTACATAAAAATATTGCTATTTTGAGAATTTTTAAAGCCTACTAGATCAATCCTTACTTTGAACTGTGAGGAAGGGAGAGGGGAACAGGCACAATGCTAAATCACTGCAACTTTTTACAGGCACATTTCTACATACAAGATCTTTGAGTGGAGTCTGAAAAAATTCAGTGTTGGGTTTGATGAGGCAAACCAACAGCCTCTGACTGGGTCTTAATCCAGCAATTAAAATAAAGGATACCACTAACTTCATGACTTCTGAAAAGCACATCTACCTGCTGTTGTACTGCAATTTAGGAAGAGGCCAACAAAACCAGACAGAGTATGTTCTGATGCTAGGAACCAATGTGTACTGATTCTCAATGGCCTGAGACAGCTGAAATTTCCATTAACAATTTTAATCTATTCAGCAGTAAAACAAATGCAAGCAACCAACTAACCAGGATTAAGCCCAGGTTGCAGCCTTATAACAATGCATCTTACAAGGTGGCCTGCTTACTTGTCTAGCAGCGAAGTTTTGGGACTGAGCCCTGAGCCGATTGCCCCAAGGCCGACGTTGGATAGTGTGGAACCAGAGGGAGACAGCTTGTAGCTGGGAGAAGGGGAGAAGGGAGAGCAGGGAGCCTCATCCCCAAGGCACCCATCTTGATTGGAGAAAGGCAAAGTCAGCTGAAGCAGCAGTTAGCCAACAGCAGGAGTTGGTTAGTGAAGCAACAGAACGCAAGAGGAGAGAAAGAGGGACGGTGAGTGACTAGGAAGAAGCAAAGTTAATCTGTAATAGCAGTTACAAGGACAAAACTTCTGAATCAAACGATCACTTGACAATTAAAAGATTTTGGTCCAAGGAGCTAATCTTAAGTTTTCTTTTAAAAATACATTTTGAACTCTCATGAAATTTGTTTCTGATAATGGCTATTTTCACTACAGAAGCAAACAAATCTTGAATGAATTCCTAATGCTAGCATACACCTACCAGCATAATTTGTTAGGAAACGCATTAGCTTTGCTCATGGTATTTATTAATTATGCCACCAGAGGGAGTTGATAAAACTGCTTTTTGGCTTGTTATACCAAAATGGAGGAGTTAAAAAATTCCTAGACAGTTAACACGCCTTCAGAATTTTTAAACCAAATTTATTTTCCATTTTACATGTGATAAACTGAATCTAAAAAAAATTCGAAACAGCCCTAGAGCATTCTGAGTCTATTGGACACTCTCCAATTCATAATGCGAAGCAATTAATATTTGATAATAACAGTGAAAGCTTCTGCTTTAAAGAGGCAAGAATACGAAAGAAACACTACCATAACATACAACAGATGTCACAGAGAAGCAGATGTCATACAGAAGCTTACAGTACATGGACATACAGCATAAGGGGTTGTGGAATTTAGAAAGAGTGTTTCAAATAAATGCCAGACATTGAAAGAAGAAAAAAAAAATTCTGTGATTACTTATAATTACTTAGATCTCAACCATTTTTTTTTACAGTAGATGACTGTAGTTAGTAGCCAAAAGAATCATCATGACGAAACCCATAATGAATTTCATTGCTACCAGCAGTTTACCCTTCCAAGAAAAAAAAGAAATTTCTGTCTACATGAAAAACAGACTATTCTAGAATGAAAAGCCTCACTCTCCCCAATTTAGTTTATCTATGCACACCTGACACCTATTTTATACACACATTCATTCTACCATTAAAACTACCACACACCTTTTACTGCCGAGTTCATTAAGGGTTACTCAATTTTTAGCACCTGCAGAAAATCGCGGTAAAAACTGGGATCTTGAACACAGAAATTAATATCAATTTATTTAAAAATATTTCTCTCACCTTCTCAAAATAAGGCCCACTATCTGTGGTTCCCATGTCTTTGGAATTAGGTGGACGGAACCCAGATCGATCCTTTCTCATCATGTCATTAAAATCCCCGAGATTCACGGCTCGTTTATCTACCTCAAACTTCTTATCTGGGAGACCACCTGTAAAAAAAGAAATCAGTGCTAATAGTCTCTACCATGTTTTATAACAGCAGGTTCACAGCCAAAAAAAATAATCTTTAAAATCAGGGTATAAATTACATCTGTCTTATCATTTACCATAGCTACGGTTGGCATTAAAAGTATGGAAAAATTAATGTAGGAAGTTTCATGTAACACTGAACATGCCAATGTACTTTATAGAGTTTAATGTGAAGTATTTATCACAATTTATGTACAGATAAAAATGTATACTTTTCAACAAATTAGATTAATACCTAGTTCTGTCTCCCAAAACCTGGACTGCTATTTTTTGGGATTCAGTATGTAGAAAGACCACTATTTAAGCTCTCCATGTATTCTACTCAGTCTCTGCTGGGTTTGACATTGAGAAATTCTGAGATCATCTGAAAAACTTAGTCATATGCACATAATTTGGTCAAAATTCTTCAACAGTCACGTGAACTTATCTCTCGAACACATGACATCAACTGGTATACTGTAACCAGATAAACAACCAATTTCCCTCAGCCTATACACAATACTACAAACCAGTAAAACAGACACCTCTCAAACACCCCCTAAAGTCTCCTGCCATTGTTTAGTCAGCAACCTGGTGGAGTACGAAATGTCAAGAACAGATGACCAAACTGAAACATACACAGTGAACAAGACATCAACTTTCTCTAAAAGCTGCATCAACAGCTGAAGAGCTGACTGGAAGAAACTTTCTACCTTATGCACTGAACTGTTGCCAAAGAACAATTTATTTTGGTCATATCGGGGCACCTGTAAGCTATCAGATGCATATTGCTATGTTGAAGTAGATGGAAAACATCTTCATTTTAAAATATGGATGCGACAGATAGGAGCTTTACTGATATTTTTAGTTTTAAAGAATACTGTTTAGTTGGTAGCACAGATGGTCTTTCCAAGAACCATTTTAAAAACATCAGCACAATTAACAAGAAAAATTATGACTTTTCCAAAGGAAGTTGGTGATAGATAACCTACCCTACCACTGACAAAACACTAAACCTTTATCAGAGCAGACAGCTGATCACTTTAATACCTTCAAAACTTCATTCCTTGAAAAAGCTTCTCAAATCCAGCATCTCTTCTCAACACCCAATCCCAATCCATTAATGTTTGTAGCTAAGCTACTGCAAAGAAGCTATGAAACTGACCACTAACTGCATGGGTATTTCCTACCTGCACAGCTTTCCAAGCTGATCCAGCTTCATCCTCTCAGATGCCTTCAACATCATTTATCACAACATAGTTGACAAATCACCTATATATCTTAGCTTGTAACAGGAGTCATCCTGACCTGGATGAGCTTGTGGATCCCTTTCTAACGTACCCTGAAAGCTACAACTGGCTCTGCAAAAGTAGTCACAAAGTGTCATGAACAGCTCAGTGCTGTCAATACCTACATTAAACCACTGCACACAATGGCAGCAATATGCTACTAAAAGGCTCATGTGCTTTAATTCCAGGCAGGAAGCCCTGGCCATTAGCTGCTTGAAAAGAAACTGAAAGCGAGGCATAGTTGCATCACTGTCTGTAATGAAACTGGGTCAATGCCAAAACAAGATGACTAAGCCACAGAAACACTCTCCTGTCTCTCCAGTTATCCTGATGATCCAATCAACCCCTCAAACATTACTGAATGATGCCTTGTAAAATACACAGAGCTCTGAAGACTTGTAGCACAGATTTGCATGTCACTTAGTGCTGAGGCAGCTGCTTAAACTTCAGTACAAACAAGGCCTCACTGGGAAAGATGACTGTATTCCTTTATCCCATTCATAGAAAATTCTAATGCAACCTTGAAAAGTATCGTGCAAGTCTTGTCTTTTGAACTTGTCAACTAAAGCTATAAGTAATGTGGGGGCTAAAGAATAGCTTTACCTTATGTGGTACATTACAGTTGTCCAAACGTGAAAAGTCTAAATTACCCTCTACAGTAGGCAAAAAAACCTTGTGTTATGAATAAATATGAAGCCCCAAATTCTCCACATGCAGAAACATAGAACAGGTTAAAAGTTAAACCATCTTCATAAAAGAGACTCCACCAGTTCTTGGATTTTTTCCCACTACTAAAAGTTGAGAAAAACACTGAAAAATGCAAAAGTCAAACAAGGACTTGGAAGATAATGTTCACATCGCTAGTGTGGGGAAAAAAACTTCTATAAAGTACATTGCTCTCACTACATGCACAGAGTTTAAAGAAGAAAAAGAAATCTGAATTCCATGCAAAATTATATAATATGATCCTGCGCTGGGAAATAGGAGACACAAACTGCTGCTGAGAAAAATTACCCAAAACATTTGCCAACAAGAGACTCAACATAGTGAAATACACCCAGATGGGTAACCCAAATGGTGATAACCATTTGAAACATTTTCTGCTTGACCACAAAAATGTTTTAAAGATACTGATTTTATACTCTTAACAAATTTACATCATCCAAGCCTATTGAGCAAACACATGCACTTAGGTATTGAAGAGTTTCATCTGAATACTACATAAGTTACAGCTTTGAAACATGTATTTACAATAGCCAGCTGCACGAACTACATTTGAGTCAATACAAATTTTAAATTAATTTTTCATTATTTACAGGCAATTTAAGAATTCTCCAACCTACAGACACTTTAATATATTAAAAAAATAGACAAAGGTGGCTGTCAAATGGGAAAAGAAAATACAAAATATTAAGTGGTTCTGACAAGCTACTTTACCGTAGCAAACTTCGTATCTCAGAATGTACAGAACAGGAGATATTTCAACGGGGAAAGAAAGTTATATCCTACTTTTAAAGTGGATTAGCTATCCATTAAATAGATTTGAAAGAAGAAGCACACAAGAACATCTGCCTCAGGCATGTTATCGATCCATCTCTTTCCTGTCTTGGTCAGTAAATAAAAGTATTTATTACTCTAGCACTTGAAATAAAGGGAACACACTCTTCACGCAAGGAGACTGAGACCAATGCAGTAAGAATTACTGACAGTGCATGATGATCAGAGCCAAGGTGCTCCAAGCAAACCAAGCCAAAGTTTTCTTTGACATATATGGTCTCCAAGCATAGATTTAACTCAGTGCATTTATCCATAAACTAGGAAAACATCATGTTGGCAGTGATCTGTCAGAAAAACATGGTATATTGTAATCTTGAGTGAAAACCAGTTGAAAACAAGCCTACCTCATAATTAAGTCCAACTTTTCAAGTTTAGAAGTAGAGCTGGGCTGAGCAAAAGAGCTTATAGCTTTCCACAAAAAAATGCCATAAACAACAACAGCAAAACTGCTAAATACACAAGTAACAGAAAAGCCTACGAAGATCTGTAACATTCTCAGTCTTTGAAACAGAATACAAGCCATAATAAATGGCTCTACCTAAGATGAAGAGATGCCACCATTAATGGGCACGCTAAACTTAAAGAAAGGCAACATATCAAGGTAAAAGATGCAGCCTTTCTGCACCCTTTCACAGGATATTCTGAGCAGCAGTCAGCTTCAGAAGCTCTGATGGCCTTAGGGTTCTTGAAAGTTCCAAAGGATCCTTAATTTGGAGATAAAGAACTCAAAGAGCTATAATCAACATAATCCAGGCTACCATCCTCTTCATTTGTATATGCTTAGATCTGTTTTTCACCAGCAGTATCTGAAGGCAGGTGAGAACCCCATGAAAATGACTGATTTCCATCCAAAACATTCTTTAGAGAAGCATAACACAATCAGAGCCTGAATTCTAGAAAGGATGCATGACACCAAACTGCAGAGATCAAAAAATCATTACCTTTCACAAAATTGTGTCATATCATATAAACTAACATTTTTATCATCTCTTACTGAGAGCCTTAACTACTTCAGAGGAAGACATCAATTTTGGGAAAAATGAACAACTGAATCCTCAACAAAGTGTGACAGAAATTTAAGAATGCAATGGATTTTAAGCTGAGAGACACTGCATCTATCTGGATTGTATTAGAATACCAAATCCAGACCTGGTATTAGATGCAATTAAGTCTTGATTACCACAGCTCTACTTCTGGTACCATCGCAGCCTATGATGCCTTAAGATGTGTAGCAATCAGAATATAAAATCTAGTTTTACTGAAAAGTAATTTTTTAATAGCCTGAGACCTGCAACTGAAGAAATCAATGATAGGAATTTTTTTTCCCCCTCGTATCTCCTCCAGGAAACTGTAGTGAACGGGATGTCCTACTGGCAGGAGGGAAAACAGTATTCTTCCACCAAACGAAAAAGATTTTCACTTTCTTGAAACAGTAACAATGAATATAAACTTAAAAGATGTCTCTGCCCCAAGTTATAGCTCTGCTCTGTGCAGGTATACATCCCAATCTTGCACACCAGAGTCAAAGCTTACAGACAAGACAGGGATTGCTCCTCGACCCTTATGAGGAGCGCTAAAACTAAGGATCAAGCCCTTCCAGAGTACAGCATGTCATCCTCATAAAAATGCTACAGGTGATCTCTCATTTCAAATGCACTGAAATTAAAATATACGCACCTACAGACAAGTCCATCTTACTGCCTGGAATGTCATCAGTTTGACTCTGGGAAAAGAAAAACACAATTCAGTTCTGACTTCTATGCAATGCTGAGAAATATTTCAGCAAGGTGGAATGCAGGAAGAACATGCTTGGGCTAATAAAAGTTTTACTTTAAACTAAAACTGAACACCAGGGTTTCAGCTATCACCCTGGACACACCTTGCCTCAATGCTCTAACGCTGCATGTGGCAAGTTCACCCATATGAAACCAGATGCACAAATGCAGTGACAGAGAAGTATGGACACAGAGCTGCTCCATCAATGAACCTCTGGCCTCGTGTTCCAGTGGTCAAGCGATCACTGAAATAGTGGCCAAAATGATAGGTCTTCCTCACAGCCTGTTGTGCCATTACATCTTGAAACGTGCTGCCACAGGACTCTTCAGTTGGCAATCTGGGAGAGGGTCTTCCCATAGCTTTCAGAAGCATCTACTGTCTATCCAACTGAATTAGAGCTTGGGAGACAGAAGACACTGCAAACTAATCCTAAGCATGTCGTGTCAGCTTGTGCAGCCTTGGACTTCTCACACAAATTCTGTATTATCTTCTGCTAGCCAGCATTGCATAGTATTCCTGCTTCACAGGATGACAACTATCACAATATTCTGCAACGTATTTTACAAATTAGCCTGTCAGAAGTTCTTAAAAAAATTAATATATACTTATTTTTTAGATACTTCCCCTACAGCTGTCTTTTTCTCAATTATACAGTATTTATTTATTCACTTTACCAAACAAGCTTTATTTATGGATTCAAAAAGAGGCCTTTTTTTTCTAAAAAGACCCTGCTATACTTCAAATTTAAATTTAGCCAAGAAAGTTGTAAATCTCCTTTTCTTATAGGTGGCTGAGATTCAGAATGAATACCTCAGAATTATCACAGATGTCTGACACTACAGGAAGGAGCCTCTATCTTGAGTGCCCTAAGCAGGGTATTATGAAAATGAAATTAATAAAACCCAAACCCAAAAACAAAGCAACATAAAAACACCCCAGACCAAAAAGCAACAATCCACCCAACCCAAAACCAAGCAAACAAAATAAGAAAATACACCTCCTCCTCCCAAATCTATTACTAGGAAGGAAACTGCAATCTCAGAGGAGGAGCTATCATACAGTAACTTTAGGAATCAAAGTAGATTTTGCTTTTTTCTGAGAAGCCATTCTGAGCCAGCTACTACAGGTATGATAATGAACATCCCAATACAGCAGCAGCAGATGCAGATAAACAACTGTGAAACACTTGATCTTTTGACTTATTTAAAGCTTACAGATTTTTCACAAAGTTGGACTTTGTTTTAAAAAAATATTTACTTACTAGCAAGCCCATATTTGAAAACTGTTTGGATAAAGGGTTCATCCATGAATCACTGTTTCCTCCTTTTAATGCGCACTGAAAAAAAAAAAATAATTTTTAAGAAACTTCTTGATTCCTAAAATTCTCCTTTATCCTTGAGATGTGCATGTTTAAAATGAAAATTCTGATATTAGAGAAATTAATAATCTGAAAAAATTAACTTAAGTATTTACATGTTTAGAAACATTTACCAAATATTGTGCCTTGCACAACTGCTCACCTGTTAGGTATTTCAAACTGGTGGAACACTGCCATGTAGAATGTTTATTGCACCTTCAGTTTCATTCAGCAAACTGAAAAGCTTTGTGAACATGGTTTATTTTTTCCTCTGTTACAATTTAATACATTCTTTAATCCAGTGCATACTGGATCAAACAATGTATTAAACTGTAATAAGAGGTAGATTCCTTGACTTTCCTCCCTTTAGCACAGGCACTGTGCTGACCAGGGTGTCTCTCTTTGGCCTTAGTGTAATTTACAGGTCATCAAAACCAATACTAACACAGTTCAACAGTGAAAAAATTTTCAGTTGTTTTGGTGGTTAAAATAAAAATGCTTTAAGTGAGAAAAAAGACCCTGAGAACAATTTGTGTTGAACAGGAATTATAGAACTCCCTACCATGTCACAACAGTATTTCCGTGTCTTTGGAAACTGCTCTGCCTTGCCTTTTGAGTCTGCCCTACCTACTTGATGAGAAGCAGACACAGCATAGTCCTTCTAACATTAATACAGTAACAAGTGTTATTGTACTAAAGAACTTCAATGCAAACAAACCTTAGAAAGAAATTTACTCAGGACTACAGCCAAGCTCCCGCTCCTGTTTGAGGCCAAATGCCATCAACAACAAACATAAGTCAGACATAAATCCAACACTTGTTAAAAATAAGTTCATGTGCCAAGGGGACTGTGGAATCCAAACTTCAGCAGGCTATGCACGAACAACAGCAGAAGCCAAACAGAAAGATGTGTCAGCAAAAGATGAGAAATGCCCTTGAGATACTTATTTTCATTTAGTAATGGCTGTACAGCTTACAAACCAAAATAACACCTACTGGAAGATTTATTGTCAGAACAGGGGTAACATATTAAAGCAAATAAAAAAAACTCCCATTTTTTACACTAGTTTAAGAGGCACCTTTCCCTAACTGCAAAACCTTCTTAAAAGAGAACTATATAATGCTGTAACATATCAGACTGTTTTCAGACAACACAGTAGTAATGAATCATTCAAACATTTTACCTTCATTTGTGTTTTCTTTCCTCCTTGTCCCCAGCTTGTTGAGTTGTGGGAGGAACTGCTTCCCTGAGAGCCTGCTGTGTTCCAGACTCCTCCCTCCTCCTCCTCTTCCCAGCTGGAATGACGTGTTCCTGTCACTGGCCCATCACTCTCTCCCCAGCCATCTTGCATAGATTTAGAACCTTTAGAAAAAAAAAAATCTCAAAAGCAGTCTACAATACTATGCAGCTGGTGATGTGACACTGCAACATTAGCTGAGATCACCAGAATCCCGAAGTAACTAAAAAAAAATAAAAATTCAAAAACGTGTCTTTAACAGCTGTAAAAACTTGCGCATGAATCCCAAAACCCAAGAGATTTGGTGGCATGTACGCATGTCATGTTTTGCAACTATTTTAAAGAAATGTCAAACCTTTAAAGATATAACAGCAATAGGGACCTCTTATACAGATACAGCTGCATTTAAAAGGCAACCTGCTATTTTCAAGCGCAAATGAAAGCCTTCAAAGCACACTCAGAAACCAGGAGTGCTGAAGACTCTGGTTCAGGTGCTTTATCAATTATTTCCTCTCTCACTTCAAAACCTTAATACTCCCCTTGCCCTACACTCTTCCACAAAATTACAGAAACAAACAACTTTTAGGAAAAACAACCAACTAAGCAGAATCTGAAGGCAATGACCTGACATTGTCCTCTGGTACAAACAACACCAAAAGTAGTTTAATGCAAAAAAACCCAAAGCAAACACCACCCCCCCCCCCCCCCCAATTCTATTCCTAACAATGTTACTAAAGAGACTTACTAGCTGAACTGTTTAAGTACATCAGAATGCTACAACCCCTTCAACTGTATCAGTTCAGACTTTTCCCTGTTGACTTCTTGTCCTGCTGTTAGTCTCTAGCACTGTCATGAAACTTGGATTTCCACAATCATCATTATCTCCTTTATAATAACTAGTTTAATTGTCTGGGGTTTGAGTGTGGAAATCATGAATATGGACAATAATATACACAGCAGAAAGTCTGAATATAAAAAAAGTCAAGAATTGCAATTAGTCTACCATGGGGATCTCTACCCTGACCATAATAAAAGTAAGTAAAACAGTATTTTACGGTGGTTTAAGAGATACCTTAAAATGCAGCTTAAATAAACCCTCAGATACTACAGAGGAAACAGCTTTTTAAAGTCTGTTCAATTGGGTACTAAAACTGAGAGCTGCTTATGAAACATACTCATCCACGTACAAAAAATCTACCTCCCTCCCTTTAACCATGCTACTTACAGAGAAAAGGCTACATTAAAGTATTATGCCTGCAGAGACAAGAACACAATCTGGAAATGTTATACTGGGTAGCCCCCACAGCTTTAATTTATTTCTGGTGACAGTGCTTAAATATATATTATGATACTACATGACCAGAGATTATTTTTCTGCACTGACAGCTCTCTAAGACTCTTGAACATGAATCTGGACAGTGATGACTTGTCTGTATGACACTGGCTTATTTTTCTGCAATTTGTTCAGTAAGGAGGTACCAAGAGCTATGGAACACAAATTAAATTTTCAAGATTAAAAAAAATTTTAAAATTACAGAAAACTGAATCTGTTCCTATTTATGTCAGAATATTCTTACGCAATGCTGGCAGAACTATGTAAATCTACTTTTTTGAACAGGTGGATACTAATCTATGCTTCCTTCTTTGGCTCCAAACTGATGTTCTTCCTTTTCTGATCACAGCTATTCTGTATCCTGTCCCTAGGTTTTGCACTAGAGCTGAGACAGCTCACACACACAACAGCATGTGTACTTTGCAGTTCTTTGCTTATAGCACACATACAGACCAGTCATGGTAAGAGTGACCACGCAGAGTCTTAAAAGACTCTATGAAGCATTAACCAACAGAATTTTCAACAGATCAGTTTCAGAAGTTCTCATTTTGGTCATATTTAGGTATCCTTTTATAGATAAAACAGCCATCTAAAATCAGCTTAGCATCCTCAAAATACCAAGTCTGTGTGGCAGGCATGGGAAGCCTGTCATCCACAAAAGCCTGCTATGACAACACTAAGGAAGCAAAGCTTTTATGTTTCAGTAATGGCCAAATTATTGAATTGGCGTGGGAGGAAGGGACAATGACCCAACAGCAAACTACACAGCACTTCATTTCAAACAATTACATATGCAAAAGTAACTTCTGGCCTGGAAACAGTTTTACAGTGGGCATCATCAAGTCAAGTTCAGTAACACTTGTGTATCATCAGTAGTTCCTACAGCAAACTTCACATCCAAGTGTTACTGACTTTGGCAATAACACTGCTTTTGTTTGTTGTTTTTTTCTTAAAATGAATGAAATAAAATTTTTACAAACAACTTACATCATTGAGAATAATATCTACAAAACCTATTAATATAGCCAAATTTTAACTCTGAAGTAAATTTTCAAAATATTTCAATATTTCATTCATGAAAGACACTGCAGTAGGCATTCAGGTTCTACTACAAAGTGCAGTTCTTAAGAGCTACAATTTTTTTCACTTATACAATTAAAAAACCCATTCAGAGCCAAGCTGCATTATCAAAGTATAAATAACCATGTAATGGCCTCCACAGTGAAATTTGTCAGTACTGTGTATGTCTTTTCCTGATATGATCAGAAAGAGTGACTTATCATGCTAACAAGCAGGCAGCCAGAGAAAAATACATGCTTCCTTACTGTGTTTCAGCACTTCCAGAATCAGAGCTGCTCATTTCATTGCTTAGTTAGGAATTTTTTTACTACCTTAAAAGATAAAGTTTCAGTCATTTACAAACACTTAATACTCATCCATCAAAATCCTATAAAAACATTCAACACTGCTTTTACGCCTCGGATAACAATCCCTCCACAGGTGACCTATGTCAAAAGGCCAGACACAAAAAATCTCTAAGGCAATTGCAAAGAAACTGGTATCTGGCCTATACTCACTAGATTTCATGGCATTCGGGGCGTTGGAGGGTGCATTCCCCCAGCCTGTAGTCGATGCTCCTGTATCATCTACTTCACCCCACCCGGGACTGGTTTCATTTGGCTCACCCCAGGCAGACGTACCATTATCTGGAGCAGGTGGAGTGCTTTTGCTCCAGACTGCACAAAGGAGAAAGAAGTTTCATTACAGACCATTTAGACAATGAACTGTTTACTGCGGTGCAGCACCACGTCATTAATCTACTGCTTCGTTCTCCTTGTTCTGGCTCTCAGTAGCGTGGGTGCAACAGAATTGACAATCATTCACAACGAATTTAGAGTGGGCACTGACCTCGAGGGATGAAAAGGAAAAGAATGCTATGATGAGTAATACTCTTCCTCCCAGGTTAAACATGAACTCCACATCTAATACTGTCCTCCTGCCTATGAACTTCCATGACTAATTACAAGCATCTAACTTAGGGTTTTTATATTCTGAATAAAGGTCATATTTGCAGTACATACTAAACCAAGATAGCATTCTTTAAAGTGTTTTTGAGTCAGAGGAAATGATCACGTAACAATAATTTAATATATTTCCAGGCTATGTAACTTTTTCTTGTCCTTACTCTGAAGAAGAAAATATTTTTCCAAGTATTCTTTATCATACAGCAAAGCCAAACTTGACTAAAAACTGTCACAATGTACTCAATTGCAAGTGTTAACTGAGTGTTTCCGAGCAAAAGATTTTTGACTAAGTAAATATTTTCTCCCCATTTTTATAATTAAATATAAAAAAATGCTATTTAGTCCAGAGAAAGGGAAGTTGAGGGGAGACTTACTGCTCTCTACAACTATTTCAAAGCATGCTGGAGCCACACTCGGGGCAATCTCTTTCCCCAAGTAAAAAGAAATAGAACAAGAGGAAATGGCCTCAAGTTGTACCAAGGCAGGTTTCAAATGGATATTAGGTAAAACCTTTCACCAAAAGGACTGTGCAGCACTGGAACAGACTTCCCAGGGAAGTGGCTGAGTCACCATCCTGGAGGTATCTAAAAGACCTGCAGATTTTGCACTGAGGAACACAGTTGAGTCATGGACTAAGCAGTGCTGGGCTTAATAAATTTATGGCTGGACTCAGTCTTAAAGGTTTTTCATTCTGTAATTCAACCTGTTCCTCAGAGCTCAAATTGAATATGCAGAGATGTCAGCTAACAAACATTTTCTTTTCCTGGCAAGATGACCAGTATTCAGATCACAGTTACTGAAGCACAACAAACAGAGAACTGATAGATTCAAATTTTAAAGACACTTTAAATTCAGAACTAAATATTCAAAAAAGAATTTGGTTTTCTTTGTAGAATAAAACTATCAGGAACTGGCAACTACAAGCATCTCTCCTATGCATTAAGGTTACAGTCATATAGAGGAGCTTGCTGAAGAAAGGAACAAGACTAGTACCTGATGCTTGTGATTTGCTAGTCATTGTAGTAGGCAGGCTCTGCTCCCGTGGGGCCTGTCCTCCTTGTGAGTTCTTGTCCCAGAGATTCACATTCTTGTAGTTATAACTGCTAGGATCTCCCCATGCTGAAGTGCCATCATCAATATCCATTTTTCGACTGATTGACTGTGGAGAAGGTTCTTCCCAGCCACTGGGCTCCTCCTCTTTGGGGGCAGCTGGCTGTGGTCCGTTGTTCCAGTTTGGGTTTGGAGGACGCCCGTTATTTGGAGTTTGGGGCAGTGGACCCCAGGAACCAGAAGACTCCTGCTGTTGCTGCTGGTGCTGCTGCTTGTTCCAGGAGTTGGGCTGTCGACCCGTCTCGTTCCATGTTGAAGTTCTTTTACAATCGTCCCATCCACCCTTTGAAGCAGAGCTTGTATTTGCACCATTACCCCAAGTTCCAATCTCATTCTGCCCACCTTCGCCCCAACCAGACACCGGCTTGTTTCCTGCACTTTCCCAGTTATTGTTTTTTGTTTGGTCAACTTCCTCTCCCCAACCGTTCTTTCCAGAAGACCATCCTTGATTAGTTTGCCGTCCACCCCACCCCTGATCCTTACTAGAGCTGTCATTCCAAGAGGAAGATGATTTTTCTTCTTGCCTTCCTCCTCCCCAACTAGAAGAACTGGAGTTCTTATAGTCATTCCATCCTCCAGTATTTTTGGGGTCCTTCCACTCCGTTGGGGTTGAGAGCTCACCCCATCCAGACTTGTTTTGATTGCTTTGGCTGGGTACATCGCCCCAGCCCCCTGAGTTCTTTGTCTGTGTGGCAGAGCTCTCCCACCCCTCAGTTCCTTTATCAGACTTCCCCTCAGGCCGTGGCATCTCTTCAATATCCCACACAGTGTCTTGCTTAATTTGAGTCTGGCCCCAGCCGGTGTTTGAAAGCACTCGGGGGTCCAAGTCAGTTCTGCTCAGCAAAGTCTGCAGGACTGCCTGGCAATCAGGATGCGTAGGCCTGTATGATCGGCGTCCAGAATTGTGACTGTCACTACTTCCTGCTTTGTGGTTGCTTCCAGTGCTTTGACCTCCAACCTCACTTCCTGCAGAGCTGGAAGATCTTCCCCAACAGGGAGCCTGGGAATTGCCTTGGTTTTCAGGAAGAGGGTGGCCTTTTTGATTGTCCCATGCTCCAGTGCTAGAATTTAGTTGGTTTGGACCACTCCACTCTCCGATCTTCAGTTCATCAGAACCAGACAGCTGTTTCCATTCTCCCTGAGAGACCCCAGATGTTAATTTGTTCCCTTCACCCCATTTGCTTTCATTTGCATGCTGAGGGCCAAAGTTCCAAGACCCACCACCCGTAGACCGGTTATTGTTATCCCAAGAATCACTTCTTGACCCATTAGGTTTTTGAACAGAAGCTCCTTTCCAGGAGTCCTCTCTATCCTTTCCATTGTTCCCATGGTTTCCAGAATTGCTCTGCCCAGAGACTGTGTCAGTTCCAGAAGACCCCCTAGCTGTACTCCAAGATCCAACACTCCCAGTCTTTCTTTCTCCAGTGCTTTGAGAAGGGGTGTCGGTGCTCCTGGAAGGGTTCCCCAAGCCCATTTCAAAGGGCATTCCCTTATTCTCCATAGGGTTTGGTGAACTTAAGTTCAAGGAGTTAGTGTTTCCATTTTTTGGTCCATCAGTGTTATGAATTTGAGCCTGTTCTCTGCCAGAGACAAAGTTAAACACCCGCATTTTCCATCTTTGACTGCTGTTCCCTAGAGGTCTGACCTACTGTGCTAATCTGTGCATTGGAGCTACCACTATCAGATTCCAGAGTTCCTTTCCTAGAATTGCCCTCTTGAACCAGTGCTGGCCAAGCAGATGGGTTGCTATTTGGGTTAAAGTTGCTGAAGCCAGAACCGGGACTGATTCTGTCTTGTCCACTCAAGTTCCTCCAATTACCTAGTCCATTGTTACTCTCGGCAGCAGGGTTGGAAGATTGAACAGATTTAGCCTTGGGATCAGATTTCCAGGCCCCAAGATTACATTCGTTTCCAGTGCTTCCAGACTGGCACTGGCTTCCTTTTCCTTTGTTACTAGTGGTGCTTCCTGGCAGAGGATTCTTCTCCAAGCCAGGGTTTGAGGCACTGTTGTTATCGGTGGTGTTTTCGGAAGAAGACTCAGCATCTTTGCTGGCAATACAAGGCCACTCTTCCATGTCAGACCCGTCTACAATCACCTTGTCCCAGATGTGAGTTGGGTTGGCATTGGTGCCGCTGTTGGAGGAGGCTCCAGGACCCCAAGTGGAATTTGCATAATTTGAAGCAGCAGCACCTCCAATTGCGGAATCTAAAACAAACAAACAAAAAAAAAAAACCCAAAACACCCAAAAAGGTCATTAGCAATCCATATTATTTACAAGCATAGAACATCAGCTCTTTGACATCCGTTATCCCACTTTTTCTGCAGAGCATAAACTCCATAGTAACAGCTGCAGTAGTATTCATAAGTGAATATATACTGTTACTATCAGTACCAGTTCACATGACAGCTTCCATGAAAATAAGGCAAAGAGCTTAAAAACCTGGGTAACTCCCTTCCCAGTCTCAATTCCTATGTTATACACTCAACAGTAAAGACCACGATTTCTGGTTGCTAATACTTTCAATAAAAGATAAGATCAGCTTTCAGTGCCTGAGGCCTTCAGTTCATTAGCTTAAAACAATGAATATCCAATGAATGCCTTCTGGGTTCCCCCTTCACTAAGGGCCACCAATGAGAATCCAGACTTTACAGCAAGGTTAGAACTCCCTTGTAAGCTTTGAATATTGATGAACAGAAGTATGTCTTCAACCACTAAATCCCACCCACCAAGATCCAAAAGATCAAGCAGTTCCCAAGTACATTCTGTTCCTTCTGTTGCTTTAACCTCAAATGCAAACTGAACAATAGCAAGGAAATATGACTCCACTGATATTTTTATCCATCTATCTTTTTCAGCACAGAATAATAACCTTTTTTTTCCCCTTCCAATTAAAAAACTTTCTGATTAGACAGATCACAGGAAGAGCTTAAGGAGTACAGATAAAGACAAGCTCAAAAGACTGCAAGGTTGCAAGGTTTTGATCTTAGAAACGGCTCAGCCAATGAATGATGCGTAGGCAGCTCTGAAATTAGCAAGATCTTCAAATCAGTGGCTTTAACAGAACATTTAATTTCTGTGAAGACATTCTAAAAGTATTAAGACCAGGGTGCTTGCTCACATACAGCATGCTAAGACACAATTTAATGAATTGTTTTATGAAACCAGCCTTCCCTTGCTGTATTTTACAGTGGCAATAACTTAAGGCATTAATAACTACTAAAGACTTTCACCAATAAAACTGAAACCTTTTTGTCCAAATCTGTCTTGTATGCCCTGCATTATCATCGGTATTGAAGAATTACATAGAACACCCATCACGTCAGTCCTTTGCATTAGTATGAGCCAATAGTATACTTGGTGTCATCTTTCAGGGCACTAGTTTTGCTGGAATGATTTCAATCCTGGCAGAAAAAGGTCCATGTGATTAAGGATTACATATGGACTTTTAGCATTAAATCCACACCGACACCACCTATGACCATCTGGTGAATATAAGATTGACCAGAATGAATATTATATATATATTTTATATACATATTCTGGTGAATGTAAGAATGTGAGCAAGTAGGTAAAGCTGCATGATCTTCCCCATTGGGAACTCGCTTTTGTTTAAATTCATGCCACATGAAGGAAATCACAGTATCAGTGCATATATGCTCAACCAAATTGGGCCAAACCTGGAGCTCACTTTGTCAACAGCCAGATCTGACGTGGGATAAGCAATGTATGAGGCACTTAACACTGCACTTCCATAAGCACTTGGATGGAGCACATAAGAAAGCCCTGGTCTCTCTCCTGTTCCCCTGCTCATTCCCACTCCTCTGGCATACCTACTCTCACATGCTAGTGTAGCATGTATGTTCTCACATATTCAGTTAGGTGAATGGGTAAAAGTAATCCAGACTGAAATCAGTGTTAAAAACCAACCTGATTTAATTTTAACACAAGTCAGATCCCTAGCCCAGTTAACTCCTTATGGTGCAGAAGAAGGGATGGGGTAAGGCAGGTCTCAAGGACCTGTATGTGTCCTGGCACCCCTGACTTGCATCAGGATAATGCAACTAACCAATGGCTAATAGAGCCATCTAACCGCTTAGTTATTAATGCACCATTAAATTAAGTGTAAAAATACGAGAATTTGTAATACCAAATTTCAACCTCAGAAAAACAAGTAGTAAGTGTCAAATAATTATATACAACTTAGAGAGCCTCTCAAAATACTTCAAAGTGGTCCTCATATAATACACCCAAGAGCAAAAAAATGTTGCTCATGGGAAGTTTGGAAACTTTTAGAATGCTTCACTACCACAAATTTTCCTTAGTCAATCTATGACAATAACTGTGATTATTATGAAATACCAGTGCTAGAATTTTATACAGGAACTGCAGACATCAGGGCATGCTTTGTTTCAGGTGTTTTATCAAAATGAGTTATCTCCAAGACATCTGTTTTTAAACTGCTAAGTTAAAATTTTGCCACTGTAGTTTGACATGCACTTTCTCCTTTATTAAACAGCAATTATAAAAGACAAAATAAATACTCTGTCAAACAGGGATTTGCTAAAAGTGAATTCAAGTAGTGAAACCAGAAAACAAATGGAATTATTAGTTTTCCTAGAATCCTATTCAATAAAGACAGCCATCCCACCTAGCTCACTTGGTTCTGTACAAGTCATCTGTTTTTAATTTCAAACCACAAAGAACTAAAAAAAGTTTGATTAAAAAAAAAATTAAAAAATCATCATCCCATTGATCTGGCAGGATTTTCAAAAAAACTCAGACATGCTGATATTGTTATTTTCTTCTTTTTGACTTTCAAGTATTGAATATTTCTTTTTAAAATATCCTTACTGTTAGAATTGAAGTAGTCCTTGACTTTTCGGGTCACTTTCTTTAGAAGCCAGATATTTTTGAGTGGAATTTTGTTTGTTCTACTATTATAATTAAAGAAGTATTAAAACTACTGCAATTCACCAGGGGTCTAAAAAATTCAGGAGCAGCTATAATTTCCCCATGCTTACCAATAACAACCCTAAAAATCAATATATCTTCTGGAATATAAAATGAATATAAAAGTAAAAACAGAACAGTCACCACTTGTACAAAAAGGCTTATCTAAGCACAAAAAATATTAAGATTACTACCAAAAAAAAGAAGTGAGGAGCAAAAGGTCATCTTTCTGTTTCATCCAGACAAGATGTGAAAGACACCTGCCCTTTGCAGACCTGGCATCTACATGTCTGTTTTATGAGTTGATACAAAAATGTGACAAGACAGGAAACACATGTCAAAGAAACCAGAAGAGTCATCAGGAACTACTCAGTGACAACCATAAAAAGCTGTTTATTTATGCCTTGTGTTTACCCTGCTGCAGAGAATTTCAGCAACCAATTAAAACCACTCAAAACATATCGAAAAAAATTAAACCTCTTGTTCCATCTAGTAGTAAAAATTATATCCACTGCTGCCAACAGAGGCCTGTACGCTGAAACAGCAGAAACTCCCCAAAAGCAACCCGAGTTTTGTTACATAATGAAAGGCTTATGTCAGTCATCCCTTTTCTGCTGTGCACCAACATACTCATTTAGCATTATTTACGATCATCACTTGCCTGTTGCAGTCCCACTGTCGCTCTGCAGCAGTGCTCCTGTCACTGGTTGTGCGTTGTTTGGGTTTGCTCCTGGTGCTGCTGGGGAGGGAGGCCCTGCTCCACCCCCAAGGAGCATGCAGGATGGCGGAGGGGGCTGCCCACGTTTCAGTAACACTTTGTGGTCCTGCTGGCAACGGAATCGCGGCGGCACCTCCCGAGGCATGTAGCGGGCGGCGCTTGGCGGTTGTCCGTTCGGCACTGCCACCCTTTTGGCATTGTTGCCACCATTGACTGGTGGCGATGGAGAGTTGCCAATTGGGCTGGCAGCCACTGGTTGGCTTAAACTTGGTTTCGTCACTTCGGGCACTGAAATACAGGAAGGATGAAAATGACAAGTTTTTCCACTTAAACCTGTGTTAGCTACAAGAACTTAGTGCGACTCTTTGCTTTCGTTATTTTATCTCTGAAATACTGGGCAGCTTCCGCCTTCTCATCAACCGAAAACAATTTCCAGAAGCAGAAATAAGCAGTAGCATATGACCTTTTGCTTCCATGTGCAACTCTGTAGTCTAGGATGAAACTCTATGTTCAACAATTCTTCTCTAAGCCCAAAATTTCTTGCAAATGTAAAGCTGGCAAAGAATATACGCTAGACAGTGAGTAATTTAAGAATATGAGCAGTCAAATACAACTGGCTCCTGATCTTCAACTGGTTTTTGGATTGATATGCATCATCATCCAATGGGAAATCTGAAATAAGAATCCAAGTTTTCACCTGTTTACTATAGGCTACACAGCTGCTGCCTAAACAAACAAAAAGATGGTAAATAACCTGCCTCCTTTTGGATTCAGAGTTAACAAACCTGAGCTCTCTGTGCTAATCTTAAGCAAGACAGTAATAGCTGACTCTCACCCAGAAGACAGTCCTACAAAGAGCAACTGTATTTGGCTCACTTAAGGTTTCCCTGCTGGTCACCAGGTGCCCCTATAAACAAAGACAAGCTGCTCCTGAGGACTATTATGCATTGGAGAAGAAAACCACAAATCCTTGAGGAGCTAACGCTGTCACAAGATTTGCTTAAGAGACTTTAGACAAACTAAGCATAATCAGTAAAACTTTCACTCTTACAAATGTGAGATCAACACAAGTGCATCTCTCTTTGGCAACATGAATGCATTATTCTTCACATTTTATTTTTACAAGGGCTTTCCGATTTCTCTAGATAGGCTTCACTGCCCAAATCCCAAAAAGGTGGTGTTAGCCATAAAATCAAGTGGCTATTTTAGTCCTTTTCTTTCACTAATGGCAATGTCCCCACAAAATTTATCAAAAACTGATAACACAAAACAAGATTAAATATACTTTTACAACAGCTAAGTTATTTAATTCAACTTTCAGGATGCTCACTCATCAGTCCTGTCTTCTCTATTGGAATTTATGTGCCTGAATTTAAGTTTCCAAATCCAAGTAATTTTCATTCATTTTGGTACCTCACTATAAGCAAGCTGCATTTTTGCTGTCTTTCATTCATCCAAAGGTGGTTTCAGCCTTGGTTATTTGTCTAAAACCGTTGTAAAACAGAACCGAGTATTTCAGCTAACCTATCTCATTCACAATCCTCATTACTCTTCAAGTATTTCGATGATGACAAAACATCTGCAGAATAGTTGTAGCTTCTCCATTTTAATTGCCTCAGCTCATTTCTTCTGAATACTCATATTCAGTATTTCGTCTTGACTCATAAGTCTGCTTCCATTTCTAACAATTTTGATAAAGATCTGAATCTTGGCTCAAGTCAATAAAAGTACTCCTTAGGATCAAAGACTCTTACCTTTGGTTTTTTGATCTGTGACCTGCAAATTAAGAACAAGAATGTAAGTAGCTTTAAGGAGTGCAAAACAAATATTGAACATGTTGTGCTATAAATTACAACCTTAATATATTAGCACGAGAACAGAATTTGTTGTGGAATGAAAACAACCAACTGACGAACTACAAATCTAAACAGTATTCCTAGTTACATATACACATATATATATACAAGGTTTTCAAAGTACTACAACTCCTGTAATAACTCTACCGAATTCAGAAGTCCCTGTCAGAAAGAACCATACTTCACTCATGATTTTAAGTACTCAATCCTCCCCCTCCTAATCCCAAACATGGGCTTCCAATGCTATAGCATTACAGTCCTCTCAGATTTTGGAGGTATTTCAGTTCAAGTGTAACAAAGCCTTCTGCGAGAGCATCCTTACAGTAGACTGTTGAGGCCTGAAGTAACCACAGCAGTCTGTCTCTCTGCCATCTTCCCATTTCATCTTTCCCAGAACATCTCTTCAAAGGAGAAGTAATTCTGAACCTTACTGGACTCATTTCCACACTTACAAAAAGCGCCAGCAACACTTATAAAGTAAATCTACTGAACGCAACAAGAAAACAATTACTCGAATGAGCATTCATGCTGGCCAACATACTCAGTATGGGTTTTGCTGTATCCTGTATGATTTCAACATAGCAGATTTCAAGCTATACGAGCGACAAACACATCACTGGTATATTCTCTGGAATTGTGTGTATTGTAGCATTTTTTGAACCTTTCTATCATGAGTTCCACTACACAATAATGAAAAAATCCTAAAGATCATCATGTGTCAGGTTCTATGACACCTATTCTTAAAAGAAATTGCTGAACTAGTCCATATTTCTGGAAAGCACACAGCAACAGTATAGAATAATGAAAGCACAAGTGAAAAACAGTTTATTGTTGAAACAAACCAAGCCAGAACTCCTTTGTATGGTATAGAATAAAAACACAAACTGCACTAAATTGCCACGGCATCACTTACTTTGGAAAGATGAAAACTGCAATATGCAAAGTAGAACATTAATTGAAATACAAAATCTTAAGCATTGTAACCTCACAGACATACACTATCTCAAAAGCCTCAAGGAGAAATGTATCTGTACCAAAACCGTGTCTGTACCAAGCCAGACATCAATTCTCAACTTCACTTAAGAAAAATCCTGTACGCATCAAATTACATCATCTTCTGTAACAGTTAAAAATTCTGTTACACACCTATTTGACCCTGACGCTTGACTACTAAAGGAAAAGAGGAAAAAATATTACTTAATACAATGTGGTAAAGCTGGTAAGTTTACTATAGTCAACAGTAGACACAATTAGTAATTTGTCTACTTGGATTAAAAACTTATTACTGAATCCTTGAAAAAAATTACATGATAAACACAAATTACTTTAGACAGAAAAAAACCAACCAAAAAACCTTCTGCCTATAATGCCTCTCTCCTTGTCAAAATGATCTGGTTTTGTGATTGTTTTCATCTAAAATTCAAGAGCTGGAAAAAAAGTGACAGTGTCTCAGATTTACAACTGTCATCTCTCTGTGGGCAACCTATGAACATTGGTGGGAGGAACAGCTACAGTGAACAGGAAGGTGGAATAAATCTCAGCTTACTGACAAGCTGCCAAACAGCCCCCTGGACACCAACCACAGGTATATTTAAGCAATGAACCTGCTTGTATAACCTCTTTTTAAGTGATTTTAAAAATAAATTTTTTAAGTTTCAGATGATCCAGACAGAACATTTGTTTCAAGTTAATCAACCTGGTTTGAAAGTGGCACCCTGAAATCATTGCTGCTTATTTGGGGAACACCTCCACAGTCACTAAGAATGAACACACACATTTATGTTCTGTCCATTTGGCTGCCCGCTTTCCTATTCTTAGCTATCTCCAACTATTACTGTGAAGTCTGGCTTCTAGGAGATTACATTACCTAGTCTTTACCCTTCCTGAGAGCGTGGCAGAATATGTACTCAACAATTTAGCAGGTGAGAGACCACACAAGAAAGCTGGCAAATCTCTTTTGTATTCAAAGCACCAATTCCTCAGTAAACACAGCACTGTTATCAAGATGATCAGTACAGCCTTTACAAGTTTCCCTTTTTTCACTGAATATCAGCACATAATCCTCAAGTCTCTACTCTTTATTCATAAGGGTATACTCTTTCTGGCTTCTACATACATTTTTAGTACTTCAACATTAAACAGCATCAACACCGAGGCAAAAACACACTGGAGAGATCTTATCTGTAGCAACTGTTCATTTGCACTATTATTTGGGGATGCATCAACTGGATGAAGACAACTGATAGGCATTTATCAGCACCCAGTTTAAACTGATAGACTCGAATTGATGAAAACCCAGACTAAAAAAGACCCTGGATAAGCCAAAATTTAACTGAAGTTGGTGCTGTCTGCTCTCAGAAGAAACCCACAGAATGTAAGAGTAAACACTGTGATCTTAGATCACCTGATCTGTTACCGAAGCAACTGAAAAACAGACTACTGAAAGAAAGTAAAGCCTTTTGCTCTCAGTTTCACACAGTCATTGACATTGGAAGGTACAGCCACTGGAAATCTAATCCACAATTCTCACCCCTGTCCCCCACCTGGCCACAAAAGGGTTCTCAATTCGAAACAAAATCATCAACACCAGATTGTACAGGACCCTGTGAAACTCAGTTTTGAGCATCTGAAGACAGAGGCACCACAACCCCTCTGGGAAACCTGATCCAGTGGCTGCTCAGCCACATACACACATAAAAAGGAGTCTTTTTATGATTAGGTAGACTTTCAATATGTACATAACACCTTATGCTTTGCCACTGAGCACTGTGGAGAAGAGTCTGCCTCCGTCTTTTTACCCCCTTCCACAAAGTATTAATATACACTGATGAGATCCCCCAAGCCTCCTCTCCTCCAGGAGGAACAGTTACAATGGTCCCAGCCCCTCCTCATCTGTCAGATCGTCCAGTCCCTTAATCATCTTAAAGGCATTTTGCTGGACTTGCTCTGGGGTGGTTGCACCTATCTTTTACTGGGAAGCCCAAGAAAGGATTTTACCAGTATTTTACCAGATTTTACCATGGATAATGCCCTAAGAGACCCAAGCTCATATGTCAAGTTAATTCCTAGAACCACCTGCCAGATTTTTTTTTGCAAAATACAGACCTTCTAATACACCAAGTTTCAAACTCATTTTCTGAGCAGAACTAAATTTTGGTGACTTATAAATTTTCTACAACTCAGACTTGAACTGGTAGACTTCAGCAAAAGTGCTAATAGCTACAGAAAATGTCAAATGCAAGTAATACTTAGCAAGAAACATAAATGGAATCTTCAATAGTAAATATTTCACGTAAACTTCCTTACGTATTTAAAAAAAGTCTTCCTGCTCTAATAAATACTTACTCAACTTTACTGCAACAATTGCAAAATCCCATCAGTATTTCAATCCACAAACACCTCAAATTAGCAGCAGTGTAGAGAGAGATCCAAAGTAGCCATTTTAAGTAACTTAAACACTTTATATCAAAAAATTTGTCTTGTTTTACATAGCACTCCAAGGAGAAGAAATATCCAAGTGAAACACTTCAGATCTGGGAAAATGATGCAGAAAGTGTCTTTAAAGAAGCAACACTCAAAGCAATCAATTTTTAAGTTAAAATATCAACAATTTAACATCTTATTACCACCAATACTGTTTATATTTCAGCTGGATAAAAGAATTCAAATATATCAAAACTCACCTTCTGAGCAGAGTCCTTCTTTTTCTTATCCTCTTTCTTCCTTTTCTTGTCTTCCATTAACTGTTCTTCCCTTTCTTGCTCCTTCTCTCTGTGAAAACATGAAAAACAATGGTCTGAGCACAATCAAGTTGTGTAAGAGCCACACATACTAAAAACCTCTTCCCTGCAAGAAAGACGGTCAAGCTATCAGACTCTTATCATACTTCATTTCTCTCTGAGGGTTTCTGTTGAATTGTGATAAGAAAAGCACCTTCTAGCGCAGTATGGCCGCAATCATACCACATGCTGCATAGAGGAAAATTCCTTTATTCAGATCAGGTCTGTTATGGCAGTTCCCTACATAAATTAATTACATGCCTGATAGCAGAAAATATCTTCAAGACATTTTGGCCAAAGTACTCCTATAATTGGGTCATGCTATTATTTAACAAAGAGTCTCATGAATCTTTTCATATGGTTAAAAAAAAAAAAGGGAAGTCGTAATTTAATATAAGATAAATGCTGTATCAGACCAAACTATCTTCACAAGGGGAAGAGATTATTCTATTGCCTGTAGCTATGTCACTTGTAAGAGACTAGAAGTGTCACATCAAATCAAACCTATCATTTATTATACAAATCTCTAATTTAATTTCTAGGCTATTGTATCCACCCACAGATTTTTTGTGATGAAACTTGTAATATAAATTACTTTCCAGGGAACCTATTTTTTCCCACAAGAACATTTTTTCATAAAAAGAAAAAAAAAAGCCATGCAGCTGCTATTGTTGTCAAGCCATCATCTTGTTGCTATGTTCTGTATCAAATATGAAAGTACTATGGAATAGTTAATTTACTGCATGTATACTATTGGCTGAGTTGTTTCTATGGTGAATCACATTTTTGTTAACCAGTTCTCTCCATCTCCTTAAAAATAAATTTAAGGCCAAGTTTCCAGCAAACTTGGGAGTAACTTCTTTTTGTAGGGAAAGATTAAGACAAAGATCATTAACGTAAAAAGATGATTTCACAGATGAGAAGTAGGATCAGAGACTCTACAAATGAGAACCAAATAACAAGTATAATCCACAATCTTTCAGAAAAAAAAAATTTATAAAAACAAGACCAGCATTACAAACAAAACTGGAGTTTATTATAGTACCGAACTATTTCTTGTATTTATGACTAAATCAAAGGACTTTTTTGACCACAGTTTAAAAACCTTAAAAGAGTTGAGTTGGCATTGCTGTCATATTGCAAAGACTTTTCCTTGAATTGCATCTACACAGTAAAGGTAAAAGAAATATCCTTCTTTTCATTTGCACTAAATAGTCTGAAGCAAGAATGCAAAGAGACATTTACACAACTGATTCCTACAAAAGTATTTTGAGATGCTATGTATTAATAGCTTCGTGATTGAGGACTTCCAAGAACTCTCTAAATGACAAAGGTCCTACAGAGAGTAATAAATGCCTTCCTGGTTTCCTAAGCTGCACTCCCCTTTCTTCATGAATAGATAAAATTGATAAGGGCAAGATGAGTCCTTAGTAACAACATCCTGAGGCTACCACCAAATGCAATTACTACACCTTTTTCAGCATAGCACTAGGGAGTTTAATGTACTTTGTCTGTCATAGCGTTGAGACAGAATTTTTCATCAATTCTTTGAGCCACAGATTGTAAGCAAGAAGAAAATGCTCTCCTGTGACACCCTCCTCATTTAAAGTTGCTATGACTTCATATTGTTTACTACTTTTGTCTTGTCAAGCTACGTATACCTTTTGGGCTGCAATGCAAGTTACAACTACACTATTTGCAAAAACCTTTCTTGCAGCAGGCGAATGTTTAAAAGAAGTTTTAAAGGAGCTGTCTTAAAAGAGCTGCTGAAAAACGGTAGGATCAAAATACAAAATGACTTCCAGTAACTGCTTGGTCCACAGGAAGCTTTCTACTTAAAAGCACTTTCCTTACTTTTGCGAGCAGACAAGAAGGGAATAGGAAAGAAAGAAAAGAACCACGTCCACAATCACAGATGAAGCTATGGTTTACAGTGACACACAGCACTAAAAGGATTCAAGGACAAAAGATCCATAGCCTGAAAGTAATCACCTAGTTTTGGTCTGCCTTTGTGGTAAATTTAGGATGTAGAGATTGCTACTGCTGCTGTCTTGTTTTTTGATCTATGTGGACTAAGGCTGCAGAGAAGGCTTTTTGTTTTGTATGACAACTCCCCTTCTGCACTTTTACTAGAGATTTACTACTCCATTGGGTGCATCCTCAACAACCACAATACAGCAGCAACCAACACTTGGTTTATTTCATTTACCAAAACTTTATTTAGGCTTCAATTCATGTAAGCTCTACTAAGGTGGAAGGGACCTATCTGAACACCTGGGCTACATCACATGTCTGAGACTACAGAGCTCCTGACAGAGCACTGAGCAAAACCTCACAAACATGTCAACAGTGTAAAGTCAAAATTTCCAAATGACAGAGAAAGAATAGATACAGACACACTAACAACGTACAGCCTCGGTGAAAGTTCACTGCATTAGAAGGGTAAATACCTTATTGTTATTCTGGGTATCACAATTGCTGTCTTTGCAATCCTACTTTTGATGCATTTCACTAACATTTGTTTTATAATCAATGATTTTCCTCTTCAGCTGGATGCAAGATGCTTGTTGAACACAAGTTTAACCTGCAGTGTTTAATGTTCTGAAAAATTCGACATCAACAAAGCTTTCAATCACCTCCTTGATTTATTCCAGAGATAATGCTGCCTATTAACTTCTCAATAGAGAAAAGACAGATCTTCCTGGCCTGTTGAAAACTCAGGGGGTCCAGCATGTACTTTCCAGCAAACAGCTGCTCACGCTGAAGAGATCAACAGGGAGAGAACAGCCATCAACTCCAAGCAGAGTGAATTCAGAGTAATACAATGGGGTGTGGTTCCGGGTTTTGTTACAAGCACACTGTAACGGGAACACGGACACACCGTAACTCTGAAGAGGAAGTCTGAGAAACAGCAATCAGCAGCCACCTTTTTAATCTAGATTTTTTCCAAGAAAGCACGTGTTCATCTAAAAATATGACCCGACTGCACTTTAATATCTCCCACACAATCTTAGAATCAACATTACTGAAAAGTATTTAAAAAGCATATTAGAGATTTTAATTCCAAGTTTTTCAAGTAAGGCATATTAACAACTTACAAATTATGAGAAACTGCAAGTTGTAATCCAAAATGTTATCTTCACTCTGAAAAAACCCAAACCCAAATAAACCCAGTAGCTATGATGCATTACACCTTATCTAAGTTCTTAAAACAACCTCTTCTGGCTAAGTGAAAACCAACAATTTTAGAGAAAAGAAATTTTTTGCACTAGTTAACTAGAGAAATAACAGAAAACAGTTGTGAAGTCCATGTTACTAAATCATCCATTTCAGAAAAATAAAAAAAAAAAGCAAAAACAGACATTCAATAAATGTGTTCTCCCTCAAAACAATTTACCTGTTTTGGAAATTGTTAATTTCCTGTAAAATTCTAATACTCATTTTTCCAGGAAATCATATTTTTAAAGAGTTGTTCTGACAACGTTATGGGCTTAAGGCACAGGGAGAGGACAGAAGTTGCCTTCAAAGCTCTTGCTGTCACGAACTGAACGACAAGATGGCGTATTGCACAGTATCTGCTGCCAACACACTTTGAGAGGCAGAGATAAGGCGTCACACAGCATTAGTCTACACAAACCCCATAATCCTGTAAGGTCACCCTCAAATTAAAACTGCACAAAAAAGTAAGTGAAGTGTAAGAAATGAAAATTCCCAGAGTGGTACTTTAGTGCACGCAACTCCCAGTTCCTTTCGCAACACCACAGGACAACGGTGTGAGAGTTCAGAAGTTCCTCACAGGTGAAGATGTGCACTAGACACCCGTACTGCAAGTCCTCTTCCCTCTTCCTGACCTCACACTTGACCTCATTTCAGTACAGTCAATTTGAGTTAGCTACACTATGACACAAGAGTGGCAGTAAACTTCTACAGGTGCATCCTGTTCTCTGTATTGTGATAAGCATAGGGCAATTTACAAACCTGCTGCCAAATTGTGCATCTTCTTTCAGAACACTGGGATTCTGAAACCACACTTGCAGGACCAGAAGCACTTCTACATCTATATAGCTACCACATCACCTTAACAAATGCTAAATCCTCCGTGGAGTCTTCAGCCAAAACTAGCCAGAACTAAAGGTCTTCACCACATGCAGAGAACAATTTGCATGCACAGACCATTGTCATTTAGAAGCAAAATTTGAGCTAATAATAACTTGCTCTTACAGATAAGCCTCTAGCGACCCAAAACAGGCAAATATCTTTCATGTCTTTTGGAAACAGATGTAAAAACTCAAAACTTAATTCAACGAGAAATTTATCCAACAATAACATATCCAATATTGGTCAAGATTGAAGCAAAAAGAATTTCAAGTGAACTCTAACTATGAGCACCTAGCTTCTCAACATTGCTGTAAATTTTCTCAGTATTGTGATAAATTGTACAGCCTGGGCAACAGTAGAATTAGGCATCACAGACTGGTGTCTCAGATGTGTGGGAAAACACCTTTATAACAAGCTCAAGTCCAGGCACAGCTTCCAAGACAGAAGCTCCCCTCAACCCATACAGGGACAAAACCTCCTCCAGGAAAGAAAAATGTCTTCAACAGTGCTGCTTCATGAGCACCTTGCTGTTGCTACTGGCAAGTCGTTTCCATTTTCTTCCACTTTATTTCTCTTCATCAAGCTCTGTCCTTGACCTTCACTTACTTGGACCCTCTCTGGAACTCAGCTGAGTATATGGGAAGCAAATTCAACTCTAAGTAACGCATTAAAAAGCAGAACTAAGGGTCATAGGCAATGAAGAAAAGGCACACTACAAACTCCCAAGTGAATTCTTTGAGGCGCAAGCCCTTCTTGCTGCAGCAATGAACATTGGCAGTCTACAGCCAGTATATATTCTATAGCCTGAAATGTTCAAGGTGGATGAAAGCTTTTAAGTCATATCAGGAAGCTGGATGTCAGAGACTAAAAATGAAGCAAAATTAACTGGAGCATAGAAATCATTACAATTTTACTTCACTTTCATTTAACCTATCCCACTTAACAGACATGCTCCATTATTTCAGCAGCATCAGAAGAGTGTGGCATGTCCAAACAAGCAAGCGTGCTCCAGTGCATTTAAAGAGAACATCAAACAGAAGCAAGATGCAACACAGCATGGAATAAATCCCAGGGCTGACAGACCCTACAATCCTAAAGGTAAAATTACTTCCACTAGACTAAGCCATGTAAATAAAGAGTTATGATATTGCTCATCAAAAAAGTCAAAATGGGATTAATTTTATTAAAAAAAAGTCAGAATACTCAACACCACAGCCTTCTTTTTAATTAAGCAATGCTTGCATGCATAGATTAGACAGCCATAAGTAATACAAAATATGCTTATATGGGAGACAGCCATTTCAAAAGTCAGTCTTTAGGCTGAACTGACAATAATGGAATATGAAATTACTTCATTCAAATTTATGTCAAATGATTTCTGATGTTTATAAAGAAAAACAATTGATCCTTCAGAAAGCATTCCTGAAGACCTAGAGTATAAAAACTTCAAAGAGGGGGAAAAAACCATTTGTTCACTTGAAATGAGACAGAAATTGACAGCATCACTGAAGAACTGCAATACTGAGGGTAAGGGATAAGCTGCAGCAGTTCAAAATTGACCATCTAGTAAAAGAATTATTGTCTCATACTTTCTGAATAGAAGTGAAATCATGATAGAACTCAGCCCTTCAGAGTATGAAATTATCACTTTCATATTTGCAACATGTGTAAATATACACCATATGTAAGACAAAAGCCTGTCATCTTTCTCTCCCAGGGAAAGCTACAGATTTTATACAAATAGAACATATATTCACCATGTATTAAAAAAAAAAAAATTACAAAGTGTGTTTTTAGAAGTGCTCTAAAGCAGCATTTTCAAAAGACTATTCCTTTTTGAGGACTTAAGAGTAAGCTGCTTTTTCCTCTCTTTGGCCAAAACCCAGCAGAGTGTCAGAGCAAGAAAGCTGCGTACTTTAAATAGCACATCTGGCACAAGTGATACGCCTTTATCGCGTCACAACATCAGTAACTGCACGCTGCTGCAGGTAATAACCAACTTGAAAACATCAGCAAACCGACCTTGCTAAAAGTACACTTTTCTAAAGGAATGCTCCTTACAAACTGTTATTACACTTGTTAACAGAGTAAAATGGATTCTTTGTGGTGTATTCTATATATATACACCTATGCACAATGATTTATAGAGAGATAACAGCTGAGCATAAAGGGCTCTTGACTTTAAAGAACTGGATGGTATAAGCCCTACAGTACAACAACAAATGCTCACAAAAATGGAGGGAGGTTTTTACTCAACTCTTCAGCAACTGAAGGGGCAAGAGTATCATCTGAAGAGGGAGGGGGCCAATGTCAGTTTTGAAAGTCACTGTTATTAAGAAAACCTTGAAATATGTTAAAAAGAGAGGAAAAAAAATTGTATTTCTTGCTTGCACTCCTTTAAGCAGAATTACTCTAACTGTACAATATCTATTAAAAAACTGACTTCCAGATACAACCTAAAGCTCCTACATGTTAGCCAAAAGATAGAAAGGAAAGCTTTAAGAAAACGGACAGCTACAGCCAAAGTTCTAAAACACAAGAACTGAGCAAGTTTTCTCCCCTCTTCAGGCTTCAAACACTCTGGAGATCTTGCAAATCTGTAATTCTTATTCCATAGCATGCACACACATGTGCACCAAAGACACAGGTAAAGTGTGTTTAGACAACTGTGAAATGTGGTAAAAATAGCCCAAGAGTGGTAAAACATGAGGTTAGGAATTTGCCTGTAATTAAGATGTTCTGTAATACATCCTATCAGAACATCCCTTTGGCAAGACAGTTCCATTCAGGACTCTAAGGTTTTATGTGATTATCAAAAAGCCTTACTTTCCCCTAAAAACTACTCACACATGTAGAAAGCTGAATTACCTGTAAGCATTTGCCAAGAAAAATACCTGCGTCATTCTGACAGCCACAAGAAATACCATGGACCAGTAAAAGGATAACAGCTACCAACCAGAACAAAATCAAGAAAGAACCTGTGCCTGCTACAGGGACACAAGTCAGTTATTTCACAGGGAAGAGAGAGCTAGCAATCCTCAAAGATCTCTGATCTATCCTGGTAATAATGAACTCTTTCAAAACCCATTTCTCACAACACCATAATGTCAGCAGGTAAGATAACAGACAACATGGCAAAGTATTTCTGTCTTCCATTAGGTGAAGATCTCTCTTCAATAGTGTGTGTGAGTGAAAAATCACAGCCCTAGAAAGATGACCACTCTAAGAGAGCTGCTGTTGACCTTTTTCTTGCGTGTGAAACACTTTTTTTTTTACTACACCATCCAAAAAGATCTTACCTCTCTTACTGTGCATACAAAATAACCCCCGGAGTCCTACTTCATCATGCAACATTGGCTTGAAATGAACTCAGGCTGTCTGGGAAAAGTGTCAGATGTCAGTTACAGGACTAGTTATTAGTCTGCAAGTGATGTGTGCACAAGTATCTCCCAGTGTTGCTTCGTATTAAGACAGACACTACCAGTTTTATCATCTCAAATGGTTTACCTATCAGAAGCACAGAAAAAGAATTTTGTTTAAAAACTATCAGAAAAAAAAGTTACACAATCTTATCCCTAAACAGTCCTTTACTGATTGCTTTTTCAGTGTTGGGCTTTTGTGTTTTTCCTTCGTTCATTTGGGGTTTTTTACAACCAATTCATCTTCTAAAACTAAACTACACTTTCTGCACTAGATATATTATGCCCTTATAGAGTCATTATCAGAATCACAAATAATTCTGACTGAAGGGGTCTCCAAAAGTCAACAAGAGCCTGCTCTAACCCCACACTCAAAACAGAGACATCATCAGTCTCCTCAGGACCTAGTCACATTCTGACTATCTCCAAAGCTAAGAGACACTACAATTCTGTGGAGAACTTATTCCACTTTTTCACTCCATACACTGCATTTGCCTTCTGATACCTAATCAGAATTTCTTTACTGCAACTTGTGTTTGCTCTCTCCTGTTTTATCACTAGACACCACCTCCACAAAGAGCCTGGCTCTTGATACCCTCTCATAAGGCAGCTGAAAACAGCAGTAACATTACTACTCCCATAGTGTTCTATTTCTAAGGCTGAACAAATTTATTTTTCCCAGCTTCTCCTTGACCAACTGGATGCACTATGTTAAAGATGGACTTCGAAGTGGTGAATCCCCCTTCTGCTGACCCACTGGCTATATCGTTGCTAATACAGCACAGCACATGGCTGGTTTCTTAATAGCAAGGACATCCTGCTGACCCGCATTCTACTTTTCCTTTCTCAGGACCTTCAGGGTTTTTTTTACAGAGCTACTTTCTAGTCAGTGGATGTCTAACCTGTGCTAGAGCAGGGGGTTATTTTGACAGAGGTGTAGTACTTTTCACTTACAATTGTTAAATTTCAAGAGGTCTGTCAGGCCCATTTCTCCAGCCTACTGTGGCCCCCCTGAACAGTAACCTTAATCTCCAGGGAAGTCAAGCACTCAGCCTCATTTGGTATCACCTGCAAATGTGCTGAGGGTTTGTTCCATGCCAACAGACCACGTCATTAATACGAATGTTGAGCATGATCAGCATCGGACTGCTCAGCTGCCAGTGCACTTTGAACTGCTGACCATAACGAATTCTGTGTCACTGACTGGCAATGCAGCTCTTGAATACTTCCTCAAAAAAAATGTATTACCTTAGGGTAGAACGAAAACAGTTCTGTACTTGGTGGTCTAGCAAGCAGGAAACTTAATTGCTGATATATCGTCTGCAGAAGGACTGCAGCAGGAAGCCCTAAACGAGCTCCCCTCCACTCCAGGTCTGTATGAGGACACCGCTACATTCAGGAGCCCAGATCAATTCCACAAGTGAAGTTTAAACCTCTACTGGGCAGCTTTGCCGATGCCTTACTGGGGCTTTGAACAGGTTACAAACAGGGACACAAGTATTACTGCCCTCTTAACAGTGTGTTCTTGTAGGTATGTATGAAATGTACCATTAAAAGAATACTTACTATTAATATACTGCAGTTAAAAAGAAAATGCTAACTCCTGACTCCGGCATAAATTTCATTTTAACAAAAGAGCTCGGTACTTTCTTAGATTACAAACTTCAGTCTTAAATGCCAAGAAAATAATTATTTTTCAACACACACACAAAAAAAAACCCAAAAAAACAAACCCACAGGAAATTAATCTATTTCCCATGGTAACTATGCCACAATGCACGCAACAATTATGACACTTGTTTTAATGTCAGAGTAACTATAATACAGTTTAATCAGATTAAACGTTTTCTGCCAGAGCATCATTTGTGGAACCAGAAGAGGCTGTGCAGACAGTAAAACACTGGATTATACAGAATCTTTAACAACAGAACTAGTTATGTTTACTTTAAACTTTAACATTTTGTGGATTATGACTGACATTTATATATATTTGTGTTTCTCAGTCAAAAAAAACCCCAGGACCTAAAAGCCATCCTGGTAAAGATCCAAACTACCTACAGATACAGGACAGAATTTTAGGGGAAAGTGAAAATAAAGAAAGCATCAGACAACATTATTACGGTGTTACTTGCCGCACTTTTTAACACACTCGAAAATACTGGAAGTTTTCTTAACTTTCATGATATGGCACTTCAGAAGGGATCAAGAAAAAAATTAAAATATAAACATCAGTAAAGCAGTTTCTCTTTAGTGACTGTTTAATTACTGGGAAGAAAATCCCTCACCAAACCAGGCCCAGACAATCACGCTGCTTACAGGCAGCTTCTATGGAATGGTGAAATGCTTGAATTCTACCTGCCTGGGGATATTATAAGGATACCCTCGAAGCTGCAAAGCGGTACAACTTATATTTCATTTTGGCAGGGATCTGATTGTTCACTTTTATTCAGTTTCCAAAGAAACACTCTAAATTTATATGACATAAAAGCCAAAACACTTTATGCAAATTAGTAGTCTGACAAGCATATTGCATACCTCCAGATCTGTATAATACTATAAAATTTTTCACATACAGTGCTTTAGGGCACTGTAGTAATGAAAACAACATTTATCAAACCATAAGTCATTATTTTAATTACACTAAATCAAAATACTAAAGAAAGAATGTATTTAATTTTATCAATGTGAAGTTAAGAACAAGGATTTACACACTAAGTTATTATTCATTGGTTGTAGGTCAAGGTGGAAGAACCAGCAACTTCAGGTTGTTTTTTAAATGTATTAAAGTCCAAACAACTCTGAACAGCTTGCTCAGATTTTCTTGGCAAAGGTATTAAGGTTTGTATTTTGCATTCCATTTATTACCTGAGGAAATATTTATTTTTAACAGGTAAGAAAACTCATTCAGTTACTTGCTGCAAATATTCAGTTACAAAATTTTGGGACTGTCATAATCCATATCAGGAAGTTTAAGTTAAAGGCCGAAGCAAGTAACATATTTTGCACTTCTGGAAAATGCTGTATAAATCTAACCAAATTACTGTATCTTGGAACAAATCTACCTACGTATATGTTCAGTACATTCAGCTGAAGCCAGGCAGGTAAATTCTTGATACTCCATTACTACTAGCCATGCTCCAGAAATTAAGGCTTATAACTAGGGTTATATAAAGCATAGGGTTTTTAATAACTGCTGTTCTTGAAGACTACAAACCATTATTTATTCTCAGTAGGGACAAACACTGTTCATCCTTAGGCCAGCTAAGGTGAGAGCTGAAGCAGGACTAAATATAAGAAAAAAGCCCCCAGGCGCAAGCTGTCCAGCCAGACTGAAATAAAGCAGGGCAAAGATCCAGGCTGCTTTCAATTTGAATCCACCACACTGCATATGAATAAACCAGAACTTACAATCAGCTATGCCTCACTCTTCACTGGGCAAATTTTTTACCTTGCTGAAGTACTTCAAATAAAAGTTTTGATGCCCCCTGTTCTAAAGGACACCTATGTGTTTTGTGCAACGAGTAAAATGCAGATGCAGCACCGTGTTTGAAATAAAAAAATTTAACCCTGTATTTGCACGTGTGAGGCACGGCAAATAACTATCTAATGTTATTGTGACTTATATAATTAGGCAAATGTCTAGCTGGCTCTGTCTTAAAACAGGTGTATACTTGTCAGAAGTTCCTCACTATCTCGTAATTTTAATGACAGTAGGTAATCATAACCTTCCTCTGTCAGTTGAGAGAAAAACCTCACATGTGACTGAGATTTATATTATTAGCAATAGCCAAATACAAGATGCTGTAAGAGCTGACTATCAATCTTGACAATCACAAAGCTCAAATACAGACGAATACTCAGTCTGAAGAAAGAACATCTTTACCAGCTGAGTACCATGGATTAGTGAGCTCTTAGAATGCAATAAAGATCATATGCAGTCCCTTCACAGTGAAGTTGCAGTTAAGCACAGTGCATACTGAACCCAAATAAGAGAGATCTGTAACAGACAAAATCCAGTCCGGTCTGTGACTGGTAGGTAGTAACACATGCTCAGTTCTCATGTTGACTCTGAAATGCAACTGTTACATCCACTCCCTTCTCGCCCTCTCCCCCTTAACGATCCATTTCCATAAGAAATACCTGCTATGTTTTAGCAGCTCAGTAAAGTTGTGTACATTTTTTCACTTTTTACTTTTTTTCCTTTAGAATGGACTTGAGGGAGGGAATGATGGCATTTAATAACACATGCTGCAAAAAAGAGCTTTCCCAGGACATGTTACAAAACAAAAGACTGCATGACCTGCTCAAGGTTACAGAATGACTCCACTGCTCACTCTGAATTAAAAACTGGTATCCTTCTGACTCCTCCTGCATTTTCACTAATAAAATAATACCACTACTGAACACTTGCAGAGTTCCTTTCATCACAGGATGTCAAAGGCCTTTATAAATATTAATTAAGCATTGCAACAACACTAAGAAGTATGTAAAACTTAATTCTGCACATGAGTAAACCCAAGCAAGGAATAAAAAACTATGTTCTAAGCCATAGGAAAAGTCAGCAGTATGGAGAGAAACGGCTCTTGCCATTAAGGAACACTCCATTAGAAACAAGGACATAATACTCCAAATGTGATGTGAAGAGCCCTTGATTACCAATACATTACTACAGAGCCTTGAGCCAATACATTACTGTAAAACCTGGTCATGTGTAATCCTGCAAAGACCACACTAAAATTCTCATGAAGACACTAACTCTGTCTTCCTCCAAACACAGAAAACAGTTCACATGAGATTTTAAAAAAATTCCATGTTTCTTGTTTGGCAACTTTCCTTAGTGAAGACAAGTATGAATGTGATATTCTCTGGTACTTTTACAAAATTAACCAGTAATAAAAAAAAGAGAATCTGACATTAATGTCTGGAAAAATATTTTTGCTTTGGAGAAGGACTATTGTTATATGTAAGACAAAACAAGTCGCACTAAAAATACTTGCAGATTCACTTTGCAGTGAACTCTGTATTAGAAAAGGAGGCTGTTGTTGCAATGTTAATAAAGAAGTTAAATGAAAAATTGTGTTAATTCAGATTTCACCCCAGCAGCTATTCAGATTTCTCAGTTTACATAACAAATTATGTTTTTTATCTGGTTACTGAATGAATGCCTGGACATCATGTTTTGGACTTTTTCACCCTTTCAAAAGGACATAATCTGGCAGTAGAAACTTAAGTCTCTGGGCAATAAATGTATCTATCACCCTTATAACTTTATCTCAAGTTCTCCTACAGCACAAAGCCAGAGAGCAATTCACAGTATTATATTTGGTACATAGCCTTCATCACATGAAGCAATTTCTCTTGCTCCCTTACATGGGACAACAGCTCCTTAACATAGCTTATATCCTTCAAGCATTATTATGCCTTCAACAGAGGACTGATGAGATTTAACAGCTTGGCTTTAATAAATGGTGTTCCACCCCCACTAATTCTTCAGAACCCTACAGCCCAAAGTTGCTGAGTTTTCCTGAGTTAAACTAATCACTCGATCCTCAACAAAAGAAGGCCCGAATCAACTCCTTGCACTTAAAAGTAGGACCAAGATCAAGATCAAATACTGCTGAGACACATCCAAACCTATTATGGAAACCAAGAGGGAACAAGCTCTCCCTCTGCAGCTACAGAAGCTTTACTGACAGTAGTAGTATCATGTGCCCTCCAGACAAACAGATCTATTACAGACACAGCCATTCCACACTATCACTCCACATCTGGAAAAGCACAGACATGTGATCTTAGCCAGTACTCAACAGTTTCATTACCTCCACAAAGCTGCTGATCCCTGGCTTTTATCTAGTATTGGATATCCCATGCAAAATGTCTAATTGTATTGCAGCATATTCTCACACTTTTATGGGTCACTATAAAAAGTCATGGAGGACTGCATGGGATTTCTTTACACAAAGAAAGGAGTTATAACTATACTGTTACAGATCATGGTTGTAGTAAAGTCATCAAGATTCCACTGTAGATTAAATAACATCAGGATTCCCTGTGCCAGTAGTAAAGAGATACAGTATTTACTGTATCAATAAATCACTCTATTTTATAAAGCTACTATTTAGTATTTATTGTCTATTGGTAATCATAGGTGATAAAATCCTAAAATTTGTTGAAACAGCAATGCAAAATTACAAGCCAGGTGTTTCAGATGAAAAAAAAAAAAGCTTAAATACATTTACTACTCTAGGTGTGTAATTAAAATACAGTTCTGTCTGTGTATCAATTCTGGCATGCAATTATGGTTTCTTTACAACATGAAAACAGATATAAACTTCCTCCTTCCCCACTTTTGTATGGAGATTTAAACACTGATAAGTTATCTTGAGAAATTAAATCACATAAACCATGTCCTTCAAATGGCTTTTAGAATCAGATGCACTGCACCATTCACAGGATGGAGCAATACTTTCAAGATATGCCACCATATCACCAAAGTGAGTTATTTTGCTAAAAGACCTTGCCCTCTTCTAGTTCTGGAGCTTGCACCTGATGCTAAAAGGCTGACAGGCAGGGATCAGATCTCATTAGATTCCCAATGAGGATGACAGACTGCACCCTGCTCAAGAAACTAGTTAAATCACAAAGGAATTAAAGTCTTCTCCTTGCTGCATTGCTAACAGACTTTCTGAAGGCCAAAGCATGAGACTCACTCCTAAAACGTAACTGAATAAATGAAAGGTGTGGATCATACTAAGAAATTTGATACACTCTCAATCACTAAAGAAAACTGAACTTTATTCTCGTGATTTAGCTCAAAATAAAGAGATAAGCTAGACTTGATATCTACTTCTAAAGCATCAAGATCTCGGGAACACAGAAAAACGACTGTGTTTGACACTTAGGTAATGTGGTAAAGCACAGAGATTCTCTGCAGAGACTGACGTGGAAGCATTTCATCCCCTGATGCTGCTTCTCACCCTTCTTACTGCAACCAGCTGGCCCATCCTTTTCATTAAGTAATTTTTCACTCAAAAATGAGATCAATAAATTATTCAAAACATCACAATTCAATACTTCATGTCATGACTCGTGCCTAATTAAGATGTAATCTGAAATTATTCACTGGCATGCAGTATGAAAACTAGAATTGTAAAGAAACTGTGTGCAGGAAACAGAACAAAAACAACACAGAAGAAGTGCAAGATGCGACTTGTTTTGAACTGTAAGAAACTAAAAATCCTTCCTTGTGAAGCTACTTAAGCAGCCAGAAAATTCAAAGCCTTTCCAAACTCATCTCCTCATGTAATCACTTGAGCTTTGAGGACAAAGATGTGATCATTTTGATCTGGCATTCTAAGAATGAGATCTCAGATTAACATAAAGAACCAAGGCATCTACAAACACCATTTGTACTCTCAGTACCTATAACCTTATTTTTGCCTATCTTCAACTGCAAATTCATCATTCATATGGAATGCTGATGACTGTTCCCAGTTAACAGCATCATATCAAAGCTCTCTGTATCTGGTTTGCTATTTGCACAGGATACTGTAAAAAACAGTGGAAAGAACATAGGCCATCAAAACGTAATAGTGAGAATAAGTGGCATTGACCATACACTTTCCTAGATTTCAAAGACTTAAAATTGGTGCTGTGCTTTTGAAGAACACCAGATCTGACTAGCTATGCACTCCTCTTTCCCCGTGATAAAAAAATTCTTTAACAATAGTTCTAAAGGCCAACATTAAATTTCTAAGCATATTGTATCATACAACTGCATGTTATAATATGACTGAGTATGTATCAAGGAAAATTCCTCTTCTTTAGCAACCTCCCAGGAAAACTTTCACAGTGTAATTCAGAAAGCAAATAAATATCAGTTTCCACACTTAGTAAAGTAAAAAATCCCACCTCTTTTTCTCATGTATACAAGCACACTTTGTGTGCACATCATGTACAGAAATGTAGAAATGCCTCACTCTTTGAAGGTTTTTAAACTAATTTCTCCTCGTGTTCTTGGCAAGCTACGTTTGGAAAGGAAAGACAGCTGTCAGTACTCCACAGGAAGCATTATCAGGAAGGATATTACAAGTGTTACAAAACTCAAGATTTTTGTAAGGTTGCAGAGAACTGCAACTACCTGATGATAAATGCATTTTTAAAAAGAGACCACTCCAAGGATAAATCAGGTTATCACCACAGTTAACAACAGAAATACCACTGCTTATTCAAATGGTTTTTCTAAAAGAAAGAATTAAAGCAGGAAGTTACTAGAATCCATGGAACAACACCATCACAAGTAGCAACCACTGCATTACAATAAAGTCCTGTCACCCCAAATTGCACACCTTCCTGATTTATGGAAAACACAGGCCTGTGCTCAACACCACAGGGTCACCTCACCCACTACCTGTGCAGATGGCCTGAGACACCCACACAAGGAAACTTAGAAAACCTTAGAAATGTCTCTTCTTCATATCAAAAAGATTGTACAAGGGTGAAAACCAGCATTCTGCAGACCACATAATCATACCTTTTAACAGTTTATTTTAAATTAACTAGCTACAACAGTTATGAGGCAGAAACAAAAGAAGTTCTAGAAAATAGTCCATTAACAGGCAGAGATGATTGCTACCTCTCACAGTCACTAATTTGTTAAGCTATTTTTGATTCATCCATTTTTATTGTCCTGGTAGTGTGCACCACTCTCTAGATGGATTTTTTTTTTTTTTAAAAGGTAACTATTTCATGCCTTCTGGAAAGAAAGCATAGATTAAACCACCTAGTCTAGACATGCAGCTCTTACTAATTGCTAAGCAAACAATGATTTCTTTATTTCTTAAGCAAAAACATTAGAAAGTTTAAGTTAAAAGTGTTCACTGTATCCTCAAGCATTTATCTAAACTAAGGGTAGTCTCCCACAAGGGAGAAAATTTCTTTTAATTATGCCATTATTGCTATTGACTTGGTGCCTGCCCAATCTCAGCAGTCAGTCATCTGAGAGCTTTTCCTATTTGCACTGAGTGCAGTAGACAAGGTTTCAGAAATCTTGACTGAGGGTTCTCATTCCTTGTCTCTTTCCAGGAATTGTAACTTTCAGCTTAAGTGGTGAATTTTACTTGCTGCTTATGTCACTCACAGATAGAGTACCAGATCAATTTTTAACTTCAATCCTATGTAAATATCTCCTGCTCTTGAATATAGTAGTTTAAGATAATTTAAGACTTTTTTTTTAAATAGTAAATAATCAAAAAGGACTGAATACGAACCTTGCTTACAAAAATCTAGCGTCCATTCATGCTCAAGAAGATGGAAACATTTTAAAACTAGCTACACATTACTATCAAAGAAGAGATTTCTCTTGTAAACCAAGTCAGCTCTAGAATATCGATATTCCAGAAAGCTTGCATTTGTTCACAACACGGTAATTCCCGTCAGAACGTTGCTTTAACATACACAAATTCTAAGATGACAGGAACTTGCAGACCATGTACAATATGGCTGCAGATAATATTCCAGGCATGGCTACTCTTTTATTCTGTTACAGAAGAGGGAAATTCTAAAGCAAGGCATAAACCAGAAAAGAATCCAGAATGAGGAAACCATTGAACTGCCACCTCAGAGATTACAAAAGAGCATGACCACAATGGTATACAGAAAATAAAAATGTTAAGTTACAAGAGAAAAAGGTAAAAATTATACTGATATAAATGAAACTTCAATATTTAACATATTTCTAAAGTACCAAGTTTAAGCTTGATTTGTCTTGTGAAATTCTCCATCCAAGTAGTGCTTACTACTTCTAGGTTACTTTTTGCCTTGCTGTATTATGCAGGATGGTTTTTAATCAAAACTTCACATTTCTCATGTTCAGTGAATACAAAGAAATGCATAAAACTCAGTCTATAATATTAAGAGTAACAGATATTCTTTATTTCTGAGTGGCTAGAAGTGTGCATTCTTCTTCAGCATCAGTCCTAACAGAAACAGCTATATCCAAAAAGCATTCAGCACACAGATCCACTTAAGTTTGGCACCTTTCCAGCAATGAATATAACTCTGACCTCTGCTGACAGAAGATATGAAGACTCCTATCTTTAATGAACCTCTTCCTATCTACCAATGACAAACGTCAAGAGTGTGGAATACAGAGTTTCCCTTTTTCTAGACACTAGGCAAAACCAGTGTATGATCATGACATGAATGTAAGATATTCACTACTCCACAAAACACTGCACTTCTAATCTATTCAGTTAAACCTTCTCTCGATCCTCTTTAAGAAAGGTAACTCTGCATAAAGACAGGTCAACTCTTTGCTGCTATATAAAGTTGAAGGTTAAAATACGTAAGCTGATGTGGGAGACTATTTCCTGCTGAAAGAAAAGCCCTTTAAACACTAGAACCTCAAATTTAATTTGTCATCTTATTGATGCTTCCATGCATACTGCCAGTGCAAAGCATCTGTCTTTCTGTGAAGCCACTGTTTTGGAAAAATGGTTGATGCTCCTAGCAGAAAAGGACATTGTAGTAGAAGCAATACAGAATTTAGTCACACAGATAAGCATTTAAAATTCCAAATTTTAAGTGAAGGCCCAGACTTTTGCTTTAATCAAATCTATCTGCTAAGCTGGAGGAGCCAACTGGACTTAATGGTCATCAATAAATGTGACCTACACTTGACTCACCTAAATGGGGAACTGCACCAAATAAGTGTCACCCTTTTCTTATGCTCTTTCTAAAGGGTATAAAATTAAAAAAAATACATTTGGCTTCATTGGAAACATCATTCTTAGTTAAACCAGCCCCTTTATAAGCTTAATCTCAACTAACTCCTTGTTTTAACAAGAGAGTGGGGTAATTTTCAATCACTGAAGCTGTGCTACCAACTTTGGGGCCAACAGAGGTCATAATGAAACAAGCTCAGCTGGGTCCCCCACTCACCACGGTAAGAATCTAGCCCATTAACACTGTTACTGGTGGTGACAGGGTAGCAACTCAACTCATCACTATATGGTTAGAGTATTTCTGGACAACCTGCTGGGAAGAACTATACCATTTAACTACAGTATATTACCAGCTGTAATAGGCGAATAAAGCAAGAACTGCCACAATATCCATCTCTAAAGTGGTCCAGGCTTATGCAACAAACTTGACAAACCCCAGTTTAAATGTCTTCTGACGCCACAGCCAAAGGCAGCTGTGACTTTTAAACTGCTGAAACCGAAAGGAAAACTCAAAGGATTTTCCATGGGGCTTGGTTTGGAGCAAGTGGTTGTGTGGTGCTTGGTTGCTGGCTGGGGTTAAACCACAACAGTGCATAAAAAAGGAGGGTGAGTGAAAAAGCAGAACACTGTAATGCTCAAATTAATTTATTCTCATTTTCATTAACTACCAATGAAATTTTTAGATGCATCCTCAAAGCGCACACCACTCAGAGACAATTCTTTCCAAAGAAAGAGGCACAGTCACACTGCACACACAAGGAGACATCGGTGCTTCAACTCCTCAGAGGTGAGATATTTTATTGCTAAGCTTTTGATACTTGGACTTCTTTTTAAAACTATTTAGCATTTTTGTTACTTTCAACAGACAAAATGAAACTTATTTCCTGGTAAGCAAACAAAAACCAGTGATTTGTTTGGTTCTATTCTCTGGCCAAGTTCCATGTTCATAATTTAGGAAAATAACCTTGTTATACATATGCATAAAGCCTCACTTAGCAAGAAACAGCAGACAAATTAAGGTACTCCAGGGAAAAAAAGAAAACTCTACTTTGCTGCTACAGCTTGGTATTAATGACACTTTGCCTGGAAAAGAAGTCCCTTTTATTGTGAAAAGGACTTTAAAATCCCTGTCAAGGTTTTTAACAGCACAGAAAAATAATTCATAATGGTGATGTTCGTTCTATAATATTTTAGATCAAAACCTTCTGCCTAAAAGGAGCTCCTGAAATAACCAGAGCTGTCTATACATTCAATAGAAGCTACTCTGAGCTTTTACTTCAGGAAGGAAGAAAATACCAGGCAGCAAACCTACAGCAGGTTCTTGATTCTTTCATACTGCACCGAAGGATAACAACGTTTAAAGCCTCGTTAAAAACTCCATAAGTGTTAAACACAGAATGTGATTTCAGTTCAATAAACAGTCAGCTTCGGGCTGTCTCTGAACTAGGTTTTCACTTCTATTTTAAGACATCAAGGAAAATCAAATTCCACAGCATTTTCTTTATGTCATTAGTATTTCTCAAGGTAGCATGCAGAGCAGGAGCATTTAAGCCTGAATTCCTCTACACTCAGAAAAAGCCCTTAGTGTGACCTCAAGGTACTGCACTAGGATTTGTCACATTTGTCACCCAGCTACATTAATCATGCTCCTTGGCAAGTGGAAACCCTCAAGTGCTGAACCAACTTTTAACACCAAAGTTTTCACACTTGAAATTTTGAGAAAGGCAAATTACGCAATTCCATCTCTTTACCCAAATTATGATTTCAGTTAAATTAGCTGTGTTCCCTTAAATCCATGAAAGAAAAAAAAAAAAAAAACCAAACAAAAAAAACCAAACCATCATTCTATTCACAATTCAAGACGGCTGTGTACGACTGGCTTCAGCCCCAGGCTACAAGCCAGGAACTTCTGAGTTCAAGTCTGGCTCTGCCTCTGACTTTCTGTGTGGCCTTCAGAGAGCTTTTGGATTTCTCTGCTGCTCCTCTAACATCTGTACACTTACCTTATAGAAAGGCACTTGCTTTGTTTGAGCAGGCTTTTCCCAAACACAAAACTCAAACTGACTTTGAGAGCCGTTTTTATTGTGTACTGAACACCTACGCCCTGCCAAGAAGTCTCTGTCAGTTGATACTTTCCTGGTGGTTTTTAACTGCAGTAACTGCCAACATGCACTTATTACATATAGGCATGCATACACACACCCATATCACACACACACAAATATAAAAATAGACAGTTATTTCAAAGTTTCTTAACAATGAAAAAAGGAAGTTGAGTTACATGCTATAACTAAACTTACAATAAAGAGCAATCTGTTACCTTCTCATTAATGCACTGAGGTGGTGATGAAGCCTGTTTTTAACAGCTTAACATTAAACACAGAACAAGCAACACTCAAGCTAAAATGATCACAACAATTAATATTTAGATTTGTACTTAAACAATAGAAAACTGGCCTAAGAACGCAAAGGGACAGAAGCATTTAAGCTTAACTAAGTTATCTAACACTAACTGAAGCATCATTTAAAAGGCAAGGGTTTTTTAAGCAAAAGATCAAGGGAAGTTACATAAACTTAGCTGACCCCATACTTGCAAGTCCATGGTAGGAGAATTTCACTTCACATTACCTGGACTGAACAGAATGTAACAGAGACTGACACAACCAACCTCAGCTTTTTCTGAGTACGAAACCCAAATACAGCTCATCTCTTTAAAACAGCCATCTTTAAATCCACACCTGAGAAACAATCTTGTCCCCAAAACTTTATCAAGACAGGCTGACTTTCCAAAAACTAACCTGTTTGATTTTTAATGGCCCAACTACAGCGAGCTAGCTCAAAGAACTCAGCAACTGTGCCTTTAGGGTACTTTAAGTTGCCAAGGTAAACTATAGCCTCTCCAAGTCTAGCTCTTGCCTTTTTCATCTTGTTATACCTAAAATCTGGTAAAAACCCACTTCCTACAGTTTTTCTGAATCAGGATATATATTTTAATAATAGTGACTGGCAAATGTAGAGCAAAACTATCTCCCAATTAAAAACACAGCAGAGTTAATTTGATGCAGATTAATCTGGGTTTTTTTGTGATAAAAACAGTCACTCAAGGCCTTAGTCAGAAGTCACCATTCCAGAATAGCTACCATGTAAGATGGGGTGGTTAAATGCAAATTCAGACAGCTTCTGCAAAAGAAGACTAAATAGGTTTCAACAGCTGAAAAATTATCTGCACTTAAGGCTCAGGATTCTCCCATCCCAGATCACTTACTAAGCCTTCCTATTGTAATTCAGAGGCTTTCAAAACATATTTGCCAGTTAAGGAAAGTTAGGAGAAATATCTTATTGAAGAAGTACATGTAACCAAACTTACTAAGCAGATTAAATCTCCACCCAGATGAGATTTCGTTTACAGTTTCCCACACCACCACCAGTGTGTGTTTCCATGGGACAAAGCAGTCACGAAGGCTACAGCAAGGCCAGTGTACTGGTTAGCAAGTGTTCCTGCCAAGGTGATCTAGATCTGCTCTGAACAGAATTACTGGACACAGGCAAAGACGAAATCTAACAAAAATAACCCTAATGCCTTGTACTCTGTCTCTAAACATTGCTTGGTCTGGTTGATATATATCAAGCAGGTAACGCAAACATGACCTGCAAAGGAACAGAAAACTTAACTCTGTTACAGATTTAATTTTAAATTCCCATTAATATTTCTACAACGAACTTCTGCAGCACCAACTGGAACTTTCTTTTACTAGGCTGAAAAAAGCTTTTGGGGTTTTACTTCAGGTTAACCAAGCATTTTTAGAGGCAATTTGAACCTAGCCCACATTTAGATTCCAACCAGTGCACATGAACTTGTAATGGCATCCACAAAGAAAAAAACAGAGCTCAATATAAAACGACATATATATAACTTTAACAGGACATCCTCAATTTCCATGTACTACATTTTTAATCAGTTTTAAGTGTATTATTTTGTACTTTTTTAATATTTATCATAGAAGATCCCTTGACTAAAACAGAGAGGTGATAACACTAGTACCCAAGTACCCAAGTAAAATCTAACAAAATAGGAAAGGTTTATTTATATACTCTTAACTAGGATATAGAAGAATTAATTTTTAAAAATTCGCATAGGAATGAAACAATCTACTTCCTTTTCTTTCACAAGGCAACTGGTTTTCAGGGCACATAGGAATAAGCTAGGGAAAAACATGCTAAGTTTTGGTACCTTCTGCCCTCTCTTCTCCTGCATATAGAAGGTAGCCATTATCACTTTTATTGTCCTCAAACCCTCTCCAAGTAAGAGGCACAACAGCCTGGAAAAAATCCAGCAAAAGCTACCAGATTAGAATTTCCAAGCATTATAACACCAAAATTCACTTGTATGTTGTGATCAAATCATCCTCCCTATGAATTGTTCAGCAAAAGGCTGAGCACAAACATGATGTATATTTAGCTGGCAAAGTCATGTATCAGAATATATCAGTTTCACATTAGTTGACAAAGTTCTCAGTAGTAGCCAACCTCTTGCCAAAGAAAGCTGTTTTGTAGTCATGTCTATCTAGAGCACCAACAGAGAATTAGAACCATGTGTTTTAAATCTGACCCTGAATCTGGCATGATTGCTTAAGCAAAATTATATACAATTAAAAATATAAATGCTAATACAGAAGCTACAACAAGAGCACGAACGCTGCTACACTAGCACTCTAATATTAAAGTTGCAACGTCGTCTACTACCAACGCTAAAATTCAAAACAGAGACAAAAAGTGGAAGAAAATACTCAATACTTGTTTTACAGAAGGTTTAAACGACACAGGACACTGCATCCTGGAAAACTGGACAGCTCAGGCACAACCAAGTTCACAAACATACAGTGAACCTCAATGACAACACATTTGTGTATATTTGCCACAGAGCACGTGTAAAATGGGACAATTAAGCCCGACTCTAATTAATGGTTAAGTGGCATTAACAGATTATACATTTAACCCTTCCTATTTTCATATAGGTCAACTAGCTCAAAAAACTCAGAATCTACAAAAGCTGTTTTAAAAACCCCAGTTCTAGCAGCATCACTGCAGCTTAAGTTTTGCCATTTTCCTATGTACATGGAGGAGACGCCAAACGGCCACTGAGACTACAAGTGGACAGTAGATTTATGATTATGTTATACAGCAAATGCTGTGCTTAAAAAGGGGAAAAAAAAACACACAAAGAATACTAAAAGTAATTTTCCAGTTGTTTCATTTTTTAAAGAAATACTTATTCTGTGATTCAGAAATTAAGGCAATATTCTGCTTCAGTTCAAATCAGTTCAGCTGCTATACTCAGACCTGTACTTCAGGAAGCATTAACTCTGCATGTGCTAAGCACACTGCGAAAGATGAGCATTCTTTCCTTATAATTTTAGCATGCACAGTGGGGTTTCATGTGCTTTAAAGGAACTAAAAAAGAATGGTCACCTTTATTTAAAAAAATTCATGCCTTTCTGCATTTTAGCTGCTGAAGTAACTATGCTATTCAAGCACATCCAACTATGATAGAGCTCTATGTCAAAATTACGCTCTTCTGACAGAAATTAGATTACTGACTTGTTTGCAGAGAACTGTATCTATAAAAACTAACACAAAAAGTGAAGTGCTTTTTTTGCTAGACTACCTCCCTGTAATATTGCTGCTCTTACTGGAGGTACCTAAAAATTTGTTGATCTCCCCCACTGTTAAAATGTGGCCTCAGACATCCCACCCGGAGAGAACAACTCCCCTACTGGCATGAAATCAAACACAGTTCTATCTTCATGCCTCGTTTCTGTTTTGTTGTAGTAAATTCCAAGGTCACATTTCATTTCTAAAAGTCTCAATTTAACATCCGTTTTTATTAATATAAACATGCTTTATAGTTTCAAGCATTCTTCCACCTATCAGTGTCAAGGTACTTTCAGATGATTTTCTCTGCCTAACATACACAACCATCCATTTAATTGAGTTCAGACACGAACTGTAGCACTGTAAGGAGCATTAGTCAACTTTCATTCTTACCAACTGGTTTTTAACAAAACTGCCCTCACTACTTGATCTCCAGCTTTATTAGCACACATTTCCATGGTGTTTAACCCCTTTTGGTTTGTTTTTTTTGTTTTGTTTTGTTGCCTTTAAAGTTCATCTTGCATTTTATTAAGCTATCTTCTCTTAGGTATCTGAAAAAAACCCCAAGGACTGTACCCTGTGTTATGCTCTCCCACATGACTAAACAGGTTAATTAAAAGTAGTCCTTAAAGTACAATACTTTGAATCAGAAGTCTTTCAATTCACCCAAGCTGTAACATCCAAATGTCACAGCAACCAGTTCTTAAGACAGAATTTAAAAAAAAATTATTAAAAAATAAACCACTGTAGTAGCAGCAAGGCATTTCATCCCCAAACTATAATGCCAGCATACTGTATACAGAGAGGAAAACAGCCTTTAAAATGGCAATATCCATTAACCTTAGGAATATTCTATCTCAGCAAGAAAAGACACCCCAAACCCACCAAAACCAAACACCCAACCAAACAAAAATCAAAATATAAAACTTCCCTGTTGTGTTCTTTAGTAGAAACCCTATGTGTAAAGGAAAATTAAGCAGTGACAAGTCCTAAATATACAGCCCTGAAGTTGGAATTCACCACAGAAAAGCATCATTCCTCCTGTGTCGTGAAGAACAGCTATGGCACCATCACAACAACAAAACAGAAATATTCTCTCTATATAGTCTCTTTAAGTCCATGATAGCTCCACATTTGTCTTCAATGCTGAAACAGCCAAAACTGTTATCTTGACATCCAACTCCAAGCAACCTTTTTGACCAATATTTGAAATACAGCACATGTAATCATACCATGTAAGACTACTAATGCTAGCATTACATTAGCAACTAAAGATTTCAGAAGAAAAACATCTTTGTATTAATCTAACCTGAATTTTACATCTGCTTAACAAATTATACTAATAATTTGTTAATTAGCAATTATGTTAGCCCAATATTTAGTTACTTGAAATCTAAGGTAACAATACTAGAACCCTGATACTCACAACTGATTCCCTTGACGAGACATGAAATAGAGGTCCTTGGAGCTAAACATCCCATATATCTTATTTTATTGCCACAAATCTTGAGCTGTTTAAACCGGAAGCCAATACTTAACAAGGTGAAACAGCTCTTAGGAAGGCAGTCGACGTTTTCTTAATTAAATGAAAAGAACCCTGAAACTTTTCAGTTATGAACTACTACCAGCTAAAGAGAGTACCAAGGGTGTAGCTTCCAAGAAATATTGTTCAAAATAAATTGTAAATTAAACTTCTCACCTTTGACCCTGGTCCAAAAGGAATGTAGATCCATAATGGCCAGAATTAAAGAACTCTGCTTCAAGATGGAAGACAAGTTTCTAAAGGGGTACTAGGAAAGTCGTGGATAAAAATTCTCTTCCATAAATACTCTAATTCTATGGATGTTTTTCTCATAGACTTAGATACTTTCTCCTCTACTAAGCCACCTATTAATAAGCAAGAAACAAAAATCTTTAAAAGGTTAAGTTTAGCTGAAATCAGTTGGCAAAGACTGCATGAACTTACAAAGTTTCTTTTTCTTCCTTCTCAGCAGGAGATAAAGAGGCTAAAAGAAAAGCAACTGAAACTAAGCATACTGATCTTTCAGTCACTTGTTTTCCCTGATTTTTTTCCCATTAGAATTGCAGACTCCTGTATGTTGAAGCTCAATGGTAACAAGGCTTTTTTGTCAATTACTTCTCAAGAATCTCTTAGATGGTACTGCAAAAATCTCCAGGGATTCTGCTGACTACAGACTTCAATGTAGCTTTCAATCTACTAAAACTGACTGCTTTGGAAAGAGATTGATTCCCGCAGATACCAGTAATAATTGACATGCAAATACAAACAGAAAAATTTAATAACGCTTCTGAACTCAGCATCATCACTGCAAACTGAACGAAGGAAAAAGAACTTCCCTAACCCCATGCCTCCGTAAGCTTCAAACTGATCTGGAAAATTGCAACCCAAGTCGGGTCTCTCAAAATTAAGTATTTCTTCCCATTGTACTGCAGGAATGCACTGAATACAAACAGTGTTGAGAACTACCCAGATTCACACTTAAAATCTTATGGTTGCACAGACTACACAGTCCTCGACACACCTTGCAGTAAGATCAGAGAGGTCTGAGCATATTTATAAGAGGAATTATTTTAATTGGTCTTTCCTATTCACAGTTACAGACTCACAAAGCTGCTCAAATGTTTGACAAACTCCTTATTGGAATGATTTTTATTATTCTCAATAGCTGCCTTTTTGTCTGACCCATGACAGCTTCTGTAGCTAGGAGCAGTTGCAGTTACTGGGAACCACCCTGTATTCCATTGCCTTAACCATCAAGCTATATGTACAAACACTTACACATTCTGGAAGTGTGTAACGTAGGCAGTAAGTAACGAAGGCAAAAAAATACACAGAAAAGGCGAGCACTGTTCTGAAGTGCAGATTCTGGGAAGACTACATCCTACTATACTGCCAGCTCAGGACACAATTCATGTTTTCTTTACTTCCTTTACAGGGCAGCCATCCCGTTCTACAGCAATTATCACATAAACTACAGTAACTGATATTTCTGTCCAGTAAGCACCAAATCTGAGAATACTCTCACTTTAGACTCCATTTGAAAACAGTTCTAATATCTAATTATTGTTTGTCGATCAACAGGTAGATTCAACATATTCTGGCTACATCCAGATCTCCACTGAGCCCAAGAAGGTTTTGAATAACAAAAGCCATCAGGGGACATAATGTCAAAGACACAACGTTTTTACAACAGGTCCTCAGATACTTCCCAGTAACATGAGGGTGGAATCTAATAAGTTTATTAACCCTTTATTAAGCAAGGGACATGTATTACTTCATATATTAACTGGGTTATTCATTACTATTACATGCCTAATGAACAAAGTTACCAGCAAAATACACTACATAAAATTTGAGCAGTTCTCTTCTATTGGCTTCCTCTAAGTTAAAATTAAAAAACAAAAAAACAAAAAAACCTCCAAAGACACCATCTCTTAATTTCCTTGAGAAACTTAACATAATGCAGAATTATTTCAAATATTTGCTAGCCAGTGCAGAAAAATAAAAAGTCCCAATATGTGTGAGACTAAATGACAACAGCCAGACACATTTTCAATAATGGCAGCTTATTGAAACCTGGCTCCTCCATTTGTGTTTAACTGTATGCACGTAAGGCCACAAAGAAATATAAAATATGAGCCATCTTGCAGGTTTACAAAGTTGACCTGCTAACCACAATCATTGCACTAATATACTGCAATGTGGACTACATTGACAGGATTATCTGCAGAATTATCTGCTGCTTACATGTTCGGCTACAAAAAATATCACAATGCAATACCCTGTGAGGAAGGGGTGAAGAATAACGTATACCACCACAGAAATTTTTCCACTTAACCTCACAGAAAGGAGCATTACATCACACTCTTACAATGCAGGAGGAGGGGCCTGTTCTCAGAAAGCAAGCTCCAGCTATTTCCCTTTAGTTTTCTACTTGGTTCTGGAGGGAGTTGCAAAAATAACTCGGATTTAAATTTTTAGTAACGCAGAAGGCTGGGGGGGAAAAAAAAAAGCGTGAAAGCGCAGCCCTTTGCCTACATTTACAAAGGTGGAGATGAAGGCTCGCTTTCCGTAGAACACAAAACACCGGCAGCGGCCAGCATCCCGCACATTCCTGAATACCTGGCGCTGGCCGGATAGGCCGCCAGCCCCGGCCGCGCGGGAGCCCCGGGCCCGGCCAGAGCCCCGGGCCCCGCACAGGTTCCGGCCGCACGGCCCCGGCCGGCCCCGCTCCGACCCAGCAGCAGAAAGAACGCCAGACCGGGTTTATACATGCAAATTTTTGCAGCAGATGTAAGAGCTCCGGGTGCTGAGGGGAAGAAATCTCTCTTTAAAAAGCCTATATTTAAATAAAACAAGATTTTCAGCACTACCTTGCACTTCGCCAGCTCGAGAAATCCAAACGACCTTCTGTAATTTGCCTAGGTGTTTTAAATTACAAATATCTTTCAAATCCACACACTTCTACGGAGAGCTCTACTAAAAAACCCAGAAAACCCACTAAAAGTGCCGTACACGAACAAGCAGACAACATCTGAAGCAAGTCTTTGTGCTAGAAAAGACACCTCTGCAAAACCACGGATGGAAACGGTCAGCTCAGGCTCTTAAAAAACCCAACTGATAGGTAAAAACAATAAAACATAAACGTACCACTAACCTCATAAAGTGCAGCAGTGCTTAAATCCAGCGAGTTGAGGCATACAAGGTAGAAATGGAAATGAAAAAAAAATCCAAAAATGGTTTTGTGTTTTTGCTATTTTGTTTAGGTGGTGTTTTTTTCCTTTTTTTGTAAATTGTTTTCTTTTTTTTGCTCTCTCTTTTTTTTTATTTCCACCGTTCAGAGCCCAGCAGACGCTCCGTCGGCCATTTTGGCTGCGCTCCCTCGCTCGCTCCTCTCGCTCCCTCCCGCCCGCTCCCTCTTGCTCTCTCTAAAGGAAGCAGCTTTTTTGTGACCTTCAAATACGAGCGGCTCACGTGACCCCGCGCGCGCTGTCACTCATCGCCCGGGCCCGGCCCGCCTGCCGCCTTAAAGGGACAGCGCCCTGCCCGCCCCGGCGCGGCCTCCGCCGCCCGTCCCCTCACCCCGCCGCCGTTCTGCTTCCCGCCCCCTGCGGGCAGGGGCGAGGCACGGCCATGGTACAGCGGCGGAGCCCTGAAAGTACGGAGGGCGGCCCAGACGGAGCTTCTCTCCTTAAAACTGGCTAGCAAGCCAGCAGCCAATTATGCTAATTCCACATTAGGGCTGCAGAGCCGACAAGCGGCGAATGGTGAATGTTAAGTCCCTCCAGCCACACGCGCTGTTCTGCGGTGCACCGGGAACACCGAGCCCAGCGCTCGCTTGGAGAGGAACCCTCATTTTAAGCACAACGCCCTCCTGATTCGAGGACAAGAGGTTCATGATCAGACCAAAGTTAATTCAGGCTGTAACCGGACTGCCCACACCACCCGCACGCATAAACCCGAGATCAAGGTCCAGACACGGGAACACCCGCCGGACAGCAGAGCAAACTCGGTCTCTCCTGCTGCCTCGCCTGCTCTAAGTCTCAGGCTGCAACTCAGCCATTAGGCAGACACTCCACTGCCTCTTCCCAACGATTTCCATAGATCACCGCTCTAACAGCGACTGAAACAGAGAAGCCCAACACCTTGTAACATAAACCCCCCCAAAAAAACACATCTGCAGGATGTTTCCAGATGTTACCCTGAATGTGCAGAAACAGTAAAGAATACTGTTCAGCAAAAGGATATGGTGACGCGGGTATGATCCGGCTGTGAGGAGACTTGCTCCTGAGTCAGCCCAACACAGGTAGGAAATGCTGGAGCTATGTAATGGAACCATGCCTGTTGAGGAAACTGACAGCTCGCTAGGGAAGCTCTGGGGAGCACCCTCAGGATCGAACCCTTAAAATATACAAGTTTTTAATTCTGTACAGTTCTGCAACGTAATGATGTAGCCAAAACGCACCTGAACGCCTGAGAAGAATTTGTAACACACACACCTTTGTACAGACTTTGTGTCTGGGCATGTGCAAATTGCTTTAAGCACACTACAGCAAGTATAGTTTGAATACTGCCATCTCAGGTCTACAGTTATATTGCTGCTGTGCTTATACTAACTTCCACTTAATCATTCTGTGTAAAATTAGCTGAAGATTAAGAGCTGCTAAATCCTTTAGACATAAAACCATTGATCAAGTGTGAAGCTAAGTCTGGCAAGCAGGTCCAATCTGAACCTCGTTACTCAACGGGAGAGTCTCCCTTACCCTTTGCACTCTTTTTTCTGTATTACCAGTCTCTGCACAAATCTCTTCGAATTGGTTATGATCTGATTTTCCTTGCTATGCTTCATCCAGGCAGTAAGCAACAGAGAGAGCCTTGCCATCAAACTGTCAAGTTGTGCCTTCACAAATTTATATGAAAACCTGCTTTTGCCAATAATTACAGAACCAGAGAATATTCTGAGTTGGAAGGAACCCACAAGGATCACCAAAGTCCAACTCCTGGCCCTACACAAGCCACCCCAAGAAATCACACCATGTGCCTGAGAGCATTATCCAAACACACCCTGAACTATGTCACAGACACAGTGCTTTTGCCAATACCTTTGACAGGAATTATTTAAGCATCTAAATCACTCATTCATTAAAGTACCATGGAATGAAACTAACATGGAGATCCACAGGATCCCACAGGCACTCCAAAAGAATTAATCTGAGGGGGGCAGAAGCTGCACATCTTATGAATGAGAATAAAAACCCTTAGTAAGTATAATCATAGAACATAAGCCATTTGCCTCATCAGATGGCCATGACAGGCTAGTGTGGTTCTGATTCTGACATGTTTTGCTCCCATCATCATAATAAGGTACAGAAGCTCAAACAGGGGTTCTGCCACTGACAGGATTTCTTCAACAGGACTACAGCCTGCACTGTAACCATCTGCAGGCTCAAGAAACTCTAGCAATAGCTGATGCGAGTTGCATTTTTGGGTACTTAATGAAATAGAAGCAGCTGGATGTAACTGCTCAGGTTGCTCTGTCAAAACCAGAGTAGAGAATTGCCCCCCTGTAGCAGAAGATTGGAGTGTTTTGTGGCTGGTCTAATCCAAACACAGCAATTTAGGAAATGTGGTGAAAACTCAGGGAACATCTTATTTGTGGCAAGACCCAAAGAGAACATCATAATTGCTCTAAATCCCTAAAGACAAAATCTCAACCAACTGCTAGGCATCCGATTCACACAGTTTCATAAAAGCAAATGTATATGCATAGCTATGAAACAACTAACCCCTCCTGAAGAAATACATTAAGTACTGCAGCTGCATGTTCATGCTGAGTAGGACAGCATGCATTAAGCTACGGACAATTTTATTCCCTCTCAAAAGCCAAATTGTTTTACTGAGACCCATAAATCCTCTTAACTTCACTAGGGTTTGCCAGCTCTCCATTCTGAAGTCCTGGAAGCCTTTACTTCAAGGAGTTGAAAATATTGTGATGACTTTAAGAAACAAACACTCACTTGAGTTGCTATGTATCCAAGTGGAAATAACTGCTAAAAATCTCACCGTACCAATGTTCTATTGACAAACCTTTTTTAATCAGAAAGTAAGCAAATTATCAGTGAACCGAAAATATTTAGAGAGGCCAGTACGGGTAATTCTTAAATTTTTCCACTACCACTTGAAAGGTATCCATTCTTTACCTATTCTTGTTGGCATATTGATTAAGATGGCTAACGAAAAGTTTTTGGGTTTTTGTTTTATTTGGGAGGTTTGTTGAGTTTTGTTTGTTTGTAATGCAGCACAGTAGTTCAGAAAACAATGGAGTAGAACATAACATAGCATATCCCAAACCTGCACATTCCTTTTCAAAGGGCAATTGCGTTTCAAAACCCTAACCATTAATTATTCTGATGCCAACAGGCTGTTAATAGCCAGTGTTAATAGGTTATAGCCTTGTTATGTGCTACTAACTTATCTGATTACAAACACTTCACTTCTAAGCTCCTTTTATCTGAGCATCATAAAGCACTTTAAAATCTTTAATGAAGCCTCACAGAGCTCCTATGAAGACAGTATCCAGTATGAGCAGACATATACACGCACATTAAGAGAGATGCTTACAATCGTGGATTCCCTGCGCTAGTACCTCAACTGAGACAGGAGGCAAATAAGATTTTCAATTCATATTAAGCTGTATTGTGGGTCTAGGAAGAGCTCATTCTTTTTGATGACCTATCAATAAGAATCAAGCAATTAGGCTTCAATATTGTGTACACAGGCATGCTCCAGTGTCCACTGGAACTGAGGTATCCACACCCTCCAGCTGTCATCTCAAAAAGGAGACCTGGTCTGTCTCACCTGTAGATCTTTACTCAGATTTAAAAGGATCTGAGTTCATCCCAGTCCATATGCAAAACTCGCTCATTGATGAGCTGGCATTTTGTTTGGCCTCAAAGTCCTAGAGTTCGGTGTGGCATCTTGCTTTGAAGGCTGCACCCTCATCGTCCCAACACTGGACCCCACCCACTGGGCTTCCTGTACTGCCCATACACCCATGGCAATAAATGTAAGACTTATTTTTACCCCCAGAAAGCTCTTCATAGCTGATACTATGACAGGGGAAAAGTCAAATAATCTCCTAGTAACACAGCTCCTCAGCAGAAACCTCAAATATTAACAAGTTTCTCAGAGCATGAATGCCTTGTCACCAGATGTCCTTTCTCCTGCTGGTAAAGAGCTTACTTCCTGAAATATTAGGGGGAAAAAGGCAGATTTTATTGCCAAAGTGAATGAAACCTGCATGCCCTCTACCCTACTGCAGTTCATCAGACTTCTCCAGATCTCCCTCTCCCAGTCGTAGAAGTGGGGTGCAGTAAGAGATGCAATAAGACAACTGGAGGCAGATTTACTCACAAATTCCCCAACCAGTCCCCAGCAATCCAACTGACTGGGATTACAATCCCACCAAGCATAACTCTTCAAGTTAAAAGGGGTCAGAAAAGTGCCTGTCTTTCCTGAGATCAGGCTAAAAGCATAACTGAGGGTAGGGACAGGTATGCAAGGACTATGTTTCATAGTTTCACAATTTCTATTAATAAAAAGCAAGTAGAGAACCCCATAAATTAAGTAACAGAATTAAAAGTCTTAACTATTCATTGGGTGCTCTTAAAACTGCCATGTGGTTCATTCAAGGGAACGATTAAAAACAGTCTCAGTACTGGATAATGGATGGTTCAGATCACTTTTAAATTATTTTCTCTGAACAGACAGAGATGCTGAAGCCCAACACTTGTGAAAATTGAAGATAATAGCTAATTCTGGCTGTACCAACATATTTTTTTTAAAGTCTTCACAACGATTCCACTCAAGCCATTGAGCAAGAGTGATGACCTCTCTTTCTGCATGAGTGCAAAACTTTCAAGCATTGAAACATTCCTCAAGGACAACAGACTCACTCTAAGGAAAACTAGGGATTTTTTGGGGTCCTCCCCTTCCACACTTAGTAAACAGGGAGCTATTTTATGCTGCAGAATTGTGAAAACAGAGCTGGCAGTGGTTTCTAATGATTAGTAAACAAAAGTATAACGTAAATTGCTTCTTCAGAGAAAAATACCATGACTAAAAGCATCCAACAAAGGAAAAGCTTGCTTGGTTTCTGAAAAGGTTACAGCAGCTTTTGCATCCTTTACACAAAGGCACCTATCAACACATTTTAGGAATTATTATTATTATTATTCAAAACTTGTATTGCAACACTGCTTTGGAGTCATACTAAGCTTAGAGCTCATTCATATTTTGCCAGGGACAAAAGAAAGAATACAAGGCCTGAAAACTTCAGTTTAAGAATGACACATGACTTCAAGCCCAAGCCACGTTCTGACCCTATACATTAATGAAGTGCTCAGGAAAAGATGAGTCAGAAGGAAAACTTTATTCAACAAATTTTGCAAACACTCATTTTTCCACCTAATTTTTCCTCAATGTGCTGCAATACTTTTCCTCACTGTTCAGCCTATAAATAATCTACCACTAAGACTCCACTTCTTCAATTCCCCAAATGCCCTTTCCAGACTGGAGAAAGAGAAAGCTTTCAATCTGCCTTTTTTCAAAAGTTGCTGGGTGAAAAACAGAACTGAAAGCTCATTTCCTATGAATCTCCGTCACACATCACTGAACCTCTACTTTCCACACTAATCCCAGATTCCTGCACAGCCAGTTCTCGTTTGATGCCAAAGTTCTAACAGTATATTGAGCTCTATGCACAGCTCTCCCATGAATTGTTTTCACCTCTTTGAGTGCCTGGGCAAAAACTAGCACATACTGCAGCTAATTCCAAAACACACACATGATTGATTAGCTGTTAGAAGACATAACCAGAACAGATAATTATTTGTCTTGCCCTGAAACCCTTCTGTTAGTGGAGAAATCAACTTTGGTCTCTTCTCTGGGAAGCTACGGAAGTTTAATATATGGGTAATTATATTATAGTTTCTTCTCTGTCTCACTTGACCAGAACTGGACAAGAGACTCCAAACTTATTTGGGAAAGATAAAGACATGAAAAGCTATTGTATGAGACTTTATTCTAGGAACTGAAAGAATTGACACTCAACATCTCCCACCAATGAAGTCCACATCTAAATGTTGAGAGTCTTTATATCCATATCCTTGGACATTAAGTAAATACTTTCCAGTAACATAACATGCAATGAAACTTGTGTAAATTAATATTCTTAGAATTTCTTTAACCTGCTCATTATCAACAAACCAGAAGCATCTTGATTTGGAAGGCTATCCATATATTCTATCCTAACAAATCTTCCTCTTCAGCTCCTAAAATCCTATACACTGCCAAAATATCAATGAAACAGGAGACATCTGTTTAATGCAATTATATGAATCAGAGTGAAAAGAGAATCACAGAACAGGTTTGTTCGAAAAGGCCCTTTAAAGATCATCTGGGTCCAGCTCCTCTGCTGTGAGCAGGGACAACCTCCACTAGGACAGATTGCTCCAAGCCCCATCCAACCTGGCCTCAAACATTTCCAGGCATCTTTCAAATAAACAGATGTTCAGGCAAAGACTATAGTATGTCATCCCACCCATAGATACAGCAAGTGTTGCTTTCTAATTATTATTTACAGCATGAGAATTACTGTGCCAGTTACATGACTAAAACTGACCTTCCATTAACCATAGCTGTTACTACAAATTTCAAAAGAAATAATAAATTCATTCATTAAAGCCTTCCTTCACCCTGTTTAAGCCTTGGAACTTTAAACATTTTAAAATAGCAGCAAGATTTTTCATCTGACCAGGTTAGAATATTCTAAGAAAAAACTTCTTGCATGTCTACAAACACTTTACCACAACAGGACCCCTTCTTTATACAGTGCCTCTAGATATGCTCCAACTCTACTAAAAGCAGATTTCTTACAAATACTTTTAGGATATCTCAGAAAAGACAGGGAAGATTTTTGGACTGGAAGTCTTATTCTAGTTCAATCATTTTCTTTTTTCCCAACCTAAAAAAAGCTATGCTGCACTTAATGGTTTTCATTGTTTCATTTTGGTTTTTTAAACTTAATTTATTTGTGGTGAGAGAGCCCACTATCTCTCTACAAAATTTTCTAACTTGTCTTTAGTTTTAGCACGGAGAGTTCAACCACTGGGCCAGAAACCTCTTGAGCAAAGGAATTTCTGGCATCTTGGTTGAAGCTGGCACCAACCCATTTTCCTTTGTTCTCATTAGAGGAACCATAATACGCTAACTTAAATAATAACAATAAAAGCAAGCCAGCCCAAAACAAAACACCCAAAGTAAAAGAAGAATACGAAAAGAATGTATTTTGAGTGGATTACTGTAAGAGAGGTTTTCCCTAATTTGAATATTTTTTAAAATAAAAGCACTACTTATTGCTGCAAAAATCTGTAAACTGATCTTTCCAAGTGACTTGAACATCTTCCCCGAGTAATTTGCCTTTAAGTAGAGTCCTTCAGTTTGAAATGTCAGGAAAGGAACAGCTGGCTATCCAGGCAGAAAATTCTACAAGCCGTAGCTGTCACAAATATTCAAATGCATTCAAATATACAGTAACCTAAAAACCAGTATGACTCCTAAATATGAACAACTTTGAATTAAGGCAAAGAGTCCAGCAAATTCAATCTATTTAGGTAGGAGTAAAAGAAATCATACCAGCTCTCCAGATCACACCATGCCAGAGGAGCAATGCAGCTTAAGATCTCCAAATTATCTCTGTAAACAAGCTTTTACTTTATATAATTTTTACCACATAGCACAACATTTTTAGTCACACAAAGTAAGGCATATCTTCTGTATGGAAATAAAGAGCTTGCTTTTTTCCTTCCCTCCCTTTCTTTAACCAATAATAGTCACTTCATCAAGGCTAGTATCTGCATCTTAGAACCAAGACCAACTTTTGATATATCTAAGCCATTGTACATAGTAATCATAATTTCTGTTTTTTCCACACACAAACAAAAAGACATCACAAACTCATTTATATAACATAAAAGCAGTAGTTGTTTTTTCCCCTTTCCCTACTTTATCTCCTTGAAAGGAAGATTAAACCATTCAACCGTTGTGGGTGCACGCACAAAAAATACCAAAACATTGATGATTTGTTTTTTGAGAGAAAGAAGGAGAGAAAAAAGCAGTGAGCATCTTAAATTTGAAACAAAAAGGGGAAAAAAATTTAGGACTGTCATTCATATACATTTGTGATGCCACTGACTTGTGCTATGCTAGTAGTTCAAAAACTAAACCCTTAGCAAACCAAAATTAGTGGCACTACCTTGGTGTATGTACCACAGAAATTCATCTAAACTGTATTTTTACATTAAGAATATAAACAAAATGCTAATTTAGACAGGCCTAAAAATTATTAAAAGCCCTTACAGAATAGTCCTAGGTTGGAAAAGAACTTCAATACCATCAAGTCCAACCATCAACCCAGCACTGCCAAGTCTACTACTACACCTAAGATGATTCTGCTTGCTACCCTGCAAGTCTGTTATCTGACTCCCATGGTAGGTGTCATCCAAGAGTAGCCGTCCAAATAGTAATGAAATGCTGAGAAGAGAGCAATGTTCAGCCATCCACATGATACATCTGAGGGCAGTTACCTTGGGCAGCTCCTGAGGAAGTTGGCAACTTTGTAAGAGAGAAAAGGAACAGCCACTAATCAAAGAGACCTAAAACCCCCAACTTCTTGGACAAGGAACTCCAGATGTCAATAGAGTGTCCAGCAGACAGTTTTTCCTGGAATTCCTGAAAAGGGACTAGAGGACAGGAGTAGGTGGAAGAGTGGGTGGTGGTGCCTGGAATACAGAGGCTTCGGGATTTTAGGAATTTGATCAGTATGCAAATAATCTCCCCTTCAAAGTACAGTAAGTTCTGTAACACAGCAGCGAATCAGGCTATCCTCCATTCCACTAGCAATCGGAATTACTACAAACCAAAATAACTAGTGAGAACAATCAAAATATCAAGGATATGTGACACTACGGTTATTTTGCATTATCGTATTTAAAAATCAAGCAATCTGGAATGGGAAGTACATTTTCTCTTGTTTTGCAAAGACAAGTGTGAAGTAGTCTCTTGATCAGATGAAACTGCAGATTCAGAAGCAGGTTCTGTGCACTTCCTACGCAGGACAAATGCAGATCGTGGGGGGCGGGGAGAGCCCAAACAAACTAGCCTGTTCCTACCATAAGACATCTGGAAGAAAACACCATAAAATCCTCAGAAAAGAAGTGCCAAAGCATTTACACTTACAATGTACACTGTCCAAAATATTTTCCTCTCTCAATATTCAGCAGCAGTGTAGACCAAACACACTGTGATAATAAGTGGGAACTTTACTTCCAAAGTTGACTTTTTTCTGTGTGACTTCCCTTTTTTTTTTCCCTTTAAGTTGGTCACCTGGCTTCCATTTCTTTCCACGTATTAAGAAAATACTTGCAAACAGCAGTACACTAAGCTGTGGGTTAGCTGAGGTGTATGAAAACCCTCTGTTTGTTCATGGTTTGAAGGGGAAAAAAAAAAAGATAAAAATCACTGAGGACATGAAATGCAGTCTCTTAAAAATCATGAAATGACTATCGAAAACCTTTTCAAGTCTAACTTTCAGAAGTGAATGCCTAATTTTAAAATATTTTGGCTTAGAATACTCAGACAAAAGTAATCCTGTGGATAATACTTTTAATTTTAAGTACAAAAACTTCAAAACATGTAAGTGTTAACACTGAACTGGTAAAATATGGAAGACAATGAAACTTCTGCCATTTTAAAGTGCTTGTATATAAATTCTGCATATTGTTCAGATGTACCACATTGTAAGGGCACAAGTCAGCTTTTGTAACTTTATTGACTTACAAGTCACAGCTAAAACCCAGCTACCTCAACAGAATCAGATTTCGCTCATGTCTCATTCATTTCTACCCACTCAATTTCACAACAAAGGGCAATTCTTTTCTCTATACCTCAGGGCCCCCTTAAACACACAGGTAGACATGCTTTCAAATGCAAAGATTTCCTGCCACTCACTCCACTGTATGGACTAAAAACATTTGTACAGTATGAAGGGGATGAAAATATTCCTTAATCATTAGCTGGACAAGTTTTCATTTGGTTTTAGTCTAATGGTCTCACACCCTTAAATACCCTATCAAATCTCTAAGCATAGAAAAGAAAAAAGTTAGAACTCTCCTACTCGCATGCTGGTATCAGTGCAAGCCTGAGTTATCACTGGGTCTGAAGCACAATCTGACACACAAACAGAACTGCAACACTCTGTGACAGAGATGGTTGGTACAGCCAACACAGACAACCCACATCTCCCTGTGGTGACTTTTTAGGATCTCAGGCAGAGGACTTAAATGTTTGGGGACATTTCTTTAATGAGCTATTTATTCTACACACAGAGAACAATCAGCAAGATAAAACCAGCTATGCCTTTACCTAATTCCTGAATGTTATTCAAGAAATAACTCGTCATTAATTTCACAGAATTTGGGTTGATATGCAAATTTAGGTACCTCAAATCTGAGTTGATAATCTGAAAAGTTAGGATTTCGATACTACTTTGAAAATCACAGCATGGATCTTCTGACAAAAACCAACCTCTGCTGAGATCAGTACTGCCAGTAAATTTAAAAAGTATAATGGCACTCAAGCAAGTCTCAGTATCTTCTGTAATAGTGAATGTCCTTAAAACATCAAAAAAACCCCCTGTTACACAAGCTTTTAGCTAACTGTTTACTTTAAATTTGGTAAGAACAATGTTTTATCCTACAGAAACAGAAGCTATGCTAGGGACCTTTGTGAAACTGTTCAAGAGAACACTGCAGTAGTTCATAACAATATCTATCATTCTCACCAATCAAACCAGACAACTTCAGGATACACCACTGCAGCCTTTGTATAGTTTTCAGCAATGCCATGAAAGAATAAGATTGATTCTTTCGTACCATTATAGCAGCGATGTTTATGTGTGCCCCTGACATCAGCAGGCTGCTGAAAACAAAGACTGGTCGGTAAACTGCCTTCTTGCTTTCATCTCGTTTTCACACAGTAAAACTAAGCCAGGGGAGCAGGGAGCTATTCTGCTGTCTAAGTGAACACAGTGGTAAGTTTTAATGAAGACTGGGCCACATTCAGACAGACACATTCAAAGAGGAAAGGCAATGATCATAAACTCTTACTGAATATTAGGAAATTTTCTTCACTGTGAGGGTGATTAATATTGCAACAGACTGTCCAGAAAAGCTCTAGAATAAACCTGAGAAGCCTGATGCAACTTATAAGTTAAATCTAATCTTCCAATCTGCCTCCCACTTTGAACATGGTGTTGGACAAGATGACTTTCAGTGTCTGTAATTCCTGTTTCCAGGTTAGGCCAATTTAGCTACTACTTTATTTTAATTGTAGTGTCACACAAATCCTGGAAGACATTGAATGTTCCTGCTGAAATGTCAAAGAAAAAGATACTATTATCAACTGCTCAGCAATTTTGTGAGGCTCAGTGGTTCTAATTTCATCCTGGTATTACTGCAATTTTGGAGGGTTGCATTAAAAACACTTGCCTCAGAAGCTATACATTAAATTATCAAGCCAGGAAAAACCTATTCGGTAGGTCTAACTGATGACACTTTCTAAACTACAGAAATTATCTTGTTTTGATACCTTTCTTACAATATGAATCACCTCCAGATGTACAAATTGTCAAGGTAGTTGAAGACTTTTCTCTCCCATTACAACAAAACAGCAGGTGAGGAATAGCAAGCTGAGGTACTTCAAACAGCAGCAGCAGCTTGGCTTACCTTCCTTCTAAATGTGATATGAACTCGGCTCACTTTTGGTTCTGAATAGCTACTGTCAAACAGACCTCTCCACGTGTCAGTTAGGAAGAGTAAAACATTTACATTTATCTTATAAAAAGGAGCAGTTTTTTCATTACCTAGTCCCTTTCACTCATAGATTAGGGTGCATACATTTCTGGCTGTGACTGCAGGTGGTAATTTATTAGCACAGGCAGAGTTGCTAATTAATGCTGCTAGAGCTAGGAGCAGAAACTCAATTTAAGGACTTCAGCAGAATTCTTTTTCCTGTCCCTGCTCATCAACTGAAGTATGATTGTTTTGGAAAGATATTTCTGGATCACATTTGCCTCCTAATCTTTGCTCCAGCAGTAACAAAGTAAAAGCCATATTACAACTGATAAGGGCACAATTGCAAGGGCTGCTGCCACATAAAATGTAAGTATTTTGTGGGGGGAGATAATATTTACTCCCTTAGCATGCCAGTTCAGGTCAACCTCTTTGTAATGGGTGAAAATATGAGAGAATACCTCTAACAAAATCTTTACCTGTAATTAAACATAATGACATCTATCAAGGAAGGAAGGAAACTGGTTTCCTACCAAACATATAAAGCAAAAAACAAAATAATGTGACCAAGTGTAACATGCAGCTATAGCCCATGCCAGAAAACTAAGAAGGGAGAAGGTTATAGAATATATAAAAACTGAGATGTAACAATTTATAAAGGAGTCATTGGCCCTTCAGCCAGAGCAGGAGCATGGTCTGAGACTGCATGATCAGCTCCAGCAGTCCAAGCAGGCTCACTTCTTCTGAAGTGCAGTTTTTAGCATAAATCACTTCACTGGTGCACAACCATACCTTTGTGACACAGGCACTGAACATAAACTGCAGATCTTTCACAGGACTGAGATGACTGTGCCCGTTCCATTTGTCACTTGTACTAAGGATTTAGAATGGGTAACTTCCTCATAAATCACTTAAATTGAAATAAATTATATCCACGTTGTAAATGATCAGTTGAAGATTTCTGAAGACCTTGTATACCGTTTAACCAGGTAACTCCTTCCCATAAAGGTGACAGGTATCAGAAGACAGCATTTATCAGGTATCACCTACAGTTAAATTAAAAATCTTAAAATGCTGTAACTTTAGTAGTCTGTCCAAAAGAACTGTTCAGTACAGCAGGAAAAAGGCTCACAACATTGCAGCACGGTTGTTAGTTTGCTGGGTTTGTTTGCATTTTTTGTGTGTGTCATTGTTTAATACTAGGAGGCAAAAATGCCAAGTTTTTATCCCCAAGTCAAACTGAAATAATCTGTTTCATAAAGTGCCAGAAGTGATCCAAGGATGCTGGCTCCTTGTATTCAGTTTTGAAGCTATACTTTAGCAAAGGAAATTTCACATGAAACCAGGGCTAGGTAAGAACTATTGCATCCATTGAAAGTCTCTACAAGCATCTTTTTATTTCTGCTCCTTCATTGTCCAGTAAAGCTTTGAGCCCATTGAAATGCAGATAAATACTAAGAAATTTACAGGGCTTTCCTAGGAGGTCAAAAGTGGCAGACTGCTCAGGAACTCTGGTGCAAGTTTGCTCCCTTGCTGAAACTGTATCTTCTGAACATTTCCTCAACAACCTCAGTGCAGAGCTACCCAATTAAGTTTCAATGTCCAACTTTGCTGAAAAGTACACTAGAAGCAGTCAAAGAAAAAACATGCCATCTGCATAGCTGCAGAGGCAGTAAATTCTACTAAGTCTAATGACAGCTGGAAAGGGAAGGAAGCATCTCTACAGCATCTTCTGTAGAGAAGATCTGACTCTACATTCAAACTTAGAATCTACCTTTCATTAACAAGTCCTGATTTTATTTCAAACCAACTTGAAGGACAATAGCAGTCATAGGTACACCAAATCACAGAATCACTGCAGATGGATGGGACCTCTGAGGTCATCAATCCCATCCCCATGGTTAACTAGAGCAGGCTGAAGCAGGATTGGGGCTGTGAGCAGATGAGTTTTGAGTCACTTAAAGGGCTATGAAGGCAAAACTTTTCTGAGTAGCCTCTTCCAAAGGTGTGACCACGTTTAAAAGCAAAACAAGAAATATTTTTCCTTCGTGTTTGAGTGGAGTTTCCACTGTACTTCAGTCTGAAAACTGTATTTCAGTTTATACCAATGGCTTCCTACCTCTCCACCAGGCACCACTGTGAAGAATTTGGCTTGGCCTTCCTCAGTCTCCTCATCAGATATCAATACACATGGATAGTAATACCCTCCCCCAAGTTTCCTTATCTCAAGGCCACAGCTTTCTCTGCTCCTCTGTCAGACGCTCTGGAGTTCCTCCCTGTGTTCTCTAAAAAAACCAGCCCATTATGTTGATGTCCAGCTAATTCCCACTGCAAGTAAGTAATAATACAAACAAGTAATTTCAGATTTTTTCTTCCTTCTCTTATGACAAGAAGTAAACTCTGTCAAGACAGATGATTTTGTTAGCTGAAAATTTGATACTGTGGGTAGAAAAGATTCAAATAATTGATTTAAATTTAAGAGCAATACCCACAATTGAATCTTGCTGGCATTATGCTACAAGCTGCATAAAACAACTTCCTTCAACTCTTTATTGCATTATTAAAATTGCACCTTTAGACTTCAATAAAAATATTATTGAGAATATTTCCTGCAGCAGAATCTGTATGACAAATTCCAGATGCCACCTGAATGCATATTTATTAGTTGAAAAATAGAAATACCACCTATCACTTATCTCATATTCTTTATTAACCAGAATTTTTGAGAAGAGAGATAATGTTTTAAGCCACTTGAAAAGCTCCAATTAAAAATCAGATCAACTATAAAGTAATTCTAGCTTCCACTTGCACTTAAAATAAGACACCTAACAAACACAAGGCTATGACAAATTCAATACGACATCCCTCATACTACTCACTATAAAAATGTATTTCATTAAACTACTAGATATAAAAAGAAAATTCAGGAGAGCAGAAATCTAAATTCCTACTTTTTATTTCTGCACTGATTTTTCTTCTGGAACTATCTGAAAGTTTCTACTTCAATAACTTTTGTATCTCTTGGTACCAGAGTAAGTTGCTCAGTCTTAAGTCTGAATAAATAGAAATAACAATTACTTTGATAAGTTTGGCTGATGTCCATGATAGAAAGAATGTGATATTCAGAACTAGAAATTTGCTGACCTCAACTTGACTACCTCAGAAACGGTTTCTCACTGTCACAGATGCAGTGCACTTCAAATTGCCAGTTTATCTAGGAGGCAAAGTAGACCTTTACCCCAAGTCACAATCCAGCCTTTCTGCAACAAGTGCTGTGCAGATCAACAACAAATTCTCATGAGGAGACATCCAATTAGGCTAAGGAAAAACGAGTTCTGTGACCTAGATTTTCCAAAGACCACCTTTTTGCTTGATCCAAATGACAGGAAAAGAGAAATTAATTGCGCTATCAAAATTGAATTACCATTGCATTAACTAATAAAAAGAACACAACCATCACTGAAGTACTTCTGGGCGAAGGCTCTGTTCTTCCTATCTGAACAAAAACCCAGGGAAAATGTCCAACCAGTACTGGATTTCAGTTTGAAATCATATGAAAAAGCCTTTTCCTAATGGAAATCAGTAATTTTCTTCTCTGATCAAGCTGCTTTCCCTAAAGCTCTGTGTACCAGCATCTTATATTGTCTGTCCTCAAAAGAGTATTTTGTTTGTAATTTTTGATCCTTTATTAAAATGCATTCTAAAGAAATATGGCTCAAAGAGGACCAATCTGCCATATGCACACCAAAAGGAAGGCCCTGGTTCTTTCGTATTTCACATTATTTCAGTAAAGAGCAGCTGTAAAAAAACTTTGTGTACAAACTCGCTACGTCAGTGCCTAGCTTCCAGAAAGATTATCCCTTTTACAACAATTTCTGATTAATGTTTTGAAATTCCAATGCATATTTCTATGCTTTCACATTTAAGGCAAATCAACATCTTGCCCTCTTTTTTTTTTTCCAGCCACCATCCACTATTTTATATATATGGATATTTAAGGAACCAAAAGGGTGAGCACCAAGCAATCAAGCAATGCTCCGAGCATGTTTAAACGAGAGTGCTTCACACCATTTACTATGGTAAGGCCCTTTTTAAATAAACGCGTGACTCACTGTTTGCTTTCTTCACCAGGAGGTGGAGTCTTGCCATGCCCCTCCATTACAAAATCCTCATGTTCCATCTGCAAAGGCAAGCATTGCAGGTCAGAAATCGGTGGAGCAAAATGTACATCACCTAAATTGGCCCTTTTCATATGCAACAACTCAAAACAGCCGCTTTAGCACAGTGGCTGGTCCAGAACAGATCATGTAGTTTCTTAGCAACATATGTACATCTCCAACCCCAGTGCTATGGTATCATTTCATTGCACGAATTTCAGAAAAATCTTGCAAGGGAAAAAGAATGGTTTAATGGCTATAGCAGAATACAATCAGTCAAGGTACATAGGTTTTAAGTTCTGATCTGTTAAGGGCTTCCCTTGTCATTCTAAGTATTATTTCTACCACTTCTTCCCTACGTATAAAGCAGGAATTAAAAAAGGTTTATCAACATCTCTGGAAAAAAAATTAAAATTTTAGAAGAAACTTATTAAGCACAGAATGAAACTGCTGCAAAAGCAGAATACTTCTTGTGAAAAATAACTTTGAAAAAAGACTTTCACTGCACACACAGCTTAGTTAGCGGGGTAAAAAAGAGGCCTAAGGAAACCTCAAATAGATGCTGTTCCAATGACAACATAAGGTAGGTATTTACTTTGGCTCTCTTGTTAGAAGATTCCAAGGGCAGTAAGGAAGTTTTATGTTTAATTGTTTACTTTTAAAATATCAGTTTTTGCATAGATTTTCAATAATTTCTTTGGAGAGAAAGAAGAATTACATTATATTTGCTCATTCACTAATTATGCACTCTTCATTTAATCATTTAATTCAGCCAGAAGTTCTTGCACAGGTAGCAAAACATTCTTCTCTTTATATAAAAATTCAACACATGCAATTAGTATTTTATATAAACATCCAGATACAGTTAGCAATGCTCTACTTCATGTGAAGCCAGCAAACAGGTCACACTGCAATACTCAAGCCACACAACAAAGAACTGAATCATAATCGCACACAAATCCATGCCACTACATTAAACTGGAAAGAGGAGAGAAGCACTATTTAGTCAGTTAAGGTAACACAGTTTAGTCAGTCTCTGGAGGGGCAAAAACTCCCCAAACCAAACTAAAATCCATCAGCCACTTCCCCTTGCGCCCCTGCCCTCCCCCCAGAAGAGTCAAGTTTACTCATCTGTGCAATAATACTTTTGTCAGGTCAAAAATACTTTCAAAACCCCAAAATCTGCATATTGACACCTAATAAGGATACAAGAAATTATGTTATTTGGCTGCCCAGGCACAGCCCTAAGCAAAACCATGAATGAACCGACAAAGTGGTGAACTGTAAGGCGATAATGACATCCATAAGACAGACAGTCAATTAAATATGTGTGAATTCACATTTGGAAACATGTACCCCTGTGTCTCCCAGTCCAAATACTATTTTCATGTAAAAGCAATGTTTGAAAACAAGAAAATTTCTATTTACAGTTATTAAATAACTTGGACTTTGATCCATGTATTCCTACCATATCAGAGACACAAATCTATTTGAACTTTAGTCCATACGTGATTCACAAGAACTCTAACAGCAGGACTCATACCAGTCTAGCTAAAGAGAAAGGCATCCATTCCACTTAATTCTGTTGATGAAAATGCTGAAATACCAAATGTGTCAATGGGTAAAATAGCTAGATTTGTGGAAACATTGCAGAACAGCGTGGCTCTGTAAGTGAGAGTAAATGTTTAAGAATTACTCTTACTCAGGAGGTATTTTAGTTTGTTGCTGCTATGAGAGAAGTACGATTCACAGGAATGGTAGCAAGGGAACAGTTTGTGGCCAATACTGAGAAGATGAAATGCAGCCTTTGGGAATAAAGCACTACATACAGCATATATAGCGCTAAACTAACAAGATTCCCAAATAAAACAGAAATTCCATGTAATAAAGCTGTAGAAAAGGAGGTATCATTTAAAAACGCAAAAAGGAAATGCAAAAGGCAATGACTTTAAACCCAACAAAAACACAGGAATAGGAAATTACTTTATTAGATGATAATCAAGAAATCCGAGAACTGGAACATCTTGTAGACCACCACCAGAGCAAGGCAATCATTGAAGTACTGCTGATAAAAATGCTACTTTATTATGAATTTTTTATGAAGAACACTAGTGACATCCCAGTTCCAGCATGCTTATCTACCAAAGTTTCATTGCAAAGAGAAGTGGGAAAATAATGAGAAATAACAAAGGACCTGAGCTAAGAACAAGATTGTTGAGCCAGGCACAATCTCTTTCAAAACAACTTGAGAACCCCATCTGCTTTAACAAATGTTAAATCAGTTTGCTGTGCTTCAGACAGTAGACAGAAGTATCTGAAATTACTAAAATCTTAAAACTGTAAAATGCATTAAAAAAACCTGCAGAAGATATGGTACAACAGTACAGACACTGTGGTAAATAGGTATGATTTGTGCTGAGAAAACTGAAACAGTAATCAATATTGATACAGTAGTTAATATTTGGAAATAATAAAACCATTAAAAGGTATAATGCCAAGAAAGGGAGAGGAGGGTTCCACCCCCCCACCCCCCCCTTTTTCCCTGCAGATGTTCAAGGCAGGAAAAAGCAAGAGATAACAGTTACTAAAAATTAACAGAAAGAAGGGAAAATCTGGTTGGGTCCCAGGAAAATGTTAATTACACGAGATTTATTGCTTTGATGCTTAAATATAATATTGGCTTATATTATGATAGTTTTGGCTTACATTATCCCAGCTTGGTGGGCATGTGTAACCCAAAGCTGAATCAAAGGACACTGAGGAAGAGGAGAGGCCTTCATCAGAGTAGACTCCCAAAGAGCAGTGCGACCACCTAAAGGAGTGGTGGAGCATGCGCAGTGAAGGTGGAGATGAGGGCGGAGGTAGAAGTGTGATGAATGGAAAATGGGAGGAGATGGTATTGACATCTGGCATAAAGGGGGAATTTTCGTTTGGCAAGCTTGTACGTGAGGTGCCAGGGGTCCAGGGGCCCTGCACTCTGTACCCCGTGCAGTTATTTTAATTTTGCTTATGCGCTATTATTGGAACCAAATTATCCCTTATTTTAACCAAATTATATTGTCAATATTTCAAGTGTATCTGATTTCAATATATTTTAAGATACTCAATTAAAATTGCTGTTATCTTTAATACTGTTTGGGTTTTTTTGATGATGGGATAATTGGGCAAATATAACAGACACTCACAAGAAATTCACCACAAAAATTAATCACTGAGTGAAGAAGTACTCAGGAACACAGAAACTATTCAATATACAAAATAAAGATTAATTGGTAGGGTTTCATTAATAATAAAGCCAATAATAAAATGCATCAACACACTAAAAAACGTCATGGGAAGGTCAAGGAATTGACTATTAGTGAACTAGAAAAAAATCTCTTTTAGAATGGATAAATAACTAGATTTACAGGGAACAATTGTCTGGTCAGGTTCAGAGAACAAAGCGCTGTATGCTCCCTGGAGGATGGTATCAAGTGAAGTGCTGCAGGAGTCTGCCCTAGGACAAGTCCATTAAATATCTTTACCAATGACTTGCAGCGCCAGTAAGGTATATTTTAGGAATTTTAAGATAAAGTTTAACTGGGGTGAAGAGGATCAATCCACAAGTGTAAAGACAGGGCTGGCATTCAGATGGACCTAGCCAGCCTGGCGGAATGGTTCCTACAGCATTTATATGAATTCAGACAGGACAAACACAAAACACTTGTATCAGAGAGGCCCTGGGAACAATACAGGCTGATGACCGGCTGGGGAGCAGTTCCATGGAAAAAGTCTTGGCATAAAGCAAGCTGATTGTGAGCCAGCAGTGTGCCTTGTCAGGAAAGGTCACCAGCATCTCAGGCTTTATTAAGAAGAGCCTTGCCAGTAGATGAGGGAACTGATTGTCACCTCTACTCAGTGCTTATTATTCCAGACATGGTCTAATGCTCCTCGTTTTGGGCCCCTGCAACAGAAGAAGTACACCGAGAATGTGGACACAGGAGCCACCAAGATGCTCAAGGAGCCAGAGCACTTGTCCTGTGAGTCAAGGCAAAGGGAGCTGGGCTGATTCAGCCTGGAGAAGAGATGGCTTTGGGGAGACCTTAACAGCAAGTGTCTGTACCTACAAGGAGGTTAGCGTGCAGTCAGGCTCACCACAAGGGTACACTGTGACAGGACAGGAAGCAGTGAGACTATGTACAAACTACAGAAGTCCAAAAGGGATTCAAGGTAACTTATTTTCACCAAGAGCACAGTCAAGGTCTTGAACAGATAGCCTAGTGTAGTTTTGCAGACTCCTTGCTTCAAGTTTTTCATGGACTGACTAGGTAAAATACCTGACAACCTGATCTGATCTCATAGGTGATCCTGCTTTGAGCAGGAGGTCAGATTAAAGACATTGGAAGGTCCCTTTGAACCTGAATTTCCCAGCAATCCTATGAACACAAGAACAGATTCAGTTCAATACTGAGAGACAGCATACATGACAAAAAACCCTACTGAATTCCCAACCCACCAAGAATCTGCACTTCAATTTGGAAAAGTTTATGAAAAATATCTTAGAAAGAAAGTTGCATTCAAAAATCTCAAAAACCCTCATCCAAAATAAAACAACCACCAAGAAAAAAATAATGCTGAAGAAAGAAATACCGAGAAGTCTGAAGCAGATCTATAGTACACCCTCTTTTAGAATAGTGTCTATGAGTAGAGACAATGAAGACACAAACCCCCTCCCTAACACTCCAAAAACATGAGAGCTCAGAGTAAAGAACAGTGTAGGCAGAGAGGAGATTTCACATAAATAAAATCCAACATTGGGCCTGCAGATCTCCCTCAATGCAAGACAACACAGCACTGAGACATACATAAAAAAACGCAGCATGACAGTATTGTAAGAAATACCACCCCTTTGCTATTACAATATAAATAAAATCCAACTCACTCTCAAAAGAACCTGTAAGATGATACACAGAGAACACGCACTACTAAGCGGACAAAAAATTAGTTCTTCAACAAACAAACTGCAACACTGAATTTCACAAGCCTTTGCAGGTTTTATGGTTTATGTACCTATAGGTACAAAGATTTATCTGTGTATTAGAGGATTAGAAAAATAGCAGTATAAGCTTTTCTGTTTCTGGCAATGACATTACTTTTACAAAGTGAAAGGAGAAGTTATATATATAAGATCATACATAAGACCTGATCCAGTGCAGCAATTTCTGCCTTTCTCTTTTTGTAGAGCCTTAACTCTTTTAGTTTGCCTGTATATGTTAAACAATTTGATGATCAGTGATCTCTATTTTTCACTTGGAATTCTGCAGGTTTTAAAATTTTTGCTAGAAAGTGATACACAGCTTATTTAATGTTCTAAAACTTCTAGAATAAGCTCATGAAGTAATACCCATTTCCATCTTCCTGCAACATTTAAATGTCACTTTACTGCGTAGTTCATCTTAATTCAAACAGATATATCTGACAAAGAGCCTTCTGAAAACAATTAATAAGCAAGTAAAATTCCAATAAAATTCCAAAAGCATCGCTTACATATTCATTAAGTTTCTTCTTCGGCCCAGCTATGTATTAATTAATTTTAAGATTTAAAAAATACTTCAAAATTAAAATGTTTATGTATTAATTTCCTAATGACAGTAATGACATCATACTGTGGAAAGAATGTGGTATTTTAAGTTTTTGATTAAGTGACTATCTGAGAATGAACTGAGGAGAGAAACAGCACATAAAAGCCACAGCTAGCTGAAAATACTCTTTTCTCCTCCACCCACAGTTCTTATACAATTCCTATGTACTTTTCTTCTCCACGAGTCTCTCAGCTCCCTTCATTCTGTCACTGCCCTATCCTGTTCAAGGCTCTTTGAGTCTTTTTTTTAAAGAAAACTGGAGTCCAGAGCCCACGCTAAGTTGCAGCCCTCCACAGCATGCAGCAGCCTCCCCACACCTGGGTCTCTGCAGCATTTGGAAAAGGCGCTGCTTTCTAAGCTTTGCGTCTCTCTTGACTCACGGTGTACGCAGGAAACGCACCTGTCCTCAAGATGGAGAAAAAGAATGGAAGGTGGAGCTAAGACAGAACTCTTGGATCTGTTGTTTTGTTCCCAAGGAAAGGAGAAAAGGTGAAATGGCAGAGGATCTGAAACACTTTAGCTGCTCTTAAGAGGACTGCAGAGGGAGCCATTGATTCCAAGAGCAGGAATCAAAGGAAGCACACTCCACACCTGTTTCTCCTGGCAAGCAATGGAGAAAGCTTCAAGATTCTGGCAGCTGGAAGCAGGAACCAGGAATAGACCCTGAAACAGCAAGGGAGGAATTCAATAGAAAACTAGTTTGGTTTTTTTTTGTTTTTTTTTTAAAGAAGGAACTGCCAGTTGTTGAACTCTGTACTTCATTATTTCAAAGCATTTTTCTCTAAAAATCCAGACACCTGTGACTATCCACATTTCAACACAAATATATCGAGTCTTCCAAATAATACAAGACAATGTTTTATTTAAGTTACAAAAATCTATTCAGCATTAGACCCTCAGTACTTAACTTTTAGAAAATTAAATTCATCATGAACTTCAACATAATAAACTATTATAGTTTTTTTTTTGTCCAGAAATGCAACACCTGTTACTACAATTTCATACTACTCTTTGCTAAAAATATCTTAAATGAGACCCTAATGGATTTGATTAATGCCTAAACCTTATCTCCTTGATAAAGTCAGCAACACTCTGAAGGGTCAGAAAGTTTCAAGGGTAAAAGCCTCATCTTTCCTGAATCCTGATGTGAGAAAGCACATTTTCCTAACAAGATTCAACTCTTGCATTAGCTATCCTAGCCCACAAAAGACGAATTGAGTTTAAGAGAAACCAAGCAGTTTCTCAGGAAAAAAGATAGGTATTTGTGAGAAACCCTTTATTTATTATGGAAAGCTATTCATTTCAAACCGTCTTTTTGTCTTCACCAGTACAAAGAAATGTACTAAAGCAACTTCAGAGAGTTGCTATCACCACATTTTCCTACTCATTCCATAGTTCCTTTCCAAAGCTGTTTTCTTTTCCTATTTAAAAAACAAAACAAACAACCCCCAACAAGCAAAACAACAACAACCCTCCCCAACAAACCTCCAAACCAACCAAAGAAAACAATTAGAAAACCCCAAACAAATAAAAAAAAAAATCCCCAAACAAACAAAAAACCAAAAAGACTTCAGCCAGTCAGGAGATGAAGATTCTGAATTTTTCACTGTCCAGCATCCCAAGCAGACACAACACCAAAGCCTTATCTGGCACATGACCAGACACTCTGGTGGGGACCAGCCAAGGTCAAACGCTGCTTCCTGCAGGTTGTGGCCATCTCCTCCCTGTGCTTTAAGGGAAGTGATGATTTTCACACAGCCTACCGCAGGCCCAGCTTAAGACTGATAAATCTGATGTTTTGTCACAACTACTCCTTTAACACCAACCTCCCTCCCAGTCGTCACCAGCACCACGGTTAACAGGCCATCAGCACTTATTCTGTCTCACTAATAGTCGTTGTGAGGAGAGTTGCACAACCCAGTCCTCGAAATCCAAGCCATTAGTCACTAGTCACTACTGCTAACAGCGGTGGAAGCTGTGTTATAAAAAAGAAATCTCGGAGACCATTTGAGGTCTGACAGAAATGTAATCACTACTACAAATGAAAGGAAAGCTGAGTCACCTCTCTGCCTGGCTTCATTATAAGCACTTTGGACAACCTGCATTAGGGAAAATTTTACTCACTAGGAACAGATTAATTAAATTTTTAATTTAACTTTCTTTTAATAAAAATGCAATTTAGCTGCTAACACTTAAATAATTTTTTTAGGAATAAATTAGTGTTGAGCTAGCATTTCAAAATATGCACAGAATAGCACAAATTATTTAGCAAAATTAGTCTCAAAATATACTACTTAGATTAAATCTTAATTTCAGTACACAAAAGAAAGTATTAAAAAAACCCTTAGAATCTGTGATTTAAGCTTAAAAAAACAAAAAACAAAAAACAAACAGCTTCTAAAATGAGAAAGCACCAAGTATTTTCCTGAATCACACAGAGGGAAGTCTTAAATACAAGGTATGCATGAAATATTGGCTGAATTTTTAGTCTCTTTCAGAACTTTGTTGTATTGTGCAGCATTGTGATGGAACTACATTTTCACTTGAACCTACTTCTACCTTTTTTTTTTTTTATTCTCAATTGTGCCAAAGTATAGTCTTGATATGTAAAAATCACCCCCAAAATATGTGAACCATCTCCTAGCCAACTCAGTATTTTCTTGAAGCTTTTCAGCAGCATCTAGATGAAGCATTTCAATGTTATTACCATCACTCGGTTCTGACTGGTTTTCTGTTAGTTACAGGAGAAGTGAAAACTTACTAACGTAATCCCCCTGCTAAATCACACTTCACATTCAGCGCTCCCTGCTTATCATTTTGAATGGTAACATGTTTAGATCACAGTAATTACCTTCAAAAGCTACTGCTACTGGTGTTTGCTATATGCAGCTTAATGGTACTTTAACACCTGGCTCCCTGAAACATTACTAGAAGAAACGCCAACACGCTAACATACACCATTATTAAAACGTGCATCATCCATACAGATTGTCAGTGGGAACTCAATTCATCATTAACCTATGGAACTCAGAATATGGAATTTATACTACACCTAACAAGCACAAAAGCTGCAGCAGTGGTTAAAGACCAGAAGTTTTGCTTTTAGTTTCAGCTGTCACCAATTAGTTATTAAGTAATTGCAGAAATAACTTATGGCTCACTTTCCGTGTAATATTTAAAATGTTTGTTAACTAATATTCTGTGAAATACCCAGCAGCTTAACATGAATTCCCTGCTAAGCTTAAGCAGTTTTATAAATATCATAAAAACAACAGTTGTGCTTTGGAAATGCTAAAAAGGTTGGGATCCCAGCCACTTTTCATAATACGAAAGTTTACTTCATAAAAAATGTATTATTTTTTTAATGTATTACTAAGCTGTTAAGTATTTAAAATACAATAGCATGTGTGTGTGCACACATACGTATAAAATAATATAAATCTTGCTCTGAAAGCAATTTAAACCATCTAGTTCTTTGCAGCAAGATACAGTTTTACCTTACGTCAGCCACCAAAGTCACTCAAGTCATGGTATGACAGGATATCCAGAAATACCATCTGAAAACTTCAACTCTGAAGCTGCCAAGGCAGCTTTGAATAATAATTCGACCATCTCAGACACAAAAAATGAATAAAGGGTTCTGAATTTAAGCAAAAGTGCTTTCCTTTTCCTCCTCCTCTGCTGATGATCCATTTTTTAGTCTGTTCCATCCATGCACTACATCCATTTTGTAGTGTGTTCTGCACATACATAGCACGGATGGATCACAGGAAAATATGAATTGAATAAGACGGAAACATTCCCATATTTTATTTAAATAACCTTTTATATTATTCTTCAGCTAAAGAGCAGAAGCATTTCACAAGCCATGAATTCTCGCTAACTTTGGCTACCTTTTACACTTTCATAACAAAATTTTTACACTTTTCATTTAGGGGACACATCTGACCCTAAAGTCCGTGAACAGTTCACCCCCACCAGTACTTTCAGAAGCCACTTGTATGCAACCCAGTGACTCTATTTAGCCAACTCATTTTACAGTCAATTTACTATTTATGGTGCGGACACAGATGAACAAGTTATAGCAATTTAAACTGACATCTGTAAGTGGCTGATATTCTGATATACACATTGTTAATCACCATGACACAAAGGAGTGAAAACATATTAACTTTCTCCCACTTGGATTTGGAAATCTAGATGATGCATTGCCATAAAAGGACAACAGGCATGAACTGCTAAAAGAATTTTCAAAGGCTTAAGAAAACAGATGATAATCAGAATTACAGAGAACTAAATTATACTTTTGCTCTACACATTCAATCACCTTCACTGCCACAACTACTGTTTGCAGCTGTTTGTTAGGAATGACTGAAAGTAACATAAACCAGGCATACACAAATTGGCGCTGAAGTTTTTCTACCTTAAGACCAGACAGGCAAGCAATAGAAAGAACTTTATTTTCTGTGTTCACAGAAATCTGTTGTGTGGATTCTAAATACATAGAAACTGCCAATGGCCCAGAAAGTTCCTCAACAGCTGGAGGCTGAGAACTAATCTGTTATATGTAAATATTAACCCTACCTTAGGTCTGTATTAGGCATCCACCTTTGACCATTGTCAAAAAGGAGAAGGAATACACGCCATCCACACCCACAGTACACAGGCTGCTTTCCAGCTTCTCCAGTTCGCAGATGCAAATCCAAACTCACTTTAGTCATAGGGGAGCCATTGACACTGCTGCTTGCTTGTAAAATTTTTCCAAATTTATCAAGATTATTAAAAAGATTAGCTATCTGACAGACCACCAAACCATTAAGATAGCCACTCATCTCTGGAGCAGAGCCTGGGCTTTTCTATAATTTGCCCTCAAAAAACCCACAACAAACCTTTAGATGCAATGGGAATAAGTTATTTCTCGGGGAATTACATGTGGAAATTGTATCTGGTGAAACCAACCAATATGATTTCAAAGTGCCTCTAAATATTTTTTAACCTAATTCCACATTACTGCATCTGTAGAGAAATACTACATTCTCCCCTCTTATGAAGCACTCTATTGCCTACTGCTCAAATGCCTCAGTGACTTTAAACAAGTGCCAGGAACCACTGATAAGTTTTTAATGTTGCTTTTACCCTTCAGGGGAACTGATATCACAGAATATGTTTTTGCAGAGTTCTAGAGTCCTTAGTTGTCCGGTCACCCACTTGTGTACTAGAATGATGAAGATCACTACTATTTTTCCTACTACCATCACAAGAATAACAACTCACACTCTTCTCATCAAACCTCACATACACTTCTTCAACACCTAATGAACAAAAAAAATTTTGAGGAAGTGAAAAAATTCATACCCATCTAGTTCACAAAATGAAAAGGAAATAGTCCTTGTAGGGTCATGAAAATGTAAAAAGTCTTGCAAATGCATGAAGTCAACAAGAACAATGAATTTTACACCTTTCAATGACTCAGCCAAACAAACATTCTACAAATGATTTCTAAAGTAAATCTAAGATTTTTTAAAGTAGGGTAGAGTAAGCTTTAACGCCCCGGCTCAAATTTCTCCCCAGAAACCTATCCCACTCTCATCTGCTGTATGACAGGAAAACTGAAAACACTTATTGATACTTCCACATTTCTAAGACTTCATTTAAAGTGACCAATTATAAAGAACTCTGTCACAATACACATGGACTATAACCACTGCCAAGAATTCTGTAAAGGCAATACCAAATGGAAAGAGATCAAAAGGCAATATTCTGAAAAGGCAGAAACCCCTCAAATTGTGGGCCAAGAGTACACCTGCAGAAGAGACACTTCGTAAGCACAGCCACGAATCAACTTCCCTGACTGTCATTCACATCATAGTGGGACTATGCCACAGAAGCTCTCAAATGCAGAACCACTTTTTCAACCTTTAAGCAAGTATCTGTTTTTAGTCTGTTTTGCAAAGTATCATAAACTGCTGTAATCAACTGAAGAAGAGATGCTATTGGTTGAGAAAAATCTAATGAGAAAATATTTATGAAAAAGAAAGAACCTTTAAAAGAAGGGAAAAGATGAGTTTTTAAACTGAATGTTTTTTTAAGACTGAAGGATTTTTTTCTTAGAAATGAGACACACACCTATCCACTGCAGTGACGTGCCACGCGAGTACACTTCCTCCACATGAACTGTACATATGAAAAGACTGGATCAAAGAAGATATGGTGACAGTTCTTACAGATCTCTAAGTCACCTTGGCACATGATGGTATTTTCCAAGAGAAAGAAATACATCATTGTGTAACCTTCTCTTTTGTGATTCAAAAGCACTTCAGGGTATTTTGAGATTAGAAAACAGAGAGTCATCTTTCAGTTCAGCATCTATATTTTAGCAGTCTTCACTATGGATAAGTAGGTTTCAAATGAGCAATCCATCTTGCCTCTCTAGAAAACAGTACACCCAACTAGCAGAATCCTGAACTTGATCCCAGATTTCTCTTAAAATGTCCAAGCAGCTAGGCTATCAACAACATTGCTTTACAGTAGTTCAAGCAATACTGTCTTATTCCATGTTCTTTTTTGCAAGTCCCCAACAATTTTACCTTATCTATAAATGCTTTTTTATAGTGAACCCTGATAAAATACTGTACTGGTTTTGGCTGCGATTGAGCTACATTTCTAGATAGTAGCTGCTAGAGGATTATGTTTTGGATTTGTGCTGGAAGCAGTACTGATAACACAGGGATGTTTCAATTACTGCTGAGCAGGGCTCACACATCATCAAGGCCTCTTCTGTTTCCCACCCCACCAGTGAGCAGACCCGAGGTCTGAAAGCCAGAAGGAACACAGCCAGGACAGCTGACCCCAACTGTCCTAAGAGATATTCCACAGCACATGGTATCATGCTCAGCATGAAAACTAAGGGAGTGAGGGTGTGTGTGGATGTTGGCCAGGACTAACGTTGCTCAGAGACTGGCTGGGCATCAACTGTTTAGTGGCAAGAAATTTTTTTCCTTTTGCATCATTTGTTCTTTCACAGTTTTTATCTTCCTCTCCTCTTTGTTGCTGGTTTGGGGTTTTTTTCCCCCACATTATTACACCACCTTTACCTCAATCCACATATTTTCTGACTTTTACCCTTGCAGTTCTACCCCTCTATCTCACTGCAGGGGCAGGAGTGGATGAGCAGCAGAGTGGCACTTAGTAGACAGCTAGGGTTAGACCCCATACCATAATTATAGCTTTTTACTACAATGCCTTGAAATGTTTTAATTTGAAGTTCTAAACACACAGCAGGTTTGCTTGGGTTTTCTTCCACATGTCGAAAGGTCTAAGCATGTAGTGTTTTGTAGGAAAGTATTTTTTAGGTCTTTTCCTGGCCTCAATGTTGAAGTTTCAGAGAGAAAGTAACCCAAAATTTCTGCTCCCTTTGATGAACAATGTAAATTTAAACTTAAAACAAGAGGACTAGATCGTAAGAGTTTTACAAGCTTTCATGACATGTAATTAAAAGGAATTTTAAGTAAATTAATTCTTTACTGAGAGGTTAATGGATTTTTTTTTCCAATACATGATATGCAAATATTTTGGGTTTGAACTACTCTCCTAAGGAGCTGTAGCATTTTCAGGTTAACAAAATGAAGCTAGCAGAGCATGGAGATAACATCAGTTTCTGTTGTGAAAAATTCTTTATCCTCCTAGTTCTTACGTTTTGGAAGAAGTGTAAATTGTCTTGTTAAGGAGAACACCTCTCTACTTTTCAAAGACTATACAAGACACTTCATATAAAGACTCCAGGAACCTGGTATAGTCGTAAGTCAACATTACAAAGACCAGCTGCTCCTACAACTCATGTTCCAAAAAAGTAATGGAAATATACCCTGTACATCAGGGCATTAAAATGCTGGAAGCTCCACAAGTAACTCACCAGTGGACATTAAAATGACATAACTAAATAAAAAACCCCAAAGCCTACAGTCCTGGATCCAGTGGAGAAGCAACAGCCACGTGAGTAAACTGAAACCTACTCAGAACTGTCAGGTACTCACAAGAAAGTACACTAAGGTTGAAAGCTCACCTCTTGTAAAAAGCAATAATTTTCTAAGAGTGCAGGGATTCATGCTGCAGGGAACCATCATCTGAAGCACCATGTACCAGGCCAGTATGAGACTAGAAAACATATTTTTTTCTAATTACAGTCCCAAAGCAGACTGTTCATTTCATTACCGTATAGCGCTGAACGTTTTAAATTATTTAGTGCTATCTGAATAGAAACCCAGTTCTTTATCACTAGGTAGGATTATAAACCCCAGAGTTACAGGCATCAAGGTTTTGGATGCTATAAATTTAATTACTTAACTAAGGGTTGGGGTTTTTTTTCATTATATTAATTCTAAATCCCACAAAATGAAAGCATCAGCCTAACTTTCTGCACTATTGTCATCATTATGCAATATCCACATCAGGAACTGAGCATATCTTACCCATAAATGCAGTTAGTGGAACATTCCTGCTTTTAGGAAAGAGAGCTCCTAACAACACTTCCTTGTGAATTTTAAGATTCTGTTTATAAATACAAAAATACGTAACTTAACATAAGCTTGTGTTCCTTTTTTCTCAATGTGTAGAAGTTAAAGGAAGTGTTCAAATACTTGAGTCACATACTTTCTAACCTTTTTCTCATCTGTGTGAATGCTTCAGCATAAAAAACAACCCCAAAGCAAACACCACAATAAAACATAGCCAGTGCCAACAAGTTCTGAAGAGCGATTTAAATAGAAGGCAAGTGCTAGCTCATAATTAGACATCAAGAGGCAAGAAAAGTAAGAATTAACCAGGCTGAGAACAGGCAGTGTTCAATAATGTAAGGAAAAGATTTACACTGACAGATATGAACAGTTTGAAATAAAATAAGGATGAACAGGTGGCGTCAAGACAGCTCATAAGTGGCACTGGTCAGTGAGACTGAAAACCAGGTCAAGCCTCAGTGTCTGTGTCACCAGTTTTCAAAGAGCCAAAGTATGAGAAAAGTAGCCTAATTCCTGACCTACCGATTCAGTTCAGTAATTATTTCTATAAATACTAATGAAAACTTGGAATAAAATTACATTTACCTAACACCATACAAATACAGACTCTTTTCCCTTTTCCCGTTATTAGAAACTGAGTGTTATTAGACATCCTGTGAAGTCACATTTTTCATCAAAATTTTGTGTACCTAGATTTTTAGTATACAAAACATTAAAATGGCAGAACAATGTATTTTTCCTCCTTTCCCTTCTACAACACTGAAGCAAAACTATGATTCATAAATACCTTTCTATAAATTACTTTAGTCCAAGTCCCTCATGCCTCGTGAATTCAAAGGCTTTTTCTAAGACATGAAGGACCAACTAGGAGGAGAGTGGGAAATTCTACATTTATCATGAGCATTTTAACTACAGTTTTTGCTAAAGACGTTTTCTGCATAAGCACAAAACTCAGCACTGAAAGAAATCTAAAAGTATTTCAAATCAGGCCTAAAATTTTAGCTTCCTCCTGTAATATTTTACAGCAAAGGAACAACTGAGAAACCAAGTTTAAGTACTGTCTGTGCAGTAATCCTGAACTGATGGATCAAAACAACTGAAATCAGTCACAAACAAGACGTTCGCTGCTTGTTTATAGTGTCAGGGTACCAAGGCTGCTAATGGAAAAAGCCTAGTAAATGTTAGTAGCTAATTAGCTACCACAAAACATAATTAAAAATTAAAATAATAATCCAAATAATAGCAAAGGGTGTAGGGTTCCAAGCAGAAACACTGGTTTTCTTTTCCTCCTGGTGCAATGGATTTGTAGCAGAAGACTTCACTTTGATATCAGGGAACCAGAACGACCTGGTGCTTCTTGCTTCCCACTGGAAGCTCCAGCAAATACGATTGGCAGAACACCATGAGGGTCTTGCTTGAATTCCCAGTTCTGAAGAGATCAGTCCTACAAAATTCCTTTGATTATACCCCACTGGTGAGCCTCTGCCACCTCATGGTGGTATTCAAAGGTTGGACTCAATGAGCTTGGAGGTCTCTTCCAACTTTAATGATTTTATGATTTTTTTTTTTTTTTTTTTGAAAGGAAGAGACCCTGGAAATTCAGAAACCAGACAGCCCACCCCAAACTACTCTAAAAACTGAAAGGATACTTAACTGTATGACAATCACTAGCAGATCACTTGGATAAAATAGACCAGATATTATTATCGAATAAGACTTCCACATCTGCCCAAATGAAATTAATTTTAAAACCCATATGGTCATTTGAAAAAACTGATTTCTGCACAGGTTGCTTTCCCTCTGTATAGCACTAACATTAGGTAATTATCAGAATCAAGAGCATGCTATTGACAGATGCCAGCTGTCTTTAGCATTTTGATGCCATTTTAAAGAAAGTGTACGCAAAACTGAGAACATGAGCACAACTCCAAAATGACAATATTAAAAAATTAAATTACTAATTAAATAAAAGCGTATACAATAAAAACAGTAGTAGAAATAAACACTACAGTGAGAAGTGAGTCCATCAGTAACCTTCCTTAAGCTTAATTTCCAATGTGTTTCCACTGAGTTTGCCACTCATTTCAAGAGTGGCAAAGGCAATCATGAAAGCTGACTTTACAACTGGCTCACAGGCTGTCAGGAGTCAAGCAAGACAATCATTACTCATGATGTCTCACTGTGGGGCTTAAATTTTCTGATTATACCTTACATAATGTTAATTAGTTTGAAGGCCATAAATATTTAGTCTTTAAAAGTAACATGCTTGGCTCTACATACGGCACAATATTTTTTTTTTCTTCAAAATCAGAAGAAATCTCCTTTCAACTTCAAGTCTTGACCAGGATATCTCAAAATACTGCACAGTCTAGGATGCCAGAAAATCTGAGACAGTTATAGAACCTAACCAGATCACAAGCATACAGCATGACACATCATTTGTTTTCCACTCTATGATAGAATCTTCATGTAAAACTTTTTAGGTTATTTTCAGGCTGGCACTACAAAAATCTAATTCTTGCAGTACCCAAATCTTTATATACTGATATTCATGGTAGCTCCACGAAAGATGATTTTGGTCTCATCTCTTTGATAATACTTCATTCAAGTATACCTCAAGTCTCATGCCTGAAAAAGTTGGGACTGGGTAGGAAGGGATGGGGAAATAACCTGACAAAAGGAAAAAACCGTAACTACATTACTGAATATCTAAAAAAGGTATTTCATAGAAAAATGTATCTTTATGAAAATGGGTCACTAGACCATGTAAACATTCACAAATTAAGGGAATCATTTTAATGATATTAGACAATATAGTGAAATGTATTTTGCCTAAATTTTTCTAGGACAAACCTTCAACTGCTATAGATACAAAACTCTCCTGAGACAAGGAGAGAGAGGATAATCATTTACAGATTGAAGAAACACTGAAAATCAGACTTCAGTGAGTAGTCCTGTACATCACAGAATGTGGAGAATTACTAGATGGAGTTATGACTTTTTTGCTTAATATACATTGATCCTATATAGTCCTTTATTAATAACATTAAATACCAGACACAATTTCTGATCTCCCACATTCTCTAAATGACAATTGTTTCATACACATTTAGGTATTCTAAGTAAGTACAAAGAACTTGTTTTTCAATTTAAGCTTGTTCAATTTTTGTAGCAGAAATACAATCTTCACCATTATATCCAGAATTAAGCATGCCAAAGAAAAGCATACCCTTCATTGGAGGAAGACAGTTACTTCAATCTACTTCCAGCCACACAGGCAAAAAAAAATTAAAAACTGTGTATCCATAAATATACACAAGGCACCTGCTTGTATACACATAATTGTGTGTTCATACACACACACACACAAAGATCCTCTCTGTGTGGTGAAAAGAAAGCACCATAACTATGCTAAAATCAGTAATTAATTGCACCATGATGGCTCCTCTCTCATGTGTATTCCCCACTGAAACCTGTAATCACATCTTTGTCAAAGATGCATTCAATAGCCTGGATTGCTGCAAGAACATTCACTGATATGTTCTCATTTTTCATCTCCTAATCTAGAGCCAACCTTCCTTCAAAGCTATTTAAAATTAACACAACTCCTAAAGTACATGCAGCACAATTGAAAAGTCCTTTCTCTAATAATTACTTGCTTCCTAATTTGGTGCTTACAGATTAAAAAAATGTTTTTTCTTACACCCTAAAACAATGAAAACATCTCTCCAAAGGTCCACCTAGGGAACAAATTTTAACTCTAGTCTTCTAGGTTTTCAATTCTCAGTCTGTCTCTTACACAAAGCTACAAGTAAGCTAACAACGATTCAGATTTTTGTGAAATGTAGAGAGCATGTTTTAAACACAGATTAGTTGCAATGTTGACACTAACTCATTGAGTAGTCAGGACTATAAACTGTATTTATATACCTACAGAAAAATATGACAATGACTATGTCATTATGAAAATCAAAGTAATTCGTGCCTTAACATTTGCATCTTAAGGAAGTAAGCAAAAAGCAGGATACAGTATTGTGATCAACAGATCACTTCACGCGCTCCTGACCCAACAAGGGATGCTGAGAATCAGAGGCACCTTTAAAAGCAACACACAATCCAGTCTCACGGCACATGCTGGCAGGTATAAGGAAACAAGAAGCAGCACACCCTTCAATATAGGTCAGTCAGTAATCCACAGACACCAACACCCATGCCTTGGGGCCCACATGTCCAACTCCTTAAGCTGCTTCAGAGGGTGGGTGGGTAGGACAGAAAGCCCTTCCAGTTTTCACAAATGAAATACAATCAGGGTTAGTATCTTCTTACAAGTTCTCTCTTTCCTTCCTGTAAGTGCCTGAAAACACACATTCCAATCCTTAGTGGGCAGCAAAACCCTCTGTATCTTTAAAGGGTTTTCAAAGCTTAATTTTCCAAGTATCTCCATGACAATAAGTATCTACATAAACGTATTTATTAAAAATACCACCACCAGTCAATGTTCACTCCATGTACCTCCCCATTTCAGCCAAGCAAGCTTTTGTTCCTCCAAAACACAGTGGCATTTACCTCACTGACCTTGGGACTGCCTTCCTCCAGTATTTCTCCCTCATCAGTTTGCATGGGAACAGGATCTGTGAAAAGCTCTGCAGAAATACAAAGTACTGCCTAAAAAATAAACAACAAAGATATACTTTAAAAACAATGATTTTTCTGCCTTTAACAATGTTACATGAGATTGCAGTGCACATAAACAACAGCTCTGGGCTATGACTTTTAAAGCTGCCATTCTGCACATACTTGCTGAAATTATGTTTTACACAAACGAGAACTGTTATTCAGTATAAGACAAAATTACCTAATTAAAAGAAAAAACCCACTTAACAGGAATATACTTCTGTTTTATCATTAAAGTGTCTTTGCTGGGTATTTAATGTAGCCACTGATTTTACTCCTTAAAGCCACAGTCAGCAAGAAATGATCACATACACCAGAGTTGAGCAATTCTTTCTTACTAGGAAATAGCTTTTGTGCAAATATAAGCATCAAAGACTCAGCTTACGGACAACCTAAAGGTTATTAGTTTGAAAAATTGTAAAATCTTCCAGCGATCTCACAGCACCTCTGTAAGCCTTACTTTCAGGATTTTTTCCGTAACTTCATTTTAAAAATAAATACATTCTAGAATCTAAATGGCTCTGGGAACAGATAAAATCATTCACCTTCAGGTTGGCATTTCCAATTTAACCTGGGTCAACAGATCCCAGTGTTCCCAATATTCAACACTACTAGGTAACCTCCTAGTAAGTTTGTTTGACACTATCAGTGCAGTTCCAACGGAGTAAAATCTTCACCCCAAACATCATTCTTCAAATTGTAAAGTAACTTATGGAAGGATGTAATACAATTAGGGAGACTTTGGTGTTTAAGATTAGAATGTCTTCTACTCCAGAGGATGAGGCATCTTTCAGGGGTAATGGATCAAATTAATCAATTTAAGAGATCAAACACAGCAGCATAAAATTTCTCACACTTAAAATGCAAGACATAAGTCATGACCAGATCTCTAACATTCCAGGTACATGGAAAGTAAGGGCTCACACTGAGTACACTGAGTTAAGAATTCTCTTAAAGCCAAGAAGTTGTTGGCCTTTAACAGCTGTCCCTCTCAAGGTTATGCAATTCTTCAACTGCACCCGCATTTAACATCCATTTTAATTTTCTCTACTTCTGCACCTAGGCTAAAGAACTGCTGACTGTCACCTTCAGGGCAGCAATTCCAAGCCTGGAAACTGACAAGAGAAAGCCTCTAAACAATGCACCTCCGGAATTCACTGCATTGTTAATGCCTCTTCAGAGTGTAAGGCTGTCTGCACTCCAACCTCCTCTGTTATGCCGCACATAGGTAAAACAACATCTGTCATGGTTGACTCAAGGAGCGAAGACCATGTTCTACAAACACTAAGGGCCTGAAACTACAAAATGTTACATACAACTTAATAATTCTTACAACCAACAAGCTGTTACATTCAGTAATTCACATTCTAGTGCAAGGCACAAGAGTTATATAGACTTAGAGCACAGAAATTTCCCTTTCTGGGAAAAGAAGGAATGAGGAGAAAAGCAAACTCTTACCCAAATCCTCACTTAAACATTCTTCCTTCAGCACATAGTCAGAGGTATCAAATGCTAAGCATGACATCTATGCCAAGATCCTCCTGCCTATAACAAATGTTTCTTGCTTTTTGTTCTGCAGCCACAGTGGAGGAGGCCAGGCTGGGCAGTCCCTGTCCATGGTACTTCTGCCATGCTCAGTTTCTGAAATCCACTCCAGAACTTCCAGAGCTGGGAGTTTTGGAGAATGATTTTGCAGTATCAGAGTCAAGTAATTGGGAAGCTCCTCAGATTATTGTTAGACAGACAGTCTGATGTCTAACAGACAAAACGGCTTTGGCCAGAAGGATTCCTGTGGCACTTACCTGGCCACAAAGTCAGAGAAATAAGCAATAATGAACTTGAGCTACAAGAGCATTAACAGAAGCTTATATATGAAACAAGACCAGAAAGGTCAGACCAAGAGCACTTCAAGTGGAAGGCACTTTTCATTCAGAGTGAGGAAGAACTCAAACGTAAGCCTCTGAAAAACTGATGTGTTTTATCTTCCGAGATCCCTCACTACCAGAGGAATTGGCAGTATTTGACACCAGTTTTTATATACTACTCCTAGAAGGAGACAAAAAACCTACCAACCAGTACATCTCAAAGGAGGAAAGAAAAGGTCAGTAGGACTAGGAAATTTTAAAAAATGGAAAGGCTACAAGAATGAAGAAAAGCAAGCGCTTCCACAAACAACAGATTAAATACACTGGAACTATCCAGAACTCAGAGATTAGAGCAGGAAATTGAATTAATAAACTCTTTTCCTTCTCCATTGTATTTTCTTTTTTATAATTTCTATTTTCTCTCCTAATTTATCCCATAATTAATGTTTTATTTGGTTTAACATTTAAAACCCCCATATAATACTACCTCACACAATACTTAGAGTGAATTCATTCGCAGGGGATGGTAAAAAGGTAGAAGTTCTAAAAGGCTCGGTAATTTGCTACAAACTTCACAAGGGCAGAAGAAAATCCACGAACACAAATTTTTAGCTGGTGCAGGAAAACCCTAAGTCACAGACTACAAGAAGTGTTGCAAGAGGAAGTTTTTCTGAACACTATCCTTTTGTTGTTTGGTCTGCGGGTTTTTTTATACTTTATTGCATTTGCTTCTGAGTTCTTCCAGGAGACTAAACATCCTGCAATAAACTATGAGCCCAATCCAATAATTTTTATGTTCTTTTGCATATGTGAATCATTGATTCCCTTACCCCTAGCACAAGAACGCTGCATTGCAAGTTTATTTATTGCCAAAAGGAGACATTTCAAGATTCCTGAATCCATGGGACACTACCTCTGTGGCAGACTTTGTAGCAGTCATTTACAACTGAGGGCAACTTCTCAACCAACAGAGACTGCTTATTGCCATCATGTGAAGAAATTACATAATTATTCCACGTTACTGACATCACCTCTTCAGCTCACCAGCTGCTGACCAAAGCGCTGAAGATGACACACAGGGTCATTTATTTTATACATGGAGGATGGATAGGAAGTAAGAATTTATAGTAGCAGCCTAAAGGATCAGGAAAATGCCAAAAGCTTAAAGGCACTTATTTACTTATACTCAATACTTAATGTGATTTGTCAAGTTCCCAGGTGATAAAAGAAAGTTTATAGACAGTCCATTTAGATTTTCAGATCCAACACCTGCCAACAAAGTCACTCCTGGAGAGGGTCAAAAGAAAGATAATCCTCTTCTTCTACCCTTTATATATCCACCCAAACTGCTTGAAATGTAACTGGAATCCCCCAATTTTTTATTCACCTGATCTCCTTCAGAAAAATTAACTAACTTCAGCTGGCGTAAGGTAATGCTGAGGAAGGCCTGACAAACAGCAGTGCAGTGTTATGCCCACATACGATGTAGCAATTGCACATCTAAACTCGTAAATAACTTTTATTTAACTTTTTAAAATGTAATGTAGTGATGAGAATCTATTCTCAAAGGTAAAAGCATTCATGAATATGAATCGGCTGGATTTCTTACGAACTTTAATGCCTACTGCAATACTGTCCTGCATTAAACAGCATGGCTTAGGGGCAATGCAGTTTGATATTTAGTCCTATTTTCTCTCAATCTCTTTTGGCAGCAAAGATGTACTCGTTTTGTTTCCTGGGGTCAGCATGACAGATGCAGCTACCAGCCATTATGGTGTAAGCAGAACAGCGCTGTGTCCTTATGGGTAACATCTCTGCACTACTGCATATCCCAACACACTCTGGCAAGCAAAACCTGAACAAAATTTCCATATAATTACAAATCCCTGAAAAGCAATACCAGTGAACAAGGTATTTCCTCTATGCCTAATTTTCCCTCCACATAGAAAGGTCCAGCATGGAAAAACACAAGGTCCTCAATAGCACAAGAGAGATGGAATTCCAGTGGTTTCAAATTTGGTTTCATTGAGCAGGCCACCAGTGGGACTAAGCACCTTGTCTAATTCAACGGCCTGTCATGCAGCAACACTTTTTTTTAGAAGGGCAGCAGGAATCAAATATGGACTAAAGATAAAATCTGTTCTTCATTTGACAATGAAGAAAAAACCTACTTCAAGCTTCTAAAGAGCGCTGCTGTGAGAGAAGCTCCCCTACTTATTAATACAACCAGTTCCTGTGAATTCCCAAGTCTAAATTGGATATGGCCCACTAGAAACCCCCTGAAGAACAGTAAAGCTGTGCCAACTGTCACCATTATACATATTAAGCATAAATTGAAGGTAAGTCCTAAATTCTCTCACAAAGCAAGCAAGGACACGAGTGCTCTTTCAAGATGGTGATGCTATATACGTGGCATACTTGAAATAAGAGCAGCTAGAACAAAGCACTACTTGCCTGAACTCTGTCTTAAATGACACTGCACTTATTTGACACAATTGTATCCACACGATTGCTGTCCCCAGTCTCTAGGTACAGACAAAATGTTCATCTTTAACACATGATCCAGCCACACTGTACTTAATTGCTAAAGCATTGTATTACATTGAGTCTATTAAGAATGTACAAAAGCAACATAAAATTTAACATACAGAAGAAGAACAAAGTATTTTTTTGTCACTTTAAATGCAAGTTAGTCTGAAAGCAAGAGCATTCAGAAGATAAAAAACCCTTAACAAAAACTTTATTGCTTATAGGAAATAATCACTTATCAATTCCGGTGACTAAGTTTTAAAGAAAATGATACATTATTCGTATCAACTTTAGGTCACAGAAACAAATCTCATCGGGCAGTAACAAATTTTATATGCAAACCCACAGGAAATAATACACTAGCAAGCACATGGAAACAGATCTACATCCTACAGTATCTAAAGAACCAGCATAGACTATTGATCTTCTCACTTCCAACTTTCAATATCAAAATACTGAGCTTTGGTTGATTTTTACCTTTGACAGTTTCCAAGGGCTGCCAAAGCCCACAAGGATCCGTCCTGGCTACATTCAGTGCAAAAATGAAACCCTAAAACGAGACAAAAAAAAAATTAAAACATCAACCAACTGTAGTCATCAGTAAATTAAAAACAAATATAAAAGCAAAAGTCAACTGTCTCCAAAACTCAGCAAATCTAGGTGCACAGAAGCAAAAGAAATAGGCTGCCACCAGGAAAATACTTTCTTAAAATTCTCCCCACAACCTCATCCAAATCTGGAAAAAAAAAGTAAACACTGGCAGCATGTGTGAGAGAATCTCCTACTGACTATGAGATACAACAGAACAGTAGGAGGCTCTAGAAACATAATTTCTATTCACAACTGGAAAAAACATAGGGTGGAACCGGTTTCTTCTACAAGAACAGAGAGAACATACACAAGTGTATTTCCTTGCAGCCAATGGAAGAGATTATGTAATCCTACAGTAACTCCTGAATATTAAATATTATGTGTAAAAATGAACCCCATATCTACCAATTGTCAGGTATTTAATCCTATTTTGAAAGGGTAACAAAGCAGTACTGCACTGGCTAACAATCAAGCCCATTTCAAATCATACATAATCTGTCTTAACCACAGCTAGTATTAAATACTTCGGTTTTGGTATTACAAAACATAACCAACTTCCAGGAATTAAAAGAAGTCCAGAACCATCAGCTTACCACCACCCATCCAAGCCAACATCACTGAAATCTAAATTATTCCAGTTGCCATTATTCAGGTTTATTGGAAGGGTTATGAACAAGTGTTTTTCTAATTTCACTGCATCACTTTGTTGGCTACTACTCCTTAATGTACAGCATTATATGGGAACAAACCGTTCCTGTCATTGGACTAACTGCCATAAACAGAATATTTTTCCCCCTGATTTTCTAGCATTAACTAAGAGCTTTCTGGGCATGATTTCCATTCTAAGAGTTTCTGATTAGAAAATGCATTTGGTGATAAAAGCAATTCTTACCTGCCACTGTGGTTTACCTGTCCCTTTGCTTAGTGAGTAAATGTTTTACAGACACTAATTTTGAAGTTGGTTCTGACTTAGGCTGTGGGGTGATTCTGATAAAGCAATCAAGAGCATATTGTGCTCAAATGGCCTCAAGCTGTCTTACAACATCATCTTACAAAAATCAGCCGCTATGTAAATAAACAAAAACATCACATACTCAATTAGGATATTGGAAAGTTGGCTTCAAGTCATTCACAACTTCAAAACACAGAAATTCACGGTTTTTCATCTACAGCACAGCGGCAGTGTAACAGTCATAATTTGCTATAAAAATTACCCAGGACAACCCACGTCTCACTGTGATGGTAATTCTCCACTTCACTTTTCAAGGCTGAAGATGGAAACAACTTGTAACCAGTAATTTGGTAGAAAGAGAGATACTACGGGTGCTTGAGAAGAGGATTTGCAACCTCTTTACCTCACATAGTTTAGAACAATCTCTTTGCATTACTTAGGTGTAAGGAAATCCATGAAGGATTAGTACTTCAAGGAAAAATGAACTAAAGATATCACTCTAAACAAAGCAGCTACGAGGAATGGAAAAAGGTGGAAACCCTCCATCTCTCAGGGAAAAAAAATCCAGAGGAATATTCAGGAATGGCAGTCACATACCCCACAAATCACTGTGGTCTTCAGCAAAATATGACACAAGAAAGGGCATCCATTATGTTTAATTTAGTGTTGGCTGCACAACTTCATATTTTGTTCAGTAATAAATTCTTTGCACTAATGTTTTTGGTAACATATGGAAAATGTTTCAGCTGTTCATGTAGATATGACACAAGTACTTTTAACAAAATAAATAGCTATTACTTGGAATAGATATCATATACATTAATCTGTACTGCCCTTCTAAAATAACATGAAAACATAAGGACCATAAAGAAGTTAAAGATAAGCTATATGAAGAAAACAAGTCTCACTTCACAGCACTTAAGTCTTTTTACATGAACAGCTCAAATACAAACCACTTAATAAAACAGAGTGCTCCTGATGGTGTCATGGGACAACTACACAACATGATCTGCTCAAGAAAATCCAATCATTAGTGAATTTGTGGTTTTTCCTCAATAAAGAATGTCAACTTTTTGGATTCATCGTTAAGGGAGACATGTGAAACATGCAAAAGGATACTTCTCAAATGGTCCTAAATCAGACTTTCAATTTAGAAAATCCTGGCTCTAGCCGTTGAATCTAAAGACACTCTTGAAACGCAAGGACAGAATATTTCATCATCACCTTCCCAGTGTTCCAAACCATGTACATAAACAATATTTAAGGTGCTAAATGTTTCTCCTCCCAGTAAAGGAAAAGTAAACCAAAACACTTATTTAAAAATTTATTTTGCTTATACATTTTTGCCACTTTCTACTGTATAAAGCAGGATAAACCCCACTTCTTTGGTGCTCATTCCGATTTTGCTAAAGAATCCACTAAGAGTTATAGTGAACATAAAAGGTATTTGTCCTCACTTCGCTACAGCAGCCTTTTGTATGCTACAGGCACTCTACACATCACTTCTCAACTGTAATGAAGATTACATACCAACTATAATCAGCTAAAGCCTGCCAAGTGGTTAAGTTTTCCAAAGCCCTTAGTGCTTTGTTCCACTCTATCTTTTCACCGTGACTGAAGCATATATACACACACACTTATGCGCATATGCACATGTACGTGTGTAGATACAATATATGCATGCAACAAAACACCCTCAAAATTATTTTTTACTTTTTCTCTTCAAGACCTTCAACACTACACCACAATGTCCATGGAAACAACTGAAGTTGTTGGGAGTAGTGTCTTAACTGACTGACTGCATCTTCTTGACAGTCAAGCATCACAGTAAGAGTTGTGGTGATACCTGCAGCAGCAAGGAATTAAAACATAGTGAGTTAAGAATACCAGCTGCTTTTTACACTCCACATCAAAGTTTAAACCACTCAAGAGATTTGTTTTTCGAAGTTGGAAACAAACTATCACACAACCCCCCCCAACATTCCTTTCAATTGTTCATCTCTGGTTCTATTAGATCTTGCAAATCATCTGTTTTCAGGCACAAAAAAGAGCTACTTCACACTGCTAATGCTGCTACTCCTTGTTTTCAGTAGCGATGCTCGGAATCCCAAAAGCACAAAAGCAGTAATTACCATAAGTATTACAACTATCATGGCATTTAATGGCACCCCAGTGGCAAAAATGGCCCGCAATCGACACGCTCAAAATGCCAGCAATCTATGTATACCAGCATTCCCAAGGATTCAGCACTGCCGGAGCTACACCAGTGCAACCAAGCCTTTATTTTAGGGCATTTGCAAAGTGACAAAGTCTTAAGAAAACCGCTGACCAGAATTTTCTAAGAGAGGTGAAGAGTGGATGTTATACTTGACGAGAGACGTGAAGCATTTTTCTCCATCTTAAGCAAAACGTTGTGATGAGTGAGAAGCCTGCTTCCCAACAGCTCAACTTTAAACCTGAAAGCTATAAATAACTCCTTGACTGCTGATAATCCCAACAGAATCATCTTGTCAGATTATTCATACCACTAAAGTCAACTCAAGATCGAATGTTTACCTTCGAACCACCAGTAGCACTCATCAAGTCTTATACAGCAGCATATTTATCAAACCCAGCAGCAGTAACTAAATTAAAACTGATAAGGTAGTAAGCAGCCTTGTGCAGAGGAAAGGGGGGACAGTGGCTTATTCACTGACAGCACCAATTACAAGACCTAAAGACAGCATTACTAAAAATCATTTACATGCAGGACAGGATTGGAAGATACCGTGCCTTTCAAACTATCCAGTTCTTACAATCTTCCTGTATTTAATTAGAAGATGATCAAAACTTCTTGCGTTAAGCTATCCTTTTGCGTTGTTCACTTCTACAATTGGAGCTGCGCTGTCAAGGAATTCACACCGGCATGGCAATCCTGGTGCTAAGTCCCCCAGCAGCCATGAGAGCGGGCAAGTATCCCCTGCTGCCAGAGAAAGGCTCCAGGTCTCGGCGCTGCACCCTGTAACGCAGCCTCGGGCTGCAGATTACGGCCAGACGGAGTCAGGACGGAGCCAGGAGGAAAGCCAGGGGAGTGTGACGGAGAATGAAACATAAGTCACAATCTGTTTTTCCTGGTTTTTTAATAATAATACACCCTGATGTTTTCCAAAATATTGTTCTACATTTATGTCACTTCTAATGATTAATAACAGAGAGGTTTCCCCTACACAAATACGTTCTGACTTCCCACTAACATGATTATACATACAGAGAAGCCCAAGATCTTAGCACTATTATTGTCAAAGAAAACAAATGCCGGGTTGTTAAGCAAATAATTCTAAACTATAATTGCAAACACCAACTTTGAACATAACCAGCTGCCAAATAGAACTTCATCAATATTTATAATGTGACATCAGTCTGAATTGTACTTTTCAGCTATTTCAGCACCTAAGAAAGGAACAGGAAGCTAATTCTCAAAAATCTGGTTTATATTCAACGATGTTTTTACAATCTTTAAGGACATGAGGCAACACACTCATTATTATGGCTAATTTATACATTTAAAAACACAATGCAAATTATTACTGATTCAGTGGTAGTCCTCAACACTTTGCTGAACATGTTTAGTTAGTACTACTGAATTTGGAACTACTAGCAAGAAAAGCTTCAGACCTGCTCAACTATGTGTGAGGTCAGTCACACATAAATTGACTACATTTTCAGTCTTTTGGCAAAAAAGAGTTCTTCAAGTTTCTCATCTTATTTCCCCTGAAAGTGGTATTTTAAAGAAAAGTAACTCAGCTTTACTATTGCGACCAAAACCACACAAGTCCGCCTTTAGGCTACCTACTTGAACTACATGACAACTGATTTTCACAGTCAAGCTGTCCACCACATTTAAAAACCTAACTCTTGAAATTTGCTCCTAGTTTTGAATGTTTTTCACTTATGTTACTTTTTGTTCATCCTTTAATAAATATGAAAATGCAGTAACACAAATTCTCAATTATTTTTGTCCAAACTTCGTAAGACTAAAGTTACTTTTATAGTTTATTTACATACCCAGCTGTGGCAGGGGTGAGATAGGCTGATATACAGTATCCATACACAAGGCAGTGCCAGTTTATCTAGTTACCTTCAACTGGTGAAAGCAACATTATCCAGCATTGGTTAAGTACAGGGTTAGAGCTGGAGAGGGAACGGACTAATTATGTCACTGTATTCTTGCCCTCAGGCCACCACAATGTAACACTGTCAGGAGCATTTTCCTTTGCTTATTAGACAATATTAAAAAGTATTGATACGATGGGACTTCTACCTATTTTCCCTACAGTCTAATTTACTTTTCAATCAACAGGAAGCTTCTCTCAGTGTGAATCTATTTTTGCCAATACATAAATTGCCGGGGACAGAGAAGGGAAAGGTGGACTTTGAATGTGCAAGAACCAGAGGAGTTAACTTCCAACAAATGAGAGTATTATCAGCCAGTTTTGGTTGTGTCTCTTAGTACTCTAAAAATTTAAAAGGCCATGCAAAGAAACTTATAAACAGCTAATCTACGGCAACTATGGAGTTTAAAAAAAATGTGTGAAAAAGTCTAGCTCTGCAATAAAATACATCTTCCCCTTGCAAGTGCCATTTAGCAAAGTGAGTGCCATCAGAAACACAGGCAACTTCCTCTAAGCTTTTATTAAATATAACAGAAACACTGAACACCAACTAAAATCTACACCTGTTCTTCAGGCTATCACACCAGCTGCAGAAAGCAGACAAGCAGATCCTGAAGCACCCAAACATTTATCCGAGCAAAAAGCACAGCTATAATAATAAAAACTCAGTTTTAGCTTTACTATCCCACTTTGCCTTGAAGGGCTAGGAAAAACATGAGCTGAGACTGTATGAAATAAAAAAAGACACCTGGTATGAGGGGCAGGGAAATATTACAGTATTATAGGGAATAGTATAGACAAGATCCATTTTAAATGTGAGGATCCATTTCAAATGTGAGAAAATATTAAGTTGGTTTTTTTTTTCTTTGCAGTGTCAATGAAAACTGGTATGAATCTTAATGAAGAGTCACAAATAAGCACTGTGGCTAGACTCATTTTTGTTCTCTTCAAAAGAAGACTCATCTGTACTTTTAATCTGCGAGATTAGGTATCTGATACAATGCAACTCAAACATGAAAATGCAGAATTTCAGCCATTTGACAAAAAAAAAAAAAAAAAAACCTAAAAATTTAATTTTAAACAAATTTTTCTCAGAACCCAAATACATATGGAAGGATAAGAACTTAAATTACAATCTGTAATAGCAAAATATCCTGCATAGACACACATTCATCCCAAAGCATTCTTTTTTTAGCTTCTTACTTGAGAGCAGTTAAGCGGAACTTCAAAAACAAACAAACAAACAAAAGCTCCAAAATAAAACCCCCAAACATAGGTATCAGAATAAACATATTCCCAACACAGAGTGAAACTGCTATATTTACAGCAATACAAGAATGGTGTTATAATAACACTCATACATCCAGGAAAAACAGTACATTAAAATCCCAGAGAGTGTCACAAAGGAAGACACTAAACCCCATAAAAGTAGTTGAAAATGCTTTAAAACAACTATTTACAGCAATATGTATTGTGGCCTTCTTTCTTAAAAGGATTTTGAGCTGCTTCAGACCAAAGACGGATCATAATTAATTCTGGAGTTAAGTGTATTTTGTTCTGTGTCAGAAGCTGAGGTGAGGGGACACATTCCCTTCCTTTATCTCAGAGGCAAATTTTTAACATCAAACCATTATCCTATTGCTTTCTCCCAAGTTCCTCATCATTCCTCATGGTAGTTGCACCCTCTAATGCTATTAACTGTGGTTTCTCAAGTCACAGTGTGCAAGCAACAGAAACCTCAGAGATTTGAAACAGTGTTTCACTGTAATGGTAAAGTGAGTGTATAGGTGATTTAATCTTCTACAAAATCTAACTTCTGGAAAAGCTTTTAAATCACAAAGTTACTGTACTGCTGTATAAAAAGCAGAATATACTGTCAGTTGTAAAAAGAAAGTAAAATGTACTCTGTGGCACTTCCATCTTCTCCAAAAAGAGACATCAGATTATTTCTGAGGATCCCCAAATGTCCCAGGAGAGAGCTAAAAGGTTCTCAAATGCCCAGAAGAGCTGGACAACCTAGGTCTCTTCAGCTCCTAAGACACAGAAGTTCCTAACTAGAGAACACTGACACCAAAGCGCTGAGTAATTTTTATCTCTTGGTTGTAAGCAGCAGCCAGACAAGAGGACCTACTCCCATTATCACCGGTGGATCACCCTAAGGCCAAATATATATTTAGTCCACAGTAGACAGGCAAGTCCCTGAAGAGCTCCTTCTGTTCCCCAGAGGCGGCTTTCCTATGTTTCCTGTTACTCACGTGGTACTGTTGTGAGACTTATGCAGAGGTCACAGGGCCAGGGACATTGTAATGAGATTGCCATGGAGCAGCCCAGGAGTTTCTTAGCTCTGACCTACTGGAGCAGTCCTAAAACAAGAAGGCCAGCAAACACCCTTCCAAACATTCGGCTTCTGGATTTAAAAACATACATTTAATTTAACTAGTGGAACTCTCTTGCAGAGCCTGCATTTGCCACATGAACAACACATTAAGAGAACTGCAGGTACACCCAGTGTTTATGGTAAGAAAGTAAGAGGGACTCAAGTAGGGAAAGAAACCCCTGCAAGATGGGTTGGGGATACAAGATGATCAGAGGAACAGGAAGAACCATTTCCAAGCAAGCAAAAAGAGGCTACAATCTGAAAAATCTTCAAACTTAGCAGAGAAAAGCCAACAGTATTCACAAAAACTATGTTCTTTGTAGACTACCACTAAATCAAAGGGTATAAATTTCTCATTACAGAACAGACTTGACTAATGAAAAACCCAATACACTACTGAAAAATTCTGCCAGGCTGTTTTTCTTTATAGAACTTTTTATGATACTGTCAAGAGTCATGATAAAAATTACAGAAATTAAATACAAGTAAAAACATCAATGACTTTTACTTCATTACTCATTTAGATTGATTAAAGGACTTCCCCTCACACATGCAACATGATATTATTGTATCACCTTTTGACTAATCCTCTGTCAGGCTATCTAAAATTATCAACTCTTTGTTTTGCAACTTTGCTTCTTATCCTTTCATCTGCTAATTAGCTTTCCAGCCTCCCATCTTCTGTCTACCACAGTCAAAATAGATCAACTTCCAGGTAATTTTTTACACATTTATTCTACAGTATCCTGTAGCACGCAAAGCAAGTGCTGCCTTATTGTACCTCCCATTTCTCCTGACAAGCAGGATGTTGCTCCACAGACTTAAAAGCTAAACCAGCTAAGAGCTGCTTTCAGATCCATTTTACTTTTTAAAGTAGATATTTAAAAAAAATTAAACAGTTCAAGTCTCGGGTAGAACATTAACTTGCTTCCCAGATTTTCTCACAGAGGAACTATTGTGTTTTTTTCTAATCCACAGACATTAAATCAGGAAATACATGCACGATATCCAATTTCAGAACTACTAATGCTGGCAGGACCCAGAAATGCAATCCGTACTGACTAGCTGAAACTGGAAAAGGTCATCTCCATAGCTCACTACATGGTAAACACGGAGAACATCCAAACTCCAACCACAACCCTTACACTGATGAAAACTTAAAAACCTCAGAACATTCCCTTACAACATGATGCAAACCATAATAAGTGCAAAACACCCTCTCCCTCTAACTGCTATAAGAAGGCAAAGAGAAAAAATAAATTTAATGTACTCACTGCCTACTGCTCTAAAGGAGAAAAAAATAAATGACACCAACGCCTTGCAGCAGCAAAGCATGTTTACTTCTCTGAAGAAATAAAAAATATATGAGCAGAAGTGCAACACAAAGAAGGCATGAACAGAAGAGTAATATAAGGAAGTATAATAGTTTTACGGTTGCTGAAAGGGACAGGGAACATCAATCAGAATATCCTGATTATTCTCACCCCGGTCACCTCACAAGCAGAAATACCAACAGGCAACTACTTGTCTGACAGTGACAGGTGGCCCAAGTACCAAAAAGCGCCCCTATTTTTATTAGCAGATAGTAGCCAAAAGTTTAGTTTGGATTCACAAGAAATTAACATGAATGCTTCAGTCCGTATTCCACACTCTGTTTGCTGAAAGAACAAGCAACCTTAGCATATATGTTTTATCTGAAAATGGAGAAAGATAGTAAATGCTGAGCTAAGGAAGAGTGTTAGCAAGAACATATGTATTTTCTACCACAACTGGTCAAACTACTAGAAATGCACGTTATTGTTTGCTCAAAATCTCTGTGCTAGGATCTTGCAATTAGAACTGAAGACTGACATTCCCTTGCTATTCTTTCCCTAGGACAGTGAAACATTTAATGATTGAAATTTCTGAAAATGCAAGAAACAGATCATTAAAAGCAAATTCGGAGCAAATATATTTTATAAGCACTGAGGTGACAGAAAACTTGTAGCTTTAAGAAAAACCAGTGCTAGTATCAGGTACTTCCCTCCTTTATCTGTGTTAAACATGCTTAATTTACCCGTGAAAACAAACAGTGCCAGTTCTTCACAAAAATGCATTTACTGACCCAAATTACACAGGTTAAGGCTGAGTGAAAAACAAAAACCGATGATAAAGAAGTGGATAGCTGTAAGATGCTAGGTATGCTGTAAGCAGAAGTATTGCAAAATTCGTGAATTTAATAGCAGCACTAAGAGCAATGACTGAGGAAAGCCATTGCAAAGAAACTGGAAAACGACTGTTGGCTGTTATTACTGCACAAAGCAGACAATATCTATGTATAAAAAGATTTCCAAGAAAATAAACACAATAATGGCAATGAGTGACTAGAACAGACTGCATCCAAGCATTTTGCACAAAATGGAGAATAGAGTAACCCAACCATTAAGCAGACTATTAATAAACTCATTCAAGTCAATAACTAAGCTTCTTAGACTTATTCTATGATCTCCAGTTCATACTGCTTAATTGTAAATCCAATCTCTTCTGTGAGCAGAAATACACCAGCTTTACCGGAGTGGAAAATAAAAAAAAAAAAAAATCACTCAAAAACTCAAGAGAACAAACCCCATTTGAACATATTTTCCAATAACCAATTTTATAGCAGTCCTTCATTTCTTTCCATCATTCTGACTGCAGCTATTCATCCCACTATTCTAGATGCAGCCATCTCTACATATTATTTTTATTATGCATTACTTCTGCGAAAAAAAAAAAAAAATTCTAATATTTTACTTGCTATGATAGGAGGCAGATCTAAGGTAAAATATGCTACCTCAGAGCTACACAAAATTCTCTCCTGAAGCTTCATCTTCCAACATCAAGTTCTAATGATGAAATAAGCATCACCAAGCAAAACCATGACACACACTCAACCTAAATGTTTTATTAGACTATTCAATCACACAAACTGTGGCAGATTAAGCTTTGTCAAAACTTTTATGTCCAAACGTTTGAATGCATTATTTAAATGAAAGCGTAGATCTCTAAATCTGCCGGTATACAGAAACTGGAGAAATGCGTTAGTCTGCCTAATTAAGAGACACTGACTGGTTTATCATTACATTTTTACCAAGACTCGGGTATTACAGGATTTAGGTGATTCCCTTTAAGCATCCCAATAACATTTTGCCCATCAGCACACATTCAGTACAGCTAAACAAGACAAAAGTAAATGTATAATGATGACCACACCTACTCTCTATTAAGACAGATGTGCCTGTATCTTACTGCTCCAAAATCTCACAGCAGAAAACCTAAGACACAGCTAACACCTCTCTGGGCTCCCTTCCCCATCTCCAGCCTCAACTTTTTGCAGGGTGATTTCCTCGCTGAGGAACTGTCTAGTTACATCTGCGACTCCGTTAAACACAGGTGAAAAGTCACCCCAGCAAACCTCGCCCCCGAGATACATCCACCCAGCAGACCCTGCGCTAACCACGGCTCACGTAGAAAAGCTGGAGCTTATCTTTTAATTTAACAATTTGGGGCCTTGGGTAATGCAGCAGATAGAGAGCATTCACTCACATCTCAACAGCGCGCGTTCCAAGGAATCTACACCCTTAGAGTCACCGCAGGAAAGGGCACTGCCGAGCAACTTCAGGGTGGACAAGCTAACCACAAAGCTGCTTCAACTTGTGCATATATTTAATAATCCTATGAATCGAAGATATCATCTCTACAACACTTTTAGCAGGAACTAATTTCCAAAATCCACTTACATGGAGAGCGATATTACTGGAAAACACTAGGTAAAATAGACCTTGCAAATACAGAGCTGAGCTGTACAATCCCCATAGACCTACCTACTATTTTACATGAAAAGCCAATTTTTGTAGAGGTTGTAAACGTGACAATGAACTCTAGCAAGTCATGATTTAAAAACAGTAATTAATGGATTGTAAAAACAAAACAAAAAGTTAACTTTACAAAGACCTATTTTAACGAATGTTCATGAGGTTAGTGAAACGTTACCATGGAAAAACAAGTACTGTTTACAGCAGTAAGCAATTCCACTTTAGCTAGGAAAACACTTTGTTGAGTCTTCGGTTTATTCAACAAGCCTCAGCTGCATGCTATAGTAGAACCTCCTACATGCACTCGCATAAAGCAGATTTGAGCCTGCAGGATAGCACGCTGCAAGCAGCGCTTATCCACAGCCAGCAAAGCCACTCCAGAAACAAACATTCCCTCATTTTGCTACAAACAGCTGGGGAAACTTTTTTTTCCCCCGGAACACACCTCTAAACACGGTCACTCTTCCCACCCACCCATCACACATATACACACACACACATTTTAAGGAGCATCACGTTCCACTCATCCAGCGCAGTTTGCAGTGGTACCAACGCAACCTCGGCTCTGTCCCCACACTACAGCACTTGTTTTTCCCCATCCACACAAGGGTTCCTGGGAGTCTTCCCGCCGCTGTACCTCCTGGCCGGCCCGGGTGATCCGGCGGGCGGGCGGCTCTTCCCCGGGGCCCTGTGTGGACCCGGAGGGGGCGGCGAGGGGCACCGGGGCGCAGCCGCGGCCAGCGGCGGCCGCACGCGAGGCGAGGAGGGGGCAGCGCTCGCCCCGCCTGTGCCCCGGGACAGGCACTCGGCGGGGTCGGGGCAGTAGCAGCAGCCGCTCCGCCACCGCCGGGGCAGCGCCCTTGAGCCGCCGCCGCTCGGGGCCCCTCCCGCCGGCCCGGCCCCCCCGTCCCTCCCCCGCCCCGCAGCACCGCGGCCCGGCGCCAGAGGCCCCTCAGAGGCGGCGCGAGGGTCCGCAGGGCGGGAAGAGCTGCCAGGGAGTCCCGCGGCGGGAGCTGGGAGAGGGGATGGGGGATAGGTGGGGGGCCCATCCCACACTCACCGCCGAGGCGCCGCCGCGGTGCGCTGAGCCCCCGTTCTCTCAGTGCCGGGGGCGGCTCCGCCCGCCCGGGAAACACGAACCCCAGGAAGCAAAAGGCGAAGAAGCTGCGAAAAGCGTTTCCCCCCCCCCTCCGCCGGCCCCGCCAAAAAAACACCACCGGGGGGGGAAAAAAAACCCAAAAAACCAAAACCAAACTTTCCTCGCCGCCGTCTCTCCCTCCCCCGAGGAGCACGAACCCAAACACACCGGGACACGCCCCCGCACCGCCCCTCGCACCGCCCATTGGACAGAGCCCCGCCGACCCTCTCGCTGATTGGTCATTCTACCTGCTCGTCTTGTCCTTCCGCTCCCCTTTCCGCCCCTTCACGCTGCCCATTGGGAAGAGTCTTGTGGATCTCTCCGCCCATTAGCCAGGACACACGTCAGTCACAGTGGAGACCCGCCCTCCGGCGATTTTGATTGGGTTCTCGTGTCACTACACGCTCACAGATTAGCTGCATTTGCTGGCTGTCACCGGTTACCGTTGCTCCCCTTCACATCCCTCGCTGGCTCCCGCCCCTTCTTCCTTCGCCAGTTGGCTGCGGGATTTGCCCCTTAAATGGGGCACTCGCTCGACCGCTTCGACTTGTCCCACCCTTCCGCCCTACGGGCTGGGCCGTGGGTCGCAGCCTCCGACTCCATTAGAAAAGGAATGTGCCAGTTACACCGTAACAGCGCGGAGACCCGCCCACTGAGCCGCGCTACTCGGCGGCTCCTGGGACCCTCCTCAGCCGAGGCGAAGTTACGTCACTTTGTGCACGGGTTTGCCAGCCGCACGGGTGGGGCGCCGTGACGGGCACAGGCGAGAGCGACTATGGCCGCGGCTATAGCCGCTCAGCGGGGCCGTGACACGGCACAGTTGCCACACTGCCCGCCGACCCCAGCTACATCCCCGCTTCGCCCCGCCCCTCCACGTGCACGCCAGACAGCTATTGGGTAGGATAGGTGTCAGTCGTGCAGCTCGCAAAGCTCATTGGCCGGAAACCGACGCCTGCGCAGCCATCCGGCCACCGCCCCCCCATGTCACCCGCCGGATGACACAGCAACCGTGGGCTGGAGGGTGGAGAAAGGCAGGCTCATGTCTTTGATTGGTTGGGTTTACTGTCAATCTCCCTGGAGGGTGAGCGGTGTGATGGCGCGTGCCCGCCGCGCCCCACGTGGACCGGGCAGCTGTGCACGTGACGGGGGCCCGCGACCGGGAAAACTTGTGGGAAAGGGATTTGCGGTGACCGCGGCGTCATTCCTAAATGTAATCGTTACAAACGCACGCTGATCTTCGTTGTCCCTGGAATGGGCCGAGCCAGAAACAGGGCTGCGGGGGTGGTGGGCTGAGGCAGGAGTGGGACCGGGGTCGCTCTCCTGAGAGTTGGTGTGAAGGACGGGATGGGCGGCGTTAGCAGCGCAGGTGTGGGGCAGCGCTGCTTGGTCACAGAACGGGAAGGACAAAATGGGAGGTACATAAGCAGGACCTGCGCGGCATAAAGCATTTGCAGAGTAGAAGAGCAGGGCCAGAACAGCGTTGAAGTCTTCAAAACTGACAGAGAAAGCACTGAGGGGAATACATGGAGAAGAAGCACGTGGAGGGTAAACTGGGAGCAAGAGGTTCTCCTTGTATCTAATTTCTATGCTTGTTTGCGTTCTCCTTATTCTCCAGTATATTCGAAGGCCGCTGTTCATTGATGAGTGTCACTTCCTGACCTTGCCCAGGACTGCAAGCCAGCGCAACGTTTCCATTTGATCTCCCAGGAGAAGCCTGTTACAACCTGATCAGCAGAACCGTGGAGCACCAGAACAGAGAACTCTAGAGATGTGATGTGCCTGTCACCTTGGTGAACAGGTCTGTGGGTGTTCAGTGAAAACATGCTCTTGTCTTGGAAGAGCCACAGAGCCCTTCACAGGTTAGTCACCAGCAGGAGGGACAGCTGCCAGCACAGCAGAGCCACATGTGCTGGTGGCACAGACAGCAGACAGGCAAGATCCCTACAAACTCAGGCTACACAGGTCACCAAAGAACAGTGAATCTTTTGATGGCTTCTCCATTCAGTAATGGTAATTGATTTTTACATTGATTGGTTGGAAAAGAGCCCCATTATTACGAATAAGATTTCATACTGGATCTGCACATACTTGTTACTGTGGTGCTATAAGGAATACAAAAGGCTCTGTATGAATCAATATGAATCAGTAACATAACTTTTGGATGCACTTTGTATCTCCTTGTCGTTGTTTATTCAATGTGTGGGAACTGTCTGTATCCTGTCTATCCACATGTATTTTTCACCTTGTAAGCAGAAATCACTAATACACGAAGAGCACAGGTTGGGTGCTTTGGGAGAGAAGGATCTGTACAAGATGCTGACCTTGTCTTTGTCATAAGTAAAGAAATAATAAAATAATTTCCCTGTTTAAATTCTCTTTCCCCTTATTGGTCGTTCCTTCCTATGTTTTGCTCAGGGTTTTGGTGTGCATGTAGCAGGTGAAGGAATATGATGTATTTCACATAAGCCTAGGGAACCAGATACTTTCATTTCAGAGGAGCAAAAGATACCACTCTCCATTGTCCCTGTAGTTTCACACTACAAAATAAATTTGAACTGTAGAAAGCAAGGAGATTTTGTTGGTTTGTCTGAAGTTATAATGGATGACTCAGGAGTTCTCAACTAGGTTCACCTGTGGATTTGGAAGCTCCCAGACAGGTTCTGGTTCTCATGAAGTCCAAATGCTTAGGAGCAAATTAGTTTTTCCTGGGTTTTTCATACCTCCCCACTACCAATGCTATCCAAAACTGGGACCCAGTGGGACAGTGACAGTGCATTTTTCCATCCACTGGGTGTCAGTATTACACTACCACTGTGGGGCCTTGCCAGGTGCTGGGGAAGGTTGGTCTTCGGGGTGAAAGTGTTTCCTTTCTGAAAGACAAGTGATGAGAAAAACCATTATAGAGCTTTGTGGAGCGGTCTCACTGGAGTATGAGTGTGCCGTTTGGCTCCTGCAGAAACAGGAGCCTGCAGACATCCCAAGTATCGAGCCTCACACAAACTGTAGCCAGAGACAGACTTCAAATTTAGGGTGAATTCCGCAGCCTTTTGACTCTTAAGTCATGAAAACACATCACGTCTTCTTTTTTAATTTACTTTATTTTTTATAAATACTGTATCTGACCAGGGATACAGTCTAGAAAAAGCCTGCAAGAAGGTACTTCTCTAAACAAACAGTGCTGCCAGCTTGGGACAATTCTGGATGCAGGAATGAGGGAGGACAAGAATTTAGAAACATCTCTGATATTTGGAATCTGTAGTCAGGGTTTTTGAGATCTGACACTGGTGCCATGACATACATTTTTATAGGCTTGTTAGATTTTTAAATCAATGTACACAAATGAACTCTGGATAATTGCTCAGTCACTAAAAATACTGATATTTTTAGAAAAGGTCTTTGCTAACCCTGCCATTTTTTCTGCCATAGGTGCCCTAAGCAGCAGCTGTCTTGTGGACGTAGAAAGGAACCAAGTACTTACCTGCATAGTGATTAAGATAAAAGGTTACATTTTGGAAAGCCACAGTCAAGCATCTGCTGATGCTCTATGGTGCCCTATGTTTAAGTTTTCACATGAAATGTGACATTTAACATATGATATAATGCAGTATTTTATCTGTGTCTAAAATGCAGGCAGCACTGAAAAAGAAGATTGCCATTGTTTAAAAGATGATTAATAAAAAAGTAACAAAAGAATTGATGTTTTATATAAACATAGGCTGATTAAAGATTATTTTCTTACTTAATCTTTCCCCTGGAAGCTGCTTTTTAATCCATCCTTTTCCTAGAAGACTTCAGGGAAGTTTCAGCAGGCATATGGCATCAATATATGAGGGGAATAAAATATAAATATTTACAAAGGTTTTGGTCCTGTTTAAATACCAATTATCCTTATTTAAAAATATTTACTGTAATAATTACTTTTACCTGCTAAGGATTCAGCACTTCCTATTTCCTTCAATTGAGTGGCGAGAAGTTTTCTCAGCCATTCTTGTGCATCTTTCGTGGAACTTTTCAGGGAACAAGCAAGAGAGAGGATGTAATACTTCATATGCCTGGGAGCTGTAAAAATCAGGATAGAAAAAAGGAATTTGTGTTTAAAATAGAGAAGAGCAGATGTCAATGCAATTATTTTTTTCCTTTCTAAGCCACCCATAACAGCAAAGAAGAAACACAAAAGAGCAATTTAAGGAAAAAGAAAGTAATGAATACTAGAATTAAGTTAAATAGCAAGAGGAAATTAAGGAGACGTCAGATGTAATTTTCAAATTTGTATGTTGGTCACATGATTAGTGCTAACATTCCTGCTTTATAAAAAACCATAAAAATATCTTTAATGACTGTTAGTGCTCAGGACCTGAACTTTCAGTACCAGTCAGACACTTCCACATCTCTAACTGTTCTTAATATAGTAGGCTTATTTTGACATTACCTATTTTCATGTGTCATACTCAGGAAAGACACGCAGCTGCAATAGAAACGAGCAGTTTATGAATGTCTTGGGCAAAGTGCTTAGCAGAAGTTCCAATTTGTTGTGCTGCCACGCTCACATTATATTGTTGGAAGTAAAAGGGAGAAAGAATTTTGTCAGCTCACAGCTAAAGGGAACAAATTGTTAATATGATGGCAGTAGTTTTAAATAGAGAATAATTCATAATACTACTTCGTTTTTTTTTTCCTGGAGGCAAAATGAAAACAATGCTTCATTAACATTATTTGAAGCTATTTTAAATACAGCTATTTTCAGCAAAACAATGCTAACGTGGAGTTTTTTTAATGAAAAAACAGACAATTAGGAAAATGTTTTGAAAAATATTGTAGTCTTTTATGCAGTCTCTTTTTGACATTTTTTTCACTATTTTTAATCCTGAAATTGAACCAGCATGCGTATAGGAGTTATCAGCTAGCAGTTATGCTGAGGCTAGAAGTAGTGCAGCTCTTCAGACAAGATTTTAATTAACTTTTAACACTCCCATTCCACCAACTTGGTTGGAGCTATGATACTCAACACCAGTAGCAGCCCGTGCAAAACTGTTTTGAGTCCTCTTTAGCTGAATCTAAATGGAAAGTAAAGTATAGGTAGGAGAAAGCAATTGAAACATCATTTATGTACCCATAGATATCACCCAGCTCCATTCCAACAGAAAAATCTGGGTTTGAAGAAAAAAGAGGGCTGGGCACATTCCTGCCAGTTCCTTCCTTATGCTACAGGAGCTATGATATATATATGCCCTTGCTCTTGCAAAAGGGAAATATCACACAGTTATGATTAATACTGATGCTGGGGAAAGCTCCCACCTGTCCTTCTATAGCAAGCTCTTGTTAGGACAACAAGATCACATGATTATTTTATTATTATTATTATTATTATTATTATTATTATTATTATTATTATTATTATTATTATTATTATTATTATTATTATTTTCTGGGAGTTGTGTCTGTGTAGTAAATTAGGATGGCAGCTTTCCAAGGCTTTGCTGTGGTTCTAAATTTATTGAGTATGCTGTTTAATTTTTTAACTTGAGCTTTTTCCTCATATTCAGAAGGGCTCCTGTTGTCCTTTATTATTAATGAGATCAAAGCAAGCAGAATGGCTGCCATTTTTCCTTAGTCTGGAAGTGAAACTATTTGTAGTAGAAAAGCACAGTACTGAAAGCAATACCAACAGCAAAGCATCTGCCTTTCTTTGGTCTGGCGAGCTGGACATGGACAATGAGCAGGAATAATGCTCTGCCAGAAAAGCAGATGAGGAAGCAAGGGTGGCACTTGCAGAAGAGGGGAAAGACTGAAGAATTACTGTGGGATGGGGCAATGGACTGTGCAGAATGCAGGGCAGAAAACCTGAGGGGTGAAAATAAAGTTTCCTTTTCTGATATGTGGAAAATTGTGCTTCCTCCAGGCAGCCCAGGTGAAAATAAAAAACAAAAACCAACCAACACCAACCAACCAAACAAAAAACCCACAAAAAAAAAAAAAAAACAACCCAAAACAAAAACTCTCCAAACCACAAAAGTTACTATAAGTTTTGATTAGGAATTCAAAGATACAGCATGGCTATTTGTACTCTCACTCTGGAATGTGGCTGTATTATTTCCTCTTCATGGCCTCCTTCCCAAAGTTTCCAAAACTGTTGTTTCATGGAGAAGCATACAGTTACATTTTTATAAAAACCAAACCAACAAAAAAACTCACCAGAAACCCCACGCATATCTGAGTTTTAACTGGACAGCTCACTGACACTTGCAAAGGGGCCAGAGTCCAGGGTGGCAGACCCGAGGGCAGAAAGCGAGAGTAATTCTGGAAGAGAGCATCATCAGTAAGACAGAGGAAAAAACCGGCTGAAAAACAACATAAAACTGAGATTGGTAGAAAAATGTGACTACAGAATAAAGGTGATGGTGGAAAAAATGTGGGGCTCTTATGCGGCACGGTGACCCGGCAAGAGCCTGCGGAGACACCTGCCAGGGGAGGACAAGGGAGATGGCAAAATGGCCCAGGGTCAACCTGTGTGAGGTTGTGAGAACCCTGAGGAAGGCGGCAAGAGCTGTTCCCATGATTTTGCCTCCAGCAGCTCGGGAAGAAAGAGCCAAGCTCTTTTTTCTTTACTACTCAAAGCTGATTACTTGCAAACCCCATGACTCACTCACTGTTTTGTGAGTATGGCTTTCTGTGTCACCTCCTCAAGGGAAATCTGCCGGCAGCTTCTCTGTGGCTACCACGGGATCAGTTGCTGGGAGTTCAAATGGGGCTATGTGGGCAAAGTCCTCAGGACCACGCCTGGGAACAATTACAGGACCTCCTGGTACCAGGAGACGATCTTTTTGGACAAACTGATTAATTGTGTGCAGGCACCACTGGAGAAAAAAGATGCATTTGCTCAAGAGCTACAACAGTATTTGTCCACTGTCCTATTTTCTTTTTACATGAGGAAGGAATGATGGTCAAAATTCCAGTGGATTTCATCAAGCACAAATGGGCCTTCTAAAACCACCAGGTTCTCTATCCTCACCTCAGAAAAACCCAGGGCTTTTCTCCTCATCCTGCCATAAAGAGACTTTTGGACTGGTACAGGAAAGTCAACATTATATTGAGGCTAACTTTCTTTTTTTTCCCTGAAAGAAAGTAAAATGTTCTTTTGTGACTGCAGTTCTAGATTCAAAGACCTTGCTAAAAAAGAAAGTGTGTTCCTTCTCAAGGGCCCTCAGCAGCTCAGTTCTAGTCTGTTTTCTTCCTCTGCTTAGACCACACTTAATTTCTGCTGCTGGATTGCGTATTGTCACTGAGGATATTATACAGCCTAATCCAGGCCTGGTATCTCTTGTAACCTATGGTCCTGCTTCCACAAGGTAGTGCTAATGCTCAAAGGGCAAGGTAAATACACATTTAAGCTTCTTTTCCAAGATATTCTAGACCAGAGAGGTGTTCAAGAAGACAGGGAGACTGTGTTTATTGAGGAAGCCAAACTCCTCCAGAAGACTTTCTGTTGCAGCAATTGCTTTTGCAGCAATATTCAATGCAAACATCCTACAGCATTTCCAAGGGTGTTCTCATGTTAACAATACTGCTGTGCATGGGTGAATTCCCAATTACTTATACTAAGCACTACTTAGGTGGAAGATTTTGAAACAAGATGGAACCTGCCTGGAACAACACCCTCATTTTGGCTCCAGGGTGCAGCATCTGTAGCTGGCGCCTGTGCTTGTCTGTCTATCTCTTTGTTCTTATGAGTCTGTCTCCTTGGATGCAAAGAGGAAGCTGTTGGTCATACTGGGTTGTCAGTAACTGTAGTTTAAATCCAGAGTAACCCCACTAAGTACAGAGAAATTAATACTGCTTTGCAGAGCATAACTTTAGCTCTGTGGCTGAATCAACATCTTTAAAAGTGATGTAGAAATTGGTGAGAAACCAGTAGAAATCATCCCAACTTTTCCTTTCAGAAAACTTTGATTTGTTGAAATGCTGCAGTCACAAATACAGAACAAAGGAAGTAAATATATTACAGTGTCCTCATTGTAAAAGGGCAATGGCAGGTGCTTTGATAAACTAGGAGACAGGTCATTATTTCAGTGCAATGCCTGTCAGAACATCTGCCTACTGTAGCTCTCCAAAAAGTTATTTTTTAGCTTCCTTCCTATGAGATTTGTTAGACTTTGAAGGAGAACATCAAATGAGTGGTAGCATAATTTACCAAGTCCTAGAAAAGTTATATTGGTGAATTGCCTTGCATTGTACTGAGGCAGTGGACTAGACCTAGTGAGTGACCTTTCCCATTTCTAATGTCTATGACTATTGCTGTTATACCTCAGGACACTAAACAGAGACATTTTCTTCCTTTCAGTGGCAAAATGTCACTAATGGCCATACTAAATCAGAGCAATTGATCCTTCTGCAGATGTGTTGTGCATTTAGCAAGGCAGCTATAGATGATCATGCTTTGTTTAGATTTGCTGTTTTCTGTTTCTGTAGTGCAAGTGCTCAGCACAAGGGGACTGTCAGCCAAGGAAAAGATTTTCTGGTAGATTAAGGATAACTAAGGAAATGGTTGCATGACCTATAAAGACAGGATCATAAATAATGCAACAATAAAACCAATAGCTCCTTCAAAGTTTAAATGGCTTTTCTTTTCAAACACTTGAAGAAAGTGCCCTTTTCCAAGGTTGTCTAGCACCTACACGTTAAGGTTTCGCACAGTTTCACCAAATATATTGTAACTTCTCAGGAAACTAGCTTTTTCTATTAAATAATCTTTCTTTGTGGAAGCATCCCCTCTAAAAAAAGGTTCATCCCAGGTACCTGGAAGTTCCTTATCCTTTACTCTAGTAGTTAAGTTTCAGAAAAGCCAGAGCATAACAATAATGAAATAGCCCCTCCTGTGCTGTTTCTTAACCATGACACCCACCAAACAATGCAAGTAGGGGCAAATAGAGTTCTGCCCTTTATAACCAAGCAGCAGAACTTAGATTTTCTCACATCTTAAGGGGAACCTCAGACACAAGGGTCTCCCTCTAAAAACCGTCAGCTAGAGCATTTATATTCCTCACAATCCCAAGTGTGTAAAACTCCAGACCTGTGCTGCTGCAACTCTTCTGTCATAGACAACTGACATTCCTATTCCCCACATGCTGACGATGTGAAAGACATAGCCTTTGTTTCTAATGCTTGATTGTATGATCCAGCTCTGGAGTAAGCAGCTTGCTCTCCTGTGTGCTCAGTCTTTTTTCCCCATTCTCCATGCTGCCATGAGTCCATAGCCAGCTCAGCAGCAACATAATCCGATGTGTTCCAGCAGCTAGATCTCACAGACATGTTCCTATTCCTTTGTTACCCTGTGTTCTCACGTACACTTAAGTCAAATGTCTTACCCTCGGGCTGGGAGAACTGCTTTGGGCACTTTTAAACAGAAGTGTCACAGTAGCATCTTGATATTAGTGCTGCATCCTGCAACCAATCAGGCTGTTGGTCTGATTGCAGAAGGCAATATCCTTGCTAGGAAAGCCACTCCAGTCAAGTGGAAATCAAGTAGCTGAAGAAACATGGGTGTTAACTCAACGCACAGCAGGCATGTGCCAAATCCACCCCTAAGCCCATGCAAAATGCTGATCAGTCCACAGCCCACTGGTGCAACATACTTTTCTTTCTTACGTGTTGGAAATTTCCAAATCAGAAGGTCTGTTGCTTTAAATAAAGTAAAAGACAAAGGCCCCCCTGAGTAGAGTCAATACTCACAAATGGAAATATCCTCAACCCGACCTCTCTGATCCTTCCCTGTGCTACTGGATGTAAATGCACTGAAATCAGCTCTCATTTTTTATATTCTAGGTTTCAAGCTCTCTGTAATAGCTGCAATCCTCATTATGCAAATGTTGTATTTTGCCTCGATGCTTTCTGCACAAATTCTTTCGGTTGTGTTTTCCTGGTTATGTGCAATTTCACATGTCCAGTGAAATTTCAGCCTCTATTAAAAAATTGCCCAGTGTTTGTAAAATCATTGCTTTCAGCACTCTCTGTCATTTAGAAGTTGCTGCTTTCTACCCAAGGCAGGCAGGAGGGCTGTTTTATGCCTACAGTTCTCCTACCAGTGACACTTCTAATGTTTTAGAAAAAGAAAATAAAACCTGACAAGTCAGATGAAAGGTAGAAGTTGATACTGCAGACAGATAGGCTGGAACGGGAGAAAGGAGTAAAATTAGAAACATCTCCAAAACTCAAAACATTAACACTTTATGTGATGAGTTTAGGATACAGCAGCTACTGTGCCCCTAAGCTCTTGTGCAGACACTTCCACCTACTCCCTTACTTCCTTATCTTGCTGAAAGCACTGCAAATTTGCCCACATTTGGATGCTGAGTGTTGTATGTTATGCTGTGATTTTCTGTAACCAAACTCCCCAAGCACACATGCCCAGACTTGTGAGAAAGATGAGAAATATGTGTTGTGCAAAGAGTTATGTAAACCTGTGCCAGCCTTGCTACAGGCATAAAGGCTTTACCATTTCATCTATATCCATAGGTTTCTCTTCCAAGATGGTTCCCTACAGTCACTGACTCTGCTTTTCCTAAGCCTTGCTTATTAACGAGGATTTCCAAATTTGCATTTCTTAAGCAGGCTAAAGACAGGGGACATAACTTCTAGAGACATGAAGAGGTCGTTCCATCCTGGACTGCTCACTGATTTTGAGAGAGCACAGACGAAAGTGTCAAGAAACCAGAGTGTAATATTACAGTAGCAGAAAAATGAGGGGAAGGACAAGCTTGTCTTTCTTTCTTGGAGAGCCTCCCTAAAACAGAAAAAGAAAAGGCAGAAAGTCATGGTGGTGCTATTGCTATAAAGAAAGAAGCTCCGGATCCGCCTGATATCCTGTGAAACAAGCTTGGACTAGAAAGACTCCTCTTAAACAGTACAAATGCAATTGCTACATTGATTTAAAACAATGTAAGAAAGATGAAGATTTTGTTTACTGCAAATACTTTTTATGTACCCTAATGCCCAAAAGTAAAATAGAGGCTGGATTTATTCTGAAACATGGTCTGGAATTTTAAAACAGGCTTTTGTACATGCAAACAAAGGGAATATGGGAAACAAGAGCTTGTGAGTTACTTAAATGTCAAGGATTACATTGTACCAGGTAAAACTGAAATGTAGCACAGGGACTCAGTTTCATATTAAATGTCATTGCTGATGAGTACAAATTATATAGGAAAGATGGAAAGGAAAACTGAGGTGACACTTTGTCAGATGCATTTATAGCTGCAGCAAGATATGTTTCAGCTGCAAAGTAATAAAAGAACAAAAAAACCCAGAAAAACTCCAAACAACTAAAGAGGACATCTGCTTCAGTCTAGTCCAGCAGCCAGAAAGCAGGAATTAATTAGTCTCTCTTAAGGTACTCAAAGCCACAAAACAGTGTAATTGTGGAAAATCTAGCTGCCCACATTTCTTTTAACAAATACCACCAAACATTGACCAAAGAGCTTCAGCAGTTACACAGAAACCTGCTCTAGTCCAGACAGTACAGGATCTTGACAAACAAGAAAAACGTCCCCAACAGAGGAACTGTAGCAGAGAAATTACAAGTGACACCATGAACACAGTATCTAAATGGAACACAGTAGAGAGTTTATTTGTTTGACTTAGAAAAGGTCTCCCATATAATTAACTGGACACATATACATTAAATATACAAATGCATACCAAAAGAAACACAGAAGGCACACATTCAGCCAAGTGGCTCTTTCTGAACCACTCACCATTGCAAGCCAGAAAAGAGAGCCATGATCCTCAGCTTCATTACCTTGTCCAAAACCAGGACCACAGCTCTAGGCCCCATGGTGCTCCACACAGACCAGCCAGAGAGGGAAAGAGATCCAGAGGACACGAATCCTCTTGCGATTGTACAGGGTCAGGATACAGATGCCAAAGAGAAATAATTTGTCTCTTTTGAGTAGCAACAGAACAACAATTCCCATCTTTCCCACCCCCTCAGGAGGTTGGTGACTTGGTTACATGAAGGGGCCATCTTGGGCAAGCACCAAATGACAGCTTATTTGAAGACTGGTGTACCTTCAACCTCTGCTGGCAGACTTCCAACACAATTCCTAAGCACTGCTCTCTGCCCCTGTGACCCCCAGCACCATCAACCACATTTTTATCTGGAGAGCAAGAGAGGTTTCTTTTACAGGTCACACCCTCAGGTTTCTAGCACACATCAAGAACGACAATTAGCAAAAACTAGTCAAAATAAATGTGGTCACCTCACCCAGACTCACTTCTGTTGCCATAGTAGCAGGTAAATAGCCCAAGATCAGCAGATTTTATCTTCAGGGAAGAACTAGTTCCACCAGAGCCTGAAACCTCCACTCTGGATCAACAAAGCTGTGTGCATCCTCGGAGTCATGCTGAGTTTAAGAAGCAGATTTATATCATGCAAAAAAGCAAGTTTGTTCTCTCAAATTAAGTAATTAAGCAGTGTGTGATAAGCCTAAGGAATTCTACTAGCCCCTGGAGTCAAGGCATGAGACTGACTTCCATGGAAAGAATTTGAAAACAAGTGAACATTACCTTTCAGGAACTGGTATGGCAACAAAGAGACAAGCAGATGAGAGACTTTCCCTGGAAAGGATATCCTGTTAGTTGGCAGGTTAAAGAAAAGAGCACCACCATAGGGAAGAGAAAGTAAAGTGCAGAAGGAAAAGAAGGGCAAGTGAAATCAGCCTCTTGGACTATTTGTGAAGCCACTTTATCCAAGATGAAGCAACAAAGAGATAAAGGACCTCCTGGAAAACCTGACCATACGTATTAACATGGTGCTAATTAGTTAATTAGCCTATTTCACAATTAAAAAAATAAATATTTTAAAAGCCTGGGAGGACAAGGAAGCACCAGATGACATTGTTCTTATCAGAACAAACAGTGGAACAACATCAGCCTAATAAATCTATATCTGATCTTTGCTAACAAAGTGAAATAAATACAAAGAGAGAAAAAAAAAAAGTCTCCTAAATGTCTGGAAAGTAACCAAAATATGGCAAAATCAAACCACTTTTGACAATCCTGCAAACACAGTGAGCAGTTTTAGGCACATGAGCTACACACACGGAGCCAACAGGATAACTCAGCTATCAAGTTACTTCTGCATCCAAGTGGTTGTGTCATTTCCAACATCTCTTTTTTTTCCCCACTACCAGGAACAATTTTATGAAACACTGCTCATATTATGAGCTGAAAGACCCAGCTGTAAAACTACAGCTCAGTCCCAGAAGGTTATATAGAATATTATAAAGAGTAGCAAACATTTAACCCATGGAGTGAGGATGAGTATGTTTAATAGAAGGCACAATACCTTTGGTATTTTAGCATCTCAAGACAGTCTGCAGGGTAAATAGATAAAAATGGACCTACTTGCCATTCAAGCTAAATATACTCCAAGGAAAGGCAATTAATCAGTGAATCAATCAATTGCATTTTATCATCAACTACAGACAGCTCTTTGAGTGTAACCACCTCTACCACAACCCAGCATCTGAAAGAGTCATTGGATGGGCTGCTTCTGTGCTGGGAGCGCATCAATCGCCTTTGTTGTGAATTTGTTGTGCAGCTAAAACCTCAGATGGTTTCTCTAAACAAAAAGCAAGAAAAAGAAACCTGATGTTTAAATATTTTTTTTCTGGCAAGCAGGCATGTTAGTTTTCAGGTGTCTTCTAATAACTAGGATATTTTTTTTTTTTTTAGGTATCACAAGAGGATTTACTTATGACAGTAGGGTATGTAATTTAAATGGCAAGAAAACAGAGTGAAATGTCAATCTGCCCACTGCAGAGTCAAAACCAATCTGTTTATCCACTCTGTTAGGGAGGAGAACTGGAAAAGGGATAGTGAACAAGAGGTCAGAAGTGCCAGTCAGAGTCGTGATGAGATCATCAAGGAAACCATTAAAACAGCCTGACCACAGTTCATTTTTGTACCATGCAATGAATTTAAGGTTTGTTACCAGAGAACACTTTGGAGGCCAGAAGTAAAAAAAGGATTTTTAGAAAGAGACTAAGTACATTCATTAAAGCCAGATCCAGAAAGAAGTGCCAGAAAGTTGAGAAAGTCCATAGGCTGCTGGAATTGTGTCAGACAAAGACCTTTGTATATACAAGCCTTGTATTTTATGCTTCTGTGATCACCTGTTACAGGCTATTCTCAGAGGCAGAACAGCTGGCCTTTGGTCTGATTGCACACAATGCTTCTTATGGATCAAAGCTCTCAATTTTAGCATGATTTAGATTTTGGAAAGGTTAACTTAAGGAAAAAAAAAAAAAAAGGACATTTGGAAAGCTTGCATGCCTCCTCTGCTTCTGCTTTCAACCCTCAAAGATGTGCTCCTTAATCATTCAGTTTCCATGAATGGTAAAAGTATTGCTAAATTAGCAACAACGAGGATTTCATAACAGCACTGAAGTCTGTGTTATTGCTCCCAGATCCTGCCCAGGCCCCTCATCAGTCATTTCTCCTGACCCAGTCTCAACTGTATGTTAAACACTGCCCTATATTTCATTTCTTCTCTTTACCACATTCTTGCTAAATCACTTTGTTTGACTGCTACATTTATTTTCATTTATTGAAACAGTTCTGCTACTGCTCTGTTGGCCACTGTTAGCTAAACCCTTCTCCCAGACCATTCATTTCTGCGTGGACAAGTGACAACAGGAATCTACAGGAAGACTCCTTATGGACAAAGGATTGTTCCACTGTCTGCAGTCATCATTATTTCACCCAGAATTTGCCGCTTCAATTTGATTCAGCCTTACAGCCAAGTCAGATCAATGCATTTTTGCAGTGCAGTAGAGTAAACAATGCAATACAGTGATTCCAAGTCTGTAGCTAGACAGACCGAAGTAGCAGCACAAGTAAGTGAGAAAATCTCCTGCATTTCTCTGGGCACAGAGCGAGCTCTGAGACCAGTCATCACAGTTGTTTTTATATCCAAAGTATGTGTGCATATAGACATACGGACTAATACATTCATCACTAACCCTCATTTAAGGGACTGACTATCCAAAGTCTGCTCATCACCCATTAAATGTTCTTTAGCTGGGGGTGCCAGATGCATCCAGGACCCGCAGTGGCTTTACAGATCACTGCATGAGGATATGGTTGTACATTCAAAATCAATCATGAAGTTACTGTTCCAGCTTGTGATTCAGTCTTTAGTTCTGCAGACAATCCTTCCCAATCAAGATAACACACAGGTAGATTGTTTGTTTTTATCGCTCATAGTGGAGTTTGGATTCAGGTTACCTGGAATGAAAAGAAGTTAAAGGAGTGTTAATGTTAAGTAAATAACACATGGATAAAGTTTGGACTTATGCTTCACTCTCATTTTTAACTGTACACCTTGTGTAAGACCAACGTTATTCTGCACTCTCATGGCTTTTTTCCTACTGCAGTGAAATGAAGAAACATTAAAATAAGAGAAAATGCAGTATATTGTAGAGAAAATCACTAGAGAAGTATTTCCAGACTTTGGCTTGTACTCAGTCCAGCTTCAGTGGTATCATTAGGTCCCAGCTGGCACTGAAAAATAGTCTGGTTATGCCTTGGGTGGGAAGTTTTCCAAAGAGTGAGGTATGGAAAAACCCCACAAAACCCCAAGGTCATCTTGTTCATTTGATACCCACACACATTCTCAGAAGAGGTTTTTTTCAAATTTTGTTTCAAACATCTCTAGTACCAGTGTTTCCACCACTGCCTTTGCAAGACAAATCCCAAGGCCTCAAGGTCTCTCACTAAAGTGGCAGAGTATGCTGCCTCCATTTTTTATAATCCTAGGTTTTTTCACTGCTTACTCTATTAATTTCTTCCGCCCCCAGTACATGCATTTCAATGCTTGCACTTCATTCTGGTCTCCATCATTACAGCCAGGTGTTGATCTGGATGGCCCAGCATATCTGTTTCAAGCACTGTATAAAAGTGTGTTCAGAGGCTTTTGCAAGTAAGGGAGCTCGTCTGCGCTCTGAGCTCAGCAAAGCTTGCACGACTCTAGCCCAGGGCAGCAGGACTGAGAGGGGCTGCCATGTGGCCTGGAATCACTCTGAACACAGGCAGGTCCTGCTCATGTATTTGTACAGAAGGAAGGTACCTGTGCATCTCCCAAGCACTTGGAGCCGGATGCCAGTTCAGAGTGAAAACAGAGAGGAAACACTGCCACACTGTGGCAGTGACACTGAGAAGTGTGACACTGGTGACACTGAGAAGCCTCAGCCTTGCTAAGTCTAGGAAGCATTCAACCCAAGCACTGCCTCTGAACTGGGCTTCTAGTGAATAATTTTTAATGGCATTCTCTTGTGGATATTTGATCAATGCTGCCCTTACCTGCAGGTGATGGGGAAGAGAAGAGCTCTCTTTTCTCCCCCTCCTTCTCTCCCCTTTCTTCCACATTGCATCTTCTTGATGTTCAACTGGGTTGCACTGCAACCTGCCCTCACTTCTGTGGCTGCTCTGTGTGCTACTGCCTCCTCCCCTGTAGCATTTCATTCTACCTGTCCCCCTTCGACACATCCCGCATGTTAGTATTATCATTACTCCTATCTCCTCCCCACCCCTCTTTCCTTCCCTGTCTGTATTCAAGACATTCAATACCCTCACGTTTATTTTGAAAGATGTCTGTGCTTCTCTGCTTAATTTCAACTCCCAGCCCTTTTATTCTTAGCACTTTCTACTTTTTGTCTTCTGACCTGTTTCTATATATCCCTACAGTTAGAACAAACACCTTCCTGTATGTATCCGACAACATTTCCCTCTTTCTCTTTAGAAAAGAGGCTGAAAATTCCAGTTACCACCCTTCTATGATCTCACTTTGGCTGAAAAACACTGGTGATAACTAAGCAACTATTTCAATGACATTGCAGTGCCCAGTGTAAATTCCATTTTTTGTTGCAAGAACCACACAAAACTGAAACACAAAATCCTTCTACTTAAGTGTATGTATTCTGCAACCACCACTCATGAGGGATAAAGTCGATGCATGGAACAACTCAGGACAGCAGACCCTTCTGAACAAGTCCACTTTGCTTCTTCCAAGCGAGAACACTAACCAAAAAGTCTGCACCTTCTGAAGATACACAGCTTTCAGACTTTTGCAGTGTTTCCCAGAAACCGCACACAGAAGTCACTGTCTTTGCTGGTCACAGTCTGTCCTGCAGCAGCTTAAAGTTAACAAGATTCTGGTCAGGTTCAGAGCTGCTCTTGTTTTTCTCAGCAGGCAACAGTGAAATTCAAGGGTTCTGTTATTTTGATCTTGTGGTTTGAGAAAGACCTGTAAGACAATGTAAAACTTCCATGCTGTGTGCTAGGACAACACCTCAGGGTGTTAATTCAGACACTTAGTTTGGGATATTACTTACTATCTGTAGCCCTTGTATTTTCCAGACTCCCAATTTTGATTCGTAAGAATCCTTTTCTAGCCTGTAAATACTGCATCAGATTTTCAGACTCTATCACAGCACACACTTTCATCATTTCCCTTCCCAGTTCAGATTCTCTTCATCATCAGTTGCTCCTACAAAACTGAATATGACATTTAGCCTGCTTGAATAATGTCTTTCAATTACTCTATGAGCTACTCGGGTGTGGATCTGGTCTCTCCCATGCATTTGCAAGGTGGGCTGTGTCTCCGTGGAGCTAGAGAAATAATAGTGACTTTGGAGGATGTGTGCACAGGCAGGCCCATGGGGCCTAAGTGTGCTGTTTAATCTTTACAAAAGTTAAGGGCAGCTATTTCAAACTGTGAAGCTCTAAGTAACTGCATCCTAACCTGCCTGCATACCAAGTACCTTCTCCTTAATTTCCACTTCTTACCTCCCTTCTGTCACCCAGAGTATCACAGCACCAATTTTTACTAGCTTTGCTCAAAGACTACTTAAACTTTTAAAACTAAGTCAGTCCTAAAGTTACCCAAGAATAAAGTGCCTCCTGTCTTTATACTGAGGCTGGAACTCTATTCTGTGGCTGTGTTTAAGAATTTTTTATCAAATCCTTTTCTGTTCCTCATGAGTCTCCATCTATCTAATGTGCTCTCTACCATCTCAGTTCACATGCCACATTGGAACTATTAGACTACAGAAGTTTTCTCTCAAGAACAGTTTTTTAATTCAAAAGCAACACACAACCAATGATCTTCCTCCAGCCTTTGATGACACCAGACAGCCAAAGTCTACTTACACCGTGCTTCAAAAGCTATGGAGTCTCCCACTGTCACCATGAGCAGGCATTCTCAATTTGCATAAACCAAAAATACTATCAAGGACTCACTGGAAAGATTTATCAGGTCAGAAAAAGCACAGAGGGAAGACTGGTATGCTGGACCTCAGCGCCTTCCCTGGACCCATTCTCAATTCTTCCTTCCCCCTTATTTAAAGAGTTGGCAGTCTGCAGGAAGTAACGGTGGCAATAAATAAAACCTGAACATAACAGCATGGTAAGGTATTTGTGGAAATAGACCAAGTATCAGACTGCCTGGCACAGATCCACAGGAGGATCAGAGACATCCCTGCTGCCCGAATGGTGCAGCACCCCACTGTCCGAGCAGATATCAACCTCTTGTGTCCTAAGATGGGCCTGATTTTCTCAGGACAATGTGAGAATGCCAGGCTGGCTGCTTTAAAACAGGTGACAGTGAGAACCTCTGATATTGCAAAGTGCTGATGTATCAGAGATGACATTATTCTCTCCTTCTGTCACTAGAGGGTAGTGCAAGCACTCAGGTCCATTCCTACGAGTGGAAATGCCCATACATCTCCCCACAGGTCCTCACTGATTTTGCTTTTCCTGGCTTTGAGGAATGGAGCCCACCAGCACATAATGTCTGTGCTCAAGACTTACTTGGAGAGGACCTCTTTAGACCAGGGTTTACTTCTGCCTCCCCAAATGCCAAATGCAGATTCTAAAATGGATTTATTACAGTCTTAAATAAACTAACCATGCCTTCTTAGAGTCCCTCTTCCTTGTGTTCATTTTGTATTTTTGAGTCTGTCCTTCATTTAGCCAGAAACATTTTCAGGAACCTAATTAATCACTGTTGTTGACTGTCCCAATACCCTGCTTTTCTTCTTGGTCCTAAGAGAATGTCTTTCTGTTCCACATCATGGTAACTGCAAAGGAATTCAGTCTCTCTACATCTGCATTTTGCATTCATCAGAGCACAGAATGATATCTGGCCAGACAAGTGGAAGAGAATTTTTCTCCTTGCAATTAGTTTCTTTTCCTGATGGTGCAGGATGTATTGACACCCAACATAGCTCACTGAGAGGAAGACAACCAGGCTGAATAGTCCAAAGATTCTCACAAAACATGTCAAATGTCGTGGAGTTCGCAATGAACCCATAACCTCTTAGAAAACTTTATCATTTGTGTCTTCAACTGACTGAAGCCTTGGAAGGACTTAATGAAAATATAAATCATACACCAGTAAAGAAAGAGAAGTTGAGATCTAGTGATCTACTTCTCTGTAGCTTCTATTTTCATGACCTTCTCCCCCATTTCAGAAGGTGGCAAATTAAAAAGACCTGCACCCTTTCCTCCACTCCTCCCCTCACCTCAACACAAACATATTTTCCTCTCTTCTCCACCAGGAATTTGTCACAGGAAATACACCTGCCTAAACTCTAATGAGGGAAGGAGGCATTACACTGAAAATCTGTCTGTGGCCTGCTAGCCACTACAATAGAGAACAAAGTGCTACTGTTTATTAGGCAAATGCACTTCATGAACTGAGCACTGTTTTACGCAAGGCAACACTCACCTCTCTCCCTTTGTTGCTCAAAAGTATGAGAAATATCCACATGAGAAGTACCAACTTTACAGTAAGACTGCCATTAAATTGCTTTCAACCTAAATTATTTGTATCTTTTGATACAACTTCTACCCTTTCATCTCGCTCATTCTGATTCAGAGGAAGTAAGAACATCTACTCACAAGTGCCTATAGTGTGTATGCTTGCATCAATCAGCCAAGCTCAGAACAAGGGACACGGAAAGCAGAGTATGCTGGCAAAAGGCTTTACCTGAGTTGCTTCCAGTGCTCCGAACACTAGCACGGCCAATGCTGAGCCTCTCATATTCCAGTTTCATGTTCCCAAGGTCTTCTCCTGAATGTCCTTCACTCGCAAAAGAATTGGCCTCAATGCTTGAGCCTGGAGACCGCTTGGCCTTGCGACTGAACAGCCCACTGGCAAACCGTTTTCCTTGCTTTGCATTGGTCTGTGCATCTTCTTTCTTTATGTCACGAATAGACTCTCTGGATTTGGATTTATTTTTCAGGTCCATGTGGAGCCGGGACAACAGTTTCTGGGGGCTCCGATTCAGCTTGTTCAAGTTCTCCAGAGGTGGATCTATTTCTGGGAACACTTGCTCCAATGTGACTAAGTCATTCAGGAACTGATTTAACCGTTTCTTTGACTCACTTGTTTCCTCCTTTTCCATGTTTCCCTGATTGTCTTGCCTGTGCCGAGAAGCCCAGAGCATCATATCACCACGAGTTGCCCCTGCTACTAAACTGTACTTTGGGTTAATGAACTTCCGAGCCACGGTGGAGGAATGAAAGCCTGGCTTCCCAATTCCAAGGAGGAATGGATTAGCAATACCCAGTTCCTTATATAAATTAACTTCCTCTGAGATGGCGTAGAGCTCACGAAACTCAATGTCAAACATCTCCACGTGCTGTCCTGTCAAGACTAGCAGGATGTTTCTATCAATGTGGGATGAAGTCCATGTGAAGCTAAGAGGAGGAAACAAAACCAACATTAGATTTTGGGGTCCATACTTGACCCAGCCCACCTAACAAAACCTAAGACACTACATGGGAGTATGGTGCCATTTGCCCTTATATCCTTGGACAGATAGGTCCCAATAGGTACATGACACAACATTATTGTTCTTTAGGTATGTTGACCAGATTTGGGAAAAAAGGCCCTGAAACTCTGAAGGACAGTTTACCCTTTCAAAAAAGCAGCACTGCATCAATAGGAACATGTCTCTGGACTAAAAACCTCACTGAAGAGAACTGAGTACAGGAACTTGTGGGGAGTCCTTGCAGACCCCTTCCTGATGCAGTGTGGAACTGTCTCTAGCCCTCTGAAATGGTCTGCCAGCATAGGCATGTTCCATTCTCTGAGAAGAGCTCTATGGACCTTCTCCTCTGTTGTCTCACTCCAGCTTCTACACATGCCACACAGATTACAGAAACTGGGATAGAAGGGGGATGACATGTGAAGAAGACTCTCAAGCAAAGTCATGACCATTCTTTAAATAAATGCCTCAACACCTTAAGCAAGAGCAACCCACCTGTATGATCCAGTGGCCACCTTTTCACCATCCACCATCAGGAATCGGGATGCCAGTGTACCTCTGATCTTCCCTGATGGCATGTAGAACCCAACTCCTGTCACAGAGCGTACGCGGATATTCTAACAGGGAGGTGAAAAGACAAAATGTCACAATAAATAGGGCAGAAAATTAGATAATTGCCAGCTCCAAGTCTTAAAATGTCACTCACATTATCCCACTACTTCTGGGACTACAGCTCATCTTGTATCAGCCACCAAAGGGCTGCAAAAGGAAAGCATAGTGCTCTAAGTCCTGTCGTCATCCCCCGTCTACACAGGTCACTCTTTTCCATCAGTTTATAGCTGTCCAAGGGGTCAGTATCATGAAAACCCCAGCTGCTGTCTTCAGCTATTCACTCGACCCTCTGGCAAGACAATGCTGTCAGATAAGCATCTCTACTAATGTTGTGAATAGATCAGTCAAGAATTTCTGAAGACGGGGAAGGAGAATCTTTTCATGAAATGAATGGAAATAGTTAGAAAAAGAATACCTCTCCCCAAGCCTCACATCTCACACCCTTTGGTCAGCAAACCTACAAGTAACAAACCAAAGCCCTACCAGACACAGGAAATACACAAAGTTACATGATTTTTAACAACAGATGTGTGCCTGAGCATATTATAAGGATATATTTGCACATTGGACTCAGTTACTCTGCTCACAGGTCCTGGCTGCAGAAGGCTGAACTGCCAAAATTTCTAACGCGAAATATTCCCCTACCCTCCCCCCAAATCCAAAAACACTGAATGTCAGTATAAGTTTGGAGCAAATTACCTTGTAAATCTGACACACAAATCCAGACAGTTTTCTTAATTCCACCATCTTTTTATGTAAGGATTCCTTAAGAATGAAACGCTAAAAGGACCGTGAACTGGAGTCATAAATCCAGGGCTGGGAGTCAGATAGTCCCAAGGTGTAATTGCACTTCTGATACTATTCCCTGTGATGTTCTGGGAAAGTCAATTCACTTTTGTTTCATCTTCCCCATCTGAAGAGCAGAAGAATCAGGAGGATTTGGCTAATGCTAGCATAGCCTCAGGTCCCACAAAGAGTCCTATTACTATAAACCTCACTGATAGCTTAAATATTGATAGGCTATGAAAATCTGCATGCAGGAATGAGTGATTATAAGAATGCAGATTTCTTTCAAAAGCTGTTTTTTGAATATAACTCCTACCATTTGAGTCCGCTCCTATTTCCCCCACTAGATTACAGCAGTGGAAATACAAATTCTGACTAACAGTAACTGATGATAGTACCATTTTGCATTCAGCTGTTGCTTGATCTGTCTGGAGTCCTGTGTGGGCATTAGCTAATTAATGCTCCCAACACTGCTGAAAGTATTATTACCCTGTTTTAAAAATGAGGAGCCTAAGACAGAAAAAGATGAAGTGGCTTGCCCAAGGCCTAGCAGTGAGTCATACGTATCAGATGCTGAAGACAGGTTGGGTAGAGCACAGGAGAGAGGGTGCCCTTTCCAGTAGTTAAAATAACATTTAAAATAACATTTCAGGCTAGTTGAAAACCTGAAATATTTTTTTTCCTTGCTGATTAATGTGAGATGTGGGATTTGTCAAATCATGGTACGCTGACTGCACAAGACGTCAGTCAACAGCTCTGATGTGATGTGTGTGTGATGTGTGCATGTGAATCAAGAAGTATGAACCTGCGTGAGCAGAACGCTTCCCAGCATATAACAAGTGTGGATCTTATTGTGTTTGCATATTCTGTCACCTTCCTTTGGTGGAAAGAAAGCACACTTGAATGTCTGCAGTAACTGAGCTGTATGTAACACTTAGAAAGGCACAGAGGGGATAGAACTGAACAGCTGAGCACATAAACGTCCTTGAACAAAGGAGGTACAGGAGTGCATTAATACATCTTGAAATGCAGAAAACAAGCACAAAGTCATATAAATATCAAGTCACTTAACAGGCTATTTGTATAATATTTTTTGTCTTGAAGGATCTCAGAGCATTTGTAGACTGCTAAGTCAAGCAGTACAGAGGAAGAACGAGCCTGGGTTCATGTACTGAGGACTACACAATAACAAAAGAGGAAAGACAAATATAAACGAGGTGAGATTGCAGGCATTTTCAGAGGGTACTAGAGTTACAGTAGTAACAAATGTTTTGAGTAGAGGACCAGTTAGTTCACCAGATAGAAGTGACACCTCCAGATCAGTATTCCTGCAAAAGCCTGCGGAAGGTTTGTTTTGTCATATCCTGGTTTATGGGAGATGCAGTCTGCATTAAATTTCCATAATTCCTTTCCAGAGACTTGCACCACTCCTCATCGCAAGCAGTGACTAACATCTCCCTGGCTACAACTTAATGTGACTGGTAGCAGTCAAACCTGACAGAGCATCCTAATACAAACAGTAAGGAATTGGTCTTCCTTGCTTTATTGTGACACTTTTAAACGTCACTCTGAATCCTTGGAAAGCTAAATTAGACCACATTTAGAAAGTCAGTAATGCTGTGACTGACTTGACAGATTTAGGCTGTAGTGCTTACTAACTGGGGCTGAGTAGGGGGGATACACAAGACAGACCCTAAAGGGAGATGTTGTAACTGGTTCCACCAGAGAATCCTATTTGTGCCTTCACTCTTAGAACTGGGAAATCTTCTGTTTGCCCTGGACAGTTTTGGAAAAAGCATGGTTATTGACAAAACAGTGTAACTTGCAAGTATTTGGGTAGAACAGGATGGAATGAAGCTAGCTGGGACATGTCCTGCCAAGATCTTCACTGAGTATTATCAATTTGTGTCATTACAAAGAGAAAGCCTTGCAAGTTCCTATTCTCAGAATGTCACAAATAGTCTAGAAGTATACTCTAGCAGACCATTAAAAAAACCCAACACATTGCTTCACATCATATTCCACTCCTCCCCCATCTCAGGTAGGAATCAATAATGAGAACCATAAAATACTGAAATGAAATTCCAGAAGTTTCTTAGGCAGAAGCCTTTTAGACTTTCTGAAATGAAAGGAGAAACTTCTTACATGTTGGGAAAATGAATGTAAAAATCAATGTGAAGGTGAACTTCCTGCAGGTAAGTAATTCCCTGAGCTTGCTTGGGACTCTAGGAGAATTCTGTCTTTGGGCAGGAGTGTCTGTTACTGTAGTCAGAGTTAACAGAAACATGGGGACAAAAAACACTTATCTAAAACCTGGTGAGAACATTCACCCTCAGGTCCTGAAAAAAGAGGAATTTCTGAGAGGCTATGAATTTTGTGTCTATGAGAACTCTGATTCATTATGATATCTGAAGAACACTCTTGTGTCAAACATAACAGAAGTCTGACAAACCATGTCCTGTAGGCTCAGGAAGCCATATGACTCTCAGACACAAGACATGCTCTTATGAACAACCCATGAACATTCTGATGATTGAATTTAAATACATTTCTGGTGAACTCTGGCCTTCAGACAAAAATTGAGGTTTTCTCATTTCATGCTTGGAGTTGGTTAAGAACTTTAACTCTTTGCCAGGTGAAGTGCTGTCTTCCTACAGCAGTTTCCCTCCCATAAGACTGTCAGCAGATCATGATACCTTGCCATCTCTACAAAAATAATACAATGGCCAGGAATTGTGTGAAAATGTACATAGACAAAGGGCAAAACCCAGTGTTAACAGTAAATCTCCCTGTGTCAGGCTGTTGAAGTATTCATTTTCCATTGGATGAACAGGGCAATGGGACCAAAAGGGCAGCAAACACAGAACAAAATTAATATGTGGTGGTAACAGAAGACAGAATAAACATTGTGACCTGCAGTTCATGGTAGTGAATCAACTCTGTCCCTCTGGGATCAGAACTTGCCTCTAAACCTTCAAGTTATATCTCATATGGCTGCAAATTCCTGAGAAAAAAAGCCATCCTCAGTACCTTGCACAAGGATTCCGAAGGAAAGGTGGGCAGAAGGGCAGGAAAGAAGAGTATGCTATTCCTTTGCTGGCAAACTATGTCTGGTGAAAACTGGTGAAAATCTTCTAGAATAAAGGAAAATGGTAATTCAAAAAGGAAATAACATTTTCCCTGTTGCTAAAAATCTGTAGAAGAAACTCAGACATCAAAGCAGATGTCAGTAGAAAGACTGGTAGATAAGAAATGCATGAATGCTAGAGTTTACTCAGGAATTTCAATATCCTCTGTGAGCAGACAACGCAGGACAAAATGATTCTGCCTGAACAAGACTAGAGGCCCAGCCTGCCTTCTTGCTTTAAATCTGGATCTTCAACCCTTGGCACATTACATCAAAGAGGAAGGGCTGGGGGGAGTCCACAAGGGGAAACCTTAACCTTGCTGAAGCTTCCTTGGGTATCCAAAGCCAGGGAAATCCCTACATGACGGTTTCTGCTACACTGACCCAAGCAGCAGCAGAGGCACATCAAGACAACTGTGGGTGGGATACAAAGAGAACATTTTCCTTGAGAGGCAAATGACTTGTTTCCCCATCCCATGAAGAATCTCCCTGGCCATTCCATAGAATCATATACAGGAATTAACTGCACTGACCTTAGCAAGACTAACAAAAACATATTTTCCCTATTTAAAATATAGGGAAAAAGGAAGAAAACAACCTTCAGGGGAGTTTTAAGATCCAGTACGAGATACCTGGGAAAAATCTGAAGGACAGCAGTCTGTGGGCAGAAGCTCTGCAGAATAGTGAACAACTAGGTCAAAAGATGTTAAAAATTTCTTCTCAGTGGACTTCCTTCAACTTAGCTTGTACTATTTCTAGCTGAAGAAGTCTAAAGAAAAACAGCATGGGCTGCCATGAAAGAAGGGAATCACAGAAAGGACACAGAAAAGTTTTCTCCTTCTTTTGATCGCATCAGTTCAAACTGCACCTCCTTGGAGAGAGCCATACAACTAGACTGCTGCAGGACCTAGGCACTGCTGTTGCACATCACTGTGATCACTGATTTAGGAGTGTCAGGTCTGCGAAGATACCTGTGGAGAAGGATAAAAGGAAGAGCAGAAGGGGACTGCTTATTGTTTAGAAACAGAAAAGACAAACTAAAAGGAACTCACCTCTCCAATAGCAACACAACTCTTTCTAAAATGCCAGGACATCTTTTCATTCACTCTGTCCAGGAGTTAAAATATTGTAGTACTGAAGACATCATTCCTGTTCATGATGACATGGTGAGAAAAGTACTGGGAAACCGGTACCAGAGGATATGGAACTAATGCTGTGATTTCAGTTATGTACCAAAGGACACACAATACCACTGGTACTTGAAACATGTCTGTTATAATGTGGTCTGTGTCTTGCTTTCAAAGACACCAGAGGGAAGGAACTTCCACCACTGTTTTTGAGAAAGATGAGAAAACTTCTCAGCTGGATGTCTTTTTTGATGAAACTCAGACCAGAGTGGTAGTTCACTGGAGCACTGATAATTTGCAGGTAATTTTCATCCAGATTTAAGATGGTTGTCCTAAAATGATTAATATGAGACTCTAAAATATTTTTGAATTTTGGTTGTGTTTTGGGGTTTTTTTTAACTATTGAGTGATTATGGAAAATCCACCCTTCCTCCAGGCAAAAAGCACTTTTTACCCGGCTGCTGCTCAGAACAGTTGGATCACAAAGATGGGTGAGTCTGGCATCCCATAGGTTGTTTCCAACACAGCAACTTTTTGCAGTATTCAGAACAAGTCTGCAGTAGCAACAATGACTAAAAAGGTGGGGAAAAAAGGAAGGAATACAATACTAACAAGAAACACACAAAGGATTTTGGTCTGTATGTAATGGAGTGAGAACCCTCTGAGGCTGCTTCTGCCAACCAAGCTAGACTGACTACTCTGCTGTGCTGCATGCACTGTATGAAGGCACACTCTGGTATGGGACTGGGCAGCAGCTGTGGCCCTCAACCCCTTAAATTCTCCTGCAGAGGAGGACTACAAGCACATTCACTCCTGGATAGGAAAGTCTTGATTTCACAGAGTATATGTGTCCTGTAAGAGGAATCCATGCAGACAACTCAAAAAGCTACTTGGAACTCTAATCTGAGTCCTCATATAGAAGACCTACAGGAATTTTCTCTGATAATTTTCTCCCCAAACAGGAATTTTTAGGTCAGAAGAACTGAGAAACTACACAGATCCCTGTCTTGGGTGAAAGGCAAAAAAATCCAGATCTTTCCTTTTTCTTTCCTTCTGTATTATCAAGCCACTGTATTATCCCTCTGTGCTCCACCAACTCTCTCTAAGTGCTGTGGTATGACTTGTAGGGAGGAAGGGATGTGCTTGCCGCTCCAAGGAAGTTCCGAGATTCATTACAACTGTGAAAGGCCGTTGACCTGCATGAGATAATAGTTCAGTTCTGAATATCTTACCCGGATCTGCAAGTCACTGAGGTCAAGGCATCTGCACATTTCCAGGAAGAGCTTCACACCCTCCTCATCTAGGATTATATAGACTGGGATCCAGCGCTTATATGCTGCCTCAACAATATCACGGAAGATGTCCCGGTCCGTAAATACATCCATGACTACTGCAATAATCTGGAAACAAGAAGATGGTAGACAGACAACTGAATAAATATCTGGAATTGAAAGGAAGGCCCATCCCACTGATGCAAAATAAAGGACAGCACTGATACCAGATAATAGAGGAGAAGCCTATAGGGAGGCAAAAGTACAGGGATGTACGTGCCCAAGCACTACCAATAATCGTAATTTTTGGGGTTAGCTGCTGCACTTTGGAAGGAACTTAGTAACTGTCTATGAGAGCTCTCCTTCTTCCGCATGCAAATGACTTATTTTAGCAGCCTGAAGAATGCCAAAGCCAAATGCCTGATTTTTCCTCTGTATTGAGAAACTTCCATTGTCTCTGTAAGGATTCACTTAAATGAAGAAAAACACTGAAAACAGATTGGAAAAAAAGACTGAAAACGCCACTTTAACACTTAACCTGAAGGTGTCTAATGGAAAGAATGAACGTTCAGAGGAATCAGGACCTGCACCCTCAACCACAATGCATAGTGTAGACAACAAGATTTCTATTTTCCTTTTTTTTTTCCCAAATCCCTGTAAAACATCTGCTCTCAAGGCTGGCTTTCCAAGGAATGATTTATAGAGCTTAAACATAAACACCTCATATTTCTCAGGAAGGGACTGGAGTGTATTCAAGATTCAGAGGAAAAATGATCATTCCCTCTCTTCCCATGTACTGTTTTTCTGGTATAAACTAATCCTTCTTTGCAAGCATAGATTTTACACAAAAACAAAAGGTTTCACTGACGTGAGAGACAAGCCTGAACATTTATAGCATGAGTAACAACAAAACCAAGAAGGTTATGGGTAACTTTAAGCTGATCTTACAGAAAGGGGGAGAAAGACAAAACATGTATCTTTTACACCATTAGAAATACCAATTAATTTTTCTGCCTGAGTTATTCTTCCCAACATTTTAAAGGTTATCAATGGAAGAAACTACTGTTTCTCTAGTTCCTCTGCATAACATCAGCGTGCCAGGTCAGAGCTGCCATACTGACAGTATGCTGGGAATAGAGTTGTCAAAATTTTAATTTCCCAGGTGCTGGGGATCACAGTAATAAGCCCATCTGGGCTGAGGATGGCATACAGGTGTGAACAGAGCTAAATACTGAATCACATAGTAGGATTTTCTTCACTTGATGCTTGGAAGAAGTGCAGCTGTCTTGCAGAGCCCCCTAAGGAAGGGGGAATAATTCTCCCCTGAGACCTCTTTCCTGTGAAAAATGCCCTTGAACAAATGGCTTTTGGGAAAGTGATGCCACAGTAAACATCCCCCACTGCATCTGCTGAGTCTCTGCTTGTATGGCCAACAACAACCAACACATCTGCTCTGTCAGGCTCCTTCTGTCAACAGTGCTTACCATAGCTTCCCATTGCTAGAGAAAGAAAAAAGAGCTGACGTTGTATTTTATCCTCATCATTAACATGCATGTTCCTGATGCAGGTGAACTGTGCTGGAACTACATCATACTAAGTCCCACAGTAACTTCTACTAGGCAGGATTTCAGGTCCTGCCTTGGTTTTGCCAAGGCAGGATGCAGGGAATTTTACCAGAACCTCTAAAATTAAAATACAGTGAACTTTGCTACTTCTTTTCTGAACAACTCCATATACAGGCAAATCATAATTAAAGGCATAAACAGTTTGTGCATTAACTCAGGCCTGTTATGCTCCCTCCCCCCAACACACAGTGGTATGGATGAGCTATTTAGGAGAAAGGATGACAAATAACATTCATTTGAAGTAAGAACATCCACACAGGGAATGGATATCAGAAGCATGAACTTCTTTTCTCTCCATCCCCTCTATTTACGAGTGTAACAACTGCAGAAATTACAGTCCATCCTGGACAAACCATTAATTGTCCGTACCAGCTTTGCAATGTAAAGTGATGGCTCCCTCCAGGCTCTGGGGCCCTGGGTCACTTCAGGCTTCTTTCCAAGACTGGGCACCATTGAGAACAGAAGTCAAAACCTCCCATGGGCAACGCCTGTTGTTGTGTTTGCCATCTCAAACCCCTGTCAGAGCTGGTGATGTGTCAAGATCACCTAGGAGCGTTCTCAAGTACAGCAAGTCAAAGCATGAGTGTCTACCCCTGCAAGAGGTTTTCCCCATTTCTCTTCCTAACCTATGGATAATAAACTTATCTGTAGGGCCCATAGGTGTGCCTAGATCTTCATAGGAATTTTAAGATTGGCAAGTTAATGCTTGCTAATCTCATTTCAGCAAGGTAGTTTAATTAAGGTATGTCTGTAAAATCCTGATGATAAGCCACCCACGGACATGTGCCACATATTAGCAGTATCTGTTTAGACCCCCCTCAGAAAAAAAACCAAACCAAACAAACCCCACTCTCATTTGCTGATTAAAAAGCTGCTACCTGGAGACTTTTTTTTGCCAGGGCCAGCTCAGCTGAACACAATAGGCATAGTTATCTATGAAAAGGACCATTAAACACTCAAAAGGCTGTTAAACATGAAACCAGCTTCGGGCTGGGAGGGGCACAGTTTGTCCAGTCAGTGAAAAAATAAAAATCTACAAAGTAATTAATTATTTCTACGTGCCAGGCACAGCTATTGAAAGAAACAAACTTTCCCAATTCTTGACCAGTCTATAGAAGCCTTTGTAGCAGTGCAAAGAGGAGGAGGTGAACTTGCACTACATCGGAGTGTAAGGATTTTACAGCTTCTGTCTTTTAAGTGACTGATCACACCAGTCACTGAATTACACTGAATAGAATTACAGGGTGTGCACAATTTCTGAGAGCAGGGAGCTGAGAAGATCATCCACCAGACTAATGCCTCTCTGGAAAGTTTTCTGTGTTTCCCGGCAGATTCGGTTTTAACAAGTCTGCAAAAGTTATGTATATAATGTGTGCCGGCAGAGGGGAACAGGTGGAGGAGGAAATGACTGCTGAATTATAAAGCAGAAAAACCGGAAAGCTGCAAAACGAAGCGCAGGGATGAAGTTCCTTACACTGTTCTCCCCTTCACCCAAGGGCTGTGTCAACTGTGACGGGAATCTTTTCCTGGGTGGTCTTCCCCGGGAACTTCACCCATATCCGGGGTGGGTAATGAAAAACCTCGTGATTGCCCCCACCTGTTCAAAGCAAGCTCTTGTAGCATCATGACTGGTTTGCTTCCTTGCCAGAGGTGCCCTGTCACCACTAGCAGTCATTTCCAGGGAAAGATAAGTGGGAGGAGCAGCCGCATATTGTCTGCACTTTGGCTACTTGCAGTTCAGGCTGGACGGTGTTGAGACCACAAAAAAAAAAAAAACCCAAAAAAAAACCCCCCCCAAAAAAAAAAACACTCCCAAACAAACAAACAAAAACCCGAAACCCAAACCCAAACGCACTATCCCATAAACGAACACACTGCCGTCTTGAACTAGGGATACCTGCACACACCAGGTAGGGGTGTCTGTAACATGACCTGTCTTCCTCTGAACCCGGGAATGGGGCCGAGACAGGACAATGCGAACCACGGGTACAGAACCCCAGCTGAGGCGAGGTGGAGGGGGTGTGCAGAGCTTTAACCCCATCACAGGCATCGGCTTTGGCAAAGCGTAACACGACTGGCAACCAGGCGCGGGGAAAGCCCTGCTTGGTGGACGCCGGCACTGCACGGCTAGCGCTCCCGCTTTGGAGCGAGAGCAGCCCGGCCGCGGCGGCTCTCGCCCGCCTTCCACCCCGTGCCCCGAGCCAGCCCCTGGGCCCGGCTGAGGGCGGCAGGGCCGGCCCGTCGAGGGCCGGGCCGTACCTTCTGCGCCTGCTGGATCATCTCCCGCACCACCTCCTTCAGGTGCGGCGCGCTCTCCTCCTTGCGCGGGTGCGTGAAGAGGGACACCCGGCTGATGCCACGGTAGAAGGTCTTGTCGGTCCACCCCAAGTCCAGCGGGGGCACCTCGGTGTCCGAGCACTCGGGCCAGTAGGCCAACGAGAGGGTCTCGCCGCCGGGCCCCCGCGCCACCTTGCCGCCCTCCCGGGGGTCGTCGTAGCCCCGCCAGCCGCCCCGCAGGTCCTGCAGCTCCTGGCCGGAGAGGAAATCGCGGAGCTGCTCCTTCCTCAGCGCCTCCCGGTACGCGGCCTCGCCGCGGGTCACCAGCGCCTCCAGGGCTCGGCGCTGCTCCTCGCTGTAGTAGAAGCGGGCCTGGGCCTCCGTCACCTTCTCGTTGACGTGCAGCTCGTCCAGCAGCAGCACCTGGGACTCCGCCATGCCGCCAGCACCCCCAGCGCAGCGGCGGCCGGGAGCGAGGGCAGGAGGCTGCGGCGGCAGGGAGAGGCAAGGCCGGCACCGCCTCACCTGGCCTGCCCGAGCCCGCCCCGACGGGTGGGGCGGCCGCTCCCCCGCGCCCGTGGGACACGGCTGTCCCCGCGCCCTGCCCCTCTCCCAGACCTCCGCGTGGCCCCCGGGGACGTGGGCGCGAGTTGCGGGAGAACAGTTTTTGCAAAAAGAAGAACAGCCTGGCCTAAAGGATGCAGGATGCGATGTAAGATAAAGGGAAGAGACTGGTTATGTGGCGGCCTAAACCAGCTTCGACGGATGTGGGTTAGAAATCTTTAATTAACTTGTGAAATTGTATCCTAGAAGTGAACTTGGTGCATTGAAATGGGAAAATCGCTCCTCTGAGAGAAGACCCTCACCCACTGAACACTAAACAAATGCCATGAATTTGGAATACCCTGTGCCTTTAAACTGAGGTGGGGAAAGAAAAGGCAGTAGTAGCTGAGCTAGGTAGTGATGTACATTCATTATACAAATGTTGCCTGAATAGAATTGTATAAATATGCATGCATGTGTATACATTGTGTATGTATGTATAAATACACTTTCTAGCTTTGTGTATTTACCACTTTGCACGCATCTCCGCACAGACATAAAATAAAATCAAATAACTCTGTGTGGATCACCTTCTCCACTGGGTGAAAGAACCCAGATTTAGGACAACACCCTGGCATAGCTTGCACCAATGTCCTGACTGCAGTGCTTGGAGGACAGCTGGGCCTGGGCCCTGTGTGATTTTGGGGTGCAAATGCAAAAGTCTGTTTAAGACTTTTTGCCCCCCTTTTTCAGACTTGGCAGCCACCTGAGGATGCTCATGAGGAAGAGTGGCATGCAACTGGGGCCAGGGAGGTGGGCAGAACACAATTGGCCTGTTGGCTGCAGTGAGCTGGTAGCCAGCCCTCTCTGAATCCTCTGGCGGTTCAGTGGCTCCAGAAAAGCAGGTGGTGTGGGGTACCCAGCTCACAGAGTGGAAGTTGACAGTGATGTGCCAGAGGCCACCCAGCAGGCTGGTGTCAGAGCTGGGAGTAAAACAGCCCTGCTTCCAGTCTCTGGCTGAGAGCATGAATATATACCCACATGCTTCCCACTGGAGAGACTGGGGGCTATAATGTTGAATTACGATTTTTGTGAGGTGTGTGATCATTGCTAGGGGCCCTAATCAAGATTCCGGCCTCACTGTGGATTGCATACACAAAGGATAAAAAGCAGCACTTCCTCACTGCAGCCCAGGGACAGAGCTGGCAGGGAATGAGCAAGGAAACAAGGATAAAGTCAAAGGCGATGGTGAAATACATTCAAAGGCATTTGAATGTGCTTTACATTTGTGATTAGCCCTAAGTGCTCACATGCAGAAAAAAACTACAGGGGACAGAGCTTCTGAAGCTGCTCTGTGTTTCCTCTCTGTAAGAAATCACCTGCCCTCAGTGTGAGTTAATTTAGAAAAAAAAGGATCAGGTGGGCCACCATAGCTCATCCTGTGCTGTTCCTCTCCTTTAGGTAAAAGAGATACTTTTAGTATTCTAGACTGTCATCAATAGCTTTTCCTAGCATGAAATTCACTTAAAATTTGAAATTACACTTTGCAAAGGTCTACTCTGCCTAATAAGTCTCCTTTAAAAGTTAATTTCCATGTAAGTTCTTTTAGCCTTATTTCTGATGGAAATGAGACTTACATGGTCATGGTGTCTATCTGCCTGTCTGTCCATTTTGCTAAATAAACTTTTGAGCCCACTGTCTGATTTCAAACAAGTTTGGCTGAAGTGTAATTAGACCCCTACAGATTTTGTGAAAAATAATAGGCCTGATAGCAAAAGGAGACTCTATCACAGTCTCCAGTAGTGAAAGTTACAACAGGGGTTCATGCTTTATTAGATTTCAGATATTCCATAAAATTGAGAATGCTGATAAGTGCCCGATCTGTAGGAAGAGCTTCAAAACAATATTTTGCCATCTTAGACACCATGGTCAATCAACCACAAAATACAAATATACAGAAGATGTGACTTTCTGAGTTCCAATGCTCACTAAATTACTTGTTGGCTGCATTTTTTCTGTACCATCAGCTCTGCTATTTCATGTAGGGCTAAATAAAATCTCTTTAGTCCTGGATGCTCTGTTCATTTGTAGCTGCACATGTAGTCTTTTGTGTTCACCTAAGGCTCCCACATGAAAGCAACAGTAGGTTCACAAATATATGTATGGTGTTTTTATGTATTTAAAAGCAAGCAAATCCAAGTAAAGGCAGCAGAGATTATTTTCACTTTGTTGTGATGAAATGTTTAGCCGCCACCCCTCACACTAGAAGACAAAATATTGTCTGTGTGTTGATAGGATAAATGGGGGCAAGGAGCTTTGCAGAAGCTGAGAGAGACCTCTTCCCAAAGCAAGCACATGTCCCATCTCATCCCCTCTCCCCATTCTCACACCAGTACATTCCAACCAAGTCTTTTCCTGATCTCGAGTTTTTATAAGGTTAAAATCTGTTCCTTTAGATTTCCCCCGATCCTCCAGCTGACAGCCTCACCTCAGAGGAGTAAAAAGGGCTGTGCAAACAAACTGTCCTCACTGCCGCAGAGTCAATCCAACCCTTCAGGACCGGAGAAGAAGAAATTTGGCAGGCAGGGTGGGAGAAAGACTTGCACCTGGCCCTCCCCCTCTGGGATCAAGGAGTGAATTCCAGTTTCCTCTCAAAAGAAAGTCATTATTGTCTGGGCTCAGGTTTTCCTCTCTGCCCCTAGCACTGTCTCAGGAGAAACAAGAAAGGGGAAGGCTGATTTTGAGCTGTGCTGAGGCAGCTGCAAATCCACACACAACTGCACTATTCGTCACTGGATTTGTTTTGTTCCCGGGGATTACTTGCTTGAGGGGCTGCATGTGCGTAGGTAGGGTTGGGTCTCTTTACGTTTTGCCTCTATTTGGGTGTCGTCCCAGGCCTGGTTAAGGCCTTGCTTACTTTTCTGGTCTGGTTCCAGAATGTTTTCCAAAGGATGTAAACTAACCTATCAAGAAATATTACGTCTTGTTGTAACCCTCCCCCAACCCTATTAGAGTGTTTTAATCTGTCTTCAAACACCTCCCACGTATAATCTGGTTATTTGGGCCTAATTGCTTAACTTTCCTTTGTGAGGCAGTGCAGGCTGTGCACTGCCTGATAAAGATATGACACCTTATATTTAGCATTAATTGCGACTGTGCTTGTCCTGAGCACACATCTCTCTTGCCAGTCCTTCCTATGTAATTTCAGTCCCTAAACAGCCCACCTCATGATACATTCTTTGATAAATTTCCTAGCAGTGTTTCTTGTGTGGCATAAACTGCTACAAGCTCTCCTTATAAACCTTTGAGTGCTCAGCTCTTCAGGAATAAAATCCTGATGTTTTCCCCTCACCTACATCTTATTTTGCTGAAGAACAGTTACCATCTACATGCAAAATGGGAGTAAAAACAGGGGCAGATATTAAAATAAGTATCATTTTGTGATACACTGTTTGAGAGCTGTATAGTAGAAGTTTTTTTGTGATGAGTGGTATCCTCCAAAACAAAACAACATGATTTACCAAAATATCTCCTATTTAACTGTACTAATTTTGGGTTTGTTTTTTGTTTTGATTTGATTTGTTGTTTGGGGTTTTTTTCCACCATAAAAAGCAGCAACTGCTTAAAAATTAGTTGAGCAAAGACAACTAATTGTTTATGTGACGGAGGATACAAGGCAGTGTTTTCCATTTCTCACTGTGTCAGCTGCAGGTTAGTCTGAGGTGACAGGGCTTTGCTGTCCTGGAATAGAAAAGTAAATAAATAGGTGCCTGTGCCATAGTTGTTATTAAACACTACACTCCTTCCCTGTGCTGGCTGGCACCGCAGCAAGACTCACAAAGGCTTGGTGGAGATTGCACCTTCTTGACTCTCTTCTCTGGATCGGCATCCAGGAGTTTGTGGGGACACTGCTACGTGCACAGCAAGCTGTGCTCCACTTGTCCCAAGCCTGAAATCCCATTTGCAAGGGCTGCCAAGCCAGCACAGGAATGGGTGCATTAGTCATGTCCAAGTACTGGCAGAGCAAAAAAAGCCCAAAACAAGGTGATTTCTGGGTGGAGAGGAAGAAGCTCCTGCCTTCCCTTTCACCCTCCAGCGACCCGAAGAGCTGCAGGCAGTGGCAGGCAGGTGTGTCACTTCTGCAGCAGCAGTGACAGACTGCAATACGGAGAACGAAGAAATGCTTTCAGAAGCTTCCTTTCTGTCACATTACACCGCCTCAGGGAGAAAACCTAGCTGCTGAACTGGAGAATTGCCGCAAATGAGTCAAGTGCTTCTGGCCTCCCACTCACATGTTTCCATGTGAGAGTAAATAGGTAAGAGAGTCCTCTGAAGAGAGCAGAAAGGAACGACTGCGTTCACAGGCTCATGTCTTGCAGCGAGGTATTTGCTGACTGAGCACACACAGAAAGACCTTTAGCCGTTTTCGTCTGCTCCTCTTCACAGGACAGCACATTTAGGCAGTTTCCTGTAAGAAATAGTGCTGACCCTGGTCTCTTGCTCTTTCAACACCCATACAGGCAGAGATTCAAACTGGTTGCAATTCAGCTGAGCTACCCTGAGGGGACTTGGCCAAGTCATCTGCTGTGCCTCAGTTCCCATTCTCTAAAACAAGGAAAATACTACTCTACTTCACAGGGCTGGTATAAAGGAGAGGTTAAAAAATGAAAACCCAAATCAGCGTCACCTGCATTTACTTTGGTTTCTCTTGCAGGGGGTGGGGGTAGAAATTAAGAAAGACACCTGTAGAGTCCCTTTGCAGATGAGCCAAATCCTGAATAGAAGCTCTGGATAAAGAAAACAGCGAGGAATCAGCAATGCAGCCTCTGAATAGGATGCTTAATTACAGCTGTAATTATGTAGCACTGGAATCACGGTGTGCTTTATAGAGAAAGAAACACCAGGAATGGGGGCACTGAAGAATTAAGACAGCAACAAGTCTGCAGCATTGTGCACTTATTTGTGTACTGGCCACCTGTCAGTGTGCATTGCCATGAGCTCTCTGGGGAAGAAAATGCTCAGGTGAGAGCTATCAGGAAGAGGAGTGGAGCAGACAAGGAAGTCTGGGGTGGGTGTCCCAGGCAGAGGCTGGAGGCAGGAGTAGCAGATGGGCAGGAAGTGATTAATGGGACTATGCAGATATTGTGGGGCAGACCTCCAGCCAGTGCAGCAAGAGCAAGTGGGACATGGAGTTATGTCCTGATAATGAGACATGCCAAAGTTATGGCAAAGCTATAACCAAAGTGGTGGGTAAGAGGGAGTCAGTGGAGAGGATGCAAAAGAGACATGAACTGTTCAAGACTGAACAAATTAACTTGAAAAGCTGCATATTCAGTGGAGGAAGGGAAAGCAGTTGGAAGCAGAGAAGAGGCTCTGGTATCTACAGAGTTTTAGACATCCTGGAGGATGGCTAAAAAAAGCCATGGCAAATAGGAAATTGTTTTTTATAAGGAGGGGGAAAGAATATAACTGTGAGGCTTGACTAAGGGGGAGAGAAGTTAGAAGCTGGCCCTGAAAATACAAAAATGAATAGCTAGGAAGCAGTTTCGCTCCTGCAATAAATGCGAAACTGTGTGAAGGGAATGACTTAGGAAGGAAAAAGGGAACCCTCTGAGCAGAGATGCAGGAAGCCTAAGCATAGGCTTAGGCCTGGAGCTGGAATAAGTTGATCTGTGGTTCATGAACATAAAGAAAGATACAGCTAGATTTTAAGATGTGGTTGAAGTATTTTGATTTGGTTTTGAAGATGCCCTTTACTGATCAGCACACGTGGGATTTGGATGTGTATTTAGCTTAAAAACATCCAAAGAAGCAATGCAAAGGAGAAATCAGCTGCTCATGACCTTATCAGAAGCACTATTAGCTCCAGAAGATCCCTGTCTTTCCCTTGCCAGTGCTTCTGTCCAGCAGTGCCACAGTGTAGGCGGATTGAGTGGGTGCAAGTGACTCCTGTGAGTCAGAGAAAGCAAATAAAAGAGCCAACCAAACCTCCCTCTGGAAAGGCCATTTCCAGACAGACATGTTGGAGGAGTGAAAGCAAAACTTCACATTAATTCATGTTCAGAATTTGCTGTTTAAGTTTTTTTTCTTTATAAATGCTGAACTATGGTCATAGAAAAAGAATCAGGCAATGTTCCCTGCCTCTGTTCCAGCTGCTCTTTTTGTGGCCAAACCATCATGTGGCTTGACTAAGACATAGCACAGCAGAATTTGACCCAGGCCATAAAATCCTTCCAAGCAGGGGCACACCCTGGACACCCCAAAGCCACATGTGAGGAAACCAGCAGAATACCTTTGTTTTGATACTGGAGACATTACTGCTTGGACTTCAGTGGGGAAGAACTTCTCAGCTTACCAACCAGGGGCATGATGATGGTCCTGGTCCTGAGATAATGTCACAGGAACAGTGACCTGGACACTCCCTCCCTGGGTCTATGGACACCTGAATTCAGGCTTAGAATATCATAATTTTGGATCAGCATTGGCAACAAGATCTGGTTTTGAATTCTGGAAAAAGCAAAACCCAAATGTATAATGCACTCAGACTTCTCCAGTGCCTGTTTTTAGATCCATTTCTTTTGCAACTCAATTAATCAAGATTTTGCTGCTCATTTTAAAATAAATGGCATTTCTCTTAGGAAGGTTTATAGCTTTCAGTCTTAGAGGTTTAAAAATAATCAGATGGATTCTGAGCTAATCCAGATTCATAAACCATTCTCATCTGCTAATACCTGAACATTTTGATCATCATATTTAAGAGATTTTTTTTTTTTTTTTTTTTGGCAGAGGGGTATTTTTCAGACAGATTGTTCCCCAGTATTCTTTATTTTGAGGTTGTGGCAGGTTACTGTGCTGCACCTCATGCAAAGCACATAGGAGAAAGGGAGGAGGAGGAGAAGCCGCAGCAGAAATAAGCCACAGCTCTGAGTTTATCCATATTCCTTTTCCCCTTTCTCCTGATGATGAAGAATCCTTATCTCTCCTCTTGTGTTTAGCTTATCCTACTCACCTACTGTTTCTATTTGCCCTGTCATACTTAGGTGGGATCTTTTAAAATTCTTCCCTTGAGAGTGACCCTGGGCATTTTTCCTTTTACTCTTCCAGCTTGGCTGGCTCAGGAACAGGTTTCTACTTGCCAGACCCCCACACCTTCTTTCCACCCTCCTGTATTTATATTCTTCTACTGGAGAAGCAGCTGCATCCCCTGGGGAATAGAGCAGCCTGTGGCAGATCCCCATCCCTACCAGAGCATCTCTGCTCTGACAAGCGGAATGAGAGAGTTCAGTCTTCATGGCTCTAATTCCACTTAGTTGAGGCTGTCAATTAGTAGAGGAAGCAATGATTTGATTTATTTCTTCCCCTCATGCTGACAATTGACCTAAGTCACAGTTAATGCTATTAAACAGCAGATGATCTTGGGAAGGACTGAAAATAATGGCATAGCATTTTGCATATCTCACAGGCATTTAATTTATCCCTAGTCTTCCTGGAAGTTGCATATATGATGTGGTGGGGTCACCTCATAAGCTCAGGTAAGGTAATTACCTTGTGATCCTCTTTCTACATTTTGGAGCAATGTGAAAAGCAAATCACAGCTCAGCACTCATGCCAGTGCTCGGGGTAGCACTGTGACAAGCCACATGGGGGATGTGCTGGTGGCCTCGGTCACCAGGAAGCACAGCAGCTTTCTGGCTTCTGAAGGCCATTAACTGCAGCAAGGCTCTTTTGAGCTTAGGGATAAACCTACCACTGCAGCCTCTACAGCATCCCAGCCTCTGCCCACTACCTCCCGGATGATGTGGCTGGCACCCCACACTGTGGAACGAGAAGCTCCGCGTATAAGTCCCAGCATGGGAGACTTGGTGGCCTGACACTTGGGATGAGAAACACCCTGCTCTGGGTGTCCAGGACATGCTGCTCTCCACTGCCATAGAATGATACATCAGTGCTGGGGAATTAATTCGCTCATCTGGAAGACAGTGAGGTTGGATTGAATTGTTTGTCTGCAGCACTAGGTAACCTACTTTTGTGAACACTGCCTTGGCAAATTAGTTAGATCAGGGTGATTCCCTGCCTTCATCTCCTCACAAACCTGCCATTCCCTTTTGTTCTGAGCTCATCTGTGTTTGGAAGGTAAACACATGGTGACCTTTAGAACTAGGAGCTTTTACAGTTTGCATAACACTGCAGATACATATGCCATGATAATAAATAAGTTAGAGCAATTATGGAATAAATCCTTGCCTCAAAGAGATGCCCAGATGCAAAGGGTGGAGCATGCTGCCAGGCATAAGGTATGGCTCAACCTGAGAAGCCATACTTTATTTTTGGTTGCAAACACCCAGATTTTTCAAGAGGAGGGATGAAAGCCTAGCCAACATGAACAGGCTCCAAGAGCAAGCTGAAGGAAGTCAGAAAGCCAGAGGGGACAAGAAAGCAAACAAAGGAGATGTTTTATCACCGTGTGAGGGCCCAAAACGAAGGGGTTGAAAGAGGTGATGAGAAATGCCATGCTGACTTAAAGCAAGTCATGGAAGGGAGGCTTTGAGTGTGACTCCCACAACTCTGCCATTGTCCTGCTAGGCTACCTTTAGCAAATCACTTTTATCTAACTTCCCTCCTCCTGTTTGTACCTCAGGCACTCTGACTTGCAAATTCTTTGGACTGAGACTATAATTTGTACAGGAAGTGCCCAGTGCAAATAGGCTCTGAACTTGGATGGTGCAGCTCTGTGGTGAAGGACAGGAAAATCCAATAGAAGATGCAAAGCTGTTGCATGGGCTTGGACATAGGCACAGCTCAGCTGTTAACAGGGACCAGCAGCCTGTGGGATGAAGGAGAACGGGCTGCTGGAGCAGAGAGGGCAACAGCGACCACTGAGAGCACAGCTTGCTCATGGCAGTGGGCTAAGTAAAAGAGCAATAATGAGGAGAAAGAAATGTTAAAATCATGGTATGTGGGTGGAGGTGGGGAAGAGACAGGCATTGGGTCGGTAGAAAAGGCAGGTGCTATTTTAGTCAGACTGTGTTAATTTCAGCTCTGATGTAACTCAACTTATGTCAATTTTAGTCAGTTAAATTACACAAGAGATTAATTTAGGCCAATGAGGTAAGAGTGATTCGGCCCAAAATAAGTTTTGGGGTGCAAGGAAGAGATGTGAAACAAGGTGAAGAACTGGATCCACCCTGGATTTGGAGAGATGTTGAAGTAGAGAGGGTAGGGATGAGAGAGGATGAACCAGAGGGAGCAAAAGCAAACAACCACAGGACCCTGCAAGGATGTTTGCCAATGATTTTCATTGCAGCCCAGGACAATTTGCAAAGAAAGGCAGTCTGCTCCCTGAACTCTGTGTGTATTGGTTATTTACACCTGACTCTTCTCATGGTCCACCTCCCCTTGCCACTCTGCTGGGCAGCCTGCACACCAACATACCATACTCAGAGTGTTCATAACAATTAAGCTTTTGACTTATTATTTTGGTTTAATCACAAAACATTCCAGGTTTTATCTGAAAAAAACTTTGGATCAGGGATTTACAGGGTAACAGCTACATTTAGCAGTGAGAGTGGCTCTGATTCACTCACAGTGCAGCTTCACTGGAGTTCATGGAAATGAACTTGTTCCATTAATTCTCCAGAGACAGCATGAAAGCCAAATGAAACCAGACAGGGCCACTCTCACGCTGACAAATGCATCCACACCTTAACTCTTAACAGCCTGCCCATGGAATGCATGCAAAAAGCATCTGAAATACTTGGCACCATCTTCTAGATTTGCAAAGAAGTGCCTCTCAACCCAAAGGAAATAAAAGAATTATGTCATTACACTTAACAAAATGAAAACAAAAAATAATTAAGCACATCTCTTGCTTCCTCCCCATTTCACTCAGTTTCTTTTCCTGCATATGCTTTTCATCTATTGTTTCTGATGCCTCTTTTAAATTGGTGTTTACTTTCTCATATTTCCATGTACTGAGAAAATGTAACACCCACAAATCCCTGAGGTTTCTTTCCTTTCCTCTGTCCTCATTTCCCTTAGCTTTTATTTTCCCTTTCATTTTTTAACATTTTTGTTCTTTGAAATCATGATCTTCAATTGCATTTCATTTTCATTCCCTTCCTCTCTAGCTTGCCCACATTTTCATTCCTCTGTTCTCTTGTCCCTTGTTCAGCACTAGATTTAGTTGAGAGAAGAAAATCTTGTGTTAAAGAGGAACTTTAACCATTTCTTCGACTTGTACCCCAAACTTGGCTCCACCAGTTTTCCCACTTTCCACAAATACTCAGTACTGCACAGGAAATAAACACCTACAAAGTGCCTTCAACTCATATTCAATCACCATAGTAAATACAAACTCTCTTCTGTAATATTCAATCATTATATTTAGTCCTAATATCATGCTTTTCATCTGCAAACACCCACACAAGCATTGGTTAATTTGTCCTCACAGCAGCCCTGACAGGTAGGTAATTACCTGTTATTATCTCCATTTTACACATAAGGAAACTCTGGGTGAAATTATGAAATTCCTAACAAGCACATATACCCACAAATCTAAGCAGGCACTAACTGAATCGTCTACAGACACACACACACAGAGCAGTCCACAAATATTTTAGCAAACACTGAAAATTAAGGATCCAGAAGCTCAGTGTAGGACAAGAGAGAGATGCTCACTCAGCATATTTTACATAAGAAAAGGAAATTCTGACTGTGAGATTGCCCTGGACAGCAGAGGAGAGGTGCAGGAAGCAAACAGCCAGCTCTCCACAGCACACTATTTTCTGGGTAGCATTTCATGACCTGCCATTCCTGCAGGTGAGCAAATGTGCAAGGTGAGCTCCTCCTTGCCCCAAAGCACACCAAGGTTTGATTTCATGTTTGCAATTTCACCACCGGTGACTGTCCTCCCTCGTGCTTATCAACACTTGTTTCTGACAAGAAGTTGGGAATACACTGTCATGCAAAACCCCCAAGTGATCTCCCAACCTATTTGAATGCTAATGACCTCTTAGTGCTGTATCCCACTCGTTCTACTGCCTATCAAGATGTCAGGATGGGAAGATAACAGACCCTCTGGACCACAGGAGCTGCACACACAAACCCATAAAAACAGGGAAGAAACATTAGTGGGAAAGTCAGAGAAGGAAAATGAAAACCTGAGTAATTACCTTTGGTCCAGGATGTCAGCAGTCCACACCAGAGTATCCTGTGCAGCAACTCCCCTCCACCGCAGGGACAGGATGCTCTGCTCCCATCCCACGTGGTACTCCCCCCAGAGCAGCCCTTGCACAGCAGAGGCTCCTGGGACACCGCAGGGTCTGGCAGGGCCCATTTCAGAGGGTCAGATGCTCAGGTGCAGTTAGACATTAATTCCCACTTAAGCGAGGAGGTTCCTTGCAACTATTAAGCATTAGATACCATTAATGGGGATGAGATGCCATTAATATAAATATATTTGATGTGGAAAATAAAGACCTGTGTAAGGATTTGGACCTTTGTGACTTCTCATTTCATTGCCCTCCATTCAGTGTGACACTGAAGCTCTCATGGACTTGAAAGCATGAAAAATACTTGAAGCAATGAAAAATACTCTCTTCCCTTCCTTTGTTGTTCTTCCTGTCTTATTTTCTGAACCTGTCACAACTCTCTCAGCATAGAGATGTCCAGAGAATTGATTCCATATCGTCCTCCTTTCACCCCTGGGGTTTTGGGTATGACAAGGGACAAAGTTATAGGTTATAGAGTTTGCCAAGATTCATATACATTGTTTATTCCATAAAAACTGACTCAAGGTCCCCTGGCTTCCCTGTATCAATTTAAATGTTCTTAAGTCCGTATCGTTGCTAGTGTTACTCCTGTTCCAAATTTTCTTAAAATCCTTTATTGTTTTAAAATTTTCCAGTCAGGGTTTGTTACATACAGGTAAAGATGTTAAAAAAGAAAGGCTTTATAAAATCAGGCCTTGCTCTGTTAAATTACCAGCTGGCTTGTTAGTTCTTCTAAGTGTAGCTTGTAAGTTCCCATAAGAAAGAATCAGGAGAATGTAAAGTCCAATAATACAACAAACTATTCTTAGAGAGAAAAATAAGTGGCACCTATATGAACAATGAATATATCCCATAAGAATCAGTAAAGAAGATACGTAAACCTCTGAGTAAGATGTGTTTTAGCACATACACACAAAACACCTTCTAACCAATGAACTGAATAGCAAGAAAACTACTAACCAATGGGAGTTCAATACAAGGTCTGTGAAAACTGTATGCAAATACATTATGTGACTAAAGAAGGGGCTTTTCCTGCATAAAGAAACTGAGTCCTGGCTGATTATTATTACAACAAGTGTTATGTCCTTCATGTGTTTGGTTTTCTCTGTCAGTTTTCTGCATTTCCTAATTAGGATCCCTTTTTTTTCTCCCCAGTTGACATGTTTTTAATTCTAAATTGCTGCCTAAACTCTGCCACTAAGCCAGCACAGGCTGCTGCTTCCTAAAACTTAAATGACACCAAGGCTGAAACTTTGTGAAGTTCTGCTAAAGCTGCTGACTCTGGATTCCTGCATCTCATGGGTTCTCTCTGCTTAACTCCTCATTAACTGGGATCAAGCATTCATACCTCAGGAGTGACCTGGACCTCCAGGCTAGTTTAAGACCTGAGCATCAGTGCAGATGTTGAGTGGAGGCCAGCCCTGTACTGCAAACTGCAAGGTGACGAGGTGAGACAAAATGATTGTTCCTGGTAAGAATTGTGGTCCCACAATTGTGCTACTCCTGTAGAGTTGTCTGTACACCTCTTATCACCAGCTGGAAGCTGCAAGAGCTCTGGGGCACAGTCACAGTGCCAGCACTACAGGGCCTTGGCCTGGATTTAGCATCCCCAAGTGCTTACAGCAACTTGGAAACAGTAAGAATAAACACTAAAATAATGCTTGCAAAACTTAAAAAATAAAACAAACCCCACACATATAACAATACTGGCAAATAAAGACAGGCACAGCACTCCAAAGTTTCAGCGGCAAGCACCTCACTTTTATGTTACAGCCCAGCTTTATATTTTTTCAGAGATCTCATGTTTACCTCCAGTTGGCCAGCAACTTTCTTGCCACTCAATTAATTGGTTAGAAGGTGCTTGTGTGTGTACATGGTAAGACTCTTTTTTACCCAGGTGCTTACATTTTTTCTTTGTGGATTCTCATGGGTTAGAACTCTTGTTGCTGCAGGTGCAACCTATTTTTCTTTACAAGAATAGATTGCTATGCAAACTATTCTCATTCCTCTAATTCTTTCTCATGGGAAGTTAACAGGCTAGCTGTTAACTGCACTTAGCCAAAGTAACACGCCTAAGCCACAATTTTATAAGGCCTTTGTAAGATATTTACCTGTATGTAACAAATACACAAAAAGAGAGAAAGCACTCATGTCCATGGTAGGTGTAAGGAAAGGGACAGCAAAACTACAAATCTACATACTCTTGAGAAAGGAAGTGATGGGGATGGCAAACTTTAGGAACACTGTACAATGGACTTAAGAGCCAAATGAAGGATTTAAGCTGTGGATGCAGGATGAAGATAGCAGACGCTACAGTGGTGAGGACAAGGGGTCCCAGCTGACGCGGGAGTGCGAAGGGAGACAGTGGTGATGCCTTCTGGAGGCTGACCTGGAACAGAGACTGGACAGAGCAAAAGGATAACGTAGGGATTTATTTAAAGGCCTCAATAGGTACACCTGGGCTGCACAAGAGTCCAGCCTGACCACACCCAAGGTGCACCCCAAAATGGTCACAAAATGGACGAGCCATCACGAGGTCTCCCACTTCTATAACTTCTGGTCCATCAGCATATTAGAATCAATTGTCCAACCATAGCTTCGGGTCAGGAAGCTCCATCTTCTTTGTTTTTCTCCTCACTTCACCATTGTTTTCATTCTAGGGCCTGAAAGTTGCCCTTGGCATCAAACTCGAGAAGGAATTGTTTTGTCTATTTACTTTGTGAAGAGAGCTTAGTAGCATTGAATATGAAACCTAAAACTACCCACCAAAACATCACAGAATCTTAAAAATATAAAAGCTAAAACTTAAGGCATCAGTGGCACAATGCAAACAGGAGGCTGAGGTGATTGAGCTGAGCCAGTCAGGCCTTGTCCATCTGAGGAATAAATGTCCTACAAGAAAGAGGACAGCCACTCAGGAACCCGAGCTTTGCAAACACTCAAGTAACTCAAAGTAACAGTGTCAACATAAATTGTGAATTTCTCATACACAAAAGACAGCTGCATTAAATGAAACATAACAAAATGAAATTAAAGGAAATCTTGAGAAATCATTTCCTTTCATGAAATGAAAATCCGATTAAGTGAAAATGAAAAATGAAATGAAACATCAAAAAATGAACTGAAATGAAACTTCATGGAATAAAAGGAAAAGAAAGTACATGAAAAAAAATGAAAGGAGATGTAACAAAGTGAAATCAAATGGAATTTGTCATTTTGTCATTTTTCAAAATGAAATCTTGAACTTTTACTTAATTTCATTTTGTTACATTTCCTTTTTTTAATTTATTTTTTTATACTTTCATTTATTTTTATTATATACATTAAATTTAATTTTTTTCATTCCTTGATTCGTCATTTCATTTCCTTACATGAAATGAAGATTCATCTCATGAAAGGACATGAAATCACAAGGTCTCATTTAATTCCTTTTTTATACACTTATTTTCTTTTAATTTAATCTCATTTCATTTCTATCCTTGATGAAACTTCTGTTTTATTTTGTGAAGTTTCATTTAATTTAATTTCCATTTATGATGTTTCATTTCATGACAGGAAATAAAATCCTGAGACTTCATTTAATTTTATTTTGTTATATTTCCTTTAATTTTTCATTTAATTTCTTTCCAATTTATCCCATTGAGTTCCATTTCGTTATTTGACTTTTCTTTTAATTTGATTTTCATGAGATGAACATTCATTTCATGTCAGGAAATGAAATCTTGAGATTTCATTTAATTTCGTTACATTTCCTTTCTTTTTTATTTTTAAATACCATTTATTTTCCTTTTATTACATGAACTTTCATTTTATTTGCATTATTTAATTTCATTCCTTGCTTTGTCATTTCACAAAAGAAAATGAAATCCCGATATTTCACTTAATTTCATTTTACTGTATTTCATTCCATTTCACTTAATTTCTGTCCATGAAGTTTCAATTTATTTTACTTCATTCCCTGATTTCTCTTTTCATTTTCTATTATGAAATGAAAATTCTTTTCATGAATTGCACTTCCTTACTTTTAATTTCCTTTCATTTAATTTTATTTCATTTTCTTCAAGTTACATTTCATTTGTCTTCATTCCTTCATATCCTTTTCATTCCTTGAATGAATATTCATTTCATGAAAGGAAATGTCTAGATTGTTACATTTTAGCTTCATTTCACTCCTTGCAGTTGTATTTTATTTCACTTGATTCCTTGATTTTTGATTTCATGTCCTTTCAGGAAACGAAATCCCAAGATTTAATTTATTTTAATTTCGTTTAATTTCATTCAGTGAAGTGTAGTTTAATTTAATTTCACTGCTCGATTTTTCTTTTCACTTCATTTCCCTGGAAATGCGAACCGCCCATTCGTGCACCTCGGAGCCCAGCCTCTTATTTTTGGAGCCCTAAGTTCCAGGTGTTTATGACTGGTGTTCCAGAGTGTTTGTGAAATGCCTGTGCTCTACAAGCGATGCACATTTTAAATGAGAATATGCAGCCATTATTCCGGTCAGCTGACGCTGAAGATTTAAACCGTGAGCCCTGGCGTACTCTCCAACCTGATAGACGTGACCGATGGCAGCACCGCGCCCAGAAAGAGAAGCATCAGCAGCAAGTGGCACTAATAATAAATAATTCAGCGATTTCACAGGGCACAGAGGTGTCTCCCGCTTTTATTCTCTTACTCCTGAAAGCTCTTGAGTATGATCCATTCTCCTCAGGGTTAATGTTGAGCATAGTTTGAATGACTGAGTTTGGCTATGGTCTAATAAGTTTCCCTGCTTTAGCTTACAGTTAAACAAATAAACAAACAAACCCAGAACCAACCCAAAATTCTTAGAGTTGCTTAACTGGAGCCTCTGTAAGCTTCCACGGAGGAGAGGTCCTGTCTGCAGCAGATCTGAGTTCTTTCCCCCTTTCCTGCCTGCGCTCCCATCTGAAAGGATCCCCGTCTCATGTAAAAGCTTTCTGGCGACCTCACTTCCAGGCAACTTCTCCTTTTGCCGAGTCCGCAGCCTGGGTGGAGGTGATCTAAGAGCGCCTGCTGCCAGGACGGGGAGGTTGCCTCTTCCCCTTTCCCCTCCTGGCTGCGCATTCCCACTGCTGGCCCTGTGCTGGCTCCGGGCCTCTTTGTGCAGCCTTCGGTGAGCTGACTCAACTCATTATCCCGGAAAAACCCAGCGGATGGCTTTGTGCAGGGCGGCAGCGAGCTGCAGGACTGACTCATCCGCTCTGATGAAATCACGGCCATTGTTACTAGCAGACCATCTCCGTCCGATAACGCGCAAACAGCTGCCCTCACAATGGCAGGCTCAGATACGGAGAGCTGACTCTGCTGCCGCACATCCCTCTTATTCGCACCCCTGCCAGGTGAGTGTGGGAAGCTGCTAGTGCAGAAAGAGCTGCACACCCACTCAGCTCGGAGGAAAGTGACTCTCAAAGGGGTAAAGGGCAATTTGCCAAACCCTTAGTGCTGGTAGTAAACTTGCAAATAATTTTTCTCCATAAATTTTGGTAAGACAGAAAAAAATAAATAAATTAACATGTTGTTGAGTATACTTCTAATTCAGCAAAACCAAACCTTTGGTGTGCTGCAAAAAAATCAACACAGTTCCCCCAACCCAAACAAAAACCACACCACCACCACCAAAACGCTGGCAGAAAACATTCAGTCACAAAAAGGGGCACCAAACACTGATTCCTGCTGTTTATTATTACCTGTTGGCACTGCAGTAGTACTCATCTTGAAATTTGACCAGGAAAAGGGACTGGTTAGTAGCACAAGGAAATTATGACACATTCAATACAACACAGACATAAAAGATACATTACAAATGATCAGGAGAGAAGGTATCTCACATTTTTTGTGGGTTTTCCATTTTCTTTTCCTCTTCTGTGGCTGGATATAGGACCACAGAATTCATAGATGTACATGAATCATAGACATCACTCAAAGGTTTCAGAAGCACCACTTAAACCGAGACTCAAACTTCAGTCATTACTATCAGGACACTGTCAGCATTTTATAGTTTGAAGTGCACAGTAGTAGACACACATCCTAAACTGCTTTTTACCCCCCCCCCCCATTTTTACTCTCATTTTCGTTTGTGACAGACAAACCCACCGTGGCCTTCACAAATCCTGATGGAAATGAGCCTACTTGGACTAGCAGAGAGAAGCCAGAAGATACCTAGGGATCTTTTGTTTGTTTCTTCTTCCTCCCTTTGTTGCCTGAGCTAATTTTATTTCTGCCTGTCTACAATGATTCCTGCACGCCTGCTGTTTGTGAAATTTTGCATTTTCATGTTGTCAGGTTGGACATGGGCCAAGCACCTCTCACTTGCACAGTGGCAGCTGACAATGTGCTTTGAATTTTCTCTGCACACAGAGGTCAATGACCTTTCCTCATTCACTTGCCTGTTTCCCTGCCACCCTGCAGCTCACAGATAAGTCACTGGCTGTTTTCTGCTGGCAGTTCTGCTTATGTAAGAAACTTCTTTTGTGTTTGATGCGAATTAAGACTCATGAGTTCTGTCACATGAAAGTTGCCTCTAAAAAATTGGAGAAATTGGCAATGCTCTGCCCTCTTCTTCAGGGTTGTTAAAGGTTTTATCACACACTCAGTTCATGGTTCCCCACTAAAATGCAAAGTTTTCAGCAGCAAGGACAGGCTGGGTGTCAGAAGCTCTTTAGTCCATGCCTGTGTTTTAGTCAGTAAATGTAACTGCCTGGATCACCTAGGGAACATTAATGGCTTTGACCGACCACTATGGGGTTTCGTTTAAAAGCACCCGAGCTAATTGCTTTGAACAAATATTTGAAATGAGATGTCTGCAGAGCACTTTTTCTCAGCACAGAGGCACAAGCTGGGCTATGGGCCTAGGAGGGCCATATAGGGGCAGCAAGGTGATGGGCTGCAGCGGCAAGGAGGTGCATGTTCTTCTGGGGCTGCACTGGGCAGGGATGGACAACGTTGCCAAATACTTTTCACACCTAGTGTGGTGTAACCCAGGCTCCTTGGCAAAGAGCTGCAGAAGCAGAACAAGAATCTAAGCAGAGCTCTAGTCCAGATGGTCATTGTTCTGTCCCATCAGCCATCCTTGTTGTCCCTCTGATGTGACATTGACATTGCTAAAGACCTGCTGCTTCCCACTTTGGGTAGAGATCGCCCTTCACCTCACTGCTGGACTCACTGCCACCTGCTGTGGCATTGCTCCTGTAGTGAAAAATGTCCTAGCTGATGCCACATTGCTGTTCAAGGCCATTCAAAGCATGTAGTCCTGGCTGCTGGATCTTTTGCTTCGGACATCCTTGGTTACTCTCCACAAAGGCTGAAGGCAAAAGGGCCTTTCAGTAGCCTGCAACATTGGGTTACTGTTGGGGAGGAAGGATGTGAGGTGCTGCTAAATAGAAAAAATCATGGACAGGTGGCTATTGTGAAAAACTTCAAATTTCCTGCACAGCCCACTGAAACTTCCATTTAAAAACCAATGACAACCATCCATGAACTTGTTTTCCTGGCACAAGAGGCTGTCTTAGCAGCCTGAGTTGGTGCTGGCTTTGTGGCAGCCCAGAGGATCATCTCCCTGGTGTTTTTACCATTGAGCAGTCCAATGGGAACCAGCCCCGATCCTGTGGTTTCTGCAGCGTGCTCCAGTGAGCACAGCTGTTACAGCAAACATGTACACCAATGCGAGAGGCTTCTCTTTCATGGCACAGAAAACTGCCTGTGCACCTTTCACATGAGAGATATTTCCATTTACTCTTTTTAGCTCAGCCCTATTAATCACAGAGACATTTCCAAGCAAAATATGGATTTGCAGCAGAACATAGGCAAAAAGTTCCTTCAGACAGAAGAAAGCACAGCTCAGCTGTGCTCATCAAACTTACTTTACCATGTACAAGTCCAGCTTCCTCTGTTTCATTTGTTAAAATGTTTGCCTTCCCACATATTTCTCCTACTTTTATCTCAGTTTACATTCTCTTTTCCCATGAACTGTCTTTCTTGTTTAAGAAAAATAAGAAACAAAATATTCATCCAGTTTTTCTCTTAATCCCTTCCCATTTTGGATTCACAGTGGACTCTCCTGGAATATGTTCCAGAGGCTTGGTTCTTTCCAAAACATTGGCAAATGTCAGGTGAGCTCAGTGCAGCATTGTCACCTTAAGGCTCCAGTCCTAGGTTGCTAATATGTGCTTCTTGCATGGGTAATAGACTCTGAGGTGTAAGTGAATCACCACAATATTAATAAGGATTGCGCTATAGTTAAAACCTCTTGGAAAGAGAGCAGGAGGGTCGGCAGGGTATGTGGTTAGAGGAGAGGAGTGTCTCTCCTTATTAAGTGGCCTGATCTATCAGAGAGAGAATTTCATGGACAGAAAATGTCAGGGGCACAGAAAACATCTCCATCCTACAGGCTCTTCTATCCACCCAAAATCCCCCACTTTATCCACACCTCCCCTTGTATCCGGAGTCTCCACTGACTTGGGAATAGCCTTAGCACTGCTGTTTTGCTGGGAGAAAAATTACTTTTAACTGTGGGAGGGTACAAATATGCAGGCTGACACCTGTGCCTCCCAGCTCCTGCCATGTGCAGTAAATGCAGGCAGCACTGCAAGGCCAAAAGCAGAGGCAAGAGGGACTGGTCATGGCAGCCCCAAGCTTGGGCCCTGCACAGGGCAGCAGAGCAAGGCACTGGTGGTGTTATCACAGATGCTGTGAGGCTGTCACCTCCCAGTAATTTTGCTGTCATTAAGTGCTGCTCATAATGAGAAATCCTGATTTTACTGTGGTTCTGGTATGTTGTCCATAATTAGCATGCAGTCCTTTAATACTAATTACCTTAGGTATTAGTTCCTTAAACATCAATTTAAAAAAATCACATGAAAATTACCTCTTCCTCAGATGAATCATGAGTTAACATGGGGGTACTTACAATGCACTACTTAGACTTGCTTAATTAGTTAATCTTTGTAAAGGGGTTTCAAATGCGTGAAGAGCTATCAAACTGCTAAGTGCATTATCTTCAATTAATTTTGTGCAACTACATCTTTACTACCAAGAGGGTCTTTAGAGTGCTGAGGAAAGGAAAAGGAGACATTGCTTCTAATTTTAAAAAGTAACTAATATAGAAAGAAAAGGAATTAATTGAAAGATGATTTGACATGATGGGAATAATTATGAATACACCATTTCTTTTGTTTCAGCGAGAGTCGAATATGAAAGATTCATCATTTTTATCCCTCCTTTGCCTTTGTTAGTCTTTGATTTCTTGGTTCCATCTCCTCCTGGCCTTAATATTCTCCCTCTCACTATTAACCCTCTCTCTTCCAAATTGTTACTACCTTAGCAGAAAACCAACCAACACACAAAAAGGTTAAAAAAGGCCAAATCACACCAAAACATTCTTCAAACTAGAGTCACTGAAGTTTCAGCTGCATACAAATGGTAAGGGATCTTGTCCCAAAAGGAGCCTCATGGACTTCCCTTCAGAAGAAGACACTAAAGGGCCAGAACAGAGCTCCTGCAAGAGAACAGGGCCACGTCCAGCCCAGGCAGTTGTATTCCCTGGACCACCATGGTAGCCAGTAAGTTCTTAATGTGTCTTTCAAAGTTTTCTATTCTCTTTAGAGCTTATATGCCTTGTTAAGTATTCTCATTTTACTTTATCCATTAACAATCTGCTTTTGGTGGAGCTCTCTCAAAATGGGTTTTTTGTGCTAGTACTCTGTCTAGCTGGCACCTTTATTCAGGCCAGCTACATTGAATTGGACTTCACCAAGAACCTATTTCCTGGGTTATTTTTCTTCCACTGGGACTAACAAAAGATTAATTTTTTTTTTATTATTTTTTTTTTCTGGGTCTGATTTGTGTTTAGAGGTTTTCACTTGCCTGTTCTTTCTTTTTCAATAATGATTAATCACCACTTCTCCTTGCTGACTGCTGAGGACCCACATGTAAAAACTTCAGGCAGCTTGTTTAATCATGTTTAATCAACATGTCTTATTATGCAGTAGAGTCTCCTTTACAGGCTTTGTGAAGGGGACAGGTAATGTTCATTTGCAATAAATTTCTATCACATCTGGGCATTCACTCAGCAGTTATTTGAAAACCTATTAATTTACCTTATTTTATTCAAAAGAAACTGGAACAGAGAACAGACTATTTGATGGCTACAGCTTTATTCTCTGCATACTGTAAAATAACAGCTTAACCTGTTGGATAAGACATTTCTCTTGTAAGCCAGAGTTGTGTACATGGTGATCCTCAACACAGCAGGGAAAGAACTTCTGCCACCAAACCAGAGAAACCCCTTCAATCCCTCCCCAGTTCAGTTCTACAAAAGGAACCAGTGAGGGATACTAATTGTTATCCAATCCAGTGGATACTAATTTAGCTGAAGGTCCTGATCTGCTCTAATCACGGTATCTAGCTGAAGTGTAGGTACCTAAAAGAGCAGCTTGAGAATGGGTAAGTTGTTATGGGGTGCAGAAAGAAGAGCAGGCCTATGAGAAGAAGCAAGGAAAGCTTTTTGCCCTCTGATACCTTCAACACTTGTATGTTTGTACAAAAGCTTACAGATTCCTTCTCTTCATCTTGTATATCTACACACTCCCTATACACACTATGAGATGGGTAAGCCAGAAACTATTAAGAAAAGTCTAGATTGCCTCAACCTCACCCTAAAGCCCCTTCACCTTCCTTCCCTAACTGAAGGATTAGTGTGGTTTCCAAGGATCATTTAATTCACTTGGGTGTCCCTCCTGCCTCTGAAAGAAAGGTGGAATGGAGCCTGAAGAGACTATGACTGCTACCAGATCCAAAATGAAGGGATAGGGCTACCTGAATACTGAAACTGAAGTTAGCTCGAAGACTGACTTTCCCAAGGGGCATTTCCACAGAATAAACCTAATTGCAGGAGCTTATCAATAGCTAGCCAAAGACGTCACAGGGCAGGGAGGACCCAGCAAAGTTTCAATGAACAGTCCAAGAATTTTTCTCCCTCCCTTTCATGACTGTGAAAAATAGGGGAAAAAAATTCTTCCTCATAGGGGTTCTCTTTCATACCAACATTTCAAAAGATCAACTGCCAATAAATAAACACAAAACAAAAAACAATGTATGTCCTGGTGGCAAGGGAAGATGCACTCCTTCTCTGCCCCCGTCATGCCAGAAGAGCAGCTCCAGCACAACCCTCTGGGCCATACTGGGCCCTCACAGCTGCACTTGTGTGACGTAGTTGGCAGGGAAGAGACCCAGCTCCCCACGCAGGCGTCCTTTCCACCAGGATGGGTTGGAGCTGTCCAGGACCTCTAAGATGTCTCCAGTGCGGAAGCCCAGCTCATCGTGCTCCATTGCATCAAAGTCGTACAAGGCACGGACCCACAGCGTTCGCTGGAGAGGAGAGGAGAGACAGACAGGGAACAAGGAACCAGGTCTCTTAAAGATCATCTTCCTGTTGCCCCTCTTGAGACACAGCAAATACATTCACTAAGCAAGGACAAGTAGTGCTGAATTTTAGACCAACTTGCAATTAAACCAGGAAGTGGCCAAGATGCCAGGAAGGAGGGACCAATTTACTGGGACACCCAAGGGATGGTGTTTGGTTTCTCAGCAGCCTCAATGTATTTGTGGGTGTTTGCACCATAAGGTAAAAAGTCAGACTAAGAGCAGGTCCTTAACACATTGTGTTCTCATGGCTCTGCTGCATCTGCCCTGTAAGAGCAGCCAGGACAGCCTCATCTGAAGCCAGATATGGAAGCACAGAAGGACTGCTGCCTGAGACCTACTGGGCTGTAACTATTGGGGAATGGCTCTAGGGAGATGGCCTGGAGCTGGTACAGGTACCAAAATGTGTCCTCGGCTGGCTCACCTGAGAGCCAGCACACAGGTGAGAGTAGAGAACATTGTAAAGAAGGATAAAGAAGGATACTTGCTCTTTCAGGTACTTTTGGGGCATAGGGAGAGTCTTAAACCTTCTTCAGACTCCCCCCCAGGTCAGGCCCCTGATCTGAAGGATTTTGCATCTGTTTGGGTATACCTGTTTATTTGGGGTGCACACTGTAATTTGCATTATGGTTAGATTTTTTTTTTTTTTTAAAAAGACTTTGCAGTCAATCTTCCACTTTGCCCAGAAATCATATTTTAAAGGACATAGCTTGGGCTTCTTTCTGAGAAATTGTTGACATCCACACCATAGGCCATGGATAATTTAGGAGGTATCTTTGGCAGGGACAGATGCAGGCAGACTGTTTGAAGGCAGACTAACTTTTGATAAATCTTCAATTCAGGGCCTTGCTTAGACCTGGCCCCTAGTTATTTGGTTGGACATATAGACCTTCCTATAATTGGATTTGTGGCTTCTACATCACTGATAGGATGTGGCATGTTGTTATTCATTGCCACAGCCTCTGAGAGATAAAACCCATTGTATTTTAAGATGGATTACAATAAAGATTCGAGGCTTTTACAAAAAAAAGGGGTATGCCCCTATTTTTTAATATGTTCCAAATCTCCTAATCCAATCTGTTCTTTTTTGCCCACACTTGAGAAAGGTCTGCTGTCCTCTCCTTCTCTCCTTGAATCTAGGTTCTCTGGTTGTGGCCTAAGCTGGACATTTCCTCGTGGAAGAGGAGCATGCCTTAAGTCACACTGAGCTGATGGGGAAACACCTTGTAGCTGAGAGTGGAATCACAGGCAGAGGCAGAGAAAGATACCACATTCTATATGGGCATTAACGTAGTGGAAGTTTGCAGGGCAGGTAGTTACTGAAGGTTAAGTGCCAGGTATGGCACAGTAGGGGAGCGGTCTGGGGTGTCTGCAGAGACACATCTGGATCATACCCACAGCCACTGTGCTAAGAGGCTCTGACAGTCAAGGGTGTCAGGTAGGTGAGGCCCATTTTGACAGCAAAGGAGTTCTGAGAGGTGTGCTGTGCACAGGCAAGTAGAGCTGGGTGATCTCAGGCCTTTGCAGGACTGCAGCAAGAATTAATGGAAGAGACAGCATGCCCACAAGTATATTGCAAGACAGGAGGAGCGCTGTAGCATGGTACAGTATCATGAGGCTGCTCTCCATAGAACTTAAAAAATGTACTGTACATTTAGCTACTGATATCAGTCACTGCCTGGCTGTGGTGAAGATAAATATAATTGAAAGTCCTGTGCATTAATGGACATGAAGTTCTCCTAGAAGAGATCATTAGGCTTTCAGAAATATCTTCTGCTGGACTGGACTCATGCTGGATCAAAATCCATGGGTGAGCTTGTGCTCATTCCAACGTCCCGCATGCCTATCTTGCTGAGCTCATGCTAAGTTCTCTCTCCCACTGAGGCTGCATAAGACTGACCTTGAGAGCAGTTACCAGAACCATGCTCACATAACATTGTAGTCCTACCCTCAGAGTGCCCCAGAAGCAGATTCAAGTGGCTGGGATAGAGTCCTGAGACTCAGAAATGTCTTGTAAGACATGGCCTGGCAGATACAACCTCCATGTAGGTGACATTGTCCAGACTGCTTGACCATTGCTAAGGGACCCACTGACTTGGGCAGATGAGGCCTTCCAGGTGCATCACCTACCGGTGTCTGCTGGTGCAGTGGGTCTGTGTTGTCTCCGCTGCATAGCTCCTGCACTTCCTTGGCCATGATCCTTTAGTCTGTGCATAACATCTTTCCTGTCCAGACTCCCACCATATCTTTCCTAGAAAGAAAACAGCAGCAGAAAAGTCATCTTGTTGTGGTTTTGGCTGGAATAGAGTTAATTTCTTTTTGTAGTAGCTGGTATAGTGCTGTGTTTTGGATTTAGTATGTGAATACTGCTGATAATGCACTAATGTTTCAGTTGTTGCTAAGTAGTGGCTCACTCTAAATCAAGGACTTTTCAGCATCTGGCCAAAGGGATATTCCATACTCTAGAATGTCATACCCAGTACATAAACTGGTGGGAGTTGGCCAGAAGAGGCCAATACTTGGTCAGGGACTGGCATCAGTCAGAGGATGATGAGCCATTAAGCAATTGTACTGCACATAATTTCTTTTTCTGGAGTTTTATTCCTCTCTTTTTGTTATTTTCTTTTAAATAAATAGAAAATAATAATAAATATTATTATTATTACTACTACTATTTACTCTGTTTCAATTATTAATCTGTTCTTATCTCAACCCACAAGTTACCTTTTCCCTGATTCTTTACCTGCTCCCACCAACAGGAGGAGGAGTGATTGAGGGGCTGCATGGTACTTGGCTGCCAGCTGAGATTAAACCATGACACATATATATTCTGAGATGTATAAATGAGGGGATTTAAGAGTCGTTAGTAGGCAAGGAGTCAGGGGCAAGCTTCCACAGAAATAATTTTAGATGTCTGCTTCTAATAAAGTCCCTGTGCTCCAGTTCTGCAAATAATGACCTCACGGAAGAGGTCAGTTTAGATTGTTCTATTTTGGATTTTACTTCTTAGGAATTGAAAGCTGACTGTCCTCAGCTGTGTTTCACAGCTGCTGGGAAAAATGGTCCGAGAGGGGCTGTTTTGACCTTTGAGACTTTTGGAGAAAAACTAAGGTTGTTCTAACTCACGGATAATAAGCCATGCTTGCCAAGGAGACTTCAGCCAATCTGGAGTTATTATGAGCCAGTCCTGTCCACTCCTTGCTCTTCCTCTGTCCCATATGCTGGGAGAACATCAGAGGTGCTGATGCAGCTGACTGTATCCAAGGACTCACTAATTTACCTTTTCTTGGGCTTCTGCATAGTGTAAAGGACAGCAAGCAGGCCTATAAATCTAGTAGCCAAATTAGCCAAAGAAGAATGAGACAAAATAAAATTAGAAAAAAAAGTAGCCATATGACCACACATCTAAGTCATATCAACACAAATTGTCCCAGGCAGATGGGGAGAGTTAGGAAACATCCAGGAAGCAAGTTCTCTTTTGTTTGCACAGCTGAGAGATGCAGATTTTTGACAAAGTGACTGTTCACTTGCTACCAGGCAATAAAAGCCAACGTTTCATATGCCTGGGCTTAATGTTCCAGCCCCTTGTTCTTGGTAGTACCTGTTGCTGCTGCAGTATGGGAATAGGATGCTCTGCATATCTCTTTGCTGTAGAATGATCTTCTCCAGCTGCTCCTCCCATGTGGAATCCTTCCCGACCTATCCGTTCCACGCTCCCACCCTGCCTCTCCTGATTGAAGAAAGATCACAAAAGTGAGGTCAGGTTTTGCATCCTTGACTAAACCTGTGCAATCATTGCACACTGAGCACTATCACTACCCTCTACTCCGGAGGCTATTTCAAGTAAAAGACCCCACCCCTCTGAACAGAAGAACAAATCAGGAATGCTGTATTTTAGATCTTCGTCATAGCCACTCTCGATCTGAAGTCAGGGCAGTACTGGAGATGCTGGGCTGAAAACACAGCTAGTGATGTAAGGATCAGCACAGGAGCCAAGCTCTTTCTTGAAATACTGCCCTTAGACTTCATTTGTCTCTGCACTGAAATCTATATTACAATCATTTTATCATATGGCTGTAGCATCTAAAAATCTGAACTGTGAATAGAAACCCCACTGTGATGAGAGCTAAACATACCCTGCTATGCCCATCACCATAATAAATGACAGAGTTTGCCAAAGCAAACTTGAGTTCTGTTCTTTCATTTGCCTGTCTGCATCTTGGAGCAAATGCATCTCTTTCCCTTCCTGCTCATAGTCAGCCCAAACAGGTTGTTATACTGATGTACATGCATACAGTCTTTCTTTCCTTCCCCAGACACAGAGATTCATCTCTCTCTTACAGATCCCAGAGCCTCTATTCTAATACCTTACTAGTGCATTACTTTTATAGCTCTGTATAAATGGTCTAGAAAGAGACAACCACCCAGGTCCATTCTTCAGACTGAAAAATGTATCATCGCTCATTTTGAGCCAGCAAGAATGACCCACATGCAGCCTATAAAACTTTACTGCTGTAGTCAGCTGGTCATGTACTTTCTGCCTTGCCTCTACTTGCACATCCTGGTAATTTAATACCAGAGTCCATTTCCCAGTAAAGCAGGACTTTGGTTGCTGCAGTGACCAGGCATGTTCACTCCCAGTACAGGGAGTGCAATGTGGAGCAGCCTCTGCTATGTCATTTGCTTGTTCCCCTGGCACGAAACCAGCATTCATTGGACTGGGATTTCTCTGCCTTCTCCAACATCGACTATACTTTCCCTGAAGGCACATCTTGTTCCCAGATCTGCTATGTTCCTCTTGGTAGTACTTTCCAGTTCCTAACAGCCAGGTTAACTGCTCCAGGTTCTTCCCTCTGTTTCTCCACATTCCTTTTACTGTGTTTGCTTGGTAGAGAAGATGAACAATTCTTCTGAGCAGACAAACCTGCAGTTGTAGCTGGACTCTAGGTGCGTGCAAGGACACTAAGAAACCAGACTCAAACTCTTCTCAGTCACAATCCATCAGTCAGCTCTGTACCTGCCCTTAGAAAATCTAGGCATTTCAATAAAGTAAGTCCTGCTTCCCTTGGCACCTTAGAATTTCAGCTCCAAAGTCTTAGCACAGCTTTAGCAAAGCACCTCTATTCAGATTTGAAGAATCAAAAAATTCTGCTCAATTATACAACTCTACTTACCACTGAATACACTAAAAATGTGTGTCTCAGGCCCCACCAGTGTAGCGATGTGGCTGGGTTTCCAGGGACAGACTGTCCTCCTCCCCATCCTGAGACATTCTCATGGGATGAACTCCTTCCACAGAAAGGTTTCTGACTGAGAAACTCCTAAGGACAGTTTGTATTTACCTTTTCTTCTTGGCTATTGTCCCTTAGGAAGATCTGCTTCTGCCTGGAGATGGAAGTTGTCTTGTAGTAGTCCACCAGCTTGTTTAGCGAGTGGAATTTCTCTGTCCACAAGTAATAGCTACCCTTTGAATCCCTCATCACTTTGAAGTGTTGCACATCATCTTCATGCCTGGATCCCAATGGAAAAGAGATCATCAAGTGGATTGCAGTTTTACCTTTTTTGAAAAAGTCTTTTTCAGAAGGGTATCAAAACTTCTTGTTTGGCCAAATCGAGACTTCTGGAAAGTCATGCAATGGCAGTCCTTGTGCGTACTGGATCCAATTGTGGCTCTATTTCAAAAGACTCATCGATTTGCAAACATAGAGTGCCCCAGGGCTGCCCAGTCACAAAGCACTATCAGAACAAAGCACAGGATTTTAAACCCTCTCTATTGAAATAAAGGTCACAGAAGCTTCCAGGTGAAAAAGTGCAGTTGTAGTCTACCCAACAGCCTCTTCAGGTCCTATTAACATCCAGCCTGCATTGACTATAAGACCTGTATTACACCTTTACACACCATGGGGATTACAACTACATGCAGACACAATCATGTGAAGCCATACACTAAGCTTTAAAATGGTATGAAATCTAGTGTAACATCATTACTACAGGTCATTCTCCCTATCCAAAAAATAATTAAAAAAAAAAAAAAGTAATTTTCCAATGCTGCTACAAGTCAAATTAACAACCTCAACCTTCTGCTCCTTAATTCCCCTGCACCTCCTCCCCTCCTCTCACATCTTGTTGATGGTACGATTCCTCTTTGCACCAGATGGGATCTGGTTTTGGTACCCTCCTCCTTGCTCTGTTCAACCCCAGGCACTCAAAACCCTTCTCAGAGGCTACATCTGCACAAATAAACTAAATGGGGACAAACACAGACTGAATGCTACCCTTGACTGCTACAATCCCAAGATGCTGAACTGTTAGCATGGTTGTGGTATAAATGGAAAAGCTCTCCCTTAGATAGTGCTGGGCCATGGTTAGAAAGAACAGGCCAGGAACTGTTCACAGGGAACTGCTTGAATAGAGCTCTTCTGTTTGGTGGGGTGAAGAGGGCATAGCCATACAGATCTGACCTCTGCCACACTGCCTGACTTCAGGGCCAGAGAAAGAGCCTGACTGTACTTGATATGTTGGTGTTAATTGGTGCAAATGTAACCAGAATGTTTTCCGGCACTCCTCCTGGATATTTTCTGAACTGCCTGAATCAGCAAGTGCACACTACTTGGAAAAGACATTGTTAATTGTGACTCGAATTTAAAACTGGTTATCAGCTATTTTACTGAAAATTGGGAAACCAGACATCATTTAAGAGCTCTGCTTAGAAGCAAAAGTGCTGAGAACCACCGGGCTACAGTAAGTTGCTGAAATGCAGCTGGGCTGCAAGCAATGTAAAACAATTCCTTGTCCAATGTCTGTTTAGTGACCTGTTGGAAATAAATTAACAAGGTAATAGTAATCTCCTAATAGGTAGTAGTTGAATTCTTGGATTTGGTAACCAGAGCTGTCAGGGAATTAAAACAGATGGAAGACACATGGTAAGCACTGTGGGAGACTTTCCCTGTACCACTCTGCTTTGCTGTAGCTCTTTCAGAGAAGGAGGTCACCAGGGGATGTAGCTTTGGAATGGGGCATTCACTGTGTCACTTGAAAAGAGGCAAAAACATTTGGGAATCAGATGCTTAATTTGTTGTCATTCACAGCAGCACTACCAGTGACTGTCAGCATGAAAACTTCTCAAGAGGCTACAACACATTAGGAATCCTTATGTGAGGAGGCTAGGGACACCATTAAACAAGGAAAAGAAGCAGGAATATGCTGTGTGAAGCAGATACCTGACAGAGATGGAAAAGTCACCATGAGAGTTCTGACTGGCTCGGACAATGAAGCAGCCAACTCCTTTGCTCATGAGAAAGTGCTCTGCTTCATGGCGGGAAATCTTCTCATCAAACCACCTGCCAAGTGGGAAAAATCATGGAGATGTGAATAAGAATGTAAATTAAGGTGAGGAATAAAAAAGTTGAGGGTAGGGAGAATGTGAATAAGCAGGGTGGAGGGAAGGAAACAAAAGGATCAGAGGAACCCACATGGCTACTCCCAGTGGCCATGTATATGCTGAGGTACAGGGGTTTCATGAATGCAGACCATTTTCTTTGAGAAGTAAAAGCATGTACATAAAAAGAGAACAATATAAGCTTTGGTCTGCCAAGAAGCAACACTCAGCTGAAACTGTAATTACAGACACAGTACAATAAGGTGTTAGTCAAAGAAATTTTAAATTACAAATGTGCATATATGCATATATACACACATAATTCTCAGACATATACATCAAATTGCTTTTTGGCAAACTGACTGAAAATTACTGGGCTGCGATGGATATATTGCATGGAACACACATAAATTTTTAGCAGAAGCAAGCCATGAAAGTTTTAGTACTAATAAATTGGTTCCTGCAAGAGCTACAATACCACAAAATCACAGATGCGCAGAATATGTAAGCACACTTAAGCAAATTTAGCTAGTCAAAACAAACAACAGCATAAGGCATTGGACTAATAATGAGAAAGTTACCACGAATAGTAAAACAATACAATGTCAGTAGAAATTTTTCAGTAGAGAAACAGAAAATCACATACATTTACATATGTCCACTCCATAGCTAATAAGATCTACAATCTGAAGTCTTTGACTTTACTTAATACTTAATTGCCTGTTTTGCATTAAAATTAAGGAGTGTTAATCTCCGAACACCTGTCATTTTCACTTTGGAGTTCCTTATTATCATCATCACAATTTACCTATGTATCATTAGCAAAGAAAAATCAGACTTGATGAGCCTTGATAACCAGTCTCAATGATTACTTAACAAGAAAAATATGGGCAAAAACAATTCATCAAAAATAGGTGGCAGCTTTCTTTCCTACGTCTAGTTCTGTCATCTGGCCTGAACTGCTTCAAAGGACAGACCTGGCGCTTAGAAAAGTGTCAAAGTGGAAATATTTCTTCGCAGCTCTTGCACAGAGAAAGCAACATGAGAAAAATGTGTGTGAAGAAAGAAGCTGCCAGAGCTCCTGAGTGATGGCACAGCTCTGTGAAAGAGCAAACAAGAACGACTGACTGGAAGATCTCATCCCCCTGAGGCCCAAAAGTACAAGCCCGTATCTGCACAGCAAACTAATAATGTCCTTCTGCTCAGCCAAGCAGGTTGGCTTATGTCCAAAAAGGCCAGTAAGTGCCACCTCCAAAGGGGACAGAGGCACTTATTTGTAGCCTCAGAATCCCTGTGTGCTCCCAGTATGACTGCTCAGGGCACCAGCACATGACAGCCATGAGTACTGGGCTTGGTGCATGCTCTGCCCGTTCACCTCTGAAACACTGCAGCACTTCTGAAAACAGAGGAAAATGAGAGGTGCCTCTGGGAGCATTTCTCCTAACCGAAAGGTTGTAAAAATCCCATGCACTGTCATATTTATGGCACAGGGCTGAAGAGCACACTTAGCATGCATTCCAACACACATCAGTCCTTTCTGAAAGTGCAGTGCCATCTCCTCAGCGGGAAGAGAGAAACGCAGGTACGCCTGTGCTCTGACAGATCTGTTTGTGTGTGTGCGTGTGTGAGAGAGGGAGAGTGAGCAGGGCGGCACGTCTGCTCTACCAGCTCTGCCGATCGAGGACTAGCACCAGCTGGCAGAGCGGCGCAGCATTGCACCGACCCCTAGTGCACCGACAGAAACTCACAGGCCTTGGGCCCGGGGGGAAGGAATGCGGCGGCAGAGGGGTGGAAAGGGAATCAGCGTCGTTAAGAGTTGGAGAGGGAGGAAATTTTTTTATAATTCATTTTCAGAAAGACCTCTTGCTCTTCCTTTAGTGCTTAGCCTCTGTCTCTGTTCCCAAGACTTCACATCATGACAATTCTTCTCTCTGAGGACATCTAAATGTAGTTCCTGCCCCATCCCAGCATCCTCTGAGCAGCACTAACAAAAGAGTCGCTGGGGACTGACAGCGATCATCGAGATCCATTTAGCTCTGAAAGAACAGAGGATGCTTTGAGGTAGAAATACGCTGCACTGGCAGAACTGTGTGTAGCATTATGGCAATCCTTGCCAGCCCCAAGTGTAAGATGTTACACCCAGCACTTCCCCTGTCCTGTCCTCTGTGTGCGCACCAAAACATGCTCCTGACCGCACGCGGTGGAAATGTGCCATGGTGGTGACACCATTTCTGTCACACTTACGGGGGAACATGGAAATCAATGAAGTTCTTAGGAACGTAGCCCTCGTGACTTCTGAGCTCAGCCTTGTACCACTCTTCCTGGGAGCTCAAAATCTGCAATGGAGAAATGGATGGAATAAATGTGTCTCCTGAGAAAGGCAAAAGTAACCCAAATTCGGGCAGAAATCCAGAATGTCTTGTAAAAACAAAAGAAAATTATACACGTTCTCTACTCCCCACCCATGGTGCTACAACGTTACTGGCTGATGACCACTTCAGAGCAAGCAAGCAATAAAAAAACCTGAATCGAGTTGGAGAGATTGCTTGTTAGCTTCACCCCTTTTTCTGACTGCCTGTCCGGGTATCTCTGGTGCCTGTGAAATGGATAAATTCAGCTTTGAAAGACTTAATAGGGGTTTAAGTTATTCTCTGTGCTGCCTTTTATAGTTGGTACCAGGAAGAAGAAAATATCTGTGAAAACTGCTCTGACATATGGGTATGGAGGGATATGCAGCTGTATCTGTGTGCGTTATGACTGCACAGATGTTACCACATGCTCTCACCTGTCATTTCACAAGAGATTCTTCAGTGGGTTAAGTCTTCAGCTGCCCTGAGCTTTGCCAAGGTAGATAAAAGAAGGAAGCAAAAAGTATTTTCAAGACACTATTATACTAAGGAGATTGTAGGATAGCTGGAAGTGAGTTCACATCACACACTGAAGCAGCTTCAAGTGTGCTCACATTAACGTTAACGGTAATGGTCCCTAGAAACATCACTGCTGACCAGGGAGGGCCCAAACTCACCTGGCTGATGGCCCAAGGTACAGTCCTAAGCTAGAGGAGGGAGGACAGGAATACAACTGCATAGGGATTTTACTGCAAATGTTGTGGTCTTAGGTCTTTTGTTTGACATTTCCCAGGTCTCTGTATGAAACAGACCATGTTTCTGCTCTTTCTGGTTTTGGAGAAGGGCCTAAAAGCTTGAGCCATGACTGTTTGAAAGGAAAAAGCAAGTGGAAAAGACTTAATTTAAAATCTATTGTTAACAGTAATAATACTTACTTTTGAGCCAATCTCATGGTTTTGGGATCCTAAGGCACATTTTAACTGCTTTGTATTGGCAACAGGATGTTACTGTCTCTGGAGCCAATTCTTCATTGCCTTCCCTGCCATGTAGGCCTTTTTAAAATATTTGTTTTCAGAAAGTTAAGGAATAGAAAGCTGTGGAATTCTCTACTTGTATAGTCCTCATGCCTGGGCACTGGGTTAAGGATCTTTTTTCACTGCCGTGGCCAAACATAGGGGATGATAGCTACTTCCTGCTCATGCTTGGGCCAGGCTCTGTTGGAAGTGAGGTTTCCAGAAAGACACACCTGCTGTTTGCCACTGCAGAGCTGGCAGGTTTCTCTCAGTGTGTCATCCTCTCAGAGAATGATGTGTGTGTGTGGGTAAGAGGGTGGATTTCCTCCTGTCGCTACTGGTTGAGGGCCTCATGTTTCCTGTTTTGTAATCTCTACACCAATACTTCATCTTATCTCCTTTATAAATCAGCAGGCTGTTGCAGGCAGCACGAGGGGGCTCATGATGGGGTATGAATGTACGTGTGCCTATGCCAGAACAGAGTTGTTGTTACTCAGGCTGATTTATTGCTACTATGGCTTGGGTGGCTAAGGTGTTGTTTTGTTTACCTCAAGGACCTTAAAGTAAGAGGCAGTTTGATTTTTCTGATAGTGAATTCTCTATGACAACTAATAATAAAACTGGTGTGTAGTCTTGGCACTTTTATAAGAAGCTTCCAATATACTTTGAAAAAAAGCTCTAGCTTATAATGATTTTACAGGAAGATAAACTGAGGAAGAGAAAGTAAAGTGACCTGGCCAACACCATCACCCTAGATGGGGACTTGATGGAAGCCTCCTGAGAAAAAAGGCATCAGTAAAGGTCATGTGATAGTAGGGAGTGACTGGGGAAAAGTAAGTGTTTATCTGTGCTGAAGTAAGGCAGTGATTTCTCCAGAACCTTCTCACAGCTCTTTGGAAAGATTTGGTACTAATAATCTCTGGATGTTATCAACTTTGTCTAAGTGCCAGGAATTAAAAGGTCAATAAAATAAAAAATGGTGGTGATGGAAAAGGCAAGACTGAAACCCAGTATCTGATCATTAACTGGAATATCTATGACTGCACAGAGGGGTAGCAAAGGCTCCTTGCCAAACAAGGGCTTACATCCTACTGTTGTACATCATCCCTTTGGACAGTAAAGGAGTTAAGGCCTTAGAGAGGAGTAATACTTAGGCATTTTCAATGGAAACAGAATATCCGGGGCTGAGAAGTGGATAATTAATTAGGGTGAAACTTCAAGTGGCTTCATCTGTGGGACTTTGGTAAAGTTAACAAGAACTGTTTGATCATAACACATACAAATCAACTTTAAAGAGACTTCCAGAAGCTCTGTATTGTATATGATCAACCATTGCCCCATTGTTAAATTTCTGCAAGGGTGTATATAACATTATTAGACCAGGACCTCTTGAACTATTCCATTATGTGTGTAACAGTCTGTCTCATGGACTTTTCCTCTTCTATTTGCAATTGCCTAAAATCCCTACAGCATCTAACAATAATTACTAACAGTGAAAAAGTTAGATATAAATGCTATAATGGATAAGAGCTATATTTGAAACATTTTAAGGGCAGGAAATAAGGAAGACAGCAATCCCTCTGGACAGAACTGATCCTGCCTGCATTTGGACATAGTCATCATTATGTAGTCACTGAGGATGATTTATCTGGCCCACAAAAACAGACAGGACCCTCCAAATCTGTCACCAAAGATCTTGATCTGTGCCCCAGCAAAGGTACTTGCCCTTCCCTGCTGACTACTGGAGGACTGCAGGGCAACTAAATCCACAGTTTATGGACATAAAATCAAGAAAAGTTGACACATACTCAAGTGACCTGGGAATTGCTGTCCTATTGCAAACCCTACAGAAGAGGAGTATCCTGCATTTGCATCCTAGTTTATAGATGTGTCTTCATCTGTTTTGTCAAGGCAAATGGAAGACAAGAAAGACCTGGAAGCAGTCTCAGAAATGCTGCTTAGTCAAGCTGGGGACTGTACTTACCTTCAACATATCCCCAGCCTGGAAACTCAACTCGTCTTCTCCAGAAGCAGCGAAATCGAACTTGGCGATGGCTTCCATACTGTGTCTTGGGGGCAGAGAAGAAGAAATGTCAGATACTCATGAGCATCTAGGAATTACTGGGATTGTGGAGTCCAGCTCTGGAAGGCTGATAGGCAGTGCTGTGATTTCTATGTGAGGAAGCATGCACCAATTATGGGCAGCCATTAGTTACTAGATATGGAAAGACATTAGCACACAGAAGAGAGGGCATGGCTGAAGTCAGAAGCACAAATAACCAGTAGTGCATGCTTATTCCAACAAGTCTCTTTCTCTAGAGCAATCTCACAGGAAAAACATGTATAGACCAACTCTGTTACAGTTCCCAATAAAGCAAGTGACTGTCCTGCAACAAAAAAATGCATTTACTCCCTGCAGTGACCTACTCTTAGTCTCAAGAGTGGGTCAAACTGCAGACAAAACAGACAGGGCTGCAATAAGTACATTTTTTTTTTCCTTGGACAAGGGCCACAGTATGGAAGGTTGAAGGAGTCTTTTCTTTGTGATGGCTTTACATGGGTGACCACAACTTTCAGGTAGGAAAAAAGTGTTCGCAGAAAGGCTGTATCCCCTATTTTGAAGCAGGAAGAGAGTTAGCCTCCCTCAGTGTTGGTAACCCAGGAGCCTGGAAAGTACCAGACAGCCTGCAAACCAAAGCCTGCTTTTCAGCACCAGAGCAATGTAGCAGGGGAAGTGGCAAGATGAGCTTTGCTCCTTCACCACTTCCTGCTCGCATAACTCGGATGTACCCCAGCAGGACCATTTTTGTAACAAGAGTTACTGATTTCCCATGGCTGGGTCATTTATCCCACAGCCCAGTGGTGAGGCTGCCAGTGACGAGCCAAGGAATAGCCAGACAGTGCCACATTAAGCAAGGGCACTGCTGTCAGATGAGATGCTCCTGCAGCGCAGCTTGTGAAGACCATCAGACAGCTCCAATATAGAAATAATTTTTATGATTTCTAAGCTAAGTTCATCTGGGAACAAAGACCCTGAAGCCACAGGTTCCATCACCTAATCTCAATTCTCACAAAAACACCCAGTCTTTATGGCTTGAGAGGAAGTGTCAACTTGCCTGATCCAGAAAGTTCTAGAAAGACACTGTGTGAAAGACAAATGAAGGACCCTAATTAAGGTTAGCTATTCCTTATCTATTAGAACTGACACAAGATCCCCGATATATAAAGTGTTGATACTGAGCAAGCTCCAGAATTTTGCCACTTTAAAATGAAAAGGCTGCTGTAACGCTCCTTCTCGGCATTACATGCTGTAGTGTTCCTCCTTTGATACACAACCCAGGGATTGAACTACCTGTGTAACAAGGATCCAGGGCGCAGCTCTGATACAACTCAACTTAAACTGCTGAGAATGAGCCTGAAGAAAGCCTGCAGGGCAAAAGCTCTAGGACTGCACCATCATCAGCCCAGGGATTCCAGAGGAAAACCACCAACATGGGAAGATATAAAATGTCAGAGGGAAAACAAAACCATAGTTTAGTGGTACTCTCTAGCTGAGTTCCTGTCATGAATCATTTGGGTCACTGAGTTGAGCTGTCAGTGCCATCAGTCCTGATGAAGCTGTTGGCAGATGGCAACCATGGAGGTTGACTCTTCATTTCTGATTGATGCCTGCAAAGAATCTTTGGGTGCCTTTACACAGGTGAAGAGTATGCTAACGTGTAACGTTAGTAAATCCTAACTAGGTTCTGTGTGTGTTAACCGTATAAAGCAGTTATTTATTGGCTAAATTGTCTACTTCCTGCTTGCAGAGTCCCTTTGCACTTGGCTAAAGATCCCTGAAAAAAGTGAACCACAAAGGGGGCCCATAGGATCACTGGATATTAGTTCTGAGATTTGTTACAATCACTTCTAAATAAAAAAAAAAGATGTTTATATACTTCCTGGTGGATTCTGTTAGCACTCTCTTTTTTGCTGCTTATAGGCGAATTTATATCCATGTGATTGATAAGAGCTATGAAGTACCAAGGCAAATTTTTTGGCTGTCCACAGAGAGTTCTGCTTATTTAGCATGAATCTGTCCTAGAGCAATTGGGGTTGCTGCAGTGCCAGGGCCTCCTGTGTAGGTCTGAGCAGGCAGCTCAGCTGAGATCTGTTGTATGCCTGCTATTCCAACCTGCTGCCTTAGGCTTTCAATACACATCCCTGCTCACCTGTAACACCCTAAAGCACATTGGTGCTTTATTCTCAGGCTTCAGCTTTCCACCTATTCCAAACATTTTCACCCTCTATTCTCCCTGCTGACCTACTAATGCTCTTTAATTCTTACTTTTGATAGCTTTTGCAGATCAGGGTTAGCCTCTGTCTTACTCTATTCCAAGATATTTGTGTTACCCTGCAGGTGCAGCTCTGGCCTGATTTGAGAACTGTCCTCTATTCTTGCATAGACATTTTTGGAACTTCAGTCTGTAACCCCCCACAGGCAGTGTCAGCCCGGTTGTGTGCTAACAGAACATAGGCATATTAAATTGGAGGGAATTAACCCTTAAGGGAACTGGTTAAACAATGATACTCTTTCATGGAAGACAATTGAAGAAAAAGACTAAAGGAGAATTACTTTAATAAGGGCCGTTTTACAGTGTTTTATCTTGCAGTGGTGTCCTGCTACACAGAGATCAGAGCCAACAGTGCGGATGGATCCTGGAACTCCTAAGTGCAGACCATTAATCCCAGCTTGAGGAAAAGAACACACTTAAAAAAAACCAAAACTATTTAAATACAAATCCTGTCTTTGATTCTGTCCTTTAGGTACAGAAGAAGTAGTGGGGGTTCTCTCTGCAGGGGCAAGAGAATAGAAAACCTTTAATTTTTCAATAACCCGAATGTTAAATGTGCTATTGGAATGTGGCCCCCTCCAAAGGAGAAGAGTTTGTGAAACAGTTAAAATCTCCCCTCTCACTTCCTTTTCAGTTTCAGCAATCCCAGCCTCAGGGAGAGACCAGGAGACAGATACCTCTTCAAACAATCTAATACATGGATTAAATGTGCCTTTCATTGCCAGCGGCTGGATTTAGAACTGGCTCAAACACCATCCAACTGTGTTGGCTGTGTTGATAAATCAGCAATGCAGCAATGCTGTGCTCTTAAGCTCTTCCCCCACCAACTACTAAAGCAACACTAGCCAATAATCCTGTCTTTGAACTTCAGCCTACCACTTTTCAGCACCTGAACTTCAAACCAGTTCTGCTTTTCTGATCCTGTTCCTCCCTCCATCTGTAACTTGAGAATCCCCACTCCACATGGGTCAGTGCTGGGCCCTCATGAAAATTCCCCACCAGGAGCCCATTCTTTCCCCCTCTGCATGCATGTGATTCCAAGTATCACCCCACAACACAGACAGACTGGAACTTTTTCACTATTATCGTAACTTACATTTCCCAAGCGCCTTTTATCCCAAATTCTACTTTTAACTGCGTGGTGCAACTCCTTTAATCTTTTGATAGCCAAGGAAAATTTTAGACTGTGCATAATGTTCTCTGTGAAAATCACCTTTGTAGAGAGTTTAGCATGAAACGATGTTCAAAGAGGGATTTTTCAGTTCCGAGTGTGAGTTGACCAGTACCCTTCATTTTGTGCTGGCTTTCTGCACGCAGGTGAATTTTCTCCATGGTTCACCTTTGTAACAGGGTGGTTCCAAGAGACAGAAGGCTACAGCAGTTCTGTGGGACTGGTGCAACAGAAGGTTCACAAAATGAAAAGTAAAAAGCAGCATGGCTTTCACAGCACAAGGTAGGAAAGGCGGAGCGCCGTTCCCTGAGCAAGAACATCAGTGTCTCTGTTGGAAAGTGCCAAGGCCTAAAACATGTCAGCAAGCAATACAGCCTGGCAGCAGAGTCCCAAAGAGTTTAGCACTGTTGCCCTACACCATGTTGGTTCCAAATTCAGCAGTAACAATGCCAGGGAAGGTCACCACCTACGAAGAGTTTATCACTCAGGGCCTGCCCAGCTTCCGCCTTCCCCAATCTCACCTACTTACATCAGAAGGAGAGCAAAATTACAACAATGCACTCGCTTAATGGAACCATATGAAAAAAAAAAAAGTTTATACTTGTATGCCTGTAGCATAAAAAAATTGCACACATCTTCAGCCTGATGCTTCATCCAGTGAGGTTTTGCACCAAGATATATATAGCACGAGCTACTGTGTCTTTTTTCAGCTCTGCAAGAAGAACCTATTGGACCAATGAGCAACTGGGGACAGGATTAAACCATGAACATCTGTACAGAAACTCCAGAAGACATTTCAGCAGAAACAATGGAGAAGGGACTTGTAATCTAGAGGAGCTGTTGCAGATAACAGCTTTGTTTTCAGCAGCTAAGCCACATACAAGTGGCATGGGAATATTTAGCTCCAAAAACACGAACCTCTTGCTACGGAGTTAATGGCGCAGCTTCACTGACTGTCAGTGATAAGAGGGTAAAATTTATAAGGGAGAACAAGTCACTAAAACACTCAGAAATGATGCATTTAAGCCTTGGCTATTCTGCCTCCCAGAGCAATGCACAACATTTTGGTTGATCTTGTGTACAAATAAAATAAGCCTCCTAGGAACTGGATTCACAGAACAAACAAACTTTCAGGACTCTATAACCGACAGCAGTTGGTAAGAAATATTCCAAACTAGGATGGTGCTTAATCTCCCTAGGGAACCCACGTCTTCTCTGCTGCTTCCCATCATGGCAGAGTAGAGTTGTGCAGCAACATGGGAAGGTGGTACAACAACAGGCTCAAAGAAAGGAGCACATGATACAGTACCACAGGACACTGTGACAGTATAAAATCCCAAATCTTTGCTGTGCTTTAAGGGTAGGTGTGGGGGCCCTGGGGTCATGGAGACACACCTCATTCTGTTTGCCTACCTCCTCCCTCAGATTCCAGCTGGTCAGATTTGGCAGAGGGATTTGTCCTGCAAAAGCACTGCCCTCTTGTAAAAGCCAATAAACAGGATGGCCTTGGGATCCCAGGCTGTGCCCCTACTGCCAGTACTTGACCTTTCCTTCCGAACCTCCCCTTCCTCCCCGGTACCATGTCCCAGCCAGAGCCCCCAGCCCAGTCTCAGCCCGTACCTCGCAGCCGCTCTCCTCTCTGTGGGCACTTGGCTCAGCCAGCTGGGCACAGCTCAGGCCCCTCCCTGCAGCCAGGGCAACGCATCGGAGACAGGCACACGTGTGCCCACAGCGACAGGCATGGGGGATAGAGCCACGGAATTGTGTCTGTCACGGGGCAGAGCGGGGCAGGGACATCCCGGTGCCGAACATCAGGAATATTTAGTACCCTGCGCATCTGAAATGGTGGTGCCAGTTCAAAAGGAGCTTCCCCTGGCTGCTGCTTCATCCCAGGGTGGTTTAACAGTTGAATAAAGGTCAAAAAGTGCAAGTTCTACCCAAATAAGGAAAACAGAACTGAGCACAGGTCTGCTAAGTTACCTGAGAAACCATAACTATGTTGAAAAGCATATCTTGAGGAACAAGTAGCTAAAGACATAAAAACATGTAATAAATTCATTTTCAAAGACAACAGAAGCAGGAAGCCTGCCAGAGTGTCTCTGTAGGGCTGACGAATGATTGAGATGTAAAAAGAATGCTCAAATAAGATAAGGATGAAGCACTAAAACTAAATTAATTCTCTGCAGCATCTACCCTAGGGATATAAGGAAGTCCCCACACCAGAGTTTTCTTTGTAGAGGAAAGCCAGGAGAAAAATTTCAAGATGAAAAACTGGAATAAAAGACTTTAGGAAAAAAAACCATAAACAAACAAGAGTAAATTCAAGGATATGATATTTTAGAAATCTTGACTGAAATCCAAACTGAACATGAAATAATAAAGGCTGAGCAATTAAACTGTGGCATACCATGCTAGACTTGACTAAGCCTCGGTACTAGGAAAAAGCAAACCCAATGGCAATGTTTGCGATGTGTTTTGAGGGAATGCAAGGTGCAAGTCTGACTTCTGTGGGCCTGAAATGTGTAAAAAGATTAATGATGAAAAGAATTACTGGCCCTAAGAGAGAAATAACATATCAATTCCTCCTTACATAGTTTTGTAGAAAGAACTCATAAGGCAGAAATCTAGGTTCTTTGAAGGAGCTGATGAACATGTGGATATACGTGGTCACTTGATATAAAACTTGCATTTCTGCATCATTTTTGATGGAGTCTTTCATCAAAGACTCTTTAAAAAGCCTCCTAAACTTTCAAAGAATAAGAGGAAATCCTCTATAATTCCTATAGAGGATTAACAACTGATTAAAAATTAGGAAAACTTTGAAGGTGCTTTTCAAAATACTCATAAATGATCTGGAAAACACGAAGTGACAAAACTTACTGATGAGAAAAAAATCCAGAGTAATACAAATTAAAACTGATCACAAAGCCTTGCAGACAGTTTTAAAAATACTGCTGAAGAGCAAGATGAATCTCAGTGTTGATGGCTGCAAAATCAATGGACATGGGACAAAACAAGTGTGTAACTATGTGAACACAGCAATGAACTTAAGTTAGCAATTACCACCCAGGAAAGACACCTTTGAGATGCTGTTTGAGTTCTACCAAAGTGTCAGCTGAGTGGAAGTAAAAAAGGCAGGTTAGGAACTGTCTGGAAAGTGATAGAAAACAAACCAGAAGGCAACATGATGCCACTGTACAAGTCCCTGGAGTACTTGCTTAAATATTTGTAACTTGAATACAGCAGCTAGTTCTTGTCCCTCCATCTCAAATGCAGAGACAGGTAACATTAAAAGTAGCAGATAGAAAGCAAGTAAAGATGACTGAAGGAATGGGATGTTTCTGGACAAGGAAGGACCAAATCAAAGACTGGGATCCTTCGCCCTTAAAAAAAGTTGTCGGCGGGATAAATGCAAAACAATGTCGGAAATAATGAGAATCGTGGAAAAGGTAAACAGGAAATTTTTATCCATCATTTCTCATAATATAAGCGCCTGGAGTTCATTCCAAGAGTGTCAGAATCTGGGAGGCCATAGGGAAATAAGCTGTGACATGTACTTGTCTTGTTCTCACTCTCCTTCCCCAAACAGCTGTGCTGGGTACAGCATCAAGGACTGTGAGTAACTTTAACCTGACCCAACTAATCCCTTGGAGCTGCGGCACTCCACCAAAAACCACCACAACGTGCTAGTCCAAGAGGACTGGTCCAGCAGCAGGCTGGTAGGTGGTAGTCCCTACACACACAGAGCCTTTTGGGAAGGCAGTAATCTCACTGGAATATCTGTAAGATTAAACCAGGATTAATGTGAAAATTATGAAGCATTCAGACCAGTCAGGGGTAGATACAATGAAAACTCCCTCTGAACTGGATAATCTTGAAGATATTTGCTGAAAAAATATACAGGTTCAGAAGGCAGGGGGCTAAAGGAAGAGTACAGCAGTTAACACTTGCCATGTTGTGAAAAATTTTACATGTAGACATCAATACATGAGAAATAGAAATTTCCATACAGGAAGGTGGGACACCAGTCTGCATGGTTTAAGACTTGGGTTTAAGCTCTGTGCTTTTTTGTGGTCTGTGAACGGCATGACAGATTGCATTACGTTACACAGTGGAGCGACCTAATTTCTCTGTTTTCTACTGTGATGTGATCTAATGGGCCCCCCAGCAAGAATGCTGCTGGTGACTTGTCACTCATGCTTGCTGCCTGACAATGTCACAAAACGCTGCATGGATTCCCGTTATGTATCCAGAACTATTGCATTATAATATTAAATCTAATAAATGTCAAGCCATAAGAGATGTGGCTTTCTATACTATAAACAAAACACTCAATGCTGGCAAGCTCTCAACACTGAGAAAGGATAGGAAATAGGATAGAATAGGAAATAACTCTCTTTTCTTTCTTCTTCATTTCTGTATATTCCTTCTCTGTCACGTTTACGGTAACACATTAACCTCTTCACCTTGTGGAATATATCCATCACAGATATGTTGAAAAAAATGAAGAAACATACAGATACTTCAACTGTAAGTAATGGGAGCAAACCTAATGGGAAGGACATCAGACTCATGTTATCCGTGTTTTAGCCAATCTCTATTAGACAACTGCAGCCCAGGCAGACAGGTTATTCCACAACTACATGCTGCAGACTTCTTTGTCATTATCTACTACTGACACAATCCAGACAGGATGGCCAAACCCTGGCTATAATACAGTTTGAGAAGACCTGGATTTAAAAAGCTTGATGCAGATAAACTTACACCTGCTTTTGCACTTAGGTGAGTGATCCAAAATAGATGATTCTGCAAACATGTCTGAAAACAGCCTAAGAACATTCTGTCTCACAAAAATCTTAGTAATTTCTTGCTGGCCTGAAATTTTCAAGGAAAGAATCCTTTTACAAGACGCTTAATCACTTTTGTTTCTATTTGGGAAGTATGTGGGCAGCCAGAAAGAAAACCAAAGGGAAAAGAAAAAGCAAAGGAAAAGGAAAAAAGGTAATTTCCAATAAAACATATACATCAAATATTTTGTCTACTCTGAATTGAGTTGATAATATATGAAGAATTAAGTGGCCAGGTTTTGTTACCCTCAAGACAAACTGCTTCCCCGTGTTCTTAGTTCGCCTCCAGAAAGTAACACTATCAACAAGTGAAACAAAAGTCAAAGTGTGGAAACGAGGGAGATTTCAATTGTTGTAAGTAATTGTAAGTGATAACTCAAGCATGTGTGGAATTGGGAGCATCAGGACTGTAAATCCACATAAAGCTGAACATTATGAATGGAAGCTGTCTAGTCTTTCCCAGTCTCCCATCCATTCCTGTTCCCGCATTCAGATATGCTGCACACAGAGCAATTCATCCTCTCACAAATTTGCTCTCTGCAAACAGCTGCTCAGGCTGTCCACAGTGACAGGTCATTAGTGGGCAGTTATTTTTTTCAGGACTGAGTGCACAGAAGTGGCAGTGCTATAAAAGCTTCCCTGCAGAGCTCCATGAACTGAGCTGGGAAGAGCTCTTTCCCTATTTGCTGTGCTTCCTGTTAGCAAAAATTGTCTTGAAATCTCTGTGTCTCGTTGCTCACCTGCAAAATCCCTCTCTGATCATGTCCTAGGAGTCTCAAAAAGCTCAGTCATCAGCATCAGTTGCAAAGCTATTGCTATTCTAGTGCTGATCTTGTTACCATCACCCTCACAAGTCACATTCAGTTTAGCTGATGTGACTACAGCCTACCGTGCTTTCACAAGTGGTACAATTATTTCAATTAAAGGTGTGAAGCCAATTCTTTTACAGTAATAAGCCTTACCTGTAAGAGTACTGTTCTAATTCTATGGCGGTGTATCCACCAGGAGAGTGTATGACTTAACTGCCTGGTCTCATCCATGCAGCATTTATTGCAAAGAGATGTGGCTTTAATCTTGAAAAACAGTGTTAATTTGCTACTTAATTCATACAACACTTCCCATCATTCTGTGAATTATCTCCAAAGATACCCTCTACCATTTCAGCTGAGGAGCATCTCTGCACTTCTGAGAGATTTTTCTTTGGAAGTTTATGGTTATGATGCTCTACTTTCTTATTCTAAAGAAGTACTGCCAAACTTAATATTTAATATTTTCCTGAAATCCTTCCAAACCTGCCAACTTTTTCTTCTATGTACGCCATAATTCCTGCTACTGAATTATTAGCGTCTCTCTAGCAGCTTCTTGATTCTAACCAGTCAGGTTCTCTACCTTCTGCATTTGTATGGTGATTACACTGAGCCAGTTTTTTGTCGTCCCAAGATTATAATTTTGACAGCAATTACAAGACCACAAGAATTCAACTGTCACAGAACCGACTGGAGTACCAGAGCAGGAAGCAGTAGATTACAACAGAGAGGGAAGTTTGACTTACTTTTCTCCACTACCAAATAATTCTTCTGTATTTCCACAGATTTTCTTTAACTGCAGCACTACTGCCCAAGAGTCCAGACAGGAACAACTGCCTTATAGCTTCTGTGTTGCCAGCTGCTCTGAGTACACATAGCCAAAGCATGCCTACTGTGCTCTGTAGTGTTCCATGGCAGAGTTTCCAGGCTCATGTACTGGATTTCAAGGATTGGCTCCTGGGGCCAAAAATTATCCAGCTCAAGGTCAAGGAGGCCTCTGTTCACCACACAGAAGTTTGTACTTTTCACTTGGAAATCTGCATAAATCTGCAAGCCCAAAGGTGGCTGGAGGCCGCAGAACAAGATGAACAGAATATGTTCCTCATAACAGCACATTTTTCAAGCCTGTCCTACATTTATCTTATCTAAGAGCAAAAAAGGGCCAGTCACTCAGGCAAAAGACCATAGATCATGTAGCCTCTGCTATGGAGCCTTCCATCAGCAGGACTAATTTCTGATCTTCCTCACTGTTGAGAGAAGTCTAAGAAAACTTTATTCTCCTTGCTAGTCTCTTGGGAGTGAAATTTTTCTTATCTTTGCTGGTCTCTTTCAGAGACTCTTAAGTGTTAATGAGTTGATTTCCATCACCATCTGTGAACTATGCTAAGTTACAACAGCAGCATATTTGGCACATCTTACTATATAATACTTTGTGCTAATTTTTCTTTACAGTGTTTTTCTCTTAAAGCACAGGAGCCCTGCTACTAATTAAAAATAAGGAACGTCTTCCCAGTGTTTACAATCTATTACCATCCCCTCTGAACACCAACAAGTACCAAAGTAAGTCCTAGAAGCTGTTTCGATGGTACCCTGTGCATCCCTGAAAGATAAACATGACAAGTTTATCAGAGGTCTAGGCTATTACGATGATGGCTAATTTTGAAGTAACACTTAAAATGTGAGCTACAGATAAGCTAAGCAGGGATGATATCAAGCCAAATCAATGTGCATTGCATGAGCTGCTGATTTTCTTGTTTGCTGCATGTAAAGACAGCAGATGAAGAAAAGAAGGGAGAAAAAGAAAAAGAGACTCTGCTTCAGTGATTTGAATCCAGTGCTGGAGTGTTCAACAAAACACTCCTTTTCAGGATTTAAATTTTCCTTTGATGAGCACCTTTTGACTAAGTGGGATTTGCAAAGCTTCCATTTGAAGCTAGAGAAAAGTAATCTCACTCTTTATTTCTTCCCCCTCCCTGCACTACACCCCTCTAATCATGATTAATATATCTAAACACACCTGATTAAGCCAGACAGATGATGGGCCTCTAATCTGAATTGATCAGGGCTCTGGAGCTGCCAAAGTGAACCTGCTGTCTCTCTATCAGACAGAGCAATAAGGGGTCGGTAATGCAGCCCCATTAACTACTTCCTACAGAATGAATTTTCCCTGACTGCTCCTTAAGAGCAGACACTTGAGGAATGATGCCTGATGGGAAGTTGCTTTGAATTGTTTCTTTTAGCACAACTGTCAAGCAGCTCCTCCTCAAGCCCTACAGACAAACAACTGAAGTAGGAAAAATGTAGCCACTTCCTTCTATGCTACTTTCTTTTAAATCTCCTCATACCTTATCTTGCTAACTGCATCTCAATTTTTCTCATCTTTTCTTGGTAAGCTTCAGCACTGACTGATCTATGGTGCACTGCAAGTGTGTGGTTATCAGAAAACCAACCCTGCTCCCACTGTGCCTGTGTGTATATGAGCAAGGGATCTGCTTCTGTGTACAGGCAGAGCTTGCACTTCATGAATTTGTAAAATTTAGGGCTGCAACAGACCACTATGATCAATACATCATGTCAATATACCAGTGAACTGCCTGCATCCAACATACTTGCACTAATGTTGAAGGGTCATTGAAGGATAAATGGATACAGGGCAGAAAAACAGCAAAATGTACACCTGTGAGTTTGTTCAGGTATGTACATACACCTGCTTTTATGTGGCTGCAGCCCTTTACAATCTTTATCCCCTGAGATCTACTTCCAATAAAAGACTACAGTCAAGAGGGATCAAGTGGGCATCAGGCCATGCCTGGGCTCTGCAATCCTGTGGCTACTTATCCTAAAACTGGTCTTTGATATAATTTCAAGTACCTTCAAAGCTTCTCTGAGTCACACCAGCTGTGACTAGCTCTGGGGAATTCTGATAGCTGCAAGTCAGATGGAGAATTATACTTCTCAAATCGATCATAGAAGAGACTGGGATGAAGAGTGATGATATATTTCAAGCATTTATGCTATCAGGGAGGACTTTTCAAAAGTCACTTCCAAAGCAAAAGAGTAAAAACAGAAACAAGAATCTGGTACTATCGGATTTGATTAAAAACAACCAACCACAGGCCCTAAAACCCACCTACAATTAGATATAGATATTCCAAGGTGCTTTCCTTGTATTTGCATTTCAAACTATGGAAAAGAATACTCAAGTTTTAATCATTTTCCAACTTTGACTGTCAGAAAGAGGATTCCAAAACCCAGAGTTTCCAGCATGATCTTTTGTAAATGTGAGCTATTGCACTGTAACTAAGAGCTAAGGAATTCTAGTGTTCATGCAGGTCTGCATACGAATGCACACTGGATATTCATGTGATTGTTAAATTCCCTTTGTTCATGAGCAGTCAGGCACTTTGCAATGTGAAATGGAAATCTAGGAAAAAAACCTGTAAATATTTGTGCTAAAACAGGAGCAAGTTCACCTTATGTCATTGGTTCATTTCTACAGCATTTATGAAACTCCTCTTTTCTACGTAAAAGCTGGAAGATGCAACAGGTATAATGTCGATATTTCTGGGCATAGCACAGCCTAGAGAATTCATTACATTAAGGCATTATTCCAGTCTAGTAAAAAAAGCTTTTAATCTTATATTAGACCCTGTATTGGAGCAGTACATTTGAGTGGGATATGGGAACAAAATGCTATGAAAATCTGGTAATATATACAGCTGGGTAAAAATTCCATGTTTCCAATCAGCTACTACGTGTTTCTCTGATAAGGCCAGCTGATAAAAAATTGTGTAAAATGGGAAGAAGAGCAAGACTGGTGATTAAACTGATATTTTCCTTTTTTTTTTTTTTTTTTTAAATTGTTGTAAGATTAGTCCTGCCATCACAGATATCTGTAAAATTTGGAACTCTAGTACTAAAATTAAATTGTGTGATTGTGTGCCAACAGATGACTTTGCACAAAGGTAAAACTACAGTTAGCTCAGTAAGAAAAATTAAAATTTCTTTGTCCTTTTAAACATAAACCCATTTTTTCCCAAATTTTCATCTGACTACAAAATTTGTGGGGTGAAATTTGCCTTGCCTGTTTTCCTTTGTATATTTTTCCTCTCGTACTTTTGTGAAAGAATGAAATACAAAAGTCTAGTTCAACATATATTTAGCTATGATATTGTAAACACGAACATGGGGACTCTAATTGCTTGGTTTTCATAGTCCTCTTATCTTGGACATGTTACACATAATTGCAGCTCGACCACCTTTGTTCTGAAAAGAGCTGACAAAGTGATACACATACAAAGCCTCACATTTAGGTAAGGACAGAGAAATTGAAAAGCTGCTAGTGGAATCTCAGTTGTGGTATAATGAGCACAGTTGTGATACCTTCATTGCATAATAGCCCCACTTGCATATTTACCTTTGGAGCCTCTTTGTTATATTAACTATATTTTTCTGCTTAATGGGTCTTCACAGCTCAACTTCCATTTAAACACAGAACCTCTTTTACAAGGTCTAAGTGCTACAAAACCTCCTTTCTATAAATTAGTCAGCCCATTTTCATCTGCATTTGGGAATGGTTCTGAGAGAGTTTTAAAAGAAATCAATTACAATAATTCGTACATAAAAAGATGCAACTGCAAGAGTCAATCCAACTTTTCTTCTCATTATAACGTGTGAATGCCAGCTTGTTACTATTCCTGGGGTTTTCTCTGCGCAGTGATTGTACCATTTTAAGTAGAAGTGTGGAACATATTTCATGTTTATCAATGCATAATATAATGTTCACTTGGATTATGATACCTCCGAAATTAAAGTGCAGCAGCAGTTCCTGAATGATTTAACGTGTAGACATTTTTACTCTGAATTAGGTACAACTCATTTTTTTTTATCTTAATCCAAAATTTAATTATATCAAATTGGAATGAGTTCTTATTATCTGGAATAAAAAGTGGATCGTACCATAGTGTAAGAATATTGGTTACTGAACTAACAGTTAGGCTGAAACCTAATTAGGCACAAAAATTTCCTTATAGGCAGATCTAGTCTGACATCCTACATTTTCCTTTCTCAGACCATAGGCACCATCATAGCAAGGAGGTTCATTGGAACCTCTCTGCATAACCCTTATACATCATGCAAAAATAGTCATGGTCCCAATCCTTCAGTGAGCAAGTAATCAATTGCTGCTCTGCAGCAGGGAGCCACACAGCCTTCAGACTACTCAATAGATTGCATATGGCAAAAAGGGAACACTGTGCAAAGAGTGTGAATGAGTCATTCGACATTTCAGGTTGACTGAAGTAATTCTGCTACATTTATTTCCAATCTTGATGTGCTATCCACATTTGCATATTAAGCAGGATGGGAAGAAAGAGGTTTAAATGATTTGCTACAACACATGCATGGAACACATCAGGCTGCACGTATGTGAGAACGAGAGATGACACGCGTGAGTGGACGAACGTGTGAAGTGCCTCTTGTACTTGCCTTCCTTCACGCAGGAGCAGGCATTGTACATGCAAACCTGAACACATCTCAGCAAAAGTTATGTTTCAACCCGTATTATCTCCAGGGAACTGAAAACAAAGGAAAGATGTTCATTGGCAGTATGCCTGAAGAGAGGAATTGAGGTCACATGAGCATACTTCAGGTGATGTGTGTTGTGTTCTCTTTGGAAAATACAAATCTGATCGAGCTGGTCTGTGTACACCAGAAGGGTAGGTGTGTGTGCTGTGTGTATGTGGGTGACAAGGAGCACCCAAGAGCATGAGCTGGTGTCAGCTGAAGCTGGAATTTACACATTTGTCAAGCAACATTAACAGTGAACCACCTACTTAAAGATTTCCACGGAAAGAATACGTGGCAACCTCTCAAAGTATTCCACTGTAGATGCCCCCCCCACTATTCTGTAAGTTATTGGTAGCACACTCTCCTCTTAACCTTGGGGAGAGACTACAGAATGGCCATTGTCTCTCTCAGTTTCCGTCTTTTTTGCTCAGTGACACAGTTTGCATACAAACCACTGAGGAGCGGTAGTTAAATCTCCAAGTAAAAGTGCTTTAATGAAAACAAAAGTGCACATTCACGACGTTTGTATTCGTATTAAGCCTTGTAAGCTTCATTATCTGAAAGCCTAAATGTTGGACCAAGTCACTGCAGATTATGCCCCATTAAGTAGCGAGTGCAATTCTGGTTCAAAAAGTTTGAAGAAAATGTAATCTTAGATTTCTTTAGCTGGCAGTTGCAGGCATATTATTGCAATTCCAATTTAACCATTTTGCTTGTGTTGGCTATGTACAGAAGAAAAATGGAAAGAGGTGAAAATTCAATTTTTACTAGTAAGTCCACATCAAGACACACTTCTTGAGGAAAAGGTCTAGCAAGCATGGGAACTTGTGATGCAATTAGGGTATACTCCACACCAAAGGCCTTTGTAAAAGCCATGAGGGTCTTGAGCAGCAGTAGGAACTCCAGATATGCTGAGGATAATCCTTAGTTTAGGTAATCCAGGCAGAGGCACAACAAGACCTACAACAGCTACAAACCAGTTCACAGATCCCCTGAGAACTGGCTTTGGTCCTACCAGCTTGCTTAAACACAAGAGTATGATTGTTTTACCTTGATTTTGTTCTAAGACAGAAGCGAATGTGTACATATTTAAAGAAGCCAGGTGTTACATTCAACATCACCTTATGGTCTGTGAGAGGAGGAAAATAAGCTATTTCTTCCACAACACAATAAAATATCATGCACAGTTGTTCCTTCAAGACATGCTCCAGAACACACTCTGCTAATATTAATGTTGTCTTCTAAGGATCATCTTATGAGGAAGAGTTGAAAGAAAAAAAAAAAGTCAGGGAATTGATATCTTATTTGTTGAACTCTCTGATATAGTCTGTTGGACTACTTATTGTGTTACATCTGTTCTCCTTGGCCTTTCAGTGTCTTTCCTATCCATAAGGCAAACCACTGGAAGCAAATGGTATTTTCAATACGGTGCTCTGTAACAAAAACCAGTGGGTCAGAACTGTCTATAGAATCCTACAATAAGTAGATTAAAAGGGATTTATAGTGATCCTGCAGTTCAAACCCCTACCCACAGCAGGGTTAATTTTGAAATCACACAAAATGAGAATATAACCTCATCTTTCTACAGTGACTACTTTAATGAAACACAAGTCTCATTCAGGCAATGATAAAAATCATACACATGCCTAGATTAAAGACATATGGAAATCATTTAGGTAGAAGACCTACATTAAATTATTTGAGATTTCCTTTCAATATGCATTCATAAGATGGTACTGACTGCAATGTTACACTGCAATTATAAAGCACATATTATCAAAACATACACTAAAAGGAGGCTATCATTACAATCTTTATTTCCTGAATTCTGTGTGCTGAAGACCCTCATTACACAGTTTCAGAAATCTGATTATTTGTAGATGGAATTTAGGAAACAATGCAGAAGAAGAAATGAGGGGAAAATTCCAAACTGGTAAAAATGGTTACTTTACTAGGCACACTGGAAAACACGTTTGAGGTACCTCATACAGCCTTCAAGGTGGTGTTCCTCTTCTAAATACTTAGAAAGTCTGCAGAAAAAAGTTTTGAGAGCCAGAAACTGTAGGAACTGTGCAACTCTTGTCCTTCAAGATGTATTTTGAACATGGCAAGGCTTTTCTCACAGGCTCTGTAGTGAGAAAACTGCCAGTGGCAGCAATTACTCGTCATAAGACTTAAACAAGGCCTATGCACCGCTACAAGGAGATTTATCCAAGCAAAACAGGGATTAATGTGATTACTTCCATGATGGATGAGATGAACTTTTCCAAAACTGAATACATCTAAGAACTTTATGAACACTGCAATTCTGCTTCCATATGAAAAAAAATCAAAACCTTATTATGCTCACCGCACTTCCATTTTCTGCTCCGGTCTCTATCAGTTTCTTGTATCTACTTTACTTGCATTCAGATTTAAGGACTACAATGTTCAGACTCATTACTCCTGCATATCATATCTTGCTATATTTGATTATGGTAGGCTGTCTCTTGTCTTGACAGATGAGCCTTGTTTTTTAGTTTATCTTTACAAAAACGATTATTTTTAATAAAGTGATCATCTTTGTAAAATAATCTAATCCACAAATATCTACAAACCATTCACTGAATTTTGGAATACTGTTTTCTTAATTCCTCTGTCTGATGGTGCTTGGACTTTGCCCATCTCTACAACACAGAAAGGAAAGCTGTAGATGCTCAGCCCTTCTGAAGCTTGAGTCAATGAAGCACCCAAGACTCCAGAGCAGAAGATGATGCATTCAAAACCACCTCCTAAAAATAACATGCCGGTATTTAGATTGAAAAGGAGAAGAACATTTCAAAAGAACATTCTGCTCAAAAGTTAAAAATTATTTCAAGCAAAAAAGTTAAACATACAAACAAAACTGTTCAAAACAGCAGTAATTCATTAGGAATATAACCCCTGCTCATTCCAAGAGATTCCCAATGCATTTCACAGATCACGAATTATATTCAGATACACTTTGTGTATCCGGTGTCCTGATAGACTCCATTGGAGAGTATACCCAGTGGAGATACAGAAGTACTAGACATGGACCACACTCTGCTGTATAGCTTCTCCCCGGTATGTTTTACAGAATTACAGCTGTTCCTTCGCCTTCACTTGCTAAAACTACCCAGAACTCTAATTAAGAAGCAATATTATGAGCTCTGGTGTTTTTTCCTGCACCCTGAAAATAACACTTCTCTGGACATGCCTGGTATGGCTTAGCTGAACCTGAAAGTCTGAATGTTAAAATATGATGGCTGTGTCTTTTGACCCCAGCTTTACCCTGGAGGGCACCTCTAGTTTGGCTGCTGCTTTCCCTGACTTTATTTATCCCTTCACCTAACAATGAAATCCATCCTCCGATGCTTTTCAGCAGTGCACAGCAGGTTAGGAGCAAAAGCAACAACTGCCCAATTAAAACTGAAATGTCAGATATTCAGAAGGCAAACTGTAATCAAACTGACCTGCTTGGGTTATCGGGGCAAGATGCCTTTAGGCTTATGCAATTAACTGAAGGATAATTGATGACCACAGGCAATCGACCTACAGATGTGGGTCTCATGTGCAAGAAATGTGCTTGGGCACATCATTCGGTATTGACTCAGAGAAAAGGGCTTGACTCCGTTTGAGTCACTAAAACCACCTCCTAAAGCACTGAGGTTTTCCTTAGAAATCTCCCTGAAATTACCAGCAGAAATCACAAAGTGCTTAGAAGACTCAAAACAGTGGCTACAAGTGTGCTACCATTCCCAGTATCTCTGTAAATTATGGTATGCAAGGAATGGTAAAATCTGTTCAGCTGGTTGTGGAGAGGAAAGGATCCATCAGATGAGGGTGGTGCCCTGATGACTTATTACTGTGAGAAAAGCAGGTGTGGGGAGTTTTAAGGCACTACCAAAGAGACAGAAATCAAGCCAGAAAAAAGGAATTTTTTTTTCTGGAGTACTGAAACAACTGCCCTGGCATATCACTACAAGAGCACCTCATCCAAACAAGCTCTTCATTTTTTCTGCCTTCTACTTTCCACTCTTCCTTTACCCCTCTCTTTAGAAAGAGATTGCTGAGGCCTGGGTTTTCTTCTGCTATGACTTTTCCTGCATCTCAAGATCTGATGTGTTTAGTTGGTTTTCTCTTTCCTTTTTTACATCAGGACAACTACTGCTCATTAAATTCCCAATGGCATTATTACCTAGCTGTTAGAGGTACACTTCCGAGGAGGCATATTGCATTTGCCACAGCTAGCTACAATGCCATGAAATCACCTGTGCCTTTTCTTCCCTGAGATTTCATATGGAACAATACACCTGGAGTAAACCACTGGACTATTAAACACTGCTTGGTTTTGGCAATGAAGGCATAACCCCTAGGAGTACAGAGCCTCCAATGTCAACAGTGTCTGAAAGTCAGTTGAAGCTTTTCTGTAAAAGAACTAATTAATAATAAAGCTCAGGATGCTTAAAAAACTGACTCTCAAAAGCCCTGGAGGTTTAAGAAAGTATTTCTAAACCCATTCCACAGTTGCAGCTAGTTATGAATGATTAATTTCTACAGACATCATCTTGCGCTTGCTTCAACCTTGTTTGCTCCAGTGACTTCAACAGTCATGGGGAACAGACAGAACAATGTTGAAAAGTAGTTAGAAAATAAAATTAATTAGTATGTACTATGGAGGTACCTGCCATGTCTGTGTACCTTCATCTGACCTGAGTTTTGAGCTTAAAATACAGATTCAGTGGTATTGCTATGTATGAAAGGCATGGCATACATTAAGAATTACAGCATTAACTGTATGGGCACATAATGGATTTCCTGAGATGTTACATGTAAATCTATTAATTAATTTACTAAGTAAAATTATTCTTAAATAGGGGTTCTTTAAGAAACCTGACACTTTGGATTTGATCTTTCATTTGTTTTGATAGCCACATTAATGGAATAATTAATCCAGATTTTTATTCTCCTTATCAATCACAGAAATCTTGTGTAGACAATACACAAAATTTTTTTTAAGGTTTTTAAATCTTTACAATACCTTTTATTAAAAGATTTCCCTTAAAAAAATTCTTGAAGCTTGATTTATTCTTTCAGATGATGCTACAGAGGAGCTTTCAAAACACCTGAACTGCCCATAGTTAGACTGGTCCTTTCAAAACGTTCATCACTTCACAGTGGGCTTCTGAGTAGACAGTAGAACCTCCACTACCTTTCAGCAGGAACAGCTGGCTTCACTTTGCTGGAAACAGAGAATGAGGAAACTCTCTGTGAGCAGCAGTGTCAGCCCCACTGAGAACTGCCTTGCTGGGATGGCATGGGAAAGGGAAAATACTTTCTTGAAGATCATTTAAAGTTAATGTGACAACACAAACATTCAGAGATTTTCATTATTGAATGGGCTCGTTAAAGCAAATGGAGAAGAGAGCATTAAACCTTTTAGGCACATAGTACAGGTGTCATTACTTGGGGTACAGGAAACAGCAATATATGCTATGTCAAACCAGCAGGTGAAGGATGCCAGTGCTGCACACGGCCTCTGCTGAAGGCTAATAATAATCATGTTATTGTGACACTGCTGATGTAATTTTTTGCAATGTAATATTGCCTATTGTTCATCCCCTTCTACATCCCCTGCTAAAAATGTAACAGCACTTGATGGCTTCAATGCATTAAGATTCACCTTCTGTCTAAGATGGGAAAGTATTTACAGACTAGATTCAGTTGTCTCTGAGAGCTGAGGAAATTGGGAGGGGTTTTTTTTGTTTTGATAGATTTAATCTCAGACATCTGTTACACTATTAGAATTATCAAGAAAGTGCAGTCCAAGCAGCATAATGACAAAATAGCTTGAAACTTGATAATACCACCTGAAACTGCAAACTAATCTCCCTGACAGGATTAGAAAACATTTCTTCCATCCCCATGTAGTGCTTGGTTCACAGAGGGTTCGGTCACCTTTCTCAGAATCAATATTTTTGACCACTACTAGAGAACTGGGTACTCAGTACACTGTACTGGGTGTGACAGACAGACTGATGTGGTACAGCAAGTGCCTTGTACAAACAGCAAGAGAGAAGCCTCCAGTGTCCTGGCTTTAGGCACTCTACACTTTGCATGAAAAGCAATTACTGGAGCCCAATCATGCACAGAGACAATTTCAGAAGGTGGTCCATATCCTAAGATAATCTCTGTTTAGATTGCAAGGTTATGGAGAGTTTCTTTTGTGCCAGAACTCAGTTGTATCTCAGAGTGCCTCTGACCTGGAAACATGATGTTATTTATGTAGCTAGATTTTAAAAATAAAAAAGGAATGCCATAGTTCCGAGGGTTTAAGTTTGTACTCTTTGAGTTACTGGTGGATTTTTTATGATGAGATAATAAAAATAATAATAAAAAAAAAAAACCTGGGGAACTGGAAAGGAAAGACTAGAGAATGTAAGGTATACAGTGCCTTGGGGGGAAAAAATGGCATGTTATTAGTACTGTGCACTGCTCTGAAAAGATAAAGCCATTTATGAAAAAAGACTGAGTTGGGAGAGAGAGGAAGGGTGGATTTTAGAGTTCCAAGAGAGGTGAAAAAGAATTTCTTCATGTGTTAGTACATGACATTCACTTAGGCATTCACCTAATTTTCTTTTACCCCATAATATTTTGCAGGACTGACCTCTGATTTTAGTGCCAGGATAACATGTCCATTCTTAGCAAGCTTATTTCTCAAAGATTAGTCCCTTATGTTTGGATATTATTTAAAAGGTATTTTAGCATGGTTCTCCAATTAGCAGAACAATTAAAAAAAAACAAAGAGAGGCTACAGGAAGAATTCAGACCCTTCCAAAACAATTTTTTTTCCATTCTCGTCTATCTGAAATACTTCTAGAAACAGTAGACAGCAACTATGTTTCAGAGAGAACATTCTGGGCAAAAGTCAAAAGAAAAGGAAGATACCCTTCCTCTCTACCCAGTGGGTCAAGTCCAATATCCCTGGGACAGTAGTGATCAAGTATCAGAAGCATATGAGCACAATATCAGCCCCCTAGGAGGGCTGTACCATGGGAATTTGTTTGTGTCTGGAACCATGGAAATTATACTACACACATTTGTTAGCCTAGCTGATGTCTCTACTAATTCTACTCATGTTTGTGCCAGTCTCTTTCCCTCCCCCTTTAAAAAAACACTCATTTGAAATCATATTTAAAATTAAATTATCACTATAAAATGCAAAAAGAAGTCAGCCTTGTTTAGTGGTGAGAAAAGTAGGAATCCATTTTCCAAGTCAGTTAAAGATTTGCTGCGCATTCCTGGGCAAGTCACTTTACCTCTCTATACTGCAGGACATACTAAAAAAGTGCAGTGCAGCCATACATGGAGATATTTCAATGGAATGGGGTGCCAAAACCCGTAATATTGCCTTCTCAGGGCAGCAGTTTATTTTTGCAGATTGTCAAGTTAGGCTGGTACAGCTTTAGTGCTTCTGTCATCTTGATGTCATCACACTCATGCATTTGGGCCTGATTATAAAGGAGAGCATTCACACTCACCTGTCTTAAAGGCTGGGCTGAATGCCCATCAACAGGCAAAAATGTCTACAGAAGTTAAGAAGAAAGGCTTGTGCAGGAAAGACAAAGTTACTGATGGTAATATACTTCCTTGCCTGCTGGCCAAATATACAAAGAATGGTGGAAAGCTAAGCTAAAAAGATGCCAAGGACTCCTTCAAGGGAGCTACAAAATAAAGATTTTTGAAAGATATCAAGGGACTATAACATTTGTACTGACAGGGATATGGCTGGTAGTCAATCTTGAGCTTTAGATCAAGCATGTTACCATCATTATATATTATATTATATATTGAATATTAGCAGTGAACATGGCAGTGCTGGGTTAATGGTCGGACAGTTTCAGGAGGTTTCTCCAACCTTAGTGATCCTATAATTCTATATAGCAATTTGAGGAGCTGAAAAAAGACAGAATAGGTACATTCTTCTGAGACCAAAACCAGGCTCTGGTGACAAGGAAGAAAGGTAGAAGAAATCAGGGCCTTATTATTTTATGAAAATATAAGCAAACTAAAATGAGCTCAAAAGACCCAGGTGTATCAACTCTTGGTAGCAATCAATACTACCTTAGTTGTCAAATGTGGCATTTTGTCAGCCACAGTGGGTAGGTTCTTCTAACTAATACCAGAAACTGAACTTGCCAGAGAGTATATTTATATTTATACTTATATTTATATTTATATTTATATTATATTTATATTATATTATTTATATTTATATTTATATTTATATTTATATTTATATTTATATTTATATTTATATTTATATTTACATTTATATTTATATTTACATTTACATTTATATATGTGCGTATATGTATATATATACACACATATACATGTACACACACACAGACATATATATCTTACAGCTCCACTAAGAGGAGAATTTCAAGTGAAAATACTGCTAAGGGAAGAAACATAGGGAAGAGAATGAAGATCATTTTCATTGTCTCAGACAATAAAAATAAACCAAAAGAGACTGCCTACAGCAGTAGTTCCAGATCTGTGGCTTAATAGCAACTTCTTGGCTGCTGAACATTGCAGACATTGCTTGTGGCTGAAGAGAGCTGCTGTCAAGGTGCCATACGATTGAGAAGGCAAAGTGTAACATGGTGCAGAGGACATTACAGCTGCACTGTTGGCCCTTGAATCAGCAAAAATGGAGGGCCTTGCTGTACGGTGCAAGAGTAAGTGTAATCATCCGGGGAAAAAAAAAGAAATTCCACATAACCAGGTAAAGGAAGATGTAGTTTGAGGAGGAAAGTGATGTCTCTTACTAGAGTAATGGCTATAACTTACAGAAACTAGACAAGCTTGCAGATCTGCTATATCTTACGCAAAATAAAGTAAGAAGGCGTAAGAGACCAGAGCAAACAGCCTACTTGAACAGCAGAGCCCTGTTTTTCTGAAAGTTGCCTGTTTTGCCCAGGCTGATCCATCAGTCTTAACAATTTTAGGAGATGTGTGCAGAAGGGTGTGGTAGAGATGAAAGTAAATCCGAAATCTAGACAACAAAACTAAGCTAAATTTAGCCATGTGAATTTCACAGTGCATATCCATCCATCTCCAGGTTATTCTGCTTTCCTGATAAAAACGGGAATGACAGTGCTTGTTTGTGCCTAATCTTATCTGTGGAATTGTCAAGTTTGAATGCAAGAATGAAATAGAAATAAACGTCACTAAATAGGAAAGCAAAGGGAAATGCTTCATTGCAAGAGCAATGCATTTGTTCACTGAGTCACTGCTAAGGAAACAGATTTCCTCCCTATCTGTTCTACAACTAATTTTGCCATCATATGATAGCCAGAGGTTTTGTCCTATTCAGCAACCTGGGAGCAGAGGCTAAAGCACAAGTTTCTCTCTTCCACTTTCATGCTGATGACTCGCACAGCTGGCTGCATCACCTATGGTCTTCCATGCCAAAACATAACTGGTAGGCAACTCTTCCCCATTCCAAAGCCCAGTTGCTCCTGCCATGCCCATTTACTAAAAGTTCAATTATTATTAAACCTTTTTTCACCAGACAATTATAAATGTGACAGGCTCTCCTTCTGCTGCTGAAGAGAGCTTAGATTATTTTTTTTCTAAGAAAATGTTGTACTGATCGGATGCTACTAAATCATGTCCTGGAGACTGATGTCCTTTTGCTCCTACAAGGCAAGTATTACGAACTCTATGCACACGAACACACTTGAAACACATGCAAGACCTTGCCATACACCTTACCATAGCACTCCAGTCTAAGGATGTGTCTTATAACAATATTTTCTGTTATGCTTACGATGCATCAAAAAGCTTTACAACAACATTAAAAAGCAATCGAGGAAAAATTACACTCATGTTTAACCCCTTGAAAAACCACTGCATTTCACAGAAGGCATAAGAGATCAGGAAAAACAGCTTACTTGAGCAGCAGAGCCCTAGTTTTGAGCAAAAAGAGGGTCAACAATACCAAATCTCCAGTTGCCAGAAGTGTTTTCCTTTCTAGGCATCTTGCCCCTTTCTGTATGATCACACTGGGTTTCTCAGAGACACAATAGTCTGATCTTTGCTAGAGCAACCTCAATTTTTCAGGGAAAACTGGTTATTTCTTTGCTTTGTGATTGTGACTAATAAAAAAAAAAAATTCCCATTCATTATTTTCTTTTCTCTGTTCCAATAAATACATTCCTCCTGAGAACAGTCCTGATCCCCCACTGACAAGGAGAAAAACCTGATGCACCTGCAGTGGAAAACACATTGAATCTTAAGCCTTGCAGATAAGCCCTTAATTGTTTAACTGTAGAAAATGCAATGCCAATTTAGCCAATGCAGCCGCCCGTAAAACTTCACAGCAAAAGAAGCAAGCACCCAAGAAGATCTATACCTTTGTAGCAGGTAGTTACACTCTGGTCTTTCAGGATCTGTGATGGGACAAAACAGTGGGGGAATGGCACGAGTCTCATAACAACCTGTCTTCAGCACAAATACTGAACACAGACCAAAGTCTGTGGAGCCATGTGGGACACGCAAACCTTCAGCCCAGCATCTCAGCCTCTCCCTCATGAAGTGCAGCCAATCAAGCTGGTCGAGTGCAAACCACAAACCAAGCAGGAACTCACAGTCACAGCAGCTTATTGAGCTGGGTATGGGACTCAGCTTAGTGTGGTTTTATTCTCTTACTGCAAGGGAAACTGCTTGAGAGCAGTTCCTCTGAATGCTACAGCTGTGTTGGGGCACCTCACAACTTGCTCAATGTTCAGTTATTTAATATATCTGTCTGGAAAGCACTGACCCCTTCAGATATTAGTAGAGATCCCCAAGAGCAAGCAATCACAGGTGTCCAAAAATTGTACCCTCCTCTCTATGATGGAGGGACAGCAGTGGCTGTAAGCCATCAGCATGTGAATTTGTGCAGTCCCTCTCCTGCCACACATCCCCTGTGATGTGACAGAGTCTATGAGTGTTTAGGCACAGTGCACCTGTAAGCTTGGAGGTCTGTAAGCAAATGCAGGCGAATGCAAGGATCATCTTGTGCCTGTGTAGGCACAGGCCCAGAGGAAGCTGATATGAGAGAGAAACCAGGATTTCACCACATTCTGCAATAAGTGTGAACCAGGGGGCTGTCTTCAAGCTGTGAGAAAAAGAGCTATAAAAATGTGATTCTTACAAGAACACAGAAAAGACACATTTGCTTATTTAGTTGTTGCATCAGTTTGGTTGCTACCAGGAGTGTATTGGGGTGGCCTCTGAACAGCAGTTTCCCTCCTATCTTTTCTTCTCTGCTCTCTGAGCTCCAGTCCCTTCTCCTGAAGGCAGGCTGAGGGCAGCCAGGGGTCAGCAGGGCCCCAGAAGGAGAAGAACCTTTGATGGTTGGAGAAATGATTGTTCCTGGAGAGCAGAAATCCGCCATAGGAAACGCCAGCCCTGGCCCTGGCCCTGGCCCTGCCTGGTGCGGTGCCTGCAGTCGTTAATATGAGGCATTGCAGAGGAAACCAAAAGGAGTTGACATCAAGTGAACTTTCCCCCTGCAGCCACCAGTCTAGGACCTCTTAAAATCGTAGCCTGAAAACATCATCTAAATTGTGGCGGGTAGCTGTAAGCTGTGAAAGGGCCATTTGCCACACCTGAAATAGATTCATAAATTACTGAGTTCCTGAGCCAATGAGATCCACATGGCTCTGCATTCTTGAAGCCACTTTTCTTTTTACCATTTCCTTGGATATGGTTCAGAGCCTGACCAAATGGTCTGTGCCTTTTCCAGCTTGTTGCTCAAAAGCAGCACAAAAACCTCCAAAACTCCTAATTTCTGTTGACTTTGTAGAACAAACAGCCAGGTTGCTGAGGTTCAATCTGTGTTCTTCAAAAGAGCACAGGTGTTACAAACTGAAATGGGCAAAACTTTATTGATAATATAGAACTATCTAAAATTGAAAAAAGTATATTTAATTAGATCTTCAAAATGTTCAAAAAGTTGCAGAGACCAATTAAGGTGTTTTGTAACTGCTATTAAATTACTCTTTTGCCATTTTCAATAGTTTGAGTACTTCCAATATGAAATGTTCTGATTTTCCAGCTAAAACCAGCTCTCTATCTCAAAATTAACTTTGATTTGATTTGAATGTAGAAACACATTAAACAATAAAAGATGCTTTTGGACAAACAGAACTTTCTATTTGGCTTAAGATAAAATACTCTTAGTTATTCAGCCAAAAATATTTTTTGTTCTTCATTAGAGATGTCAATCTTACCAGTAAACGAAAAATCAATTACATATGCACCATTGTAGCATTAGTCACATGGGGCTGGCTCAAGAACAGAGGCACAGAATGCAACAATCAAATGCTGATGTCTTTTCTACAAGCACTAAGACCTATGCAGTGCTCAGCTTCACTGATATGGCATGGTGTGCCTGACATTAACTGACAAACAAAAGCGAAAAACTGGAAGTAAATGCATGGCTATGTCCAGGCTTCAGGCTTTTATAGTCTCAATGGCTTAATTTGAATATTACTTAAATGCGGACATCTACCAGATTTTATATTTCAGAGTGGGGGTTTCTGGTTGTTTGTTGGCTTGTTTTTATTTTCTGTTTGTTTTGGTTTTCTTAATTTTCAGAGGAAGATTTTTTAGGCTAATAACTTCTTTTAAATAAGATTAAACTATTTTGATATATTGCCACCAAAATACCGATATTGTAATGCTGTATCTTTATAAAAGATTATACAGTTATAAGTTATACAGTTACTGTTTTCTTTTTGCACCTCTGAAATACTCCTGAGATCCTGAAGTGAGGAGAAAGAGTATGCTGGCATTGTTCATGTTGTTCCTTTTGTACGTGTATAGACCTTCAAGCTGTCACTCTTGAAGTTTTCACCATTTACTAAATGCAAAGAAACAGAAGGAAGTGTGCCATGCACATAAAAATCCTAGACCTACAAAAAACCACCTGTGGACCCAGCTAAGGGAAACATGGGTACTAAGGTTTCTGTAAAGCTAGATTTGATTGCAGGAGGATTAGCTAATCAAAAGCAAATCAAATCAATGTATCCTGCCATATAGCCAATGTCACAGGGCAACTCTGACAGAGAGAGAAAGGGAGAGAAACATACATAGGGAAAGAGGAATTTCATGACTGAAGTTTTATAATAGCTTCATTGAAACACATGATAAACCAGATTCTCTCAGCAGGAGGTAGATAAAAATGGACTCCGTTTGAAGTATGAACAAGAAAAAGACACAGGGAGTTGTAAAGCATACAGCACCTTCCACGTAAACATCCCACTTTCTTTCTGTTCCAAGTGTTTGCAACTGTCTCTCCCTGCGAAATCTTAATTAAACCAGTATATCTCTCATTTAAGTAATTTGAAAATGTGTGTAGTTTGATAAAAAGGTTAATTAGCTTTGTTCTTTAGAAAGCTGAAAAGGTATCATTTTGATCTTCTGCTTGAAATTCATGCCAATCCTTGCATTAAAAATATCCCTCAATCTGGACTGTGGTAGGTAGCACACAGGAGAAACACATTCATTAGGGAACTGTGTGAAGGGGGCTTGGAAAACAAAAATTATTAGGAGTTTTAATCTTTTTACTTGCTGTTTTTATAAAGTTTATTACATACTGTCTCCCTTCTTGAGGCTGGGTGTTTGTCAGGGCTTCAAATCAAATTGATACGTGATGAAAATGGACCTTCTCTGGTGACTCAGCTGGGAATTGCATAGAAATCTACCCAGCCTTATGCTAACCAATAAAAGGAAGGGATGGGAACAGAAACATCTCATAAAGCTGTGAAATAACAATTCACAAGCATCATTTAAATCATTTGGAGGCTGCATTCCCCTTTTATGCTGCTGCTGCATTGACCAAAATGCATCTCTATTGAGTATACAAGAGGGGAAAGCTGGCGGATCCAAGGCAATTGGTCTGGAAAAACTGGTGTTACCATTTAGCAGAGCAATTCAATGACAAATGAAAACTCTTGTTTTCATTTCTTCACCTCTCTGCTCTTTTTTAGAGCCCTTCAACAATTCCCTAAATAGAAGGGTTGCACTAGACTGACGTGAGACATTTCCTTCCCTTCTCCCTAGTTGCAGATATTGTTCTTTTGCTGTAATGTAACTTTCACTGACTCTGACATTTACATTTTCATTTGGATCTCTTTATGGGTGTGATCAAAATGCCAACTACATTAGCACCATAACTCAACTGAAGCAGTGGTTAAACAGTTGAAGGTGTTAGGCTGTGTTGAAATAAACTTACTGGGCACTAAAATGATCCATTTCTTCTTTTAGTTGCTGGTGCTCTCCGTGCTTTTAATTGGCTTTTCATAGTGAAACACCTGAATATTGTGCTTTTAACCTATAAATATCAAAGCACTTAATTATTATGGCATACATTATTGAGTAGAACCAAGTAACTTTCCTTCTAGTTTGGTATCAAACTTTAGTCTTCCCAAAAGGAGAGGCTAGTCATATCCTCTCTGCCTTCTCCTTGGGTCTGTTATGGTTGCTATATTTTTGGTTAAGAACCATTGAATGGGACCAAAAAGCTATTGCAGAAAGCAACATCATTTCTCCCGCTCATTAATTTTGCTACCATGGAATCCAAATTTTGGCTTCCTTTATGCAGATGAGAAATGGAGGATGAAATTATTTCTGCCTCTGCTTCTTTCTCCAGAATTTTAAGTAAACGATATCACAGAATTATGAATATCATGAGCATTCCTGCCAGCTCCCTTAGTATCCTTGGGTGGGTCCCATCCAGCCCCACAGACCTGGGTGTATCTAAGTGGTGTAGCAGACCACTGACCATTTCCCCTTGGATTGTGGGATCTTCATTCCACTCTCTGTCCCTGTCTTCCAGCTCAGGTGTATGGGTACTCCCTGAACAGCTGGTCTTGTTATTAAATGATGCAGTATCTCAGCCTTTTCCTGATCCTTTGTCACTATGTTTCCCTCTACATCCAAAAAAAGGTTGGAGATTCTTTATGGCTGTCCTTTTGCTGTTGATGTATTTATAAACATTTTTTTTTTGTCTTTCATGGCAACAGCCATATCAAGTTCTAGTTGGTCTTTTGCCCTTCTAATTTTCTTTCTGCATAACCTCACAACATCCTTGTAATCCTCCTGAGTTGACTGCCCCTTCTCTGTGGATCATAAACTCTCCCTTTTTTCTTGAGTTCCAGTCAAAGCTCTCTGCTCATTCATCCTGCCACCTTTTCAGGAGAGAAGCCCTAATTCCTAATTTGAGTTGTTACATTTGCAGAAGTGCATTGAGCTTTGTGATTTGGAGAATAAAATAAGCACCATGAGAAGTGTCTGGCACCACTTACAGACTAAAACCAGATATAATTAGAAAATAACTAGAAAAAGTGCAAAAACCTTTATAAAAATTTCTAAAAAAAAGTAAAAACGAGAAAAACAGCCACTAACAATTCTTGGGGCCTCTCAAGTTCATTAATGTGGGAGATCTCTGAACTAACAGTGCAGTTTCTGGATTATGGACATGGTTATGGCACTGGATGAATAGCTGCAGAAAGACCTGGAGGTTTGTGTTCAAGTGCATCTCACATGGTTGGACTATTTTATAAATAATGCATCAGAGAAAGTCAGACACCAATATAAACAGAGCTTCTGCAACATTGAGACACTGCAAAATTTTTAATATATGCATAACACTGAAAGAAATCAAGGATACTTGAGAAGGCCTGTCAATTAAAATTATGTAACTTTGGAGTTGATTATTTAAACTAATTGCTCAAGGAAAAAAGCAGCAAGTAATTAAAGCTGCACATTAGAAAAAGTGTAAGAATAAACAACTTTTCCATTTTATTCTCAGAAAAAATACTTAAAAATACCAACACCTTTACAAGTAAGAACTTAGGAAAAATGGCATCACTGTTGGTTTTAGGCTTAAGTATAGATGGAAGTATTTTTGAATTTAAAGACAGATGAGCTGAAAAGCTGAAAACTGTAAAGAAATTAGCATCTATTTGGCATTTCTGAAAATTAGTGGCTTCAAAGAAAGCAAGACAAACTAATATTTTCTGACTCTAGAGCACATATAAAAATAGATCGGTCTTTATATTACTCTCCCATAGCTGTATCTTCCTAGATTAATGAAGGGAATTGGACCAAAGGCAGTTAGAAGGAATTTTTGTGTACAAGTTCCTAGTTACATGAGTCCTGATATGAGAATAGGATAATTAATGTGGCTGCTCAGTGCAATGAGAGCCCAGGTAACTCAAATTACTAAGCAGCACCCCTGGTGTCTGTCAGCTGGGAAGCAAGTGCTGAAGCAGCTTCAGCCAGCAATTTTGCTCATTCTGTAGTTGTGACAGATGCCACAGGTAGAAACGAGTCTGTTTAGAATAGAAGCACATGTGGTTTTGCCAAGGAATCATACTGAAGGTGCTGTAATGCACAAAAGAGCCCTACAGTAGTGTACAGAGCCAGGCAAAAGGCCCACTTGGCCCAGTGTCCTCTAGCTGGGAGTGCCAATATGTTCTATTTACAGAAAATGAGCAGGAAGAAAGGAAACAAAGCAAGTCTTCTTGACATTCCTTCCAGGAATTCTTCACTCAAAAAGTCTGACTTGACTTGTTGAGTCAGAGATTGTATCTGAACAATTATTTAAAAGAGCCATTGATTTTCTCTCAGTTTGTCTATGTTTTTGTCCTTCATTATGTTTCATGGCAATAAATGTGACAATTTACTTAATGCATGGTATATAAGAACACTTCCTTCTTTTCATTTAAAAACTCTGTCTGGTAATTTTGATAAGCTTGTTTCTCCTGGAAGAGTTAGGTTATGCTAACTTAATGGACTTCAAGTTGGAAACCCAGTGAAGTTTACAGTTAAAGAAACAGTTAGTGTTTACCACTCAAATATCTTTACCATTGGCATTTAAGTAATTTCTACTTTATAATTAAAAAATTGGTTGAGAAACGTGGTAGTTTAGGAACTCTGTAAGAACATATAAAAGCTGTTGTCTTTATTTTCAATATAATATCTAGACACTTATTTTAACTCTGAACCTGAAAGAAGTTCTTGATAATTACAAATATCTTTATAGAGAAAAGAAATGGAAATACCAATCAATTAATAGTAGAAAATTATCCACAGTACAAAAACAAGTATCCACACTTCAAGAACAAGTATCCAGTTCATATAAATTATTCCAGTTGCAGAAAACCCCACAAAGAATCTAAACCTAAAAGGGGCCATGGAAAATAAACTTCCTATTGTTCATCCTAGTGTAGAGTGTTTCTTCTTACCCATTATTTTTACACACTGTTGGAAGAACAAGAGTTATGTTCTATTCTCACTCCCATAATTGGTATCTATTAGCTAGAGGAATTGTGCATTTTAGATTTTTATCTAAATTCCAATTTAGATATTGCGATCTGGCATATTATATCAGAACCAGATTTTGAAAACATTTTTAAAGAATTTTTTTCTAAGAAAAAAGGAGAATGAAACATTTGTAGACCACCAGAGCTTTTGTTGAAAGAGAAATCAAGGCAGCTGTTGCCTATATTTTCTATATGACAGATTTAAAAAATGTTAACAAAAAATCCTGCAACAACTATCAGAAAGTTAAAGCCAGAGACAATCTTCTTTTCCCTTCCACATCTGCACTGAAAATACAGCACTCTCAATTAGAAGTAAGGTTATTTACATAGGACTTGGAATTGCTTATCAAGTCAATTTGCATTCTGGGGAACAAATAGATGGATTACACTCTTATGTATACAACTTATTCCTGTTGTAGTGATCCATGAAATTGCAGTTAATTCTGCTGATATGGAACATTTTATTTTAAAGTGGAAGTGAAAGAAAATGAGAAGGAGGAGGTAAACCATAGGAACTGTACTTCAAATATAAGATTTAAATTATTAGTAAGAACATAGCACTGCTGGGAACAGGATGAGCTGCTACATGAAGCCACTGACCTGTTGACTTTCAGACACAATCAAGTATCCTCCTTGCCATAGTAAATTAGATGAATTATGGGTAGTGATGGGCCTGTCACATTGCACATTCCTGTCCTCAAGTGATGTATGTGAAAGTGAATTCCCGCGGATAAAATCTCCGTGCAGCTCCTGTTGGCTCTGACGTGCCAGCAGCATGCATCTGCTCTGTGCAATAAAATGATTGCATTGTGATGCCTCTACAGTACAGCTGTGCATAATGATTTTCTTGGGTTTATACTAATGAGATAAATTCAAGACTGTTTAGTGGCTGTATAAAAATCTGGGGAGCTATGAGATTAACTAAGAAAAACTCTAACTGTACTGTAAGGATTTGCATTTCAATGCCTTTTTTCCCCCTCTCTCAGCAAAAAAAGGCACGTGCTTCCACCTCCACTACTTAACTTGAAATTAGTATGTGGTTTAATATAGTTTCAGAACAAGTCAGAAAAAAACAACATACATTTGGTCACTCAGTTCTAAGATGCTGCCATGGTCTGAAATTGCTATTGCCCTTCATCTTAGTTTTGTTAACTGACAATATATGCAATCTTACTCCATCCTATTTGCGAACTAAAATATCCCAACTTTAAAATCCCTCCAAAAAGGAATTTGAGAGCCCTGTACTCATCAGTGGCAGAAGTAGCCACCTGAATTACCATCTCCAAATGCATTATATTTGTCCATCGTGTCACTGTTTTTAGCTCACCCCAGACTTGATTAGCGTGATGTTGTCAGATTCAGGGCTTGTAAAACTTAACAACAGAAATCAGGAATGAAAGATGAAAAGTAAAGTTACACAGAGAAGATCTTAGTACTGAATTTTCAGGTTTACAGTTCCAAGAGAGGAGGAAACGTGAGGTCTTTCAGTGTCTGAAACCTGTCTCTTGAGGCATTTTATAGCATATGTTAATGTCCTTTGCTCAGCATGCCAAACCTAGGAAAAACCTGCCTTATCTTCCCTTTCCAGTGGTTTCTGACAGTATCAGAAGTAGTACTATGACAAACAGGCATCAAGATAACTAAAACATAATTAGATGTTGTATCTCTTATGCTGTCCCCCAGGAGATCTACTATCAAAGGCTGCCTACCAACATTCCATTTTTTTTACTCCTACCAGACTTTCTTTCTACAAACCTCAGCCTAAAGAACTCAAGCTTATATTTCAAAACTGTGTTTGCTAAAATTTTAGTTGTTTTAAAATTAAAAAGCTTTCTGTGGTAAGAAAAATGCTATTTGTTAAAATAAGTGTTAAAAATCCACATAATGCAAAAAGTGAAAATGGTAGGTCAATGGCTTTAGAAAAATGAGAAAATGGAAGTCTTTAGGATTAAAGAAATGGGTCTGTTATAGTACTCTTTTGTCACAAATAAGGCTGTATCGTGGATGTTTAAATCTAACAAACATCTCTCTGTCTCAACCGGTTTTTTCCATTGTATTAGTCCCTATTTGCCAAAGCTTGGTTTGACCAGAAGATTTAATTAAAACCTGGGATAGCAGGGCCTATTGATGGTTAGTCTTAAAATAGCTTGACAGAAAGTCCTCTGGGATCCCATAACCAGGAAGACAAAGTCTTGCTTTGGGTCAAGACTGAGGTGCCTGTGCAGAACTAGGAAGAGAGCATCAGCAGGGAATAACGAGTACCAGTGTAATGGACTCTTGTTCTAACTGCAATAGCACTGGGAGCAAAAAGTGCTAGAAGAACAGACATACTGTAGAAATCATATTAACTACTCTGAAAAGGTGGCTAAAGATCAATAGAGTGGTTACAGCACATTTGTAACACAACTTTCTTTATGCTTTATTCCAGCTACAGATGTCTTACATAATTCAGACTACTGGTGTTCACACAAACTAAGCAGGATATATAAGTAAAAGGAGAAATTAATTTTTTGGGTTCTAGGCAGGATTCCAAAGGAGTCACCCACTTTCCAGGTAGGTCACTACTTTCAGAATGAAATGTCAGATAATATTCACCGTGGAATAGCATGGAAATAGGATGTCTGTGTTAATAGGATGCTAGTGTTAGCTAAATCAGTATGGCTCTGTGCCACAAAACAAAGAGGAATTGCCACTTGTAGAGTATTTCCAGTTATTTTTCTGCAGCTTTTACACATACTGGATACAACAGAAGTCTAAAAAACATCAAGGTTATTTACTAATGGGTAAATAATTCTACATAACATTTAAACCATAAAATGGAAGAAGGAGAAGTTTGTGAATACTTAGTATTAACAGGAGTTAGTTTTGTTTGGATAATCTTCTAAGATGCTGTAACTTTCACTTGAGCTGAAGTTGCAGTAGGAAACTTCACGAAACAATCCAGTCTTTAATATATATAAAAAAAAAAAAAAAATTACTGAGAATTTTGGCCTTGATTTTCTAAGACTGAAATGCCAGATACTGAATACAAAGTTACAGGACATGACTATTCAAGTTGACATACCGTCCAAACCAACCAAAGTCACTGTGTACAGCATTTAGTCTGTTGCTGCACTTTTGAGCCCTACCCATCAGTCCTAAATATTTTTATATTTTAGATGCATTCAGTATAACATAAAGGTTGTAATGTTGTCTAGTTTCATCAAGAGAAAAACAGAAGTGCTGCAATTTTTGGACAGAGTGAAAACAAATCTTTTGTGAAGTGACAAACTCATTTCAAACAGAAGATTATATCTGTTTTTTATAGGGTGTGCTTGCTGCATCTACTGCTAACAGAAGCATAGGAAGTCCTTGCTGGGCCTTGTTCTGCAGTAACATCTAAGATTTATCTGTGTGGCAAATCCAGGTGCAGGAAAGCAGGAGGCAGCTCCATGTTTATGTTGGATGCAGTGTATGGTCAGCAGTTGGCGGGCATGCTGTGTTCAGGCATTGTGAGGTCTTCAAACACCACTTAATGTTGCCATACTATATGTACTGTAATATCTAATCACCATGGCAGTAGAGTCTAATGTTTCAGCACAATTTATTTGTAGGCTGATAAAAAACTAGCTAACACTCAAAATGCTATTTATTATTAGTCTTTGTTTTTTCTTTCTTTCTGTTTTTTTTAAAACAAGGCAGAGAAAACCACTATAATCTGCAGCGCTTCTACATTCTGCCTCCCCAAGCTGCTTTCTTCTTCTCACCAGACACGAGCTGCAACCTTCTCTCTCTTCCAGAAAACAAATATTTTCACACAAGTAGTTTCAGCTGATCTATTTCTCAAATATTTGGAACACTGTGTAGCTCCTACCACAAGAAACTTCAGAAATGTATTTTCTATGGGAGATTAAGTCATCCTGATATAAAAGAAAGTCCTAACATCTTATGTCCTTTATTTTTGTTGTTGTTGTTGCATTTCAATAGTTCCATATTGCGATATTAACTTCAAGCAGACTCGCCTGGTAATCACCATAATCTTAGAAAATATTAGATTTTTTTTGCCCACACTGAATTCTGTTTGCAGTCAACTGTGGGAAACCCAAAACTAAGAAACTAAAGCATCAGAGAGCCTCCAGTGTATGCTCCACAATGCCTTTAAGAATATGTGTATCTCACTCAAACTCCTGTGACATTTTTCTTTCCAAAGCAAATTGATGCTGAAAGATACATCTATGCTCTTCTCAACACAGTAAAGAAAGGTTTCTTTCTTTTTTTTTTTTTTTTTTTTTTTCCCATTGTGTTTTCATATGACTTTGTGAAATAATCCAAATATATTAAAATGTCTGAAGGGAATCATCCCATTCCTTCCTCTCAGCTCCAGCTAGGCACCCATTCAGGAGGATGTACTAATGTAATGCCAGTGAAGAACCTAATAACTTTTAGCAGAATTAATTGGGTTTTTTCCAATGGTGTCAACGTGACAGCTGAAATCCTAGGGAAAGCTGCACAGGAATCCATGCTGGGGAAGAGGAGAGGGAAGGGAAGTTGTGAGATTGTCCCTTCACCAACTGTCTAACATTGAGTGCATTTAGCTGTAGTGCTAAATGCTCTACAATGCTAAGTACACCCTTTTTCACAGCTCTGGAATTGACAAGACACACTTTAAAGTGTTTGTAAATGGCATTTCCTTTGCCTGCAGTCTAAGAATATTTTACATTGCCAGACCTGTGTTAAAACCAGTGCAAATCAGAAGGAGACCAAAAACATGCACTATTGATTTCCGTTATCCAGATCTTTCTCTGAGCAACTGTCTCTATGGAAAATGTGCTGGATTATAACAGTTCTCTTCCAGGACTCAGAAATCCTAGAAGATGGTGAATTTAATTTTTTTTTGATCAGTGGACTCCTAACGATTGCCCATTTAAGTTGCAGTCTTCTGCTCAGAAAAGGTATGATACTTCCATGATGGGGGTAGTCTTATTTTTCCTGAGCTCTCAGATCCCTTAGAAGCAGATGATGCAATTGGTAGATGCACCTAGAAAATATGGAAGTTAAATAGGGCTAATAAAAGTTACATTAATCTTCTTCAACGTTCTACAGCAGTTTCAATAGAGATGTGCAAGTTCTTTGCAAAAATCTCACTTAACCACATTGAATGTGGTTACAAGGTAATTCTCACTGGAGGTAACATAAATAATGACATATGTTCAGCTCACAGTGGTGACAACTTTCTCCTTCAGAGCTGTGCATAAAATGGGGTCAGCTCACCCAGCAACCCCAATGACTGAAAGTTTTAACAGAGATGCTTGTATACAACCTTAGTAATGCATGCTTAAAAGCTGAAGGAAAACACAAAAAAAGGAAAATTTTATCTAAGTAACATGATTTTTCTCCTATTTTCAAGTATTAGTAATTCTGCTTTGAACTCCAATTGGAACAATAAACATGATATTTTTTCCCTTTTTGTATGTTAGTTATATCTATAGTTTGTTTAAAGTTTATAGTTTTTGTTTATAGTTTATAGTTTTAAAGCATCTAAAGGGCTTTAACTTCCTATAACATGGGTGTTAACCTCTTCATTGCATACAAGTTTCCTCACTTTTCATAAAATGACCACATGAAGACAAAGCTGGAAACAGTCTCAGATTTCATTACAAGGGTCTTGGATTTTAAGACTGGCTACCATCAGAGATGCCCAGCCAGGGTTAGGTGAAAATCTATTTATGGCAATGCCTTTAATCAAAACACAAGAAAAAAGGTAGATTTTCCCCAACAACCAGAATGATTTAACCCTCTCCCCATCTATACTTGGGGGGAGCTTCTCATCAGCTTCTCTCTCTCCTTTGGCTATAAATGATAAATACAGCCCTCCCTTAGTGCCTTGTCAACCTGAAAGAAGATTGGCTGGTATTATGGTTGAGTCACTGCACTGAGTGCAGGCCTGCTTTATTATTTCAATCACAGATTTCCTGTGTAGTCTAAGTAAAATAATCTCTTTATTCCAGCATTAATAAAACAAGGCTTAAATCTCTCGAACTCATAACGATATTCTGAAGATCAGTTGATTAGTCTTTGTGAGATACTCTGATATTAGTGAAGAGATACTTCAAAAAGATGGTAAATATACAGTAATCTTTGATTTCTGGTCTTCATGGCTTTTGTTAAAAAAAACCCCCACTTAGATTTCCACTTAATAAATCCCAGCTGGATGACTGTTCTTTTTTCACTCAGCATCTCTCACATTACTTTCCTAAGTTGAAGCCCATTTTCTTCCCTCCTCCTTTTTGGAGCTCCTTACTCTTTGCTGATTTAGTACAACATATGCTTTCCAAACCATTTATTTGCTGCTTTTTCTCCTCACATTCCCAAGTATCTTATAAATGCATGTGTATAAAAGACTTCAAACAAAAAAATAAGACTGCTGCAGGGATACCACATAAACAGATAAACAATCTATTAAATAATTAGCTATCTGGTCCCTTCGTTATCATATCTGAGCACCCACCATGGGAAGTCTTGGAGAAGAAATAGCATAAATTCCATAGAAACTAGAGGAAGGAAAATTTAATTGTGTATAATGCAATATTATCAGGGTCCTAAAGCTATTCACTTATTCTTTCAAGTTTAATTTGTGATTATTAGCCACTCAAATTATTAAGCATTTTGGGCTTATGTCTCATCCATAGTTGATTCCAAGGTCAGCATCTTATATGAATGTTGGTGTAGTAGAAACTCAGAGAAGTAGTCTGCAGACTAAATTGTCATAACCCATTGCAGCAAAGATTGGCTTGGAGACTCCTGACTCAGAACTAACAACGAAGGCATGGTCTTAATAGCCTTAGTGAAATATGGAGATAAGAATCCAAAACAGGTGCACACAGAGCCTATGTGAGTCTATACCCCCCACTGCTATACACTTCCCTGCCAAACTCAGCTCTGCAATGCAGAAGTATGCGAGGATTTCCTGCCTTCCCTAGGAAAGACACTGATTCAGAACACTGTCTGTATTCTGTATGAAAAAAAAATAAACTATTAAAAGCTTTTGTGTAGCCAACAAAAGAACATGCATACACTAAATAACACCAACATCCTTTCGTTTTCCTTCGGTATTTTTTTTTCACATTTGTCTTATGAATAAAGATATCTCTCAGGAAATTTCATCCTTAAAATTTTTTTTTCTGCTGTTCCCTACTGTCCTGTTTTGCTCCATGTATTATGAAGCACATGTGTCTGACATAATGTTGCAATAGCATTAATTTTAAAGTTGTACCTAGAAGTGGTACAGTGGGTGGCCTGATCCTGGTTTGTTGAGTGTATAATTTTTACACAAATGAGCAAACCAACACAAATTATTATATTCATGTCTCCCTTTTCAAAAGGAGGCAGAGTGAAGACACTGGGGATATAAATACAGAAGGCAGCAGGTAAGAACAGGAGGGCCAGGCTGAGCTGTGAATCTGTCTGGCTTTGTCTATTACTGTAAAGAGCTATAAAATCTGTTAGTATTCAACTCCAGCCACTGGCTGTTGGCATTGCAATTAATGGACCGAATGATGTCTCAAAGGCATTTTTCTACCTGATTAATTCCAGGAAATTTAACATCTGTGTAAAAAAAAATCACCCCTTTCCCCCCAGTAATTAAAAAAAATATTTCTCAGCAGAACATTTTCCAGGGCAGCATCCCTGTCATATCAAAATCAGCTTTCTCCAGCACCCAGGCAAAAGCACCCAGTAGCTCAAGCCAGACAAGTTCTCTGAATATGTAAATCATCAGAAGCCTATTTTATAAGTAACACTGATGTACTTAGAAGGGAAGAGCTGATGGATATCTAACAGATTTATTTAATCATTTTTCTATTCCCCCACCCTCCAAGTAATTAACTAACAAATATCAACCTGATGGTGTTAGCAGTAAAGTACTTCAAATGAGGATGTTTCTCAGGAGAAAAGTTGTGGGACCCAAACAATTGAAATAAATGTAGTGATTTAATTTGTCATCTTTTCCCTCTGGTATAAATGAAGTAAGAACAAAAACTTAAGCACGTCTTAATGAGTGATTACCATAATACTGAATATGAAGGACCAAGGTGCTTTTCTTCCTGAATTCCACTGACAACAATCAAAAATGTATGGCAAAAGTTGTACAAAATTACCGTCTAAAAATTATGGTCAAGATAAAATTCTGTAGTCTGAACTTCAACACTTTATCCAAGTCCTCTGTCGGAACTGCACAGCATGGTGTACCACTCAGAATACCTCAGTGTGGGTTTTACTGAGACACTGTGGTATCTTGGGCTAGAGTTCATTTTCTTTCACATCATAAAACTATACTCTGATATCTCAGTGAGACATTAATTTTGAATTGTGGCCTGTACTCACTCATGTTTAGTACTGTCTTATATCATGGGTAATCCTGTTTAAATTGACCAGGTGCTACCTAGTATGAATAATATCACAATTTGACTCAGAAACACAAAAAAGGGATTAGTCAAGTTGACTAACCTGGCATCTGGTTACCAGCTAGCCAAGTAGAAACCCTCTAGAAAGTGAAATGCTCTCTAATTTTCAGAATTACATTTAATAATAGTGAGTGAATGCATAATAATACACAGCTATAAAATTGCATTGGTGTTCTGGGGAAAATTCTCCTTACCTCCTTCATGCTGCATTGGATGCCTGGGTTCTAGTTTCTGCACAAGACTATTTTTAAACTAGTTAATTAGTATCTAGTTATCAGTGTCTTACATCTGTCATGTGTGAGAAATATTTCACCGAGTTAAAATGTTTCATTTAGAAGATGTTTAATACATAAACATGTCATCCATGTTACTCAAGGTGTGTGCATAATAACAGAGTGCTGAAAGATTTCAAAGCATTGAAGAACAGTCATCACATAAGGCAAACATGCTTGTGCTCCACCCTTAATGTCAGAAACAGGGAAGGACACTTCTATGACCTATATTGAAACTATCAAGCTGGGGAAAAAAAAAGTCTATGAAATTATCAAGCAGCTACTCATTCCTTAGAGTTTTTACAGTAGAGAATACAGACCATGGCTGGATCTGAATTCAGATGTTGAGTAAATAAAATTTTCAGTCATTGAATTTCAGAGCAGCAGGAGAAGAGAGGAATAAAAAAAAAGAAAATTCAAACCCGAAAGATTTTTATCTGTCCTGAGAGAAGCACTTTTAAACAAATTGTAACTGTTTATAGCTCTACGCTCTATGACTCTGAGGACATATTCTCCAGCCAAGGCAGGTAATTTTTTGTGCACTCAGGAGGGTAGGAATATGCCCCCAAAATTTTACAACATCTTATGAGGAAATGGAGGGCAAACTCATCTTTGTATTATTCCTACCTGCCTGTGATGATCGCTTCAATGGGTTTTGTGAAAACCTGCTGTAAATGATTTGCCACTTTCTTGAATATGAATGATTTTCTATAAATTATGCCTCCTGCATTCCATAGAGGTTTGGTAATGATTTTTGTTAGTTCTGAAAACATTATTGTATTATAGCAATATTCCACCATATTCTTGCCAAGTTCCTTTTTAGTATTAACAGCATGCAAAACAATCTAACTCTTTCCTCTGCTCAGCAAGCTGCCTTCTCAGTGGATGATGAAACTTGGCATGGATAAAGAGTAAATCTTATTAGCGATGCCCACATGTGCTGTGCAAGGACTCGTACATGATCTATAGTGCTGGAGGAAGATGTGCAGACTGATTGCAAAAGGGGATTTTGGAAAGGTTTCATCTCTATGGCTGCTCAGTCAGCACGGGCAAAGTTTCCACATCTCTCTTTTTAAGTGGCTTGTGATAAAATCTGCTTAAGTCCATCCTGATTTCCATGCATAGGCTGCAGGAATTTAGGAAACAGGGTTTTCCTTTTTCAAGTTTTTCATGCTTTGTAATACTAATATTTAGCATTTAGAAAGTACTTTGCTGTTTCAACTCACTGTCTAATTAAATATTGCTGTGACATACTAAGTTCCTTAAAAAATAAAGCAATTGTTCAGGCACAGTACTGCACAATGATACCTGATGTTTCACACTTCTGTTCTAAAAGTAGGAAATTGCTGTGATTTGTCACAATATGATAGCAGCAGGGAAATGCTGACTTTTTGACAATAATGACATTAACGGTACTCTTCCTGAGGTTAGGGACCTAGTTCTTATTGATGGGAGCACTACTGCAAGGCAACATAAAGAGATTCTGATGTGTTTGAATACTATCAAGTAGTTTCATTCCCAATTTTGCATCCTGCACTAAGCTCCCCAGTTGCCTAATCTGCTTGCGGGCTCCTGAGCTCCAGCTGGACCCAAATGCAGTTCTTCTTGTAAGGAGAGTCTGATCCCATTTCAGATATGACTGTGGGCCAGGCCTAGAACAGCCTCTTCTCATGTGTCCTGACAGTCCCTCCTGGTGCAGCTCAGAGCACGCATGAAAAGCTGTCAGCAACAAGCTGCTTGGTTTGCTTACTTGCTGGTAAGCTAAATATCAGCCTTCACGTTACATGGGGCTCTGCCACGGAATCACAAAATGGTTGTGTTTGGCAGTGATCTCTGGAGGACCAGCTGGTTCAAACCTCTGCTCAAGCAGGGCCACCTAGAGCTGACTGCCCAGGATCATGTCCAGATGGCTTCTGAACATCTCTAAGGGGGAAGACTCTACAACCTTCCTGGGCAATGTGTGTCTGCTTGGTCATGCTCACAGTAAAAAAGTGTTTTCTGAGGCTCAGATGGATCCTCCTGTGTTTCAGTTTGTGCCCAATGCCTTTGGTCCTGTCAGTTAAAGGGGATGGAGTAGCCTGCAGGAAGTCAACTAGGTAGATCCAATCCATGTATTTCATTCCAGTTTCCAACTACAGTGTGTGGCACAGGACTATCCCTCACAAAATCCTGGGTTTATTTCAGGGAAAGAAAGATTGTAGTGTAGCAGCTGAAGAGTCTTCAGCTGATGACATAAAATGTATCAGTCCCCTCTGGATGCAAGGTTTGGCATCTCTGACCAAAGGTATTAAGTATTACCTTCAGTCAGCTTGACAAGATATTTTCTTCCAACGTTTAGCCTTCAAACTCGTAAGTCTCAGCAACAAGTGTCACTTGATGACAGCAGTAAGGCTGCAGCAAAGCCAGTCCTGCTGTGCTTTCACTGCCTCCAAGTCTGCGGTATCAGAACTTGTGCAACCAGTGACATGCGGCCACAAATGCAGCTTGCCATGTGAGCATGGATAAACTTCCAGAAAAGCAAAGGGATAAACAGTGCAATTATAGGGTTGCTGGGCCATAAAGAGAGGAGGAGACAGAAGCAAAACCTTACCCAGGTGCAGAGCTGATAATTGCATCCACTTAAGAAGAGAATCTTGCACACATGGGTCCAGATTTTTATCCACGTCAAACAAAATAGCTCTGTTGAGATTAACACAGTGCTGCTTCACACTCTACGAGGGTCTCCCTATCAGCATAAATCAGACTTCAGAAATACAGGCTCTTATTTATTTTGCTGACTCCTGCCCCAAATACACCTTTTATATTAGCAGAGCCCTGCCTATCCCCTGGGAAGCTGCATCTTCCTATCACCAGTAAAGAGCACATGAGCAATTATTGCTGCAGTGGGAAAAAAAAGATGTAAAAGAAAATTTGAAAGTTTCTACAAAACAAAAATGCATATCCTAAACTGCCAACTAAAGACAAACCATAACCACTATTTAAACCACCTTGCTTATAGCTAAATTACAGCATACCAATGTTTTATCCCTGGCAAGTGTGAGTGAGAGTTCTATACTGTGGAATTTTAAAAACATAACCAGAGTGAAGAAAATAGTTCTGCTCAATAAATGTATGAAAATAACCACAGCAGGAAACTACCATTAATAAATGTCAGTTAGAAACACATCTCCCAGATTACTCGGGGTTACTTCTCTTTCCATTTTCTTGTAAGTTTTTGGAAATATAACCATCTTTTTTAAAACTCCACACAAACAAAACTTTTCCTCGGACCAGTGATTCTTATATTGCTCAAGACCAACACATCTGCTCTGGTGAGATCAAATGATGTCAAGGAAGATGAAGCCCAAATCTCCAGGATATAAATCACACACTAACCTTCAATACAGGAATGGGCTTCTGAGCATACTGGCAAAATGACCTCATCCAGAGAAGGTAAGAATAATGGCACAGAATTAGACCAAAGGTTCCCCTAGTTCACTATCTTCTGTTCAGCAGTAGGAGAACATAGGTACTGTTTGAGGAAGGACTACAAAAAGCAGGATAAATTCTGGGTGATCTTTTCCTGAAATAATCTTGTAGCTTCAAGCCAGGTAGTAGCTTTAAAGAACTGACATAAGGGGTGAATGTAGAGCATCGTGTTCAGTAGCCACAAATACATTTCTCCTCTGAATTTGTTTAGGCTGGTTTTGACACCCATTTTGATCTTGGCCTCCTCAAAACCCTGTGGTACTGAGTTTCAATTATTTGCTGTGGGGAAAAGTGCTGTTCTGAATTTGTATTAAAGCAAATTTATTAGAGCTTATAAATTCATCGTGTGTCCTTTAATTCCTGTGTTGCAAGAAATAATGAGCAGTCATTTCCTATTCACTTTCCATGATCCACATGTCTTCTATAGATCCGGATAACATCTCCTGCTTTTTTTGCCAAGCTAATAAAACCATTGAGTAATTCCTCGTGTATAAACCACTCTATAGCTTAAATCACACTTGCACTCCTTCTCTGTATTCTTTCTAGTTTTCTGTAATACTCAAGGTTGAAAATGCACCTGGAATTTGTACGGTAGTAAGATGATGGTTTCTGTCCTATACCTGTCTTTCCTTAGTAACTCTTTGCATTTCCTTTGACTTTTCCATCTCTGTGCAGCACTGAGCTGATGCTTTGTAACGTGGACAACTGGAGACTAACACTATTTATTATTAGACTAAATATTATGAACAAAACAAAAGGTGGAAGATTAGAGAGGAAAAAGAAACCACTGTAGGAAAGGTTTCAGGAGAAGAGATTATTACAACAGGAAATAACTGGAAGAACATTTTGGACAAATTGTTTACACAAAGTTGTATCTTTAAATACCTGGTAGGGTGACTAAGTAGCTGTTGCCAGTTCTGTAATGAGGTTTAAATTCTTCTTGATGCTTAATAAATGAAGTCTGAAGCATATTTTACTGGGAAAAGTGATATACAAGCTGTGTAGAGCATGAGTGAGCAAAATCATAATGTTTTCCAAACTACCAACACCAAGCTGTGAAATACACATTTTTAAATATTTCAGAGATGCTCATTAATTTAGTATAAAATCCCCCACTTACCCCATTTCACCAGTCTCAGAAGACAAGTTGAGAAAGAAAGGAAAAAAAAAAAAAAAACACATGCAAAACAAATATTTCAACTTAAACATTAAGCTTTGAAGGAATATATTTCAACCACACAGAGTGCTGGACCTACAACATCACCCATGCACATGAATTTTGAAGCAGATCAGCCCTTTTTCTTATTGTCAGGAACACCTTTCACTTTCTTGCTGGAATCTTCAAAAGAAAATGGCTTGAGGGTCTCTCTGTTGATCATGGCCAATGATCACATTTTTCTCTTATGAATCTAATACTCTCATTCTCCTTACTGTTTTATGTAAATTCTAAAATATCTCCTTAGGAATTCTGAAAATGGCCTCCACACTGATCTGGAGTACTAGAGCAGAAGAGGAGGCCATTTTGCCAAAAATATGGAATTAGCATTTACAGGCTCAGAGTTATTTTATTGATAGCAGACATCTCAGAACACACATGATTTGCCACCTAGATTTCGAGGGAACACCGATGCGTACAGAAAACTGAATTTGGGCTTTTTCTTCTCAAGCCTGTAGGGGATGAGGCAAGACAAATAGGAAGGCTCCAGACAGAAGAACAGAAATAATGTTAGGAAAGTGTTGGAATGAGAGAGAAATGCAAACACTGACCAGGTAACCCCAAAAAGAGACTTTCCACAGACACATAAAAGTTTAAGCGAAACAAACCACAGTGGTGAACTCAAAGAGTCCAATTGCTGCTCAGTGCATCAGTCTAAATGAAGGCAATGCTGCTTGATGGATGACAGTGGCCTCCACAGCTCATGACAGCTTTGGAGGGGAGAACTGAAATTGCAGGAAGATGTCCTTCTGGACGTGGGAGTTATCACTGGTATTGATCTTCCTTGTTTATTTTTGTAACTGATTTTGCAGCTTCTGCATACTTAAAAATCTCTAAGAATTCTTTTGCTGACTTCTAAGAATTCATCAGGTCAGAGGGAAAAGTCAGTAGTTTTGACTTAAAATCTAGAATTAAGCAGCTACAAATGTTCTGCAAAGGAAAAATTAAGATATTGGGCAAAATATGAACTAAAAATATCTACCTACCTATCATTTTTTAATTATATTAGTTCTTTAGATTGTTTTAATTACAACTACTCTGCACTAAGACAGACCTTAAAATACAAAGTGATTTCAATCCCAAACATTGTCTATCTTTTTTAGAATGTCATAAAAGTTTCAATCCCTTTGTTTGTTTTCACTTCCAGCAGATCCTGAGCATGGCCATAGGAATAACATGCCTATCAAGTGTAGCCTGATTCTCATTTAGAAACAAAACAAAATAGCAAGCCACTGTCTTAATTTCGAATGAAACCTAAACAAATAATTTCAGAGACTCAAGAATGATTTGTCATGTTTTCCATTCATTTTTTATTTTGAAGTCCTTTGTTTTCTTTTCAGTGCAGAACAAAAACCAGAAACGCTGGAATGAGTCAGCCTCTTCCCCCAGTAATTCTGGTCTACTTTTTCAAGACTAAGAGGAAGGCGAAAAACAGAGATCAGCCAAACTTTTAGATGCTTACATGAATTAAACTACCAAGACTTTAAAGTTGCGCCAGTGTGAGAGAAGTGTGAAAGAATCTGGATTTCTCTGGTATGCTCTTTGTTGTGACAAAAAAGGGCAGACAAGGATGTGGGCTACTCTTTTTTAGTTTTTTTGTCAGCTTTTCTTCTTGTTGTTATATGGTCTTGAAGAAGGATAAACAAAGAAAGACAAGTATGAATTTCAGGGCACTTCCTGAAGAGCTTTGTGTTCAAACTTGCATCCTGTGCATCATCAAGAAACTGCTTTCCACTTCTACATGTCTGTGTCTGTTAATCCACCCACACTGCAGTCCTATAAGATCATACACATTTATGTCACTCAAAATTCTACTGATTCCAGTTACATGTCAATCACAGTTACTCCCTGTCTACCCTGGGTGGCTGTCAATCTGTTACCAGGGCAGAATCACTTTCACCTACTCAGAATTTATGCCTTTTGTCACGACTGTAGAACAGAAATATCCTTTGCTAATAACAGGTGTTGGCAGTGTAGACTCATGCAATGGTCTGGGTTGTCCTTGTCCTGACATACTCAAGGGTTATTTATCATTGCTTCAATTGTATTTTCTTTCTCATCATCCTCCTTTAAGCAAGTTACTTTTATTGTAGCATAGAAAAAAAGAAGCCTTATTTCCCTGTTCAACTGCTGTCAGCAGTGCACTGATAAACCCAGTCTGTTTAAACAACTGGCATCTTGCTGTAGGTTTTAAGCCTTTTCTGTAAGTGGAGATAAACATCTCAAGAACTACATGCTTGTATACTAGTTGTGTGGATTATCAGCCAGTACATAAGCAGAGAAACCTGTTATCAATTTTTGTTTCTACTTTTAAAAATCAAACCAACTCCAGGGAGCAGTTAACTAGAATTTCACTTTATGAAAACAGACATAAATTGTCTGACTTCATTGGGTCAATACCCCTTCATGAAGCCTTGGCCTACCATTTCGACAGAGTTAAGAGATACCAGACCTGTGTCTGCATGACTTCAGATACACTTCATTGCCATCTGATGAAGCTTCCTTCTCAGATATGAATTTCCTGATGAAGACTATATTCCCTTCTTCAGCTACTGGAGATGCTCTGGGTGTGATTACACAGTGTCTTCCCCCACTCCTGATATGTCTAGCCCTTTCATAGTACAAAAGTGCAATACAGCTCATTTAATTTAATTCTTAGGGGCATTAACACAAAGGATATGATAAACCACAAGGCATTAATTATAAGCACTATCAACAGCAGTAAAACTGTCAACTTGATTCAAGACAGCCATTTTAAAACCTAGCTTTTCAATAACAGCTATGGAAAAGCATTACAAATATTCTATATTTTTTAGAATAAATATTTTTAATCATGAAAGATGATCAGGCCTACTAAATAGGTCCTCTTTTAGTTTTAAAGCTGATCAGAAAAGCCTGTGAGTGGTCACTGAAGCGTGCTGTCTTCTCATTTTAACAACACAAGGGAGGATCAGCAATAGTTTCAGAAGAAGCACTTACTACATGCTGCAGGGGAAACATCCTACTCCTTCAGAGCCCTTGTTGCAGAGGAGAGAAAGAAACAGTCAATATTTTTGTCTGTGTTAAATATCTGCATCTCCTTGTCTGAATTTCTTGTGGCTACACAGGCAATCATCTCCTGTCTTAAGACATTTTACAAATATTGGCACTTGGGCCAACTGGTTCATTACACACTGATACCAGTCAAAGACGTTGCAATTTGCAACTACCTTGCCCTTCTTCCTCCTCTCACAACTCAAAATGGATGAAACGATATCCTCGTAACAGAGTGACCTGTGTGTGAACACTCACCGTGTCATTTATCATTTCTGTATTTCTTTCTCATCATAGTGTTCAGTGAGGGTGAGCAGAACGCTTCCACTCCCACAATGCCATCAAACTCTTTTGCCAGAAGCGCTGCAGATGAAAAGCCAATGGTGGTTAACAATGCTGTCAGTAGTGCTTGGAGCAAACAGACCTCTTTGCTTGTTCATAGGCATCTTTTACCTTTACACTTTCCAGCTTCTCATGTTCAAAAGCTCATCACTACATTACATATTACAAAGTAGGGAACAATACACTGAAGTATTGTTCATGAAACTCAGCCTCTGGAGATGTCCAGTACACCACAGGGGCATTTTCCAAATATGATAAAGACTAGTTTGGGAAAGATGTGTAGCAGGGAAACTTTTTTGGAAGCAGACAATCATAGGGAGAGAGGGACACAGGACAGAAAACCAGAATCGGTGATCAGAGCCAACTAACATGAAAGGGGATTTAAGGCCAGGATGCCTGAAAGGAAGATTCTTATGTTTACTGAGAATAAATTATTTGTTAATATTTTTAAGATCAGTTTTGCATAGCTTTAGCATAATGGAAGCAGTCCCTGAAACTGAGTTTTCTTTATATGGATTTCTAACAGCTGACATGAGCTTAAAATACCTTTTTATGTAGGAGCAGTTCAACTTCTCCCCAATATGTTCTGTGCTTTCTTTACTTCGCTGGAAAATCACTCATCTTCTCCAAGGACAGTCCACCTCTGCCTCCTGCTGCCTTGTCTCCTGCACCTCCAATCAAAGTCCTCTGGAACATCACCATTGATGTCACCAGGAGATGGTTTGACAATAAATTAAGGCATGGGGTGAAACAAGCATCTGTAGTGGAAACTAGTCAACTATCAAAAAATCAAGAGCCTATTTTCATGGAAAAATGAGTGCTTGTTTCCTTAGAGATGAAAAATGAGGAGGAGTCAGATGAAGGAAATCTCAGTGATTAGAAAGTGAGTTGCATTTAGAATTATTTTATGTATTCAGTGAGATTTCAGTAACTGTTTATATTCATAATGAAGACACGAAATTGAAGATATGAAACTGAAGGCTTAGCTTAGCTGTAAAATTGGTTTTAGGTATGCTTACAGGAAATGTATACAGAAGAAAAAATCCTATTGAATTTTATTCCTCTTCTCTGACTATAAAAACACAGGAGAATGTGTTACTATTAATTGTGCATATAAAGCAGGCTGTAAATTTCTTTCCAAAAAGTCTGCGAAAAAACTGTGAGTGGAGGTGGTGGTGCTGCAATGACAAAAAGGTACATTTTCACTCCTGTTAATGCAATAAGTCATCACAAAAGCTGCTGCAGTAAAAACCAGTTAAAGAACCAAAAGAATGGGAAAAGCTTAAATCTACACAGCACTGCAGTCCCCTTGCATTTATTCTGAAGGGAGAAATAATCTTTTTATCATATTAGAAAGCCTTCAATAACTTGAACTGAATGCAGGAAATTGTCACTCTGTTCTATATATTGTTGACTGTATCACATACAGACTCCTGCCCTCACCACATGAGAAAAGCATGGAAAAGAATCCAGCCAGAGGAAGGGATTCAACGTAAAGAAACTAACAAATTCTAAAAAGCAGAGCACTAAGAGGTCATCTGCATTAATTATACTTCTCATCATATATCTCCCATACCCCAAATTTTATATGTTGCCATCACTTAGTATTAATTGCAAACTGGATCGTCAGTCTCATACACTGCCAGTTATATTATCAGCATCTAGAAAGCAAACAGCTCTGCATCTAACTGCTAGATGCACATTCACTTGGCAATAAGCTTGATTAAACCAAGACATTGTTTTATCCAAACAGTTTGTTACTATCTTTTTGGTGGAGATTATGACCTGTATGCTTGAAACTTGCAAAACAAAATATATGAATACTTTTCACATGCTTCAGCGTGAAGCCAGGTCATTAGCTTAAAGAGGTGATGGCGTTTTGAAGCAATTTATCTGACTTACGAATATCCACACTTGAAATGTGAAAAGGTGTTTTTGTGTTGCTAGAAATAGGGCGATTTTAAAATGTTTTAAAATTATTATAATTCTTTAATGCTAGAACTTGTATTTTGTCGGTTTATTATAAATTAGGCTCTTGGCTTGATTTTCTATCCTGATCTTCACTAAAATTCTTTCCTGTACATTTTGTTCCTGATTGCTACTATGGTAAGAAAGCAAGAACCTCTAGGAAAAAAGCCGGTGATGAGGAAAGTAATTTATTTAAATAATGACTTGTACTGTGGTAGCATTTAGAGACTCCTATGAGGTCTTCATTTGCTATGAGCCATGATTTAAGAATCAGTCTTTGAAAAGCATAATTTTGTTTTGTGAGAAGGCAACAAGCAAATTGTAAGGAGAGGAAGGGAGCAAGTGACACAATTTTGATTAGATTCATGAACAGCAGAATTGTCTGTGGCTGCCTGAGCAGTTCTTGCCTGAGTTGCAGCTTACTCTTGAGTACCTAATTTCATTGCTAGAAACAACAACAGTACAAACAAGAATACTTCTATTTCAGTCAGGTTTTCTGTGCTGACAAAATGGTGGAAAAACTAGCATTGCACTCATTTAAAGTCATTCTAGCTTTGCAAATGCAGCCCCCAACGCCACTTTCTTGTGCAGTCTAGTAACTGCTGTGTGTATTTCCTTACAAACGTGATCTCAGAACCTCAGCTATATCCCTTAAGAACAGAGGAAAGATATAGTTCAATTTTTAATAAGCAGCAGCCACCTGAAATTGGTGCAAGCTTCTTACCTTCAGATAAAGCTACAGCAGTTAAACCACAGTTAAAACCTCAAAGAGAGAATGGCTGAGAATCAGGAGCACATCCCAAACCCCTGCAGATTTAATTGTCTCTCCTGATACACTGTAAGCAAGGTATTACTACAGTCGTAGGAAACTTAAGTAACCTTTATTTTGTTTTCTAGATCTTTCTGTTCTTTGAAAACGAAATTAATTTTGTTGCTCACATTTCCCATGCTGTAGGTTTGTTACCTGGGGTGCATTGCAGTAAAATTCAAGGCTGGCCTCATTAACAAAACAAAAAATGGGTTACAAATGAAACCGTTCTATTTCCCAGGAGTAACTTTTAAAACAGATCTAGCAGCTTACTTTTGCCTTTCTCTGGCACCAGCTGCCACTAGAAAGTCTCCAGAACACGAGCTGCCCTGCCTTAAACTATCCAGAGCAGAGCTCTTGAATTTTACCTCCTTTTAAAGATCCTTGCTCTCAAAGAAAACCTACCATGAGCACTGGAGAGGGCCCCCAGACATGATAGAGAGATGGCATTTTTTGATCAGTTATGACTAAAGCGGAGACTTCTCTGCCTCTATTTTCCCCCCAGCATCTTCAGTAGCTGCTCTGTATAAACAGACCCAAGTTTGCCAGTAGTCATCTCTTTGAAGGGAGGAATAGCCCTAAAGCATGGGCCTTGGAACAGAGCTTCAGTGAGAAGTCATTCCTTCATCTCCATTTAGAGAGGCAATTTTTTTCATGTACCAGTGCACTAAGAAGTAATTCTCTGTTTGAATATCAGATTTCTACCCACTGCAAGTTGAGGCAAGTCAGACCTGCAGCCTTTTCCGTAATATTCTGCTTAAACTCAACACAGGTGAATTATGGTACCCAGACCTCTGGCCTGGTCTCCCAAGCTTTCTCCTAGAACCGACAAGTTTCATGCTACAAGTGCTGCTTCTTCAAGGTAGGCAGTGACAGTAAGATTTTTTTTCAGCTTCAAAATGTTCAGAGAAACTTGACTTTTCTCTGACTTAAACCAGATTCAGCTATTGTAGTCTAAATAAACCCACTGTTATACCATTCTCCTCGACCTAGTTATACTCTGGGGTTCTTTTCTTCTTTTAAAAGTTGCTACAGATTCCTGGAAAATTTTTGCTTTATTAGGACATCAGTAAGATTCGAGTACGCAATTTTTTCTTATTTAATTTTCCCTGCACATGAGACATGAGGGATACTTGGGGATGCCAAGCATCAATTTCATTGACTCTTGTCAAAGATGCACCAATGCATCTCACAGCTTTAGGAGCAAGAAAATCAACTTTGAGACACTCAGGCCCTAACTAGAACACTGTACTGCAGTAGTGCAGCAAAAGAGGACTGCATAAAGCAAAATTATACTGCTTTTAGCTTTCCTGTGTCTCTTTGCAGGCACCCAGCCCATTTCTAAGCTCTGTCACAATAATTTCTGCATTAGTTTTCCTTGATTCCTTTTCCTACTTCCTTTTCAGCGTAGCAGCTGAGTAATTAATTCTTCTTTATTTAATTTTGGAAATGCAAAAGATGAGTAGCAAACTCTTCAAGTACATTATAGGCGGCTTTTGCAAGCCAAGTAGTCAGATCTATTTCTGTTTAGATAAAACAGAATATACTTCTTCCGAGGTAAAGAAAACAAAAAAATAAGTGTTTTTTACTCCCTGACAGTGTAAATGCAGTGAGCTGCTCTGCAACTTGTACTATGAAGCATTTAAAATAATTTCCAGGTACCTTTGAGAGACAGAACTGAAAATGACTGTCTTAATAGCCAAATACTTCCATCATCGGTGTTTAGATTAAAGATACATTTTCAGATCACATCCCCAGCACCGTGCTTCTCTGAGAAAGACTCTCCTCAGTTACACCTTTTTGCTCATAACATATAAAAGAAGTTTTTAACTTAAGAAATAAATGACTGTTGAGCAATATTTAACAGCTAAAGACAGAGCTGAGCCTTCCTTTAATTTTAACAGGTCTGTTAAATGCAGAGATCTGGTCTGTTAAATGCGAGATTGTCGTTAAAGAGAATTTGTTCAGCCTGCTGACTGCCTGTGGGTGTCTGGGGATCTGCAGCAGGGTACAACGCAGGGTGGCCCTCACTGCTGCCAGGGCAGGGCGAGTTCACCAGCCCAGCAAGAGCAGCTGAGCTCGCAGGGCTGCAGAAGCAGCAGTGCCACATCCAGGGATGGCTGACTCAGGGCTAAGGAGCCCTGCTCCTTCCATGCCACCCCTGTGCACAGCTCTGTCAATTCTGGCTGTGAGCCAGGCATGAGGGAGCAATTGCAGCAGTGCATAAAATCCAAATGTGAGATTTGTCTCTAACCTCTGTCCTCGCTTACTGAATTCTTGCCACGCAAATGGTTGGCCACTGGAACAGACCCGACTCCTAAAATATATTTGACATCGTGGATTATGGCAAGTCACCACTAGCTAAGGATCTTGCATTCCCAGAAAGATCATTGAACACAGATAAATCCTGTTCTCTCTTTTTTCCTCCCCAGTAAAAAAGGGCTGGAATTAGGGTTGCTTGAACAATTTTCCCCAGCTGTTTCCGCATGCAGAACAAAAGTGCTTTGCCTGAGCCAAACCAAGTTTCTTAAAAAAAACCTTAAAAGTTCAATTCAAAGCAAAATACTTTTTCCCTTGTTCTGGGCATCTTTAACCAAAATTAAAGCAAAGGAAGGGAATGACTATGAACCTTAATAAATGTGTTCACTTGAGTGTACACAACTAAAACACAGTTCACTACAGAACTACAGTTATTCCACTTCCCAGATTAGTGCCAGGCACTTCACCCCCAGATTTTTGGCTCAGTGAATATTTCAATTGTCCATGCAAAGTAGAAAAGTCTTTCTGAAGCATATTTGTATGCTTGTTTCATAGAGCCTCTTCCTTACATCTAGATTCCCTTGTGGGTTTGGTAGGTCTCCTTGGGTAGGAAAGGGAATTTCCTTTTCTTGGGTGAACCTGGGTGAAACTGGAAAACACTAATTCTTTCAAATTCCCTGCCAGGAAATTCAATACTAGTTCTTGAGTTGTTTTGAAAAGATAAAGTGAATTACTGAACTAAAAGTCGCCAAACCTTTATCTCAGTACTCACTAGACAAGAAGATGTCACCAAAGAGGAAAAGCACCCAGGAACTAACATTTGTAGTGTACACTGTCAGTAAGACTAATTTCATGACCTGTGGGAAAACCAGTAATTTATGCCAGGAGGCATCCAGCTTTGTGTTCAAATACTAAGACTATTGTAAGGAATAATTTTTATTCCTGGCCACAGATAAGTCAATTGTGGCAGGTTTCTCCTGTCCATCACAAAACCATCTACACCTTATGGTTGGTTTCAGCTATTGCTGCTCTCTCAGGCCAGTGTATGACCCTTTCTTACCCCTGTAGATCACGGTCACTGACTTCTGCTTTATTTGAACACATGGACATTAATTTTTTCTTAGCACCTATGATGTGTGCAACACCAACCTCCAACGTTAACCACACTGTTATGAAGACTGTGCTTCTGTTTAGCTCAAAGAGGTGTGAACAGCTGATTTGTCACTTATTACCTCAGAACTGGAGCCTTTTATTAGAGTTTCTAACCCCTTGGCTACCAGGAAGCTTCGCATGGTCAGGTGATAATTTGAAAATTTAAAATTACCCACCCATGATTTGGTGGGTAATTTGGGCTGGAAGCTACTTAAGCAATCCAGGGAGCCTTGCCTTCCACCCTTGTCTGTGAATAAAGACAAACTGGCAATTACTTCAATACTTTTGTTGACACATCACATGTCACTGCAGAACTTCACTCTATTACAGTGCGGAGGGTTTGCATTTTTGTTTGTTCAGCCCAAGGCAGGCAACTCTGGACACTTCAGAAGCTGCCAGGAGACTTTGCTGAAGCCTCATAGCACCTGCAATAACTGCAAGGGCTGTTTGAACATGGGCCCTGCCCTTGGGGCCCACGTGGGAGCAGCACTGGAGCAGGAGGTGATGGCAACATAGCACTTCCAGGGAAGGAGGCAACACTGGGAGGTCTGTGCCCAGAGAAGGGAGGGCCCTGCGTGGGCAAGATGGCAGAGTGTTATTTACAACACTTTCACACTCCCGGCTTGTGATAGACAAACAAACCTGTGCTTCTCACAAGTGGGGAGCATGTGAATGTACTTGAAAACAGCATCTGAGGCTTCACGTGCAGCAGGAGGCTGGAAGCAGCTGTCCCTGAGCCTGCTGTGAGCCATGGGTGAGGCTCTGAACCCCTTCTGGTCACAGAGCAACAGGTCTTACCCAGCTCCTCCTGACGCCTCTGGCTAAAGAGACCTTTCCTAATGACAGAGACAAAAGATGTTTTTCCAGTAGGAGTTCCTGCATCCTTTTGAAACAGCTTCGTATTCTCTCTGTTATTTGCTTCCTCTTCTGAGAAGAGGATATTGAATATCTTGAATATCCTCGAATATTCTCAAGCAATTCGATTTTTTTTTTTTTTCTGATACCGCAAAATACACTTCTCTCCTGCCTGGTTGTATACCACACATTCTGTTAAAAAGGGTATATGCTCACTTCTATAAACACCTCTTTTTTTGCTTTGCTTTTTCAGCTTATAATTGATTTCCAATGTCCCACTTTGCTGGCTTGTGCTCCTGCCTTTAACTGAAACTGAACACACTTCATTTTGATAGCCCACTAATCTTCCACTGCAGCACTGTCCACCGAGTCCCAAAGAGATAATAACACTTCTTGTGTTTTTGGTTTATGCTGAATACACTTTGCCAAAATTAAATTCCTGCCAAACAATAGAATCTGTAAGAACCAGAGCTATTCTTCTAAAGGCAAGGATTGTCTTGGCTTTTTTGTTTGTTTTTCATAACATAAATAGCTTTACATGTGGAAGTCTTTTTGTGTGGGCTTGCCTTTTCCATTTTCTCCAGTATCTTTTCTTACAGCACTTTGAACTTTCTTGAGAGAATGTCCCACCTTTTCTTAGCAATGAGACGCTAATTTTATAACTACCTGTCACACACAAAAAGCGTAGCAGAACAGTTTTTTCTCTACAGATGTACATTTGAACCTGTCTAGGCCTCTCTCTCAACCCCAAAAAAGAAAATCAACATCTCAAGGACATGATCCAAAAGCTGCTGTATGGGCTACCAAACTTCTCTTTTTAACCATTAGCTTTGCTCCTCTGAAGTCTGTCTTTTTCTTGGCCTTGAAACTTTACCACTGCCTGATTTTTCATGAAGGTCATCAAGAGGTAGGCAAAAATATTGATTGAGGATTATTAAATATTGAGGATTGCCTCCTCCACACCGTTTGCAACTCACCCTCAGATCTCCCAGACTTTCCATCTTTGTGCAAATGTAATATTTTTCAGATTTCTTGTACATGGTTTCATAACTGAGTTTTACTGTTTGAGTTAGAACTATTTAATACATCTAGTGTTTCAAACTCAGCTATTGTCAGAAAATAAAGATCTATTCTGATTGCCTTCCATTTCTGGCATCCATTCCTTTCACCCAAAAAGTTCTGTTTAAATTCTTTCCAACTGTCTTCCATAAATCCAGGAAAAAATAAAAAGAATAATCATCTCAGATGAGGCTTTTAATGATGCCATTTTTCCATGTGGGGAATTTTAAAATTTCACATAACTCCTAGTAGTATTGTCACTCAGCTGTCATTTAACATCTAATACAGATCTGCTTCATTGAGTCTCTGATTAGAATTGCATACCCTGAGCTGCTGCAGAAGAAAAGTGACCTAATTGTTTCAGGTGGCTGGGGCAGAGCTTCTTAATTCGCTAAAAAAATCAGGGCTAGAAGGCAGCAGAATGAATGGCAGAATACTCCACCATTCCCCCTCTCCTGTCCACATTTTGAGTCACCCAAAACAAAGACACCTAGCTCTAATACTTCAAGTTTTGTTCACTGGTTAAAGCACACCTTTTGGGTTTTTTGAGAAGATTTGCAGAAAAGCAAAATGAGTGGTAGTTAAACTCCTCCACATGCCCCTTCCCCCTGCAGTCCTGCCATGGAAGTCTAAAACTAGATGCCTAAGTACTTATACAAAATCAGGAATACACGGACCAGGACTTTTCAAGAGTGCCTGGCAGTCATTGGCTCACTCTGGTGCAGTGTGAGTGCCATGATCAGCTCTGCAGTGCAGGCCTGGGGCTGCCTCCCAGAGCTGGGGATGGTTCAGCCTGAAGTGTCCTGCGCAGTCTCATCCCTTGGATACTGAGAGCACAGCACACCCTGGCTCCCGCCTGCCTGGGCATGTAAAAAGGACCACACACACATTCCCATCTGAATGTGCAGCTTGGGCAGGGGTGTAGGCATACAAAGCAGGGCAAACTATGTTGTAGAGCCCACCTGCCTCAGCTTTGACAGAAATTCTGAATTCAAGCACTGCCAGCACTCTTGAAAGCCAAAGAGCCTCTTGAAAACCCACAGAAGAATTTAGCACCCCAACTTCCAAGCATTTGATCTTTAGTAACCTTGATACTTTCCCGGCAGGCCTGCTTCCTTGCTTGCAGAAGGTGACAGCTGCCACCTCCCCTTGAGGACAAAGTTCAGGAATAGTCCTCCACAGGAGCTGTAGCCAGCCTTTCGCACACAAACTGCTTTTTTTCTCAGGAGGTTTATAGAGCTTCACAGAATTGCAGAAGCTTGCCTGATAACACATTTGTCTGCTTTACTGTCTTGCCTGTTCTCTAATATCAAAGGAAATGAATGTTTGGGGGGAGGGAGAAGGATGAAGATGGAAGAGGAGAAAGGAAGGAGGCAAATTAAACGAAGGTGAATAATCCCAGCTGACTTTCCTGATACCAGATGTAGGAAAGATTTGGGTGGGTAGGCCTGTGGATACACTACAATGTACTAGCATAAGAACTAAGATCCAGTGAAGAACTACAAGAGAAGAAAATGATCAGTACCTATGACATTTCTCAGCCAGAACTCTACTTTAAAGAGGTTGTACTCATCCACTTCACACCAGGTTCGCCCTATGTAAGAAAGCCAGAAGGCATCAGCTGACATATATGTATTTTTACCTAACTGGAAGATCTTTGGATGTGTTTTCTGCTGAAGTTGGAGTGTGCAGGTCCAGAGTGAAAACATCTACCCAAATTCAAGATGCTTAAAGATTTTTCAAAATGTGTAGATTTGTGCAGTAATTTCATATCTTTGCATTACTGGAGTGATATCATTGCCTCATCTTTGTGTAAGAGGTGGAAGATAGAGAAAAGGGAGAATTAAAACCCTGTCTCAAATGAGATACCTGGTAGGGCATTTGCAATTACTGTTAAAGGACATAACATCTCTACCTTTAAATCAGTTCATTAAGCAATTCAAATTCCCCACTGTACCGACTGTTTAGTACTACAAGCAAGTACTACACTGGCCTTTCTATTACCTCTGAGCTCTATTTCTTTCAGCAATATGATTATTGAAGGCAAAATTTTCTTCACTTGCACATTTTCAAATCAAGAGATAATCTTTTATAAAAATTTTTTTAATCTCTAGTCATCCTTGCTGGCTCTGCTTTGTAATCTTTAATGGGACATGGCATATCAGGCTACTGGGGAAATTGCTTACAGAGTCAATCTCTGAAAAAATCTAGCTTTCTGAAAGCAAGCTCCGGTTAGCAGCGCGTGAAGAACAACACGATGTGTGCCTAAAATTAAAGTAAATCAGCAATCAAGAGGAAATGGCAGTTCAGGTGTGTCCAAACCACAGGTGCAGGGACTCACACAGCATCAGCTTGTGCTGCCCAGAATTACATTGCAGCTTTTAGAAGGAACTCCGCAGGATCACTCATCATCTCCTGCATGACAAATTGAGCTATCTCCCCATCCAGGACTGTTTCTCATCATTCCAAAGAGACTTTGATTTGAATATGAGCTCTAAGTCACATGTAAATTTCTGCTTGGTAGTTCTGTAGCCAGAGCACTCCATGAACACCACCAAACTGTGCCACAGAAGATGCAGCTTTGTTGTTGCAGTGATGCAAAAATTGACAGGGGATATTCTGGGTTTGGAGATGCCAATGGAAGGTCTGAGAAACTCCTTGCATTGGGGTCTTCTGCACACCAATCATGACAAGCCTGTACCTCTTCTAATACCTGTGTTCTCAGTCAAGAAAAACTAACTGAGAGAAGCTAGTGAGGGAGAGAAGACACATCAACAGACTTCCTACCATTTAAATGAAAGGAGGAAAAATACTACCATATGCTGTATGGCTTTTGGATTTCTGCAGATGGTACCTTATGTTGCACAGTTGAAAAAAAAAAAAAGGATTTTACTCGATTTTTTCCACAGGTCCTACAAAGTTTGCACACATCCCCTGTATGCCAAGTAGCAGAAGGTATGTAGACTCCTCTTTTTAATTTCCTACACTTGTCCTGCATACCTACAGCTGCATGTTGTGTTTTATTCTCTGTCATGGTGAGACAGGACAATGCTGTGGGTCAGTCTCTGGATTTATATACTGCTCCTTAGTCTTTTTATGCAAGCAGCTTCAAGTGATTCTTGCTCTGGGAGTTTCCTGTGCATGCTGGAAATCTCTGCTACCTTTCCTTCTCCACATGGCTCTGAGTTTGCTACCCATTACATTTAAAACCATTTGGTGCCTGCAGCTAACTTCCAGGGCCGCTCAGTGAGTGTGCTGTATCAATGTGGGATGAGTGGGTGGAATGTTTTCTACTGTTTTACTTTTTAGGGGAAAATAGAACTAATCTGGTGGTTTTAACAGTTGTGCTGTCACTGGTACGGACACAGTGATGATGAATAAATTGTTCATTCTTGACAAGACCTTCATCAGCAACAGCAAGATTGCTCATTAGATTTCACAGCATACACACTTCAACCACATTCTGTGCATCTGTGGTAGTGTCAACTGATTAGGACATTTCTTATACACACACACACACATCTTCTTTGACTTCAAGCTTCAATGTTTGTGGCTTAGTTTATAAACAACAGGAGCCTGATCCTTGCCATTTTACTTCGTTGCTAATGCATAATACTCTAGATGGAACTTTGTGTGTTGATGGGAATTGCTCCATTAAGAACCGCAACAGAATAATCAGAAAAACTTTTTTTGCAAGAGGCTGAGCAAAATCAATTTTACTGGCTGATTTTAGTTTATTATTTCCAAACCATGACGAGTATTTGTTTGCACACCAAATGTTTCTGTAAATCACCTGTATTATGGTGGAATAAAGCATTTACAATTTGATAGTTGGAATTAAAAGGAGTTACATAACTAACCAAAATTTTCTGTGTCGCTCCACAGTGCATTACATTAATTAGCGAAAAATATATTTTGCCCTTCCAGTAATGACAGGTCCTTCACATATACAAGGCAGCCAGTGTTCAGGCTTACAGTGGGTGGACAAAGAAATGTGCCATTTTGCAAATGCTTTCAGTGAGGGCCTTGGAATTGCCTTCTCAAAGCACAGAGCAAACATGTGAGGCATGAGATCTGCCTTAACATTGAAGTGTTTATCCAAAAAAGTTTCAAGGCTATTGTCTAGAGGAGCAGCAGAATATATTTTCTTCAGGAAATAATAATAAAGCATATTCAGTGATCCCGTGGGTGCATAAAAATCCTACAATGAATGCTTTCACTAGGAAAACCTAGCTCTGAATGACTTTCACCTTCTCTTGGGATTCAGTTCCCCTAATGTCTTTAAGACAGTTACTAACACACAGCATAAATACCACTAAACTTTATAAGAGAGTTATTTTTCCTGAAATTTCTGAAAAGGTTCATTGCTCTCTTTCTGATATAAAAAAAAAAGAATTGAATCAGCTGTTATCCCTGTTGTCTAACCAAGACTAGCAGACCTGCTTGTTTTAAAAGATCACAGGATGATGAATCATGAAGAGATGAGAGGCTTATGTTCAGAGGCTGCAGATTAATTTGCAATAATTTGATCGCTTCAGCTCACTTCCAAGACTGTTGATCATAAAGCCCCACAGTAGTGACACCATGCAAGTACTTATTTTTCTCACTCTGAAATACACAAAGAAAACCTTTTTCAGCAAATCAGTCACTGCTTTGGAACACCATAATGGCAACACTGGTTCAACAGCCAATGAAAAATGATTCATGAAGTGTTATTGTTATACAGATACTGGATTGGAGCCCTGTGGAAAGTATGGAAAGTTGATGAATTGGGTTAAAGTTTCACCTTTTTTGTCTTTTTAACAAATGCCATTCCAAGAAGGTTTTCTCATAACTTTGCTGGTCAGGAACTATTAGCACCAAATGATCCTCTGGTCCCATTAAAAATGATTATCTGGCAACATCTTAATCCACTGTGAATGGATAAAATTATCCTTATCTTGACCGTGGCATACTTCTACTGAATAATAAAAATCAACTTCAATAGTTACAAAGTATTTTTAAAAAGCGTTCAAATTATAAAAAGCAATGTGTTTTTCAGGAGTATTCTACCACTCTTGTTTCATAGTTATGTTTATTTCTTACCATTTTCCCTAAGCTAGTGAGAGTTAAATAAAATTGCTAAGAGATTTTTATCCTCTAAACTATATTTACAATTTTCTCATGACAAAGAAACCCTCACTATCCTCCTGGACATAAATTTTGCACAGTTCTGTCCTGGCTCAAATGTAATGAAGCCATCAGGGTCTTCCTGGCTGTAACTAAGTTACAAGAAGAAAAACCTCCATTCTCTATAAACACAGACCATTTAGCGGGGGAATAAGACAATCTAATCCATGGCAATTTAGCTATCTTAAATACAGCTGTTTTATCATATTTTTTTAAATTCAGTAATAAAAGAAAATCCAAGGAAGTGCTAAATCATTCTCAACTTCATCAGAATTCACTAAAAAGAGCCTTTTTAGCTGTACTGCCTTGTTCCAGAAAGAACCAAGACTGCTGGTGATAAACTGCTATTGCCTTTATGTCACCCCACACTTAATTTTTCCAAATTGATTTATCTTGAGAAACTGCAACAATTACCTGAACACAATGTTTCCTGCATTGTTATGGATCGTCAAGGCATGTTGGAGAGTAATGTATCCCACTGCTGCACTCTATATATTTTTTTCTTTACTTACCTGTTTCATCGATATTACTACTTGTAGGTAACTTTGTGGCAACGGGCTCTTTAGACTATATATAGGTCTAAATAAAGGTCTTAATACCTTTCAAACCTTTCCAATCCATTGCACCATAGCATAACTGACAAGACTTATATAATTTCATTTATTAGGCAAGGAGATGGCTGTCAAGTAATTTATCTAGCTGAACTAGAAAATTCACTCTTGTAAACTTCTGAACATGTAGAGGCTTATTGCAATATCCCTTTCTGATGTCAGTCAATAGTATTCATTCACCTCTCTATTTTTCATAAAATTGCACAAAAATCTCTATTGATAGGACTGGAATTAGAATAAGTCAATAATATATGAGGAGCAATGATTCATTTTCATCTCATTTAGTATATTTTACTTTCCTCCTGTGGGGTCAGTGTCTCTTTGGCTAGAAGTCTGGCATGCAATTTTATTCCAGTTGCACATTTCACATGACACAAACATCTAAGTGATCTCAACATGCATCGTTGGAGAAGACCAAAGGAGAGACTTGAGTCACTCACAAGGCCGCCTGGGTTCACTCAGTATTAAGAAACAAGTCCTTAACAATCACTGTGTGTGTAGGGGGGAGGGAGTGACATCATAATAATTTAATACAGTAGCATATGGTTTATCAGCAGGTCAGGCTTTATCCTCTGATCACTCTGGTTTCATCATGGTTCAACATCTTTTTGCAATTTCAGAAAGATCATATCAGTGAAGAAACAAGATTCTGAGTTTAATCTCTTAGAATGCAGGACTCATTGTGAATGCATAGAATAAGCATAAGCCTAAGATTATAGCCCTGTAAACTCTATATCCTGATTAGTTAATATAGTTTAGCAGTGAATATTTACATATGAGACACTTTCTGTCCCCATTTAAGTACATCAGAAGGACTTTCCTGTGAATTGCAATATTAAATCTCATTTTCTTAGGTAATCCAGCACCAGAATAACAAAACAGAAACTATTTTTGATTCATGATGTTCTATTAATGGAAAATAAACCCAGATTTAGCAACTTACTCTAATGTGCCATTTGCTGTAGTGATTGCAATTTGCCATTCATTTCGGTTTCCAGTAAATTATTCTAAAGAACTACTTGATGGCAGCCAGATCTTTTCCAGTTGTGGCATGACACAACTGGAGCAGACACTTGCTGTGGGAATCTCAAATCTTCCTCCTCCAGAAATACAAAGGAATTCAACAAGACCTTCAGCTAAGATTTTTTTAAATAAATTACATAAGTAACAGCATAGCAGTCCTCAAATACAACAGGCAAAAGAGATGGGAAAAAGGGGGTTTTGTAGTAGAAAGGGGTCACCAAAAAAGTCCTTTTGAAACCTGTACCAGGATATGTCCCACGCATCATATACAGAAATGATCTAGGAAAAACCATGTCATGTAATGACAGACTTTTCTGAGAAGCATAAATCAGTCAGATTATCAAAGATAAAGACTGACCACAAAGAGCTGCCAAAAACCAAACAGAAATGTTATAAAAAGGCAGAGAGGGTACAGTGTAGGTAAAGCACCCCCCATGAGGAAAACCAATAACTTTACGCACACTGTGAGTAGTTTTGAAAATCACCTCTTTGAAGCAAGGGCTTAGCATCATAAGAGAACTGTGAAAACATCAGTTCATTGCTCATCAGTGGCCAGAAAGCAAATTTAATGGCATGACAATTAGGAAAGGAATAGAGACCAAAAGGGATCATCATTATGCACCTGAACACATTTATGGTGTGCCCACATACTACATATTGCATTGCCTTCTGATGTGTCATTCTCCCCACCCCAAACTATTCCCAGAGTCATGTAACAGAACTGTGAGAGCTAGAGAGAGAGGCATCAGACCCTACAGGTTGAATAGTAAGTAAGGAATGATTTGAATACAAAAACAAACAAGAGTGACATTGAAAAAACCCCAAAGGGCAGCTATTTCAATAAGGCATAGATAATCTGGGGAACTCCTTGCCAAAGGATGTTATGAACACCAGAAGTTTACCTAGATGCAAAAAGTCACTGCACACATGCGTGAGAAACAATCTAATCAATATCACCATACCTAAAAGCACCATCTCAATCTGAGAAAGTCCCTGAGCAATAATGGGACTAGCTGGTCATCTGATTTGTCAGGTCAGATGCTCTTCTGGCACAATCCCATTTGCAGATTACATTGAAATGCATGATCATTTTTATGTTGAGACATTTACACTCTGACCCACACGATTAAAACATCCCCCCATCCCACCTGTAACACATTCACTTTCTGTGACATTACTTTCATTTGCTGCCTTGCAGGTGCCACTTCCTGCCTTCAGAGACAAACCAAACCACTTCTCAAGCAGGGGTTTAAACAGAAAAGGAGATAATATTGCCTCAAGCCCAACTTCTTATGTTACCCTGGATCCTCCTTCCAAAAAACAGTTACTATGCAAAAGGAAGACACACAACCCGTCTCACTCAATCCCTGATTGCCAGTGCCAAAAGATGTCACAATTTCCATCAAAAACCAAAGTCAGGGGTCTTTTTTTCATACAGTAGCAAAGCTTCTGTGAAGACCATCTAGCTTATTTCATTCAATGCTTCTCATTCAATCTCTGGAAAACCTATAGTGAGCAAAGCAACTCTGAAGCCAGCTCCTTCCTCTTGGGACAGTGTGCAGGCATCTGGCAAATCTCTCTATCCTTCTCCAGGGCAAGGGGAGTTTACACAGTCAATGCTACATGGAATTCTTAAATCTGTCCTCTCCCAGTCTACTTCCTTGGGCTTGCTGGATGAGAATTCTCTGCTAGCTCAGCTAAGAACACTAGCCCTTCACAATTTAGTGTCTGTTATTTTGTGCTGTAGGCAATTCTTACTGCCTCCCCAGGTGAATACAATATTGAATATGCTAAGTTGCTTCAAGGCAGTTCAGGCTGTCCAGGGTTTAAGTAATCATTATAATTTAAATCATCATTTTTCAATAGTAGGTTTTTTTTAGTAAAGGCTAAAATCTAATAATGAAAATGAGTAACAATAATCTTTAACACAACATTTCAAAATCAGGCAACACATTTGTGTGCATTCACTTAGATGGCTTTAACCTGTGCAGAGGCTCTGGCTTACCAATCACAAACACAAACCTCTTCAGTTGCTGATACTACACAAGCAGCTTCATCAGAGACACAACAAGCCCTTTCTTGCCCCAGACCCCTCTGTCCTTGAGGGAATTCAACTTACAGTTATTTCTAGACACTGAAGATTGAAAGCATTCAAAATTATAGTTTTTAATTTGGCAAAGTGAGAGGTGTTTTAAGATTGACATGAAAACAAAAAATGCCTTTGTTTTGTTAGCTGAGCTCAGGAACTGCCTCTTGCTTTCTCCTTGCAACACCACAGCATCATTCACTACTGGGGAATGGCAGTGTCACTCAGAGCACTCTGCCAGATAAATTTTCATATCCTCCACATGGCTGTTCTGTAGCATGCAGAAAATCGTTTCAGAGCATCCTAGGGAGAGTGGCCACTCTGAAGATGCTGAAAGGTGCACTTTATTCCAATAGAGAGACATAACTGCCAGCAAGAAAATTCTGTACCTACCCAGAATAAAAGAGAAGACATTACCATAGAAGTAAAGAGAAGTTTGTGTCTCAAACAGACTGTTTAAAAAGAAAAAAAAAAAAATCAAAAAAAGCATCCTGTATTGTTCCTGGTACTTGGACGTACACAGTCAAAAAGTTGTTTGTCTCTGTTTTGATCAAAGTCAAAAAGCCAATGTTGCTTGCTGGAAAAGCCCAACGTAATTTTAAATTTGCATCTATCTGAAATATTTTTGAAGAAATGGATTTCTATTTAAAGTATGAATATTATTTTCATAGGCATACTATAATAATGAAATTATTGCATGTGATCTGCTTTCTCATGCGAGTCAGGCCAGTGGCTTGTTATGCACCGGTATCTGGCACCAGTGCATTACAATGTGACAAGGGCAGATCACTGCCCACAAGGATTCTGTCATGCCTCATAGTGAAAAGGATACATAAAACTTCTCTAAAAGAGACATCACTGCATTCCTTCACAGGCAGGGAATTACTCCTGTTTCAGACATGCTCCTGCATCCCAAAGAAGAAATATTCCGAACAGTAATAGATGACTGAAGGGTTATTTCAAGCCAGCATAATTATTAGCTAAGAGGCTGAGCGCTTTCCCAGTTGGCCCTAGTAGGTAGAGGAAGGATATAAAGGTGGTGTTCCCACTTGCATAGCTAGTCCTCAGAGTAATCTTGTCATTGAGTTGCAAGGCAGTGCTCATAGGAGTGGTGCAGGAGATAAAACTCACAGGTGGAGAGGGAGAGGAAATCATACGTGACTCCTGAAGCCAGCAGCTGCTCTACCTGTAAATCTGCACCTTGATATGCTACTGTTTAGTATGCTGTGGTCTGGGTAAGCACTTTCTGGGACAAAGGTGAGGCTGACATCAGGCCTGAGAATGTGCCAAGGTCAGTATGTCACAGTGTGACAAGTGAGAGGATTGTGCCTAGATTTTTTGAGGATTACTTGTTTTTTCTGTAGGTGAATGGCTGCTCTAGGAAACAGAAAACAATCCTCATTAAATCTCTAGGCACTTTTGCTGATGGCAGCTCCCATTTAACTCTCAGCCCTCTTTCCCCTATTCTGATACCCTCAGGCTACCCCTTAAGAGATGAATGTTTCACTGCTCTCCAGTGACAGGTCATCAATCCCACAGCTGTCACCAGTTGGTGGAGCAGCTCCTCCTCTGTCAAATCACATACTCCACCCTGCAGGTTACAAAACTCCATCTGAAGGAGCCTGTGAGAGCTCCCTCCTTCCACCGAGGGGAACAGCTCCAAGATTTCTGCAGAGGCCACTGCTAGTGTGCTGTCTAAAGCTTTTTGCATTTATGAGAGATGACCCCTGGGGAAGGTATATCTGATGAGGATTTGGCCTCCCCTCTCCCTGAACAAAAAGATGCTCAAAATAAATCCAAGTAACCCTCATTTACAGGGCAGGACATGGGGATCTAATGATACATAAAAGAGGAAGAGCAAACAAACACAAAGATAATTATCCCAATTCTAGCCCCCTCTCTTCATTCTCTATTAAAGCAACAAGCCAGATGTGGCTGTACAAAAAACCCAAAACCCTACAGCCAGACGGTTCTTCTGCAGCACACACAGTTTTCCCCTTCTCATATAAAACTACTGGCAAATATTTTTGCTCAACACTAATGTTTCTCCATGACCCAATTTCTACCTCCTCCACAATTTAGGATATTTTGGCAGATGCCTGTAATTTTTATGAATTAAAATAAATGTCGGAAAGAAAGCTGCTCCTCCCATTCCTCTCAAAGAGCTGGAAATAAAACCCCATTTCTAAGGTTACAAAGCACAACTGTCCATTTTGGAAAATTGCTAGAACAAGTTTGCTTAGCAGCTCCAGATTAAAAAATGTTTCCAGAAGAGTTTCTGAGTTCCCTCAAACTAAATCAAAGACCAACACAAGCTATATCCCAATATCGTTATTGCAAAGCTTTTTCCCATATCAGCTTCAGTCTGCACACTCATTTTAACACCAGTGCCTTAATATTTTATACCTTTTCAGATAGATTTGCAATCACAGAATTCTTGAAACAGAATTTTTAAAGCCAAGCTCATTGCAAGCGGAAATAACTGTATTGCATTGATCTCAAGCCTCAAGAAGAGCAAGGAAAGAAAATTATTTCATGGTTGGAGGTGCAAAACTACAGAAACAGGTATAACTTCATGCCCATTCTTAGGAGTCTCAAAGGGTAGAGATGGACCCTCTCTCATTGGCTCCACTTTTTCTTTTTCTAGTTTTCCTCCAAGCCAGTTATTGCTCCATAACATGCAAGGAAAATGGCTTTCCCCAACTGGAAAAGAAGAGTCTATACTTTAAATTTTCGTCCCTTACAGGCAGCAGTTTTGTCACTATGAGTACTTTCTGAGATCCATAGCAGTTCTGATGCCTGCAAATGATTCCCATGGTCTGACTTCAGCTCTTTTTATTATGAGGGATTAAAAATTTAGCAATGGGGAAAAGATAAAATGGTAAAATACATAAATGTTTCCCCAGATAGTGTGATGGGACAGAAGGACATTGAACCAAACAAGTATTACAGCTCGGCAAGTTACTAGGGGAGTTTTCTTCCCTTCTGTCCTTAACACAGTAAACCTTATATGCAAGCCCTTGATTTGGAGCTCTCAGAGGAACTGACCAGTTTGGGTCCCTCAAGAAAATATAGTGAGACAAATTATTAGAGCAATGTCATTACCTCTTTTTCTACATAACTGTAGAACATACAAAACTTCTAAATGCTTTCAAAGAACAGAGATCACGTTTTGAAATTTTCATCTAATAGTGTTAGGCTACAACTTCTGAAAAAAAAACACAGTGAGTCTGCAGTACCAGATGAACACTTCTAGTCTCAAGATTAATTACACTAATGGTGTAAGCAAAACTAATCTCCTCTAACCCAGACAAATTTGTGTTTCTGTGTGGCTCATTAATCCCTGCTTCTTCATCTGGAGAGGCCATGTTGCATAGTACCAATATATGCAAAAGAACAGCATGCTAGGAATATCTCAGATCAGAAGTGCTGGAAACAGTAGAAGCACTACCCAGTTTGATCTAGACATCTATGGTAGCATTTTGTGCTCTTTCCACCTTTTATTTATCCATGACACCCTGCTGCCAGTTTAAAAAGCCAGGACTGCACCACCAAATGCTGTGATCCTCTACAAACCTATCAAGAATACAAACACAAATTTAATGAAAAGCTATGTACTGCACATTTCATCAGAGAAATCTGCTGCCACCGTAACAAAGGAGGAAGGAACCAGCATCTGTAAATCTAATGACCTTGCCACTGACATTCATTCATTAATAAGAGTTAAGGATCATATTGCTGACGGACCTTCATGTACGGTTTCAGTAAAAGGAGACAACCGAAGAAACTTTCTTAACCCCTTTCAGGCTTTCTTCAGAGGTTGGCCTGTCCTGTCCCTGCCAGCTCACCCAGGTATAACTCCTTGAGTGAAGATGCTGCCCAGCACTGAGCTCGGGTTCACCTCCAGCAGCTGCTGCCTGCATTGTGCCTGTGTACACTGAGACTGTGCCTGGCTTATGCTCCTCAGCTGTCCACACCAAAATAAAAAGCATGGGACCACTCAAGATGCTGCTGGGATGGTGCAAAAGTTACAGTATAATTAAGTTACACTTGTGGTAATTCTTGATTTAAAGTGACTTTACTGTTCTCTCAAGGTGTTTGATCCCTGAGGCTGAAATCCTCAGTGTGGGTGCCACTGCTTGCAAGTCAATTGTTACTGTCAGATACAATATTGATTCCTGTGGTGCAGTGCCTGTGAGCAGCAAAAGCAAAAATGCCAATTTCAATTACTAAGCAAAACTGAAGATTTCTTTGTGATTAGATGACAAGACGAAGATCACCACTAGCTACATTCTGGGGAAGAAAAAAAAGAAAAAAAATCCAATGTCCTTACTCTTCAGAAAGGACAGAAACCTACAGATTTCTAGAGTAGGTATATCCAGCTACATTGTTGGTTTTCCACACTGTTGAAATAAATGACAAACAGACATATAAAGACATAAATATATATATATATATATATATATATGCACACACACACAATTATGCTATAACATACTCATCTGAATGAATTCAGGTCACAGAGAGAAGTGTAACAGGGTGATTTTCCCTTGAACTCCCCTGAGCTACACAAATTTTGGTGAGCCAACCACATTCTTTTGATGCCCTCCATCATCTCTGTGACATCACTGGCGTCACTGAATTTAGCCTGACGAAGGACTTCCATGTGGGAAGTTATCTCACTGTATACCCTGGAGATGAGTGGGGCTGACAGAACAGGTCCAAGAAACACACAGCTGGGAAAAGAGGAGAACCATGTCTCAATCTTCAGTCCTCTGCTGTCATCCTCTCTCAAAGGACTACCCACACGAGAAAAATCTTTGACATGGAGACATCTGCAGTCTCTGGCCTTGATTTACATGTCATAGCACAAAACTATCCCTGCATCTAAACTGTAGCACTGTTATGAGTGGGCTAAGCAGCAAGATCCAAGCAAGGCTGCATGGCATTATGCAATTAAGAAGACCCACCCAATTTCATGTTTTCTCTTCTGCTGGAAGGGGAGCTAGGGAAAGTAAGAGAAAAGCAGGCTGGATATGCTTTGGCCCTTACTAAGAGAAAGAATACTCCAGGCTGCTTTCAGCAGCTTCTGATTCAGCTCAGAGCACAGCTGCAGGGGACACAAAGCAATGCTGTGAAAGGGCAACATCTGAGGCATAAGAGAAACAGAATACAATCTGTACATCTTCATACTTTCTCTTACTCTACACTCTCCTAGTCCTCTTTCTCCAATGTAGTCAGCATATTCCTGGCTGGAAGCTGGTCCGTGAGGGGAAAAGGAGAATTTTTTTCCCCTGCAATATGGTTTCCTTTTAAAAAATAACATTGCATTTTTTGATCTAGAAACAGCCACAGGGTACATTTTAATAACACACATAGGAAAACAGATTATTTTCATGCCATTTAAGACCCTTATGCTGTACCATTGTACAGCTGTTGAAGAATTGTACAGAGTTGAAGTTTTTTCTGAGATTGTTAAAGCAAAAGGAATACTTTCCTGAATCCACTTTGCAGAAATATTATGTACAGGAAATTAGTTTAGTGATCTAGAGAAATCTGCAATTAGACATTAATTTTTCCATTGAATGTAAAACTGGGCTAAGGTTGTTTATAAACTCCACTACTTCTTGGGCACAGTGCAGCAGTCCCCTGTCACGGGGGAAGGGCTCAGCAAGAGCTCCCCAATTTCACAGGCAGTGCTAGGAGAACACATAACCAGTTTGGACCCAAGTGTTCAGCTAGTGGAATTTGACATTATCTGTCTGCAAGAACACAGATTGAACAACTGCCAGCTCTGAAAACCAAGAGGCAGGGCTTATATGGTTTGGGAACATCAATCCCTCTTCTGTAGCCCATCACCACCAGCCTAAGGAACAATTTTTGGATAGGATCTTGAAGGAGGCTTTGCTGTTGTCCAGAGTTTGCTCTGTGGAAAGTTAAGCAGGCGAGGGTGAGAAAAGTCAGATAAGTGCCAGATGCTTTGAAACATTCCACCTTTAAGGCCTGCAGTCAGTATTACAAAAATTTGAAGAGGCCTTGGCAAATGCATAGAAAACCCCATTTTCTAAGTTGTTCTGAAGTCACGCCTCATGTCAGCATTATCATCAAGGATTCTTGAAAAACTGAACTTCTAGGCCGAGTTGCTTTTCAGATAGAGCCTGAGAAAGAAGCACTTGTAAAAAGCAAACAGCGCAGTTGATAGTAGGGTTTCCGTTCATCCAAACAGCTTTCAATTGCCAGAAATATGGTTTATTGGCCACATATCACACAAACAAACAATCAAGAGAATGGACTTTGTTACTGAGGGGATTTAGAAGGCTTCAAAATTGGATGCAAAGCTAGTTAAAATCATTACCACATAGGCATCGCCAATTCTCCACACTGAGTGCACATGTACACTTGCAGTTGTGCAGTAATAAGGGCCAACAGGCTGAGAGAGTACAAGAAAGTATCCCAGTTTTGCAGGAATGTTTACTTCAGAGGCACAATATGTTCTCCTGACAAGGAGGGATTTTACTGCACATGATTAGGAGCATCTCATTGCAGCTCTCATAAAAATTGGTCTCTGACAACACCAGAGTTGTTTAATAGCACTTGACATATTAGAAGCACATACAGTATTAGCAAGAGTGTAACAGTATTTTCTAAATAATCTGTGTAGCTTTATCAATGAGCAAACACTGCAGATGCACCAAAATCTTTACACAATTTGCTTCACATATGTAAGCAAGAATAATATTTTCAAATCCTCTCTCAGCTGTGACACCTTCTTGTAAGACGGACATGCCTAATATTGGTGGAAAACGTTTTTGCCAAGGGAAAAGGCTCCTTCTCTGATAAGCCTGAGTTCTCATGGGGTGAACAATCCTCATTCATGCCACAGTCTGCACTTTTTCCCCATTTATATTAGTTTAACTGTTAGACATTAGGCTGTATGCTTTTAGGAGCTCTCACTTTCAAGGTCATATGGCTTCAAGCAAACTACATTAGGGAGACATTTGCAAGGTTGAATGAATCAGAATTCTTGCCTGAAGACCTGGACATTTCCTGTTTGACATGCATACATTGGTAGGTTGAGGACATACATGATATAAAGGCAAAGTATTTCACTCTCTGCTTTCCCAATGTCACTGGGAAATGCTCCATTTAGCAAGACTTGAACATATTTCCTTTAGCCTAAGGACAGCCTGAGGCCTGTGCCTACCCTAGAAGATTAGGATTTATTTTCTGGGACCACATAGCAAACATCCTCAGTTCAGGAGCCTTGTGACGGCCAGACTTGCTGTAGACTGTAGCACTTCACATTGATAAAATTAATAAATGCACTGGAATCCTTGAAGTGCTAAGAAGCATATTTACCCACCTGACCTAAAGCCAGCCAAAAATTAAAATATGGTGAAAGGATGTGAATAGGATACCATTCAGGGAAAGATGCAGCTTCTCAACACAAAAGCTCACTCAGTAATAACATTTCTTGGGTGAATATCATAAGCTGGAGTTCAGACTGGATGAAGATAATATAAAATTTACAAAAAATTCAAATGTCTTTTTAAAACTTATTACAGAGATGACTCAGCATTCTGGCACAGGTTAAGAGACACCCCAGTCTGAACTTTGCAACCTGGCAATTGACTAAACTGCATCAAAAACTGAATCATAAAATTTTTCCAACTCTGTCTCTGTTGTTTCATAACACCAACCATCTTGGATCATCACAGGAGATGTCTTGGCTCATCATTAGCTTGGAGAGGGGCACTGTAACATGTATCAGAGGTTTATAACTGATCTACCTGGGCAGGTCAGCTGATGACACAGAAGGAAATATTACCTTGCACACTGGGAGACACACTGATACTCTCATGTGCAGTCAGATGAGCTCAGTCTGGGCTGGAATAACAAAGGATAACTCTACCATGATTAGTGAGTGCGTGCCTGAGCCCACTCCTACCAAGCCAGACTGGGAGCCTCAGCACTGCACTCCCTGGTGCTACCAGTGCCTTTCCAGTTCAGATCCTAAGACTGAAAGACAGTGCCTGTAAGTATAGAGAGTGAAACACTTCTATACTTGTGGGAGTCATTATCCACAGGGAGAACAAGCTGCCCACCATATGACAGAGTGCTGCCTGTGCCATGTCACAGGAGCAAGGGCAACAGCTCATTCTCCAAGTCCACTGGCTGAGCAGCACCATGGCCCTTGCTTTCAGATTCTCCAGTCCCAGGGGTGCTTTGAGTGCCATTCTGCCAGTAAGTCCTCTAAGTAAAAAGAAAAATGCAGTTTCTCCTTTGCCTTGCCCTGCTGACCTCCTCTTCCCCATGCTCAGTAATGCAGCAGGACACTCTTTGGAGGCCAGGTGCTCCTTGGCAGCCAGTGACACGATTTACATTTATGTGGCACATTTCACACTAATGGATACCAAAGGACATTTCAAAAGATCTTTCACAGAGAAAGTCTTACACCTGAGTTGTGATAAAACACTGCAGCATGTAAGTATTGCAGAGTAACCTTATAACAAGCAGCAAAGATGAGTATTAAATAGCTACAAAGGGAATTCTGGAAGGATAAGTGCAGTTTCTAACAATGGTTCTAGCCAGTACATCAGAGACAATATCATCCCAATTCTTACAAAGGGTGGCACAGAGATCTCAGTAGCTACAAGATCTTCTGTCTCAGAAGATAACAAGTGCTGAGACAAAAATCATACAGAGAAATTTGAATTAGTAATAAATTCAAAATAAATGAGTTCCACTTACTGGGTCAGTCCTCACCACAACCTATCATAAGCCTATGTCCTCCCTTCAGCACACTCTCATCAGGCTCAAAATGACTTGTGCTGAGACCCCAACCCAGCTCAAGGCAACATGTCTGGAAGTGGAGGGCTAATCCTCTGCCCGTGTACACCGATGAGATGTCACTGGAGTGATGATGTAGGAGCAATTTATAAATTTATGAGCTGAGAATGTGTCACATAAGGCAAACAGACTTAAAAGAAATGTGATGGCAAGGGTCCTAAACATTTTCAAAACACTGCTGTCAGAAGAAATCTCAGTGTACAAAACCCTTCTTTGAGAAGTTGTCAGAGACCCAGATGGGTTACTGGCTTATTCTGTCCTTCCTGGAATGCCGTGCATTGTGCTCCTTTCCAGTTATTATTCCTGTACCCTAAAACACCCACTGTGAGGAGTCTCTGGTATGACATAATCCCCAACACTGAGCTTAAGATTGGCCAAATATTTTGCTGAGCTTTCTTTCCCTCCCTGCCTTGGTAGCTAAAACTTTAGCTTAAAACTTTTGTTTTTCATTAAGGCTGTGAAACAAGGAGTTTAAAAACAGATGGAAAAACAACCTGTAAAATGCAGTTAATAAAACGCACCAGCAGTCTCAAAACTGTTCAGAACATTTCATTCAGCAATGCATTGAGACAGAACCTCAGCAAAGTTACTAAATAACAAGTGACAAAGCAAAACACAGGAAAAGGCAAAATAATATCTTGTGGTATTTAGCATCTTTTATCCAAAGTGCTTTCCAGCCACACATGCATATTATATAGGGATCATTCATGTAGCTGAAATACAGCTGGCTTCACTTCAGAACTAAGTTGTATAACCACAGACAATAAAACTATATGGCAAAGTCAGAGAGAAGAAAATGAAAAGCAACTGTTCTAGTTGGATTACAGAACAAATGCCGAGTCAGCTGAACACACTCTCACCTGGTGAAATTTAGAGGAACACTGAGGATTGCATTCAAACTCACGGGGAAGATATCGTGGCATCACTAACGACCCAGCCTTTGAGTTTACCTCTGAATGAAAATATAGTACCTCTGGCAGCACAATGTCTCTACTAGCATTAGAGAGGGCCCAGGTGATACCCAGTGAATGATCAACATTCATTTCTGAAACACCTGCATTTCCTCAAAAATATCCTCGAAGCTTAGCCTGGTTAAGGTTAATATTTCTCACGAGTCAAATAAACATAACCCGAGCACAAAACTGCTTTTAATATTTCTGTTGGGCCAGGAGCACTCAGTAGAGTTTCAGAGAGACGCCATTCAGGCTACAGGACGTGGTTGCTTTTACTCTAAATACTGTGGTTAATAGCATGATGGGAATGAAGTCTCTCATGTACCAGTGTGACTGTGTGGAGAAGGTGGGACTATATTCCCAGCTGTGGATCACATTAGCTACTTAAGGTGCATGACCCCCTCTAGCTTCTGGAGCAAGGAGATCTGCACAAAGGCTGCTGACAGGCCACTTCATTCATCCAAAACTATGATGGTAATTGGTGTTATTCATATAGAAATTTTATGTTGCATTGTCCATTACAAAGTACATGTAACAGGCAGGGTCTTGCTCTTAGGGGGCTCTTCATTTTCCTCACTGCCTTCAAGTTCCCAGCTCTCAAGTATTTGCCTCATAACAAATTTCACATATTCAAGTGACCAGCATTTTATTCACAAACCTTTGATGATGGATGTCTGGGAGAGTCAGCCCTGTTGAAAAGCCCTAATTCTGGTGATTTGCCATTTCAAGCCTCAAATTGCACTGAGTTACAAGTGGTTCCCATGTAGAGCTTTTCCTTTGTAAATAAAGGTTTAAAACATTAGTGTAGCAACACCTGTGATACAGCAGAACCTAAATCTATTTCACAGAGCAAGGGTAAGAGCCCTGCATTGGGAATTTCCTTTATTTTACAATACACTGCACTTCTAATGGCCTATCACAGCACTGGAGCAGAACTCCTCTTACAGGTAGACCCTTGCCTCTTTACACTTTCAGCAGGGTCAGAAGATTGCAGAAACATAAGACAGTAGAAACACAAAGTATTATTCATTCTTCCTCCCAACCAGAGGTTGCCCGGACAAGCCACTCTGCATGTTCTTTTCCCAGACAATGTTGCATAGCCAGTGGCAAGAAGTGACTGGGCTACCTGGGCTGGTGTTTCATCACAACACTCCTATCTGTTGGGGAACTGGCTCACAGTGAGGTGCAGGCCCTGCTGAAGCAATATCACTTTCTGCCACCTTCGTCTCTGTCCTTGCCTCCTTCAGCCTCACAGCACAATTACATGACAGCTGCAGTATATTTGTCCTCTTTCCTTTACACAGTCTGTTTCTCTTCCTCGTTCACAGAGATATCAATAGGGTGACTGTTTTCTGTGGTTAAAATTATATCCCCAGACATTTTAAACCTGTAGTCAAAATAGGTTTGACTAGTCTGAATTTGCCTTTGAAGAATAAATAGGCACACGGAAAGGTGCTGGAATAAAAGCTATTGCAATCAAAGACTGGAAATCTCCAGCTGTCTTGAGAGACTTTATCTGGAAATTAGAGAGCCCCTCCAATTCAGGGAAGAACAACTGCTGTGTGACTCTTTCACCTCCAAGTCCCATCTCATCTCCAGGTTGGTTTTCTTGTTCCTAAAAACCATCCCTTTCCAAGCTATTTACTATGGCACACCATCCTGAACACAGAAAATATCTCCTCAACCAGAGAGCTTACTGGGACAGACATGAGTCAGTCAGCACCAGCTGATAAGGAATAATTCAATACAGCCTATTCTGCACTCTCTGGCCCTGGGACACTAATCCAGAGGCTAATAAAGCAGTAATCCCTTGCTGATCCACAGGCTCTGTTTCCCACATCATTACTCCAGGTTATATCTGCTCTCACCACCCTAAATCTCCCTTCCCTACCTTTCACTGTCCTCACTAGTGTGACATCATTACAGCCACCTTTCAGGACCCACAAATGGAGCCACTTGTACTCAGTTATTTCAGCCTTCCCTGCTGAATTGCTGCTATCCCAAAGCACAGGCTGTTTGGTTTGCTTTTTGAGCTGGTGGGGTTTATTTAGCTTGTCTCAGAAATGCCCCTGGTACCCCAGCATGGAAGCTGCTTCTGTTTCCCAGGGAGCTGCTGAAAGACAATCAAAAAAAAAAAATGTTCCACCTCCAGAAAAGGTTCCCCCACCCTCCCAGGCACCCTGACCTGTCCCTGAAGGGAAGATGTACAAATTATCCAGCCTGAGGTCCTGGTTGCAACATTGTAATCTGCATTTACTTTGTCAGCTGCTCACTCATCTGTAACAGGAGACTCTAAGACTTGGTGTGGATCAGCCAACCTCCAGTTCAGTTCATCTCCTGTAAACATCTCTGGCAGGCACAAGGAAGGTGGGAGGAAGGGAAGAAGACACGAGCTCCCTGGCAAATCATGGCTCTACTGTCCCAGGTCAAGCCCTTCACACAGTTTGGTCTTCCTGTGACCACTACCTACAGAGAAGGTAAATGATGCAAAAGCATCGATCTTCTGTGTTAGTCTTATCAGGCTTCTTGTAAATAGGAAATGCCCAAGGATCTGAAACATAGAGTTTAGCATAATATCAGTAAATATTACATATTCTGCGATATCTGGATTTTCTGTCAGCTCTCACACATCCAGCACAAACGGATCTTGGAGAGGTCTTGCTTTCACTGGTGTGCTGGAACAGGGAGTTAGTTTTACAGCATGCTTTTACTTAGCAATGATCTGGAGCTTGGTTCCAAGCTTCCCATCTTTTCATTTAATCAGATGTCCTTTGAATAAGGTGCTGTATTTTAGGCATGCCAAAGAGGCTGATACAGGGAGAGATGAAGTGCTGCTTTTCTCTCACTTTTGGAAAAGCTCACCACTAGAATTTATCCTGAGACATAAGAGCCAAAGAGCAAAGACAATAGGAGCTTTAAAAGGATGCAGGAAAAGACACACCAAATGCTCCCAACATCCATCAATGTGCAAGCACAAATTATTTGCTTTCAGAGGAGTCTCAGGGTATCAAACACTTTTACTAGCAGTGAGTACAAGGGTTACAGGGTACATTACTACATTGCAGGGTAGGCAATTCTGAATTCTGTCCCTCCTGCATCCCTTTTTACCTAATTAAAAGTTTAACAAGTTCAAGACAACAGTCAAGGCTATAGAAACCGATTGGTGGGAGCCCGAGACTTACTCACTAGCCCTTAATATGCTAATTCACAATGTTTCTGAGAGAAGAACATGACCCAGGGCTGCACAGAGTGTCTAAGGCACTGCTTCTGGAGGATCAGGTGGAAAGTTCTCAAGTTGTTGGTGATAGCAGCCATTGTTCGTTCAGGAGAAAAGACCAGAAGAAGCTGTCTAGCGACTTTGAAATAGACAATTGCAAGAAAAAAAAGCCCTGCCTAAATCAGTCTTGCAATCACCAAGGCTGATCAGCCTGAGTTTCCATGGTAAGCATTGCATTCCAGGACCTTAAATCAAATGGTGATGGCAGTTTGGATGGAGAGTGTAGACAAAGACAGGATGGGAGAGGCAAGCAGGAAGACAGGGCAGCACTTCCCACACATACAGGACAAGCTAAGGCTGAAAGAGATACAGAAGTTTGGGCAGGGAAACATGTTCCTTGTCAACAAAGAAAGCTGTACCAAGGACAGACTCTGCTCCACTCTAAATTACTTACTGAAAGAACCCCTGCATTTCTGAGCCTGTTCAGGTCTGGAGGTGGCACTGGCTCTGGAAGGGCTTGGGGAATGCTGCATCGCCTGCAGCAAGCACCACAAAGCAAACCCCAGTGGAAGGGCTGGTAGTGTAACGCAGCTGAAGGGACACAGCTGCCACTCACAGAACCAAAGAGTCACTCAGGCTGGAAAAGACCTTTAAGATCATCGAGATCAGCTGTTAACCCAGCACTGCCAAATTCACCGCAGCTACACATCCTTTAGATCTGCTCAGCACCTCCAGCCCCAAGTCCCAGGCACACACTATCACAAATGCAGCTCAGCAAATACAGAAGGGTAGTTGGAGGGTTTTACTCTGGCCCCCAGTAGCCCCAGAATCCACCTCTCAAGCCCTCCAAGGCCAGCAGCAAAGATGCACACAAAGGATCAGCTCCCCCACCCCACTAAAACAGTCCCAGTACAGCAGTCCCAGGGCCTGGTTATGCACATACACTGCTGGGAAGAAAAAAAACAACCCGATTCGCTCTGCTGCTTGAGCACCCGTTCCTGAGTGATTAAGAAATGACCATCACTTGTGCCATAGAGCTTTTCAGTGCCAGCAATAGCAGGAGGCAGATGCAGCACCAGAGGACAGAGACTGCCAGGCCCCCCACCCGGCCACCCCCGCAGCACAGGCAGACACACAAACTTACCTTTCACTCCTTCCTTCACTAACTGTCTTATCACCATAGCAACTGTAATCCTAGGTCATGCAGCTAGGCAAAAAGAATAAATATAGCACAAATGAAGATATACACTATCGCCAAACACAGCCTCAGTGGTAGAATCTAATTTTCATTAGAGGCATAACAGTGGTTTTGCATAATTATACATATATTAATGCCCAACATGCCCATCTTCAGTGGGAATTCATTAATTCAGTTCTAAATAAAAAGGATTGCTCATTGCAGGTTAATTTCTTTTTTTATTATTATTTTAAAGTAGAAAATATTTCTAAAAGCTCAAATCATACTTTCACAGCTTTTACTTAATCCTGAGGTTAACAGAGAAAGGAAAACACAAAGATTAAGTCGGCTCTGAAGGAAAAACATGGCAAAACACATAACAGCAAACTTTACTTGTTTTGAAATATGAGGAGTGAGAACAAGCGATAAAAAAAATTTGGCCAGATGCTGCACTGTACCTGGAATTGAGCCCCAAAGGAAAGTATCTCACAGCCTTTGGTGCCTGTGGTGAAGGCAATGCAGCAGCATCATACTGAGAAGAACACACCGCTGCAAGCGACTGAACACAGGTTTGACTGGCACCAGAATTTACTACATGGCTTGAGGCCAGCACTTACAAGAGGAGGCTTATTTACGCTGATGGCACAGATACAAGATAGCAGCACCAAAGGTCAGCCCGACAAGCACACTATAAAGCAGAGAAACCCCTGCCCTGCATCTTTCCTTCAGTTTGCTCCTCAGATTCCTTCATTACCTGCTAAACGCAAACACCCTGAGGTTGGTGCCTTATTCCCCCCTTTATTACTGTTTCCAGGAGGGCCTGTCTGAGTGATCAGGAGTCCTTGGTGCTGGTCAGACCCCAGTTTCCTGTGTGTGGGGCAGTGCCTGGGGGTGGCTATTGTCTCTTGAGGTGACAGGTGCCTGGATATGTGGGTGCCCTGGGACCTCAAAGTGAGCTCTTTTATTGCAAGCGTGCATGTGTCTCTAAGGATGCTCTCAAAGTCCTGACCTGGTGCATTCTGGACTAAATATTAAAATAAAAGCAGCATCCTAAGGAGATGTCACTTCTCTAACTTCATCAATATCCTATCCAGGAAGGCAAGGAAGAATCTACTATTTGGTTTTGTCACCATAGAGGCTTATTTAATTCCTCACTTATTGGAAAGGCAAGGAGAACTAGGACAAAGGGAAGAGGAGGGCTGGGGTTGAGGAAAGGGTTTGGAAGAAGGAGAAAGGGGGAAGTGCAGAATAAATGGAAAGACTGAAGAAGAGATGGAGAGAGGCCTGTCCTAAACAGCAACAAAAATCTCTCATGGCTGTCAATCTCTAGTTCCTTTCCTCCTTGTGTTGTCATTAGTACACAGTTCAAATGTAGGCCAGGGTGAGGGAGAAATCTCCCTTCTCACTCAAGCTTCTGCAGGAGGGAGAGGGAACTCGCTGCCTAGCTGTCCAAGGCTGTGTCTGCCCTGGCCAGGGTAGTGCTTGTCCTTTCCTATGCAAGAGTGAGCCCTCCCTGACATGGATTTTTGGGATGTGCAGCAGGTCCAAATTTGGCCCCTTCACTCCACACTGCGAGCATCTCCTGCCCCTGTCCTGGAGGTACCTGGGCCCTGGAATCCCACCTATCCATGATGAAAAGAGAAATAGCACCTTGCTTCAGATGCTGCTGGTCAAAACCAAAGGTGAACATACCCCTCTGACACACTTGTGCCTACGGTGTCTGTCCTGCCCTCTTGAGTGCCTGTCTAGACAGAAGGGGAGCTTTTTAGAGAGGTCAGATGAGGCCTGGCAGAGGGTCCTGCTGGGCATGAGCTGTGAGCTCGTCGAGGAAAGAACCCACCTTCTCTCTGTGAAGCTGTGCTGTAGGTGTATGTGGGCTGTTTGCCCAGGATTGCCACTGACAACAAAAGCTACCCAGGCTTCTGCCTGAGAGAGCAGTGGCAGTGTTAAAACCTCCAGAAAAACAGGGTAGGTGTTCAACATCTGTGATAAAGTTTACCTGTGGGAGCAGGACAGGCATTTATATTTGGTGGCTAATCCAGAGAAGAGATTCAAAATCTTCTCTGAACTGGTGAAGAGAACAAAACCAGCCACTCCTCTGATCTTCATGTTGTCTACAATTACCACCTCTGGCTGCCAAAAATACTAGTTGGGCCCTACGATGGGGAAATGAGACAGACAGGGACTTGCTCCATCCCTGGAATTATTCAAGGCCAGATTGGACAGGCTTTTGAGCAACCTGTGTTGAGCAAAGTGGAGGGTGTCCCTGCCCATGGTGGAAGGAATTGGGATACATTCAAGGAGGAGCTGAAATATGACCTAGAAAGCTTGCAAAGTCCCATAAATATTGTTATCCCCTGCTTCCCTTCCAGTGGTTGCTGCAGTTTTGACACAAGTTTGGTCTCTCCCTAGATGTTCCTTTCCTGCAGATATCCCTGCACGTACAAATCCCTTGACTCAAGAAACCAAGCCCCAGTGTCTCTCCCCACTCCACCTCTCAGGGTTTTTTACCCATGTTACCTGCTGTGACTCCACAGCGCTGTAGCAGCAGCAGGGAGAGGTACAGCTCTGCTGGGAAACTCGGCAGGGTGGTCCCCTCCTGCAGACATGGTCACTGAGCCACACTGAGGAGAAGCAAAGCAGTAAGGATTCAAGGGACACAGTCCCTGTTGCCCTTTGGAGGGACATTTAAGCCAGCTGACGAGGCAGGGTGTGTGTGTGAGCATATCCAGCAGGATGAGTTTTATGATTTAGGCAAACAGTGTAAATGCTTAAGTACTTACATCTAATACCATTCCGGGCACTCTCACAAATGGGCTCCCCGCCCAGCTGTGCAGAGCAGTCTCAGATGCCATCTCACAGCAGGGACCTGTGGAATTCCATCCTTCTGCCTACAGGCACGCCTGGAAATCTTGCACATGCAGTGTGGCCCTCTCCTTCTGCCATGCCTCCCCACTGGAGGGGACAGGCAAATGATGTTCAGCCTGTCCGCAGAGGCTGGGATCTCTGCCTCTCACAGCACCTTGGAGGATGGTATCATGGGGTATAAACATGAGGCAGGGGAGCAGGTGATTTGTTCCAATGTTTTGCTGAAGGCAAACAGCAATTCCTGGCCAGACAGAGAAATGGAAGATGTGGAAACCTGCACTTCCTGGTCCAGTGCTGAGCTGAAGCTGATGCATGCTCATAGGGGCTCTCCTACCCCTCGTGGGCTGTCACGTGTTCCCACAGCAGCAGCAAGGCAATCACATTCCTCCTTCTCTCTCATGCACACTGATGAAAATCATGCTCATCACAAGTGCCTCAGCTCGAGCACCCAGTCCTTTAATTGCTGCAATGAAGGATATGAATGTAGGCCATTCTGAGGCCAGCAAAGCAGAAAATTATCATTTCATTAGCATGAAGATGATACCACTGCATCATCACCAGTGCAAAGGAAACAACACAACCAGCCAGGCTGCCTCTTTCTCTGCCTACCTGCACGCTCCGACTCATCCAGTGCTGCAACAGCCCCATTGCTTCCCACACACGTGGGGCCTGTCTCTCTGAGGCTGCCATCAGGAGACAGGCAGGGGCTGTGAGGTAGCATCTGCTTGCTGACTCTGAGCTTTTGATGAAGCAGGTTTATATACTCCTGCTGAAATAATCCTCCCTCAGATGTCAAAATGCCGCATTAGCTGTTGCATTGATTCCTGCTGTATTTACAGAGCAGAAGAATGCAGCAGCAAGTGGGGGTGAGGTTGGAGGGAAGAAACCTGCACCCCTGGTGTGTCCTGTCCCTCAAGGTCAATCATCCAGGAGTCAGATCTTCTCCTCCAGACCCTTGGTTCTCTCCATCATTACTGCAAATTCCCCTCAGGCCCTCTCACCTTTTGTTACCTAGGCTGGTTTGACACAAATGGACATTAAAATGCTGCATCCAGAGAAGCCTAAAAGGAAAGGCCGTTTTTTTATCAGTCAGACTGGGATGGGGCCATCGTCTGGTAGTTGATAGCTAAACATCCCAATCTGTGAGCAGCACGAGGGTGGCTGCCACGCTTTCCCACCCCAGCCAGGGCTCTGCACCTTGGTGGTCTCTACCACAGGGAGAGCTGCCATTTCCCTGGCCTCCCACATGTAGGTGACTGAACATCCCTGCCCAAAAGGGAGAGTATTTCAACATTTCAACATGGATCTGTGACCTCTTTGGGTTCCTGAGCAAATCGGTGATGCTGAAGTGCCAGAGCTTTAATTCTGATTAGCAGATGGAGAAGCAATTTTCGTGGCAGGAGAAGGGTCCTGCTGGTCCTCAACAGTGCAAGTGCACGCACAGAGAGATACACAGAGACACACACACACACACACACACACACAGAGGTATGTGGTGGCTCCCACAGCCCCAGGACCCTTCATACCCCCTCCACATGATCTGCTGCAGCTTTCTGCTGACCCAGTGCCCCTCCTTCCTAAGGGTGGACTAGCACAGGTTCGTGGCTGGATGGGACCCACTGCCCTGGGGCAAGCAGAGACCTTTGCAACTCCTTACAGACAGTGTGGCCCAGACATTGCCTGTCTCAGTGCTGTGGGCACTGCTGGTGAGCAGTGTCCCGAGTCAGCAGTTTGGGCTGAGTTCTGCTTTAATACATCCTTGAAAAAAGAGACCAGTGGGAGATCTGTTTATAAGCCACAACTACCCTGAAACAAGTATATGCCTACGCCCATGCACACACACAAAGCAGCAGTGACTATGGAAGCATATGAATAAATATTGAGCAGACACCGAGGGATTTTCAGAATAGTCTCTCTGGTTTTTTTATTCAATGCCATGTTGTTTGTTGTTGGCTGCTTTTTTTTTTTTTTTTTTTTACCTTCCTGATTTATTTCCTATGCCTGGGCTTACAATAACAGCAGAAACTAATCAGTGGCCAATGATTATTAACAGTCTCTCACATGTTATTAACTCTACATTCGAGGTAAGGTAATTTCAAAAATCTGTGCCAAGAAATATTAACGTACAAGGAGGACAGGGCAGTTGTATGTATGTAGAGGGACTATACACACCACCCCATTTACACTGCACTCAGTTTTTCTCCTTGGAAATATCTATTATTAACTAGAATATGTATAGTACTTCTGTGCGTAGACCATCTTGAAATGAACCCTTCATATGATTCAGATAAGGAGGTGAGAAAAGAAAGTGTGTAAGTGAAAAAGTAAATTAACTGTGTTGGTGGAGTAATTGAAAGGAGAAATGGGATCACCCACTTTCTTTGCTATCCCAGCGATTATTAGATGCAGCTAAGGATGACAGGGGTGGTTTTAAAGGTAAGTCCACCTCGTGCTCCATCTTCAAAGCTGGGATAGCAAAAAAGCAAGCACTTGCAGGGTAATAAAAATGCTTACCTGTACATGGGCCACATACCTTGAGTTCTTGCATGATGCTTCTCCCCTTGTGTGAGGGTGGCTCGCTCCTAAATAGGCACTTTTCAATTTAAGAGCAAATCTTGGATTAAAAATGTTTCACTAAAAAAATAGTTTCTCTTCAGATTGTCATCCACAGAGCCCATGGTATCACTGATCATTTATTTTGAAGCAGAATCTTAGCCCCTCTGAGTGTTTCTGAGTGAAGTAAGGGTGGCTGCCCTGCCTGTTTGAGCTGGGTGGTTGCTTTTTGAAGATACTCTGCCAGACTCTGTGAAGGAACAGTGCTATTCCCTTAGCAGCATAAGAAATAGAAGAACAGAAAGAAAGTTGTGGCAGCAGAACTGTGAAAAATCCTACCTCACTGTGGTCAGCAGAAGCAGAAGCAAGGAACTTACAGTTCAAAAATTTCATCCAGGATGAGTCAGCTGGAGGAAAGAAAGGGGAAGAGCTGCAGGAAGAGCTGCTTCATTTGCTTGGTGCGCTATGTGCACCAACACTGACCCAGCAATCAGAAGCAGTACACAAAAAAACAAGTTCTCCAAAATAATACAGATAGTTAAAGCAGCATTGGACAGAAGGTTAAAGTGCTCTGGCCTCTGAAAATGTCCTTGGAAAAACAGTGCCTCTCCCTCTGCCATCATTCTGCTCTGTGAACCATGACACAAAGGGAGAGCCATATCTGTCAGCTTTGGCGATTACAGACAAAACCACTAAGGAAAAAAAATGTGTATTCCTCTGTGTCCACAGCACTGCAAAGCGAAGGGGGAGTGTGAGCTGGAGCCTGCTGTGCTTTTCATGGTAATGGCCCAGCTGCTCATGGGATCAACTACATGAGGTGTGGAGTCCTTGCTGCTCTTGCTGATGTCAAGGGCATGAAAGATGCTCAGCAGCGCTGCTGACATGCAGAGCGAGGCTGAGAACGAACCCCACCGTACAGCTCATCTCTGCAATCCCATCGCTGGCATAAGGGGAAGGGCAGATTGTTATTGCTTATTGCTGCAGCTGATGTTGAAGCAAGAGCAGAGGTGTGCTCAAAGCAGCGTCTGGGGTGCTGGTTTGGGGGGGGGGGGGGGGGAGAGCTCCTTCCTTGTAAACTGAGCACATCTGCTCTAGAAGTGGCTGGGAGGCATAAATATTGAATAACAGATTGCCAGCTCCAGATCCTGCATGACAGGATCTTAGCAAATGTAAACAGGGGCTTGGAAATACGCAGAAGAAGGAAAAAGTGCTAGAGAAGAAATATATATATGTACATAAGTACATATATATCTAAATGAGATGGAAAAAATGAGTGACAATGCAGATATGGAGATAGTGACTTCCTACTGGAAACCAGTCCCTAGCAAGGAACAAAAATAACATGGATAAAAGGAGAAGCAAGGCAGGTCTCATAAAGTATTCGTGAAGAGCAGGGAAGGGGGATACTTGGAAAGTCAGGTCACATAACTATAAACTGAACTGGGTGGCAGACACCCAGGTGCCCAGCTTCACGAGGTACCAAGCTCCTCCTACAAGGTGCACTGTGCTTTGTATCACGGCTAGTTAAAAAAACCACAGGGTTTAATTTTTTCCTTCTCTGTGGAATTCTTGTGATGAACCCAAGTGAACCAAAGCCACTTACATCCATATCTTCCATAATAAAGGTTGAGATTTTAGTTACATTGGCTAAAAATAAATCTCTGCTTCTGATCCAATGTTAGGACGGCTTTTGCTCTCATTGTACAGTGGGTGTGCAGGGCATATTTCCTGCAGGCACCTCACTGCCTGGGGGCCCATCTTCAGTGTCCCATCAGGTGGACAGCTGGCCTGGGGTCTTGAGGATTCAGTCACCAGAGGCCAACCAGGCCACAATACCTCTGTGATGCCTTTTGGGAGCATTTTGAATGCAAGAGCCATTTTGGTGGGAGAAGTACAAAATTCCCTTAAACGCTTCAAGATTTTCCGCTTTATGTTTCTTCTATTTGAAAAATTATTTTCTTGCTCAATAATGTTTTCAGTTCTCGCCTTCCCACCAAGACCTGCTCAGCTCATTAGAATTTCACAGAGGGCTGGTAGTGTGCAGTCCTCACAAAAACCTCCAAAACAAAACAACCTCCCCCACACCACAAAAGCCCAAATGAACCACCCTGCCACATTTCCTTGAAAGAAAACAGTGATCGCATTGGCAACTGATTCCTATATACCTAATTTCACGGGGAACTTTTGGCAGTAGTAAGGCAGACAGATGAAGAAGCCGTGAAAGGTACACCTAGCAGTACACATCACTCATTTGGCTGTGCTGAGTCAGAGACTCTGGGTTCAAAAAAAATACTAAATACAGGTGGTTTTCCATGGGCACATTGGAGCAGTCGAGGATTCTACATTCAAGAGGAGGTGGGAAACACAAGGGATGGGCTCTGCTCTGCAGCTGCAATGAACAACATCAATAGGTCCACATTTCATAGTGAGAGAGGAAAATTTACAGGGAAGCCTTAGAAAGAAAAAAAAAAAAAAAGACTAGAAAAGTGTTTAAAAGAGGTAGAGCAACCACCTGGTGAGCCAAAGTGAAAGGAGTTAAATACACCTTGCTTGTAGAAGCAGCAGTGAGAGCAGGACACGGCAGCGAGGTGTGAGCTTGGGGAGGGACCCAGCAAGGAGCAGGGAGAGGGACTGCTTTCAGTGGCAGACACGGGCGAGAGCTGGGCACAAGGGTAGTGTGGCAGAAGGACAAAGGAGAGCAATATCTGGCTAACGACAGCAGAGCATCCTGGCAGGAACTGCCTGCAGTAGAGCCCCTTGTGGGAAGTGGGGAGTATTAGAGGCTGAATAGACGCCTGGGCAAATCCTAAACTGCCCTCAGGTGTTGTCTGGGAGGTGGGTGGGTGATGACAGAGGTTTTTCCATGTGCCAACAGCCAGGCATAGCTGTGAAAGGCAGCTCTTGCCAGGAGAAATTGCACAACCTGAAGTGCTGCAGAAATCCCCAGCAAAACCACAAAGTTCTTGCTGGGTCTTAGTGTTCTGCCTCCTCCTTGGGAAGGATAGATGTTTCCTGCTTCTTTTTAAAACAGTTAGGAAATAATTAAAAGAGAGAGACAAAATATTCTTGAAGGATAATCTAGTCTTTATGTTTCCATGGCAACCTCCTTCCTAAGGCAGAAGCCTTTTGCTCCTGTCATACAGTGAAGGGTGAAAGCCCTTTTGCAAGGAGGTGGGTGAGGTGGCATGACCCTGCTGGGAGGTGAAGGGGAGGCATCCTGCAGAGCAGGACTGCCATAAACCATGGGAGAAACGAAGATGTCACTTCCAGGGACAACCAGGAATACGTCTAGAGATATCCATCCAAGGGGCTGTAGTCACCCCTGCGGTCACAACCACCATCTTTTTACCCTTCTTCCCTCCCAGCTCTCTCAAGTGAAAGCCATGCTTCTCTCATGATCAAATACTGGGGTAATTTCTAGCACTCCAATCAATCTCTGTTGTTTCTCCCATTGCTCAGCTGAAACATTTCACAGCCAATACAACTGCCAGGACAGCTTGAGTCCCACCTCCATGTTCTCTTATGACAAACTTTCAAGGAGCACTGTGCATTAAAGTGTCTGGGGTTTGGATGGTTTTCAACCCTTTGGTTTTTTTGGTAAGCCCTACCTCTGGCTTCAAAGCAGCTCTGGGTTTGGGTCAAAGGCCTGTGTAACCCAAGTTCACTGTTCAGCCATTTAGGGACTGACTTCCTTCCCTGAGGATGTGAAACCTTGTGTCGTGTCCCTCCTTTCTGCCCACAAGACAGCAAAAAAGGGCAACTCACCCAAAGAACCACCAGTGCAAAAAAAAGCATTTAAAGACCCTTATTATTGCTTTAATAAATCTGTACTTGCATCCTTTCTGCAAGGACAAGAACCCAGTCTCTCCTGTCCTCTACTCACAGGTCTCATCTCCCTGCAGTCAGCATGCACGCTTGCAACAGAGCAAATTAATTAAGTCCACACAGTAATTATCCTTTTCCTGGCTGCTAGTCTCAAGTGGTGTGCTCAATCTTTACAACCCTGGTTTGTAAGATGCAGCAGCTGCTTTAAAGTCAGACAGGTCACAATCAAATCAGGACATCTTTTGTGCTGCCATCTTCACAATGCATTGTATACCAGCGGGGAGACTTCTGTGAGGGCTGCAGAGGCCCTCTTGGTCTGACCAAAAAAAAATGGGACAGGGACCCTTGCTCCTTCTCCTCAGTGCTCTAAACATTCCTTTCTCCATTAGGCTACTATCACCTCCCTGCTGCCCTTCTCAGTCTGTCTTCTCTGACACACCCAAGTGGAGCATCCATGGGGTGGTACATGACATCCAAAATTCTTTGTTCCCCTCGGGTGTCTGGTTTTCCTACACACTTGCAAATGTGGGAAGAGTACAAAACCTTGGAGCTGCTGCAGGAGGAGAGGCAGGCTGGCCCAGTTAGGAAGGGGACTTGTGCAGTTGTATCACTGGAAAAGCAAGGAGGGATGCAGCCTGTGGAAGCCTTGTTGCAACCGCGTTGGGAGAGGATCATGCTGGACAGAATCCTGGATCCTGAGGCAGGTCATGGTTTGAGGGGTCGTTCTGCCCTCACCCTCTGCAATCGTTCTCACTCACACTGCCCTGCAAGGCAGAGACGAGGAGAGCTTCAGTTCTCCTTGTCCCTCTCACCCATCTCTCCAGCTGGTGAGCCAGTTGGCCAGGACACAACACACATCAGTATCCTTACAATGGCAGGCATGCACAAACACACACACACTCTCCAATCAATATTTGCTGCTCTCCATGTCCGTGGCTGATTAGGGCTCTGGTCCCGGCTACAAACTAGGTCCCTGATGCAAACCAGGAAAATGCCATAGGATGATGCTAGAGAGGAGACAGAACCACCATGGAGCTGAGGATGTCCCTGCAGGGTTTTCCCACTGGAACTTGGAACAGGGCTAGCCCTCGGCCCAAGGGACTGACTGCGTTTTGTGTTGCTGAAGCCCCCTTTGCTTTAATGTCTTTTTTAATATTCTAGGTTCTGTTTTCTTTTAATATATATAACTATAGATACAAAAATAACAGATAGGTTTCTCTAGGGATAATTTTTGCATCTTTGGGCTTCTAAAATAAAGTATCACAATTACTGCAAATAAAAGGGGGAAAAGTTCAATTTACTCTCCCCTTTTTACCTCTTCCTTCCCTTCCACCCTGTCTCTCCCACTCCAAATATCCCCATGAGCCTTATAATTTTTTTCCCTTTGTAGTTTTCTTTCTTTGGAAAACGAAAAGACCAAACCCAACAAAAAGAAGCCACGTAGCCTCCATCCCTCCTTCCTTAAGCATGCCCGCTGTGTTCACACACTCCCTTCAAAGCAAGGCTTTTCACCTCAAAACGTTTCCCTGTGGTCCACGGCTATTTGCTTTTCTCTGTTGCTGGGCCAGATTTTCACCTGCTGTAAATCAGCATGAATTCACCTCAAGCCAGAACTCTGCTGCTTTACACCAACAGCAAGTTTTGCCAATTTATGCTCACCCTGAAGATCTGGCACACAATTTTTAACCTTGGAAATGAAAGCATGAACAATAAAGGAGTTCCCAGAAACACACAAGGCAAGCTCCAGATGCTCCTCACTTGCTGTTCACCCTGCTTCCCCCCTTCCCTTCATCCCACCCTCATGGTTTGGTGTAGCAGCTCCTCCAGGCCCCCCATTCTCTTGTTCCTCCTTAGCGCTTTCTGAAATTCATAATCTCTCTGTAAAAAAAATAAATAAATCGATCTCTCTATATATGTATATGTATATAACTAAACAGCTGCCATGTAGCAGTCACCTGGCTGGAGAGTCCTGTCCCTGCCAGCCCCATGGCCTTTTCTAGTCACTATAGACTCTGGGGTGATGGTCCAGGTCTTGCCCTCAGGCAGGACTGTTCCCGTATTGCTTGCACTCTCCCACACCTCTGAGGTACGGTACCAGAATATTTATTTTTTATATATATGTGTATATATATATATATATATATATATATATATTTACGTATATATATATATATATATTTATAAATTTTTGTTTGCCTGTTTTCTTTTTCTTGCAAATCCTTTGGAATTGCTGCCAGGGAGAAGCTATGAAACATGCTCCCCATGCCAGCGGCGGAATGCTCCCTCCCTGCACCTCAGGGACCCTCATCTGTTCCTCTTGCTGACTCCGTCGCCCAGCTCTAGCTCGGAAGGGAGCGGGGAGCTGCGGTCCCCTGTGCCCAGTCTGCCGGGGCCATCCGGCTCCTCTCCTTCCCTGGAGAGGCGGTGTCCTTGCAGAAGTCCGTCACCCAGGAGGGCATCGAGAGGAATCCCCGAGGGTCGACAGTGTAGAAGGGCTTGGCGTGGTGGGCGGCGGGGCGGCGGGGCGAGGGGCTGGCCTGGAGGCTGCTGGTGCTGCTGCACTTCTTGCCCAGGGTCAGCGCCGGCGCGGGCGGCGAGAAGAGCGAGGTCAGCGAGAGGCTGCTGAGGGTCTCCGAGGGCTCGCTGTTGTTGCCGCCGCCGCGCAGGCTGCTGCCCGCCCCCTCCTCATCCGAAGGGTCCATGGAGTCGTGGTGGGTGCAGCCGGGGCTGGTGCTGCCGCCGCTGCTGTGGCTGCGCTGATGGCGGCACAGGCTCCGCAGGTTGAAGAGCCCCCGGCCCCGCAGGCTCCGGCGGCGGGAGACGGGGGACAGCGGGGCTGCCAGGGGTCTTTGGCTGCCCGCCGCCGGCACGGGGCACAGAGCCACCGGCAGGTCCAGGGCGCACTGCGGAGAGTCGCTGAGGTTGAGGCTGGTGTCCTCCAGCGTGGGCTGCAGGCTGCCCACAGAGCTGCTGCTCCGGCTGTCCAGCGACGCGGAGGGGCTCTCGGGGGGCTGGGGAGAGGGAGCACGAAACACAGCGCTCAGCAAGGAGATGGGCAGTGGGCAAGAGACTTGGCCTTATTGTTTTTGGGGGGTATTTTGGGGGAGGGAGGAGGGAATAAATCCCGATTCCGGAAAGGGGAAAAACTCCATTCTTCTCTCACCCTTCTCTGCTGGGGAAAGGAGCTATAAACCAACCAATGCTACAAAGCACCAGCCATGCAGCCTGCCACGGGGATTTCCTTCTGGGTAAGGAGGAGGAAAGGTTTTGATATTTTAAGCTAATTTCATTCTGTTTCAGGATGAATCTACCCCTCCCACGTGAAGTACTCCACCAAAGGAAGGGATGTTGGGTCTGTGAGCCCTTGCAGCACCCAACACCACACTATCCCTGAGTACTGATGGTCCAGAAGGCAGCAGAGCAAAGGTTCTCTGTGGGTCCTCACTCATGGCTTCCCTATAAACCTGTCACACAGACAGTATACACATCTATCAGCTGGACAGGAATCAAGGGACTTCTGTACAGACCTCCTCTCATTAAGGAAATCAGCAATATCTGTGGTGAGAAAAGAGGCCCCATGGATCTTTTGACCAGCACTAGCAGCAACTCCCCTTTCATTGAGGGTAGAAAGGTGGGGTCCCCTTCCAGCAGGAACAGGAAACAGCCTTCATTTCCTTGTATATGTATTTCCTTGGCTCATCTAGTTAATCTGCATTTTAGTTCTTTCTAGGAAAGTGGTCTGCACTATGCGATCATCACTGGGACACTGCACTGGGAATGATTCATGGAGGACTGGAAGCAGTCTCTTGAAGCAGTCTCCATAGTTATTCAATACAGTCTGTGTCTAATAATCAGAAGTTTACTAATTTCTCCTTTACATTAATTCAGTCTGTTGGGGGTTGGGTTCTCTTGTAGAATTTTTTTTTTCCCCTTAAGTTGCCAAGAAACGAATCTCTGGGTACTTAAGGATAGTTAAGAAAGACAAAAGAAGTGGCTGAGGTGGAGGGAGGGGAGGAGCACGTGAACTTCACTTTTTGCTGGGGTGGGCTGGTGGGGGAAGACACAGAGGCTGTGGCTTTCAGACTGCGCGAGGGAGATCTCGTTTTCACCGGCACCACTGGAGCGGAGTTCGGGGTTTCCTGCCCGGTCTCTCCGTGTGTGCCCGGCAATCCTGACCCTGCCCCTGTCTGCCTGGCCGGAGCCGCTGCAGTTCCTGCCCCCCTCGCTGTTCCTTGGCTCCTGCTCCGAGTGTTCTCCACGCCCCAGCCCGCACCCCCTGTCCTGCCGGACTCCTGCTGCAGCTCCAGCCACCGCGGGAGCTTCTGATCCATCTCCAGCACCCGGGACTTGCACCCCTGTCCTGCCGGGACTCGTGCTGCAGCTCCAGCCACCGCCGGGAGCTTCTGATCCATCTCCAGCACCCCGGACTCTGCACCCCCTGTCCTGCCGGGACTCGTGCTGCAGCTCCAGCCACCGCCGGGGAGCTTCTGATCCATCTCCAGCACCCCGGGACTCTGCACCCCTTGTCCTGCCGGGACTCGTGCTGCAGCTCCGGCCCGCCAGGAGCTCCTGATCCATCTCCAGCATCCCGGAACTCTGCACCACAGCTGCCTGTGTCGGGAACGGCACCAACGGGGAAAGGGTGCCAGCGGCAGAGAAAACTGGGACTGTTTCCCTGGTTCTGTCTGCTGTTCATCTCATAGTTATTGTTGTTCTGTTTTGCCTTGCTAAACACAAGTAAAGAACTGTTATCCATATCCTCACATCTTTGCCTGAGAGCCCCTTAATTCTAAAATTATAACAATTTGGATAGAGGAGTTTTGGTTTTGTTTTATTTTTTTCTTTTTCTTATTTTTTTTTTTTTGGTGGTTGGTTTTTTGGTTTTGGTTTTGGGTCTTTTTTGTTTTGTTTTGTTTTTGGGTGGTTTTTTTTGTTTGTTTTTTTTCGGTTTTTTGTTTTGTTTTGCTTTTTTTTTCATTCTCCATTTCAGGAGGGTCCTGTTTGTCCTTAGCGATACCTGTCTTCCAAACTAAGACACAGTCCTTTTGTCCCAGTCGTGTGCCAGCTCCAGGGCTCTACCTCTTTGTGTCTTAACTTAAAACAGAAGTTTCAACACTGCAACAACTCAGTCTCAGATCAAGGCTAAATTTATCCTTGGTGAATTTATACACATTTGTACTGTGCCAACAGTGTGTCATATATAGCTGGATAACATCTGGTTTTATTTTTTCTGTTTGTCTGGAATAGAGTGCCCCTGTTCATGGAGTATATTCCAAGAGCAATAGCAGGGATCTCTACTGGTCTTTCATCTCTGCATCATCTGCACTTCAGAGACACCTGATCTTTCCCCATGCTTTTATTCTTATTTTTTGTTAGTGAGAAATAGCTGCCTTTTTAGAAAGAGATGGTGCCTTTCAGGGATGGGAGAGTTAAATGGGCGGGAAAAACAGTGAGTTTAGGGACCCTGTGTGTGGATGGGGCACGAAGGGATGTGGAGGATGCAGGTGGGAAGAAGACTGTTCCAACCAAGAAGGTGAATGATTTGGAGTCACAGTTAAGAGGACCCGAGGAGGCTGTGCAGCTGTCACCTCCCTGGCCCACACCATGGCTGCTGTGCATGCAGGTGTCTGCAGCACACCCAGTGCCAGGGACCTGGGGGAGCTACAGAGTGATGTGATTTCATCTTCATGTGGGGCCCACTGCAGCTGTCATACTATTTGTTGATCCAAAGCAGAAGAATGAATGACTTCATGGGGTGAGAGCTATCCAACACCACTTTGTTACACTACCCTCCTGCATTCTGCAGTCCACCATGCTCCTCCTACAGATCCAGGTTACCCAGCCCATGACCACAGCTGCCTCTCTCCTTCCTCTGCCCTCCTCCTCGTTCAGCCCCCTCTGTTTGGATGGGATGTGAAATTGAGTTTTCCTAGCAGACAGAAGCAGGGTTTCTCACCTGATGGAGAAGTGAGCAGTTCACACCTGGAGATCTCAGTGATGCCCATGAGCCTTGCAGAGAGATCTTAGGAAGGTTGTGTGGACATGAGACTTCCTCAGGCCCTGTTTGGGTGTCAGAGATGGCTGGGTGGAAAAATTCTGTTGGTACAGGTAACAGAGGGGAAGATGCACCTGGAGAGAAGGGGCTGGGAGGGACTGACAGAGAATCAAAAGAAAGGGGAGAAGAACAGAAATAGAAGAAAAAAAAAAAAAGTTGCAGAGTCCTCTGATTTTATTTTGTGCCTTTGCTGCTGTTACATTGAGCAAAGTCCAGTGAACAAACTATATTCAGGAATATGCACTCCTGGCCAAGAAGCCTCAGTATGGTGTTCAGACTAAGGATCCCACTTTTTGCACAAAAACCTGCACCAGACCAGGAAGACCAACAAGCTCTGAGCCATAAGGTAACAGGCCAGCTCTGCTGTTGCTCTCACAGAGAAATGCTGGGCTATAAGGCCTTGATTCAAGTATCTATCAGTGCCAGAGGACATTCATCCCAGATCCTGCAGGGCAAGGGATGAAGGGAAATAAATTACTTGGTGGTTTGGGAAAGTTGGGGACTACAGGAGACCAAGGCATGCTCAGGAATAGAACTGGAGCACTTCCACCAAGGGCAGACACGTGTTACATGGTCCCTGAACTTTTACTTTGTCTCAGGGGGCAGCAGTGTTTTTCTGTGCTGAGTGAGCACAGTTAGTCCAGCTGGCATGTCCGGAGAATCTGTCCCCACTCTTTTCTGACCGTGCATGGGTGTGCTACTGCAAATAGGGATCAGCACTTTTGTGATATTTCAGAGTCATTTTTGAGGGAAGATATAAAAACTAGCAACAAAAATGAAGGAACTGTTTCTCCCCCCATTCCTGAAGCAAATTAGCAAACTGAAAGCTAATTCTTGGTTAGTGTAACCCCAAGTCACATTAACTCTCCCCTGGCAGGGCTAAACCAGAGCTGAACCAACCCACACTTTCAGCAGACCTGGAGAATGAGAGCTCTACTCACCTTTGGTACTTTCATGCTTTAGCCAAGACTGAACTGAGTTGAAAGGAGTATTCTCCATTTCACACAGGTAACTGTCTGGGTTTGTGGAACCATCTTCACTGGATGCTGGAAGCAGGCATTCCCCCAGGTTGTCTGCCCCAGTGGAGTCAGGGTTGTCCTGGTCATCCTGTTGGAAAAAATAAGTGAGGACAAAGCCTTGTGAAATTTAATGGTAAATGATAGAGCAGACTTTTCAGTCTCAAGAAGAACTGATTCTGATAATAACTTCAAGCTAGCTAAGAGATGCTCAGTTTTCCAGCCCAAATCGCCTTTTGACTAATTCAGAGGAAGTTACTAACAGCAGTGAAGAGAACTTTCAAATACATATATTCTTTTGTTCTCCTCAAATCCTATTTCCACAGTATGTCTCAATGGAAAATGACCAGAATTATATTCCTCATCAGGGACACCTGGATGAATACAGAGCACCTGAAATGAGCAGGGGCATAAGTTCAGCATATGGTGTAAGATGCCCATGGCTGTCTCAGGCTAACCTTGATCTCCTTAGGATTCAGCTGGGCAGCATTTTGATTGTCTGACTCATCTCCTAGAAGGATGGAAGAGGACTTGTCTGAGTTGAGGGATAATGCTTCCATTTCAGCCAGCTGGACCTGCAGGAAGGGAAAGGAGCTATCACAGGTCATGTCTGGAATCTACATTTCAAGCAGTCACACTGTTGATGGTGGATAAGTGAGAGCCTGTAGACCCAAGATCAATTTTAGGTTATATTCCTTGGATATATCAGGAACTGCCTAACCCAGACCTGGGCTGGGCAGGAGAATTCACTTTTTAAGAAAGGTTGAATATAAGATCTGCAGGCAGGCTGCTACCAGTCCATGCTCCTCTAGTGCCAGAATTGGAGGAACGAGTCCTGTATCTGTCACAGTGGTACAGCTGGCCCAAGGCCCTGCAAGTAAAGCCAGGCAGGCAGAGGGGTCCCTCAGGCTGGTGACAGGGCAGCCGGCTCTGCTGAGGGATGAGGAGTGGACCCCTCTTTCTGAAGGCACCACGACAGCCCTGCTTAAACATGAAGGTGCTTTCATTCCAGGGAAAGTCATGCCTTTTGCAGTCCATGCCAGTATCATGCTTTTCATATTCTCTTACCTTCATTACTGAAACCCTGTTTCTCTCCAGCTTTCCTGCATCTTGCCTTTCCCTTATCCTCTAACCTACCCAAGATCTTACCTAACCCTATATCTTCCATTCTGTTCTCCATCTCTAAACTCAGCCCTCCCACACACCCACACTTGACCTCTCTTGCTTTCTGAAGGCAAGTCTGACCACTGCGTCTCTCTCATTCTTGTGCTTCAGCTCTGCTTCAGTCCCCTGCCTGACCTTGCTTCATCTTTTGGCCTGTTTCATACCACGTGCCCCTCTCCCATCCTCTTTCCTCCGAGCTTTTAAATCCCCTCTGCCTAACAACTCTTTCTCACAATGCCTGAAAAGCAACTTTTTATACCAGCCGAAGTTGTTACTCTGTCCCTCCTGTGCTTGGATTTCCATCACTGGTCTCTAGAGTACCAGAAGTTTGCACCACCAGCAGCTAACTCTTGAGAGCTGTATTCTGGGTTGTCTCAGTTGGGACAGCTTCTGGCCATGTGTTTGTGTTTGCAAGGGGCAGGTGCAGCTCTTGTGCCATGACAGCAGGTGAAACATTTGGAGAGATGATTTTCGAACTGGAAGTTTAGTGGCTTGTGCCAATGCCAGAGACTGGAAGAGGCCTCCATCTGAGGGATAATGCACTTTAAACAAACAGAATGGACAACCAGAGCTGGATTTCAATAAAGTACACAAATGACATCCTTATTTGAGATATTATTCAGACACAGGAAGATGGTGCCGTTCAACCATGGAGAAAGCCCAAAACCAACAACTGCTCCTCAGAGCACGAATGCACAGAGAGCCCACAATGAGCTTATGCCAGGGAGGCAACAAAACCACCAGTCATCAACAACTCCTGTAGAGAAGCACAGTCTTCATTCAGTCCCACTTCATGTGTATAATCTTCTATTACTCTCCCAGTTGCTTGCTACACCAAAACAGCCCTACAGCTGTGCTTGTAGAGACGCGAGCATGACATGGTAACATCTGTGACTACCTTTGCCATCCATAAAAAAGGATTTCAACAAAAGCCAGGACATTCTGAACTTGTCACTGCACCACTTGCTTGAAAATTCTGACCACCCTGGGATCTACACAAATCCCACAATCAACAAAGTCATGACTAAATAAACTGCAGGTGTGGAAACACATTTCACTAGTGCTCACTGACAAACTCCTACCATGGCTAAACACACTTCAGTCATCCATATACAGAAGCCTGTCAATCATCCCAAGAGTGAAAGGATAGAAATGACAAGAGAAGAGTTTAGCACAATGAAAAATGGAGATTTTGTTCTTTTTGCTTCCCTAATGGTAGAATATTTCAAAATCTGCTGACTAAAGATGAGGAACAAAAGAAATATTTTAAATTGCAGTGGTGAAGAAGGGGTTGTTCACTAGATCCCAATCCATGAAACCTGCCAGGAGCATCAGCCTGAGATACTGAACCATGCACACATATCCCTCAGGAAACAACTACTTGCAGATACATCTTTAAAAACAGGCCCACGATTACAAAAATCCTTAATTGTACAAGTAATTGGTTTGAAAATAAAGTATCAGGAGTGTAATCGGGAAAGGCACTGAGAGCTTCTGCTCAATGCCACAAAAAGTTTAGCACACATTAATGAGTTTGAGCATACATTTAAATGTTGTGTCCATCTACTATGCTCAGCATCTTGTTGAATTAAACTACCAATGAAATTGGAGGGGATATTTTTGCCTAATACATGATTTTTTCTGAAGGGCAGTTTAAGGCTGATAGGATGGACAGCAAGCATACTATTTTTTTCTAACACACACGCACTTGAAGGACTAGATAAATAGTTTTGCCTACTTAACTTGCTGTCAATTGCTTCTGGGACTGTACAATTCAGACTGTGTATAATACTCATTTTGATATGTTGATGAACCAGAGTACACAAATTTAATGACTGTGTGCATTGCTGATGTTAGCTATGACTCCATATAGTGATTTCCTATTCAAATTTCCTCAATTTTTTTTCTGCTTTGAAATAGGAAGAGAAGGTCATGATCAATCCTGGCTTAAAATCCTAAGGTATAGTTTTGACTCATATGATCCAAAATAAAGTATCTGTATTTTATTACTAAACTCATTATTGCATAGATAATTTTTTTTCAGTTCCACATTTTAGATGTATGAAATACCAATTTTGAAAGTAATTTATGGTTCTATAACAGCCATTAGAAAGTATGATCTAAGAATAATTCTTCAGCTGTGATAATTACATCAAATTCTTTGCTGTGGCTGTGGGTTGCATTTGAAGATTTTTCTATCTAGTTTCTTTGCTGGAAAGGTAAGAAAATGGGTTGTGGTCTTCATTCGTAGGCGTAGGAGGGTACTGAAGACTATCTGTGAGGTTTTCAAATGTAGGAAACTGGCTCCAAATGACTTAACTTGGGGCAATCATTCTGGAATGCCTTAGGAGCTCTCATTTGCTGAGAAAGCTGAACACCAATTGCTGAACATAAAGACTTAAGTAAAGCAATGGAAATTGCAGTTAATTGAAAACTAGTTATTTGGTTGCATTAATGCAGAATTCATTTGTGAAGTGTCTCAATAACGATAAACTAAAGCAATGTTTGCATTTTAATACTTTCAAAAGGAAGCAATGGGAAAAAGCAGACAGCTGAGAAGCTGAAAAAATATCAGAGCATCAGAATAGGCATCTGAGACCAAACAAAATATTGCTTTCTTCAAACATTAATACAATGATCTGCCAATAAGAGCTCTTTCCCCAAGCTTCTTTGTTTCTTTGTAAACTAGTACAACATATCGAGTGAGTTATGGAGAAGGAGAGTGTGAAATTTGCCACTGATGTACCGATTTACTCTCAGAAGAGCCACACTATTTCTACAAGTCTGACCACACAAAATCAGAGCACCTACATCCAATAAAATTATTTCAGAACTGAATTAGTTCTGCTACTCACCTAACCCTTCACAGACTATTTTGCTCCTCAAGTTTCACAACCTGAAAAGACCAATTGCTTAGGAAGGAGTTTTCCAAAGCATCTACCAACTTTAGTAGCTCAAGTCTAAGCCATTTGCTCCTGCTCTTAGCAACAACCCATTTGTCAGCTAACAAACTTTCTCAGTGGGCCCATTGTTTAGTTTTTGCTCAAACTAAATAACTGGTTTTCACCACAAAACAGTCCTTGTTCACAGTCATGACTCTATTCAACAAGGCATTTAAACATGTGCTTAATTGATTGACCTCAATAGGGAATAAGAAAGCACACGCTTAAAATGAGGACAAAACACAAGCTTATATCTCCCACTGAATTGCTCCCGAGTGGTCTCATTGGGGTGAGATCCTTAAGAGTTCCCTAACCAACATGAGCCTGAACCTAGACTTTTCTTGCAGAACTGAACACAACAAGAGCTGCCAGGATGCCTTCATAGTCATTTCTCTGCAGGTCATTCAGTCCCTCCTGACCCGTGTCCTGTCACGTCTCACTTTTCCACCACCTCAAACATCCACATGTGGCTGAGGAGGGCAGGCCTGTACTGGAGGCAGTACCAGCACTTCACAACAGATAACAAACACAGGTCAACAAGCTCTACTGTCTACACAATCTACAGTGAGGAGCACACATGGGACGACCTGCGGGCACGTGGGTGTGGGTGTGCAGGTCTGGGGGGAGAGTCCCCTCACACATCCTCGTACGCAGGTTACCTCTTGCTTGTCATGGTTACACTTCTCGCACATGGCCGGCGAGGAGTAATGATGGAAGACGGAGCCCGATAGGTTATCGATGATCATTAACTCCCCGTCGAAGGAGTCCTTAATAATTAAAGAGACACTGTCCAGCCATAAGTTCTCCTAGGGGACAAGAAAGGGGGGAGGATGGGAGAGAGCATTTTAAGAATGTCGAGTTTTTTGCTTTCAAGTTTCACGTGAATTTTTGGCTGGGTTCTCCACCCTGACTCATCTGAAGCAGCATCTCTTGTTCTGCAGGTACTTGCACAGGGTCATTGGGGGGAACATTTGCTCCTCAGGGTGTGTAAAAGCGCCAGAGTTCAATGGAAAAAAAGAAAAAAAAAGGAGGGACAGTCTTCACTCACTTTCAGTGCTCACGTCTCCCTTCCAGCTCTGCTGGAATCACTCACTCTCGATCTGCCATTTCTCCTGCACTCTTCTCCTGAGCTTCCCCTCTCAAATTTGCTCCTGTCACACCTTTAGCTGATCTGCTCCATCCCTCCTCTGCTGGCCCTCAGGTTCCTACACTATGACGACAATGAACAGGACACTCTGCTGTCATAGCCTTGTCCCTACATGATCCTATCAACCCAAAAGTCTACTGCTGAAAGCAAACCTTTCACCCTGAGGTGGAAGACTCTGCTACTGCTAAGCCCTCAGTCATCTGAGCTACACAGCTAATGTCCATCCACAGCTTCTTGCTGCAGTCTCATTAGTAAGTTCAAAGGCGTACTCACCTGGGCTGGAGAGTAACATCTCATGCAAAGATGTCCTTCAGGATCTGTTCTACCTCCACCTCCTCCTGTTCCTGCTCCTTTTCCCTGTCCTGAATTTGGAGAGCCTGACTTGTGGGAGCACAGCCCATGAGTAATTTCCATCTCAAGCTCTGCATCCATCTCTGCGTCCTCCTGGGCCTCCTTGTTGCTGTCGTCAAGATGTTTCATGAGCACTGCTACCACAACATTGATGAGGACAAACTGGGCTGTGAGCACAAAGCTGACAAAGTACAGTGGGGAGATGAACTGCAGGTTGCTGAGACAGCTCCGGTCATCGTGGCTGCAATCACGCAAGGTATCCTTGAGGGGAAGTTGGGATTGAGAGGGAATGATGGAAGGAAAGAAAGACTAAAGTAAGAACAGAAGCTTGGCTGTTCTCTCTGTCAAAAAACACTGATGCCAATGGAAAGAACAAGGCAAACATTTCTATCACGCCATACCTTTTGGCATAAAGAGGTCCCCAAAGAATCTGGAACACTCTGTTCATATGCTGTTTGCTTCAGAGCAAAACCATCCAAAGGCATATGAACCAAACTTTCAGACCATGACATGTTGCTGCCACCATAGCCCCACACATGTGAACAAGATGTGAGCAGGCTGGTACTGCCTTCTCCCATCTATTCTCAAAAGCACCATATGTGATGAAAGAACTTTCCTTTCTCAATGTCCTCTGAAGGAAGTATTCGGTTTTTATTTTCCTGGTATCTCTGCAGATGAGTGTCATGTCCAACACACATCTTGTGCTCAGCTTTGATAACAGTCCTGACTACAGTGGATATTCCCCTTAGCGTAAATGATTTCCTTTTTCCTCCCAAGAAAAATTGGCACTTTTCTCAATCATATGTCTCTAGGACTAGATGAGCCCAAGGTATGGGTAACCATGGTGGGGAGAGAGACTCTGGACCAAGCAGGGACCTTATCTAGCAACCCAGCTTCTGTGTTCTGTTCTCCTTCCCTTTGCTAGCCCAAGCTCTGCTGAACAGACCACACATCAGAATTTCTCTTTCCCCACAAGTAGGAGATCCTTGCCTCCAAGTCCCAGTTACCTTCATGATCCCATTCCAGTTGTCACCCGTGGACACCTGGAAAAGTGTGAGGAAGGCCATGCCGAAGTTCTCAAAGGTGGCATGGCGGCTCATGCCCTCACAGGGGTTCTCATCGTTGCACACTGAAAAACAAGGGAGTACAACACTCAGGGGAGGACACACTACCAGCCCTGAGACCAACAACATGAGCTCACAACCTGAATACCTCAGGTAATGAATGGTATCAGCACCCTGCCCAACAGTTGGCTGTTGGCCATAAATATGGAAAAATCCCTGATGGCCCAGCCCCAGGATATCAGGCAGTGTAACTGCTGCTCAGGGAGATCCTCCCAGCATGTCATTGGGCTGCCTTTCTTCTTGATCAATACTCCATGGCAAGAGCTGTAAATAAACTTTCACAAACTTTTTCTTGTAATCTTGAAGGCAATGTCAGGGAATGAATGCAGGGAAAAGCAAATGATTAATAACGTAAGAGAAAATGGAGGCTGTTTATATTTTGTTAGGCTGTTAGGACAAGAACAATGTAGAGGGAAATTCCTCTTACATCAATTATGCTTAAGGGACAATAAAGTCCCTTAAGCATATTAATCAGTATATATGGAGAAATACTTTATTGAAGAGTTCTGATTTTAAGAAACCCCAAACAGCACATCTGTAGCTCACATTGAAGCATGGTCTGCTAGAGACTTACCCAGTTTTCCAAAGAGCTCCACTCCTAGAGCAGCGTAGATGAAAAAGAGGAGCATGAAAAGGAGTCCAAGGTTTCCCACCTGAAAGCAAATGGCACCGTCAGCAGAATTTCATCTGTACGGAAAGTGTTTCTGCATTTCCAAGGCTGAAGAGAACAGCACTGAAATCCCAGTGTACAAATGCAACAAAACAATTGCTCAATGACTGAGAAATCTTCAGTGATGGCTCCAGTTGCCATCAGGGCTAGGGGAGGAGCAGGCAGGTGGGAAGAGAAGGCATGAAAAAATTAAGGACTTAATGGGTTTTTTGAAACACTAAACAGTTTCTGGTATGAATGCATGTGGTCACTGGGCCTACATTAGGACAGGATTATCACTTCAGGAATCTAATTTAGTGACTGCAACTGCTGTGCCATCCAAATTCAGGAGAGAAATAAATGATTCAGCCCACCCACTCCCCTGGACTGCCTCATCCTGGCTCCCTGCATACTCACTGGAAGGAATTATTTCTGATGACTAAATTAGACACCATAGTAAATGCTGTGAAAACACAGTGCTGGGTCTGTGTCTACAGGGTTTTAAGAAAAGGAAGTTAATAAAACTTAGCTAAGGACTACATTTCCAAAGGGCTCTTTAAAATTAAAGTTCTATTCACTAACTATTAAGAATTGCTGCAGCATAACAAAGACAGGAAGGGAATTGAAACAGGACAACTGGAGATGCCTTGTATGGCATTAGCAAGCCAAAATCCCTGATTTGAGTCTGTACTCTGGAACAAAAAGAGAAAGGTCAGCAAGAGGATAAAGTGCAAGGGAAAGGACAGCTTATTTTAAACTACTTCTTTTGGCAAAGCCAATAAATCTTGGAGAATAATATTACAGATAATTCAATTGTCCCCCGAAGACCCGGCGTATAAAATATGGAGACTAGATTCATTCTTTTAACGCTGAAACTAGTGGATTTTAGACCTCTAAGTTCAGATTTTTACACAACTATAAGTATGGAGGGATTCTTTTATCCCTGCTACACAACTTTATTAAACAAAACCAGCCTGTTATAGGAGGTAGCAAAAGCCAGTCAATAGGAAGTCATAGGCTTTAACGCTGGAGGGATTAAGTACTGCTTGTTATTATCTTCCAGGGAATACCAAGAGACCAAACTTTAAGACATCTGCTTGCTTTGAAGCAGCTGATTACTGACTTTCAAAAGACCTGGCCCATAAACTTGGTTAGCAAAGGAGCCATCGGTAAATGGGAGACAGAAAAATCAGAAATGAAAATGTGTGGAAGAGTATAGTTGTGGTTTGCTGCTAAGACCGGAAGCAGAGACTCACAGGTCCCAGCTGTGCTCTTTGCCACCTTGAGCAAAACACTTAACTGTCTGATGACTCAGTTTCCCCATCTACATGACTGGGATATGAATATTTCCTCCTCTCTTATTTATTATCTGTATTTTGGGGGTAGAAGTGGAATTCATCATTTAAGTGCAAATATATTGCAGAGCCCTCTTGCCAACAGTTTCTGGATACTATTTCATCCAGCTCTTAATATCTGTGTGCATTTTTCTGGGTTTCAGAATAAACATGCCACAGACATGCAGATGCTGGATCTGAAGACCTGCTCTGTCCCAGATCCTTGCCTGAGAAAAATCATCTGTTGTGGCTCCTGGTATGGAAAAGAGCAAGGTGCAAAGAAGCTTCACTGAGCCAGTCTGTGGCACCAGAGCCAGAACTAATGAAAATTTACATTCCAGATCTGCCTGCACTAAGAACATTCTTCATCTCCCCTTCCTTCTATTGTCCAGTGTATCTCAGCTCACGACTACCCTGAATGAGATTTATATCCTACATATGAATTATTAATATTATTGCTATTACTATTATTATAATAAAACACAAATAATTATTGCTTAATAAAAAGCATAGGAGATCAGACAAAGCTTGGGATCCATAAAAGATCACAGAGTTTCCTTTTCACTTCTGTGCCATCATATTCCTCTAATTCAGATTGACATTTATTGTTACCAACACCAGAAGTAAATTCCCTGGGTAACTACTCATGCTGTTTTCAGATTGATTCCCAGCTCGTCATCACTCACCAGCACTGGCACATTAGCTGATAAATCAACTGACAAATGCCTGTGCATTTTGATATCATGCAGTAGAGTTGCCTTCTCAGGGCCTGCCAAGGGTCTGATGTATGATCCGCAGAGCCACTTGGTGCTATTACTCCTTGCTTAACAATTCTCCCTCAACAATCCAAAAGGAAGGGGACCAGAACTCCCTGACTGCTCATCCATCATGGAGGATGCTCACAGTGGGCTTGAAGGCTGTGTAAAGCACTGTGTCAGCATCTGTTTGGGAGTAGCTGCCACTCACAGTTCATGAGATCCTTCTGTCTCGATGTCTTGCAGCAGACAAACTGCCGGCTGTGTGAGCCACAACAGAGCGTGTCACTACTTCTCATGCATGAGACACTCAAAAACACAAAGGGATCCAGGAGGCGGAAAGAAGAAAAAGTAGAAAGGGGGAAGCACTGGCTAAGAAAAGGAGAGCCTCTTCTCTGTGAATGAAAGTGAATGAAAGAGAAGGAGGAAAAAGGGAGCACATTTAGGGAAGGGTGAGAGCTACAGAGACAGAAAGATGTCCTTGCCTCATGAAATGGCTTCCAATCACTCTTCCCTTATGGAGAGGGGAGAAAGGAGCCAAGGACTAGTTGCAAACAGTTAGATGTGATGGGAAGAAATTTACCCTTAACCAGAGGTCAAGCCTCATTTCTTTCACATGCTGGAGAATAGAGATGCGACGTGAGCTGTAACCCCATGAATGACATGAGAATTTGGACATGATCTTCAGGCAGTTGCCTGCACACCACAGTAGACACCACCTCTGTGACCCCATAAGAACCAGCCCTTTGGGAAAAGGGACAGAAGAGGAGAGTCTTTTGGGAGGATGTTTTACCTGTGGCAGGGCCTGAACAACTGTATCCAGCAGCGCTCGCATCCCTGTGGCCATCTTCAGTAGCTTCAGGACTGCCACAACAAGCACAAGAGAAGTGTCAGACAGACTGATCTCAGAGGCCTCCTTTGTGTGACTTACTAATGACAGTAGCACAAGACAGATGTCCTGTCTTTCCTTGCCTTAGAAAAACTGGACTTTCCCCTCATTCCTGTTCTTGCTTTTGATGGTACAACCCCAGTTGTCCCTTCTCCTCAAGTTCATATCCTTTTTACTAAATATTTTGTTTCTGCCACTCATGTCTACTGGGCTGCTTCTGCTTCACCCAGACCCTCAGCCACATGCTTTTTCCCAGGAATGTGTATCCTAATTGTCCTTCTGCTTTGATTTTTCCTTCCATCACTTTCTCTTCCTTCAGCCATCACTGTTATATCATCTTGGCACAGCTTGGCCACCATTTTATCTGTCCAAATTTCAACCTGCTTGGTGGCCTCTGCTCCCCACACCACTACTATAGTTTCCCCAAAAATGAGTAACAGAGGAGGTTCAGCTTCTCACATGATCTGCCCACCCTCCCAGTGCTTCACCTCCCAGGGAACCAGAAAGCGTGAGCTTCTAGGGTGCCCTAGATTCTAGAATCCCTGCTGGGATGTGATGAAGAGCACCCCAGAGGCTCCTCAAGGGCTGGGGACAGGGCAAGCTCTTGATTTACAGCCACTTCTCAAGGAGTCATGGCACCAAGCTGCACTCCATGGCCACATACACCCCTGTTCTGTCCAGTGTCTCTCACCCCGGGCGATTCGCAGCACTCTCATGATCCGGATGATAGTGGGGTTAATTGGGAGAGCAGCGTTAATTTCAATCTCTTCCAATGTGATGCCCATGACAGACAGCAGCACAATGGCCAGATCTAGCTGGTTCCACCTGTAGAAGAAAAATTGAAGAGCATAAACAAAGACAGAGTTTTTCCCTTTTCTGATAAAGAAAGGTACTTGTCTCCACTTCATCCCGAACATTTCCTTATGTATGAGTTCAAGGCCCACTCTGAGTCAGCCTATATGGGCTTTTCCAGAGAAACAGGGATTCACTTTGCACACACCCTGAGCAGCCAGAGGCAAGCCAGCCTGATTTGAAAACATGGAGCTGTGTTACTATGGCGCTATGCTTTGACTAATGGGCTCAGCTTTTTACAGCCTTACTACCTTGAATCAACTTTGCTATATATGTTCTGCTTCAGCATGCTCACAGTTTGCCTCAAGGGCAGGAAAAAAAATGTCTCTCTCTAACCTCATCCTCTTTGCTTTCTAGCCTAACTCTTGCTATTGCCTAGGCATTGCAGCTTGTGGAGGAAGAGGTTAGGTCCATGCTGTGCAGAACTGAATGCAGTCAGAGCACTCTGCCACCTCTTCATGGTCTAGATAGGGCACCATCCCCAAACCTCTACCCCAAACCCAGCTGTCCCACAGCCACAACCCTCTGCTCACCTGTCTTTGAAGAAACGTCGCAGACCAAAGGCCACCAGCTTGAGGACTGCCTCAAACACAAAGACAGTGGTGAACAGGTAGTTGCAGTACTTGAGGGCGGTCTCCAGGGACTGCCACAGAAAGAGAGGGAAAAGAACTGAGACAAAAGCAACATCAAACACATAACCCCCTGTGCAGGGACTCTCCTAAGTGCCAGGAATTCATCCTGGGGTGCAGAAGCTGCCTCAGGTATTCCCTGGGGGATGGGGAAGCTGCCTCATGCTTCCTTGCCTACTTGAATGTGGAGGTCACCTACTAAGGGCAACCACCAGCCAGCCCCTCTGCCCCATGCTCTTCTGAGGATCAGTTACTGCTCCTTTCTCCTGTACTGTTCACAGCATAATCGGGAGGAGGAGGAGGCTGTTGCAAGAGAATCCATGAAATGCCATCAGGCTTTTCTTCTGCCAGTAGCCTGTGCCACCTGAATGGCACTGGCACAGCTATCAACCAGGAGTGAAGTGCAGAGGTTACTCAGGTTGTGGATTCAGGTCATCTCAGACCCTGCTATGCCTTGGTCTGGTGCCAGCACATCACATCTCTGAGCTGTTTGGTTTCTGGTTCTTTCACATGCTGCCCCTTCATGCCCCACCAAGAACCAGTGTGAGCAGTGGGCAGCTTTTCATGGCATTTTGTACTGGATGGGTTTGAAGTGCTTTGAGAAGATTGTTTAATAGAGCCTGACAGCAGGCTGACTTGGCTGGAGCTGTGTTCCAGGGAAAGGAGCTGAAGAATAAGAAAGAGGAGTGACTTGTTAAGGAACAAACACCTGATGTGAGGACAACAGATAAAAGTTGAGAGTTCCTGAAATATAAAGCTGGGCACTATCTAGGGCAAGATGAAAGCTGGACAGTTGGGCAATGTGGGCAGGAAACTGAGGAGCCCAGCAACAGATTTGAATGAGAACAGACAGATTCAGCTCCTGATCAAAGCCTGAGTTACCTCAGAAAATCTGTTGAGACAGTAGAGCTGTCACCTAAACCAAGGGTCTTCTGAAGAGAAAACTGAAATGTCACTGGGCAGACTCATGATGAATGCTTTGTCTACATACGGAGGCACAAGTCCTTTGATATGTGCAGCATACATTTGTCCCACCAAAGGCATCTGCAGCTTTGCCAGGTACACTGAGAAGTACATAGTCTGTACCCAAGCAAAGTGTAAAACTTATTTGGCCTCCAAGGTGCTGTATGTGGAATCACACCCTGCAGCTGAGAGAGGCTCTGCTCAGCACTTTGGCCCTGCAGCTTCTCTCATGAAGAAAAGGTGGCTCGCTAAAGATGACGTACAAGCAGCCACTCTCAGCTGAGGTTCTCTCAGCTGAGGCCATATGGCAGGGGAATTGGGCTGACATTTGGAAATCCGATGCAAAGCCTGAAGCTCCCAGGACACTGCCGCTTCCACCACTCCTATTAGGATTCAGGGGAACGTAAAAAGCAGAGCAGGCAGCTAAATTTGGGTGACCCACATATCCATTTACTAATATAAAACAGAGAATTAATTGCACCATACTTTCTAGGGGCTTGACTCTTGCTCAGACACCTTCTCTCTATTGATTTTAATGGATGATGAGTGTCTGAGTAGGAACTGCCTTTCTGGATACACATGACAATCTTCACACAAATTTGCCTACTACAAAACTAACTCCTACAAAGCTTTAACACTAGTTTTTAGAGATACCCAATGCTGGTGGGCAGTGGTCACCAGAGAGCTGTACCAAAATGACAATGTCTGGAGGCAGGACTTATCTCTATGATCTCACTCACCACAGGTTGGTTGTAGTGCTCCAAGGACATTGTGACCACGTTGAGGCAGATGATGAAAGTGATGAAGATGTCCAGATAGTGGCTGGTGCAGACTGAGTGAATAAGGAGGCGTATGTGGCAGTAGGTAGCATAGTACGGCAAACGCTGCGCCTCTTCAGTGGAAAGAGGGATATGGGCAGAGTTAGGAAGAAATTAGAAGAAACAGAGAAATGGGTAAGAAACACTGAGGAGAGGTAGAAGGCATAAGATTGGTGACGGGCATTGAAAGAAAATGGAATGTAGTTGGGAGAGAGAAAAAACAGAAAAGAACAGGTAAAGATAAAGGACACAGTGGGGAGGGGAAAAATGAAAAAAAAAAAAAAAGAAAGAAAAAGGAAAGAAGAAATGGGGAAAAGTATGTAGGAAAAAAGACAAAGAAAGAAACACTAGAAAGAAAGTATGTTAGTCTGTGTTTGTGGGAATGGTGCTAAATCAGCATTTCATGTCTTGACAAATTAAGATCACTTAAGATGAAAGGGAGCAGATGGTTCAAGGACAGGCCCTGGGGTGTTATAGGAGAGAAGGGGAAAACTGGAGCAGAGGAAGGGAAAGCATGCCCATTGGCTGTGAATGGAAGTCTGGGTAGTAGGGATGATTTCCAGGAGCAAGTATGCTTTAGCAATTTTTATCTAAAGGTAACACAAAACAGGACAGAAACATCAGGAATAGAAGATTTCCTTCACCAGAGAGGGTTTGGGATCCAAGGAGTGACACTACAACTCTGGGTCACTGAGACACAAAACACAGGGGTCTTCCTCTCTTTTTTTTCCCCTCTTATTTAAATTTGGCTTTAAACACAAAGAATGGTCTGTCCAGGTTCTTCTTCAACCACCATTTTAGCTGCAGGAAGCCCAGGTGGGACTCTACCCCAAGCACAGGAGGCATGTCAATGTGTGCATGCCCCACGCCAACAGTGTCTGTTGGCATGTGCACAGGTTTGGAACATGATCTTCTGAGGAGCAGGGTGCTGAAGCTGTTCCCCAGTGCCTTCCCTGGAGTCCCAGCAGACCTTCTCAGCCACCCCTCTTCCCCAGACCACCCCCGTGAGGTGTGTGGTGAAACAGCAGTGGTGTAGACAGGAAGGCTGAGAGCACGGCCATGAGCAATGGATTTTGGAGACCATCCCATTGGGAAAGAAAAAGAAGAGGAAAAGGTTTTTCTCAGAAAACCTTGGCCTACGAACCAACCAAACACTTAGGCTGTGCCTTACTCCTTCGCTTCTTCTCCAAGCGTCGCAGGCGCTTCTCCTCCCGGCGCCGCGCCTCCTCAGCCTCCTGGTGCTGCCGGCACTTGTGGAAGTTCTCCACCACCACCCCCACGAACATGTTGAGCACAAAGAAGCTGACGATGAGGAGGAAGGAGATGAAGTAGAGTAGCATCCAGGGGTTGTTGTTGGTCACTGGCTGGAGTGGGAGGAGAACAGAGGCAGTCATTGTCTTAGCAGCAGAGGAATAGGGATGCAGTGGATGGCAGCCCAACAGATCCTACTTTACAAGGTATTGAAATAACCATGTGTGGGCCAGGAGGGAGTCAGCATGGCCAGAAAGACACATGGCATTACTGCTTCTTCATTACAGATAAAGGCCCACTGACACAACCACAGACACCCACAGCACAACCACAGCTACACCTCCCTGCATGGACTATACAAGACCACGGACCTGACCCCTTGCAAACAGTTGAGCAAAGGATTCAGAAGGGGCCTGGGAGGGACTCCTGGTTTGAGGGAGGTGTCTGAAGCAGGATGTTAAAGGATGCTTCTGCCTTACAAGCACATAAAAAGTGAAAAAGTCCTTTCAAAAGAAAGTTCATGTACCTGCTGGTCAACAGCCACAGCATCGAGTCCATTATACATAATATTGACCCAGCCATCCTTGGAAGCCAGAACAAAGAGGGACATCAGAGCCTGCAACATATAAAGCAAAGCCGATGTGGAGCAGGTGCATCTGGCAGGCAGAAAAAAATATTGTGGGTTATGCTCTAACACACATAGCACTGAAATACTCTTCCTTTGTCTCTGCACACATCAAAACCTGCTCCTTCCCCCATGGAGGACAGGGAGGGGGTGACAGGAAGCCACATGCAGCCAGACCCACCAGAGAGAGAGGTTGTGAAGAACATCTGCTTTGTGGTAGGAGTAAAAAGAAAATCAAGCTCTCTGCTGTTACTGTGACGTAGATAGAAACACACAGTAACACACACAACAGGTGTTCAGGCATAGAAGAAGAAAGGAAGAAGTCTTTTGTTTATTGTTGACTTTGTATATATAAGTTTCTGGACAGTGATCAGAGATTGGATAGAAAAGTTACTACCTTTCTATCTTCACTGGTCACTTGAGAAGTCTATCAGGTGATGTCTTTTACAAAGGAATGCAAATATGATTCTTTTTTATTTTACAATTCATGAGAACTGACTCTACTATACTAAAACAAATCTGAAGGCTTATTTTCAGGGACAACACTCTGCTGCCACCCCTTTTCTTTCCCACTTATCCTCTAAGTGTCATTCTGATACCAACCCACTAGTGACACACCTTCTGCATGGACACCCATACCAAATAACTGTTCCTTTTGGCCCAGGCACTGGCTTTCCAGGCACTTCGTCTGTTCCTTGGGGAGGAGACAAACGCTGTGGTGGGTTCCCATCAGAGGGAGGGGCTGTGGGCAAACTCACCTGCCCCAGGTTGTCGAAGTTGTACTTGTGGTGCACCCACTTGTAGTTGGCTGCCACGCAGTCAGACCGGTTGGTGATGTTCCTGATGTCCACCCCCAGGCAGTGGTAGAACTTGCCCTTGAAAAGCTGCAGGAGGGGAGTGACCCCATCAGGGTCACTTTCCCCACAGTGTCCCCCACAGGGTTCCCCATTCTCCCTGGGATGTACAGAAGTTGCCAAGATGCTGCATGGCCTGCAAGACTGCAAGCCACATAGAGCACAACAAGGACACCACCAACGCAATGTAGAGCACAGGCTCAACCATTGCCAAGGAGCCAGGGCCACCCTTGTAAGCTCACCCTTGACTTTTCAGCTTCCTCCATTGCCCCAAGCCAGCAGTGACTGTAAGCCCACCATCTGACAGCCCTTAAGGCAGCCTTTTTAGGTACAAAGGGAAAAAGTATCTTCTAATCAGTCCCCTAGAGTAATCTTTCCTCCCTGATTACCGGTTACAGAGTGTTGATGGGAAAAGAAGATCTCATCTGAGGGTGAAGAACCAGAAAAAACATCCTTTTCTTATCCTACATATTTTTTCCCAAAGCTGCACTGCACTGCCGTGACTCTTCTGCCCAGGGCTCCTTTCCCCATATGGAAGGTACTGGATTGTGCATTTGTACAAATGCATCAGAGCAAACTAAGTATAGCGCACTCCCTGAGATGGAAGTAACGCCCACACTCTTGCTCCTCTGCAATGCAACAGCCAAAAATAAAGAGGACTAAATAAAAAAATTAAAGAAGTTTGTGGGTGGATTTAGGCCTCAGAGGGAGGGGGAGAAAGAGAGCTGACTGGGGGCAGGGTTCGTGCAAGCAGGCACTGAGCTGCTTGCCCTTGTGGGGTGACATGGATGGGTCCAGTGAGCCCTGTGCTGTGCCAGCCCTGGGCTTTCCCTACAACACTGACCCAAACCCTGACCCAGCTGCTGCCAGGTGTGGGAGTTAACTCCTGTTTGTCACATCCAGAAATGCCTGCACGTGCTGAGCACTTGTCTGTGGATGCCAAAGGCTATGTTATTATGGAGATGACCTGTGGAAAGAGGGCAAACACAGAAAATTCACTGGCTTCCTTGTCTTTCCTGCGCTGCTTGGCTCCCTGTGTCTCTGATAGGACCTGGGGGTACAGGTGCCCATGGCAATAGGGGTGGGGGCTCAAGGGCTGTTTGATGCACAGTAACAACCTACCTGCACACCCAGGATGCCAAAGATGATGAAGAAAGCACAGCAGATGAGGACAATGTTTCCTATGGGCTTGAGGGAAGAAATGAGTGTCTCCACAACCAGCTTCAGACCAGGGGCTCGACTGATGACTCTGGAAAGGAAGGAAGGGGAAGGGTGACAGAGGGACAGGGCAGGGATGTTTGGCCTAAGCTAAGCATTTTCAGCAGCAGCAGACCCCTGTCTCCCTGTGCAGTGACCCCTTAGTGGAGATCCCTCCCCTGTGATCAAAAAGTTTTTTCTCTGCCATGGATTTGTTTGATGAGGTACCTCCAGCATCAGACCCATATGGCTGAGGGGGACCTCTTTGTGATTTATTGTTTGTTAAAGACCACACTTTGCCTGGCACAGCTGGATCTGACCCTGGGACCCCTCCTGGGGATGACCAGTGGGAAGAGGGGGCCAAGCAGAGCTCGCTGGGGTTCTGACCGGAGGGGACGCAGGGTGCGCAGCAACCGGAGCACTCGCAGCACTCCCAGGATTTTGGCACCACCAGCAGAGGCCACTGAGACCACAATGTCAATGAGAGACACGAAGACCAAGAAGCCATCCAAGATGTTCCAGCTGCTGCGGAGATAAGCCTGGTCCCCAAAATAGAGGCCTAGAGAGACCACCTGGAAGAGAGGTGAGAGAAGAGGGGGTGAAATGGCTCCTATGTTACCTGGCAGAGGGAAACTATGGAGAGAATGGGAGAAGGGGGAAGAGTTATCAACTCCTCTTGCCACTGAAATGTCATCTCATAATCTTTTCCTCTCACCTGATGTCTGTGAAGAAAAATGCCTTTTTTCTGCCTCACTGAGTAATATGACACCCTAGGGGACATACAGGAAACCTTTCCCTGCCAGACCAGAGACTTGGGAAAAGTCTCCCAGTTCAGAGATCACCTGGGAGGTAAAGTCAGACACCAAACTCCATACTTTAGCTCTTAAAGGGGAAATTTGTTTGTCAGCAGTTCTCAAAAACAGGGGGTGCTACAGAAATTTGTGGCCATGGGGAGACATTAACATCCTACAAATTCTGGTGAAAATTCAGATACTAATTTTAGGGCTTAACTTCCAGCACACAGTTTTGGGACTTTTTCCCAAACATGAGAAAGGAACAACAAGTTTTTCTGATTGTTGCAAAGTACTTTGACGTCTATTGAATAATTATCTCAACTTTGAGCATGCCATTAATATTGTTGTAATGTCCCCCATTCTTGCTTCAGGAGAAAGGAAATGGACATTTGACATAATTTCAAAATCCATACTTGAATGCCAGCTATCCTTCATGAATACTAAGATCCAACTGGATCTAATATCTAGGATAAACATCTCCTCTATGCATAACAAAACAGGACTGAACCCCAGGCAGTATCTGCCTTTACAAAGGTAGAGGGAAGGACTGGCATACCGAAAAGATGAACAGATTTTAAAAGGGCAAACATGAACAGTGTTTGACACTGGAAAAAGGCTTTGAGCTGTTCATCTCCAGTAACTTACCTTCAGTGTCATCTCAGCTACAAAGATTGCTGTGAAAATGTAGTTGGACACAGTGAGAAAGATTCTTTCCTAGAAAATAAAATAAAATAAAATAAAACAAACAAACAAACAAACAAAAAAAAAAACAGAGAAAGACCTTAAATGTATTTTGACTATTCTTATTACTCCATCAGGTCCCTCTGATGATCATGATATTTTTGCATTCCTGTGAAGGAAAAGTTGATGAAATAAGGGAGATGGCAGAGGTTAGTACTAGGCAGCTTTCAGCTCATATACCTTGGCTGGGACAGGATCCTACACCACTCTGTCAGAACATAGTGGATGGGATTTTTTTTTTACATCCTTCAAATCTGGTTTCAAGGCAGCCTCTGCCCTTTTCTGTCAGTGCTGCTCAGGCCTAATGTGCTGCATTGACCTGGGACTCCTTCCCAAAAAGCTGCTGAGCACAGACCACTGACTGTCTGAACGCAGCAGAGTCTGGGAGTCAGCTAAGACAGACAAGCAGAAAGAGTAATTTCACTTGCCAGCTTGAGCCACCTCCTAGATAGTTCAAGAGCAGCATACATCAATGATGATGTGCCATTCCTACAGCATGGAAGTTACTTCTAGCTTTCAGTTTCCAGTCCTTGTGCCTTTTGCCATTCATCTCTTATATGCAGGTTCCTGGAGGAGACTCTTGCTTTCCAAGGCAGAAGGAACTAGGCTTTCTGTCTTATAAAGTGGGTTGCCCCATTATAAGAGCCTGCAGGGGAAACACACATGTATGTCAATTACTAATATTTAGGTATTTGAATAGAGGAGTTGGAGCTGGTGTTTAATGCTGAAGTTCTTCCAGAGATCATACCAGTATCAGGAATGCTCAGAAACCACTGTTAGAGATTGTGCTAAAAAGTGGGTGACAAGTAATGGCTCTCACCGTGCTTCTGTGTTCAATCTGGGGTCTTTCCAGGGCAATTGTGATACAGTTCAGGAAGATGAAGGCCAGCACTACGTGGTCAAAGAGCTTGTGAGCAATGATGGTTTGGCAGAGGAGGCGAAACCTGCAAGAGAGTTGCAGTAGGCACCTGTGTATTAGGCAGAATGAATTAAGCAGCAAGGAGGACACAGAATTAAGCATTCTGGCTAAAACTGGGCTCTGACATAGCAGCTTTCCTATCTCTGATACTGATGTCCCTTGAAATGGCAATAGCCCAGGGTGGTACATGGTCACACAGGGAGCCTGGAGCAGAGCAATGAACTGAACTTCCATTGATTTCCTCAGTGCCAGAGTGGTTTCCTAACCACTATGACTGTGCCTTGTAAAGAGGCTGAATTCTAGTTTTTCTCCCAAACACACTTTGCACCACCCCAGAGTGAAAAGGCCACATGCTGAAAGCTCAGGAGAGGCTGGTAGGTTGGCAGTCGTGGAGACCACACTTCTGAAAGACCCTGTGTACATCAATATAGGTGTTACACAGAGCAAAAAGCTCTCCCTCATGACCAATAATGAAAGCCCTTTCTTTTCAAGGGCAATATGCATGGCTGGGGCATGTGGACATTTTCTCCTGGTGAGATCTCTTTAACAGGAAGAATTAAACCCAAATTTCCTTTTTATAGGCAAGAAGACTTCTAACTTTACCCTAAAAGGTGTGATATAACTGCTGGTAAGTTGGTACTGGGACTGTAAATTAAATGAAGATGCTATTCTGGTACCGGAGGAAATATCAGTATTATGGAGTCATCAATAATACATTCTTTATCCTCTTTGTGTTAACATTAGTATTCCCTGCCTTGCTTTGCTATAAATATTTATGATTACAGAAAATAAAAATGGGATGCTCCAAAGGGAGAGACCACAATAACTATTTAGGATGCTCGACTTTCCCTACACTGCCAGGATCTAGGGAAAGAAATGTTGTTTGGCTGTAGAAGGAACAATAGAAGAGAAAATACACATTCTCAGCTGGTAAGTTTAAAGTTGCCACCTAACATCAGGGGATGCAGCCAGCAGAGCAACAGAATCTGCCCCATCTCCTCAACCTCTCCTGGCAAAAACTGCACAAACCTGTTCTGTGGAGAGAAGAGGTAGATGGACCAGTCCTCCCGTAACTCACACCAGTCTGGCTTATAGACTTCCATCATCTTCCGGATGCGAAAGCACAGGCTCTGTAGGGATGCAGCAGAAGCAATTGGCCACTGGTCACTTTCCTACTTGCCTAAGACATTCTTCCTTTCATGTCTGACTCAAATGCACCACTACCTGCTTTTCTTTAATCCCTTGATTGAGAAAATCAATTCATAGGCAAAAAGTCATGGAAAAGAAGGTAGAAGCTGCTTTTCCAGGGCTTGTTTACCTCTTGGCATCTGGTTGCCTCCCCATATCATGAAAAACAAAACTGCTGGTGTCCCTTCTAGAGTAGGATGTTGTCCCATTTTGCCTTCTTAGAGGTGTTGGAGGGACTGTGTTACACGAGGGCAAGGTTTCCTCCCTATCTCAGGTAAATGAGAAGCAGGACAAGAAGACTTTCTGTTGGCACTTGAGCTGGGAATTTCATACAAACATCATGTCTGTTCAAATTTCTAATGACCTCACTCCACTTTTTCCACCCTCTGATCTGCTCACAGATTGCTGTCCCCCAGGCTGATACCACAAAACCCACTTGCCTTTCCTGTGGTGCCTGTGTTTCCTGCTCTGGTCTGCTGATGTTCCCCATGCAAAACTCTCACCGTTGCACAGCCTGACCTCTCCTATCTTGTAGAAATCACTGGCTGCACTGCCCTGAAATAACAGCCCCTGAATGACCACATGCACATTTCACCTTTCTCCCACCACCCATCTGCCTTGCAGGCAGCCTGACAACATGATGTGAGCTTGTCTGTGCCTAGAAGGTCCTAATCTGCATTCAGTGCTGTCCTCCGGCTTTCCTAAAACACCTTTGCAAGCTTTCCCATCCACACTCAAGACTGAAATTTGAGGATAGGTTTGGGATTTCCCAGAGCACTGTGATGTAACCCCAGGCTCCTCCACCAAGCACTCACATAATCTATTTCTTCATCATCCTCTCCCCGTTCTTTGTGGTTGTTCATCTTTGGGAAGATCTCCTTGACAATACTGGGCATTTTGCCATTGCAATCCTGATGCTCACTGGCCCCAGGCGGTGCTCCCAGCCTATGGGTCACTCTGTGGCCAGAAGGGACCGAGGCCAACTCCAGCAGGTCACAGGAGCCTTTGTTATCCAGAGAGAAAGTCCGACGGTGATGAAACACCCTTCCTGTCCCATCCTGCTCCCCATCTGCCGCCTTGTGCACTTCCCAGACAGGAGGGACTCGTGCTCAGCTGAGGCAGGTTTGTGTTTCAGGCTGTGTCCCCGGGCCAGGCTGTTCCAGCTGGAGCGACGGCTTCCCCAGGCTCCACTGCGGCTCCAGGCACCGTAGTGGGAACTGCGGGAGCTGGACTGTAAGAGAGTGGGATGGGGACTCAGTGATTCTGAGCACAAGGAGGGAGCATGTGTCCCTCTCTCAGATCAGACTTCTCCCTGAGCCCCTAAGCCAGAAGACTGCTGTTTATCAGATGTTGAGCAAGTTGCATGGTGGGAATTCAGCAGCAATCTTGGTAAATCTGACAATAAATTGATAATGAGCTAGCAATGGTGTTGACTGTGATTACTTTATAGCACCATCTGTGTGCAAAGCACTTCCAGGGAAGGTAAGTAATAAAGCCAAAGGCCAGGTTCCTGATACTGTTACTTACACCAGCACAGAGCAAGAGTAAAGCTCTCCAAAAATCTGATTGCTGCTTTTCACACTGTGCTGGGATTAAGGACAACACAAGGTAGAGGGTGATAGATCATCTGACACATCATCTTTGAGTCCAGTCTTAGTAAAAGGGAGAAATGAGAGAGACAGGCTTATTGGTTACAGTCTAGGCCAACCACATCAGCAAGGTATCACATAGTACATGGCTGCTAGTGCTCTTTGGAACTAAGAGGGGCATGAACCCTTTAAGCACCTAGGCACTTCCCAGAGCTGTGTATGCCAGTGAGTAGAAAGCCCAGAAGCTGATGTGGGCTTCATCAGCTTCTGCGATGCACTGTTTAGACAACCTGCAGTGCTTGGGGAACTGCTATGGAGCAGCAGAATCTGCTATGGGGAGCTCAAAGACAAGATTTCCACTGTGACAAAAGCTCTGAGACAATCCCATCTGTAATGGGACTTTGTGGTTCTGGCATCACCTCTTAAGGCATCATTTTGTGTGCTTTACTCTAGGAAAACAAGTAAAAGGTAAGGAGGAAAAACACATTCCAGTGTAAGAGAGAGACTGTCTTCTTGGTGTTCTCCCTCTCCCACACTCAAAGGAATATAGATAACTAACCTGGAAATAGACTTCAAAAATCTGAAAATTTAGAAAAATAATGTGAACTGATCTGGATTCTAAAGACAGGCAGTTGTGTTAGAAGCCTACAGTAGCAGGCCAATCCTTCCCAGAAATCCCCAGATGATGGCAGAAAGCCAACAAAGTGCTTGGCCTTCAAAAGAAAGGTACAACACACATTTATACTCCCTCACGCACCAAGGACCGCTGGTCATAAGTCATTCTCCCCAGGGACATCACACTGCTCTTCCGGGAGCCAACAGCAGCACGGATCTGGTCAAGTTGCAGCGAGTTGTGTGAAGAGTTGGTGACCCCCCCAGAAGCCACTGGTGGGTTGGAAGAGGGCAAGGATGGGTCCAGGTGCCCATTAGGTGTCACAGAAACTGCACAGAGCTTGGGATCTAAGTGGAAAGATGCAGAAAGAAGAATGAGGAGAAAAGAAGGTGGGTTCTTCACTATCCAGTGACTGCTTTGATGCCTAAGCCGTTTAGCATGTTAACAGCAGCTAACAGATTGTTAGCCCTTTAGCATTACTTAACATAATTTCTCTGATTTAGGGTGTGGCGACAAAGGCAGTGCAAGCTGGGAAGGCTTTAAAGTCATTTCCTCAGCCTCCAAAACCAACCACATCTCTCCTTGGGGACAGACATACGAGCAGAGTGGTGGCCAAGCAGCCTCAGACTGACAGGCAGAGCATGAAGGCGAACAGGGGATGAGAGTGTGCTTCTGCATGCCAAGAGCAGACATCAGCATCTTCAGGTCTGCATGAATTCCACCAGCTGTCAGACTGGCTGCTTAAAGCAGTTAGGCTGAAACACTGGACAAAAGACTAAGATGTAGGGATAGCCACAGCAATCATATACTGAAGTCACCTCAAAATTCCAGCAATCATACTGCATGTAAAAACTACATCCCAGTCTATCCTATTATGCTGCCCTTCTTCAAAATGACTGATCCTTGACCTTTAAGACCCAGGACACTTTTAAGTCCTGTAGGTGACCATCAGCATTTTTTTGAGATGTACAGAGAGGACAGGGTATTGAATTTTAATGTTGGAAAGGACTGAAGCAATCATTTTTGTTTGACTTATTGTATAATGAAGGTCACCTATCTGCATCTGCATGACAGACAGCCACGAATCCACTAACACCTCTGTAACCTCTTCCTCCTCTGCCATCTCAGAGGTTTGACTGCCTGCACTCAGCATAATCTCTGATATGGTGCAGCTATGTAACTCAGGATAGGACTGCTTTGAATTTAATTTTTAAATTGCAGGAAAAAACTGTGATCCAACAACTGGAGCCACCGCTCCCTGCTGTGGGAGCTGCATTTATGCTCAGAAATGTGTCTATGGTCTTGTCTGAGCTGTGCTGTGAGTATTACTGTGTATGCCCTTGCACCTTGCTGATCCTGATATTGTCTTGCTGACTGGACATCCTGGCTTGACCTTAGACCTTCCTCACCACTGTGGGCTTGCCTGGTATTTACTGAACTATGGGCAGACCCTTACTGGTGTCAGTGGACCTGCTCTGCTCACCTCGTGCAAGAGTGTGCAGTGTGGCCCCTGGCCTCTTGCCAGCTCTCTGTCCCCTTCTACTCCTGGCTCATCATCTATTACAGAGCAAGCTACTCTTGCTGCTCCCTGCCACCAAGTCCTCTCTGAAGTATAATACCTCTTGTAAAAAGATTTTCAGACTTTGAGGGATAGAGACCTTTCCAGGTGGTTTGTACTCAAGTTGTTCCCACTGTTAATTATCTCTCCTTGAAAATATATGGCTTTTTCTCAGCCTGAATTTGTCTACCTTGAGCTTCCAACCTTTATAATCTCATTATGCTTTTCTCTGCTCAATTAAAGAGCTATCTACAACCACAACCCCCTCCTTATGGTCTACAACTACAGAGAGAGTGATCAAGTAACTTTCCAGATTTCTCTAAGCCTCATTAGGCTCTCACTATGAGGCAAGGCTTCCAGATTTGCCTGAGTCCTTTTTACCAACTTGGTATCCCCTCTCCAAATGTGGGTTTCAGATTTGGATACAGTGTTCCTGAAATGGTGACCCTGAAGATAACCAGAGACAGCCTCACTTCTCACTTCCAGTTGCTGTTCTGGGGGTCATTCAAGAACTGTTCCACTTAGATACCACATTTCTCAGGATGCCAACATGTCTCTGCTTTTCCACAAATAACACCACAAACTGGCATAAAGTTCAAAACAAAAACTGGCAAGTTCTCAGAAGTGGGAGTAAATTTTCTGCAGAATCTGCTTTTAGATTTCTCACCAAACAGCAGTAGGACACAACTAAATAAGACTGTTTGAGCTATTGCACCTGAGCCTTCCTGGACCTCTTGGAATTGATCAAACTCCTCCATGTTTGAAGAACTCTGATCTTCATCTGAGTATGACCGGTTGGCATCACCCTGGAACACACAAATTTAGAAGCTGGAAAGTCAAACACAAAAGACCATTTGTTTTTGTCTTTTATTTCTGGAAAAACTGCAAAATTGTGCTTGGCAGTTGGGCATCCATTGTAATCACTGGAAAGAGTCTTGGGTGCTTTGGGATGGCTGATAGACTGCACTGCTGCTTTTGGATGTGTAAAGGGCTCACCTAAGGTAGGTTCTGTTGTGTTACACAGACAGAAATTGTGAATCCCCTTCCAGAGAGCCTCTTTCCTTGCAAGGATTAACATTTTTTCTTTTGTTTAATTGAATACTACCCTAACCAGGGTCATTTCATGAGTGAAATTAAAGAGGGGCGATACTTTGTGAGTCCTCCAGTCCAGTATACTCAAAGTGTCACAAAGGATCCCTTTTTAGCCCCTCTATTCCTCCTTCTAATGAAGCCTTGGTGACAGCTCACCTCAGCCTGGAATCCTTCCACAAGAATGGCCACCAGAAGATTGAAGAGCACATAATTGCCAAATGTCATGAGAGCCACAAAGTAGAGGGAAGCCCACGGTGAGGTGGAGGCCATGCCATTATAGAGTACAACATTCCAGTCCTCCTGGGTTAGGATCTGCAAGGGAGGACAAGTCAGATAAACATGACAGAAGAACATGAAGAAGGGTATCCCCAGAAAAAGATGGTCAAAGAATACACATTAGGACCAGACCATGCCTCTGAACTTCCCCATAACCACATACCAATTGTCACTGTCCAGCTGTGGCACTGCACCAAAAACCTTAGTTGAGCAAGAAGAAACAAGAACAACATTAGGACAGTCACGTGCTGAGTTGAGAGTGTTAAACTTGGGAGTTGCCAGAGCAGGAGTGACTATTGCACACCATCTCCTAAGAAGGAAGAAGGTTCCTTCTTTGAGATACACACCAGTTGTTTGGTTTCAATATGCAATTGTTCTTCCTCCACAACCTTTTGTACTGTCAGGAGCCAGTGCAGTGCTCCTCAGTGAGGAAAAGGCACCTCCTGGTCCTCTTCACTTTGCCCTGGCCCACCCATGGAGAGCAAAGTGGGCTCACCTGGAAGACGGTGACAATGGCCCACAGCAGGGAGTCAAAATTCTTCCGGTCAGGAACTGTATCTCCTGTGTCTGTCCTGAGGCTGAACTTGCAACCAAAGATGTGCATTCCCAGGATGCTTTGGAACAAGATGACATCAAATATAAATATCTCTGCCACCACAATGAACTCATTAGAGTAATTCTCTTCTCCTGATAATCTAATGCAACATCACAGCAGCAAGGGGTACAACAATGCAGTCAGACCACTGGGAGCTATCTGTGAAGAAGGAACTACATATTGCTACCCTGTAGGTCACCAAAAAATTTGCTTTCCATCTGTGCTGACTCAGAGATCATATATTCCCTCCAATCTGTCAGTCAGATCTGTTCTCTCTATTGTCCCTTTTGTTCTCATATGTCTTCATCTTGCTATCAGGGCATCCATGGCATGCACAGACAAACTTTATTGATTGCTTCCCACTGCTCTTCTGCCAGAGTCAGCCTCCAGACTGAACTGTTCCTGTAGCTAGTGCTGATTAGCAGGAGACTTCACCTATCCTGCAATGGGACATTATGCTCAATGTCTGCATTTGCTGGCAGTATTTCACCACCCCATCCAGGCCAAAATCCTCAGCTGCTCAGAATCCAATTTAAGGCAGGAGAGCAAGTTCAGCCCTTATGAAAAAACAGATGTCGGCTCTGCCTTGGTCTGGAACAATGGGCAAGCTGAGATCTGCAGTCATGCTCTGAAGGTGCTGTCCCCATGAACCACACAGTGCCACTCCAGAACACTGTGAGCTGACTGTCTGCTCACCTGAATATGAAGATGAAGAGCATGAGGAGCATGCAGAAGGTGGCTACATTGTCCATAGTCTTCATCAGCACCACGAGCTGGCGGCGCAGTGCCGGCATGAAACGCACCAGCTTCAGCACCCGGAGGAGTCGGAATGTCCTCAGCACAGAGAGACCCCCATCTGCCTGGCCAATGATCTCCCAGATACTGGGGTCCAGAGAGGCACAGGAAGCATGAAGGACAAAACAAAAGACAAGTGAACAAACAGAAGAAAACAAAGAATAATAATGCTAAGTCTTCACGTTGGCATTGGCAGTACAAAGGGGAGAGAGAGAAAATCTGTCTGAGCAAGACAGAAGTATAGGATACAGGCAAATCCTTGTATGTTGAAAGCTGTATTTATGCCTTAAGAACATGAATGTGGCAGTACATGTTGCAGGAATGAAGAAAAGCTTGCAGCATTAAATTCCAGCAGGACAAGTTCTACTATCACACTTTAAACCTTCGTAACATCTTCAATTTGTGCATTCTCAAAATATTTTACAGCTAATATTTGTTGTGAACTTAACGAGGCAGTTGCAATTGCCTCCACTCTACAGAGGAAAGAACAGAGGGACAGAAATGCTGTGTTGCTTGCATAGCACCAACACCAAGTATTGGGAAAAGACATCTTGGTCTCCCAATCCTTAACTTGTGCCTTAGCCCAGCTCCTCTCAGTATAGCTGCTAAATCCTTTATGAAAAAGTGTGCAAACTCTGTGGGACCTTTTTCTATGTGTATTTCAGCTGATCCCCAAGGCCTTTTTCACCTGATGATGACGATGATACTGTCAAAGATGTTGTAGGGATTGCGAAGGTAATCAAAGAGACCAAAAGCAGCAAGTTTCAGGATCATCTCCAGGGCAAACATGCTTGTAAAGACAACATTGCTGATTTCCAAGATGTTGGTCAATTCCTCTGGCTAGAGAGAATGCAAATTCAGAGAGTCAGAACTGAAAGAGAAATGAAATTATGGGAAATAAAGTGTTACCCTTCCCAGGGAAGAGGGTTTGTAGGGAGTTGCAAATTTCCATGGGTGAAACTAGAGTGGAGCTGGATAGTGACACTTGCACTCCAAGATTTGCTACCTTCATCATAGATTATATCCTTAACAATTTTTTTTTTACCAGAGGAAATCATGAGCCTCACAGCCATTCACACAGCTAAGGCTGACCAAGCATCTCCTACATCCCACCCTGTATCCCATTCCCCTGGCTAAAGGCTGCTTCATTTTGTGCAAAGAACTTGAGTATTTTTTGAAGGAGAGTGCAATTGGCTGATTTGCAGTCAGCCTCTTCCTTCAAGAATTTCTTCCTCTGAGGCTTCCTCAGGTAGCTGGCACTTCTATTTTTAATTTATTTTTTATTTTGAAAACATTTAAATGACAGGAAAACAGGTCCCCATCTTCCTTTAATATCACTGCACTAATCTGCCCCTTTCCCCTCTATTTTTCTCTTCCCCATCTTTCTCTCCCTCTTTCACCACCAAACCCTTGGTATGTATTAGTTTCCTGGTCTTGCTCCTTCAGTCTCATGCCTCTATCCTCAAAGTGGTCTCAATAATAAAGCAAGAAAATACCAAAGTAGACAAGACAACAGCAAAGAGGACCACGCTGCTAAAACCTACCTGTAAGGGAGAGGGAGAGAAGGACAGGGTGAGGAACAAAAAATGGACAGCAAGAGGAGAAAAGTAAGTGCACAAGGTGAAAAATCCAAGAATGACACAAGATGACTGTTGAAAAATAAAGAGGGTGCATCTTCCTTTGCAATGGTCTGAGCTATGCCTGGCCACCAAGCCACTCTTTTAAGCATCACATAAAATGGAAGGGAACAAGAAAATTGCAAATGCCTGTTGTAGAGAGAAAGATAGGACAGACATTCCGGTACTACAGAAACAGAGAAGTCAGTCCCCTGCAGGTCACAGCGAATACTTTTAGCATTAAATCAATATTAGTGCCCATGAGGAAGGGAAGTCATGGTCTCTTCACATGGTCTGGAAAACTGCTCTTTTGCTGAAGAGTGGCCTTTGCATTGGCCATGCAAAAGTTATTTATACAGCTGGTGGAAAGGGAAGTGAGGGAAGAATGCAGTTCTGGTTCTGGCTCTCTGCCTGAAACTGGCGTCTGCTTTTACCCCAGATCTGAGGCCCACAGGGGCCAAGATCCTTCCAGGTGAACAAATGAACTCAAAACTGCTTCTCTCATCTCTGGATTCCCATGCCCTTTGTTCATTTCTTGCACTCCTCATTCCAGCTTTTAATGAAAATAATCCATGTCTTTAAAATGAAAAAAAGAGGAGATGGATCAATTTCCATACATAGTTACATATGAATAGCAAAACCACTCTGAAAATGATGGAGAAAGGAGTGGAGATAAGAGAAGAGAGAGAAGGAATGAGCAAGTGCATTTGGGAAGGGACAAATGAAGATCACTTCACCGAGACCCAGCAGTAACAACGGTTGCTGAGAACATGAGGTCTATATGTTAAACTGAGATGCCAGTTTCAGTCTGAATCAAATCATTATGTCAGTGAAAATAAGCAATGCAAAAAAGCAACAGGTTAAGATGATGGATTATCCTCCTCTCTTCTTTACATATATTCTCTTGTGCTCTTGCAGGGAGCAACTGATGTTTGAAAAACAATGCTAGCATCTTGCTTGTGGAAAACATCACCTCTTTCTCTGTTTCTCCTTCCCACCTTGACATATGTTTCTCTAGTCAGTCTTCACCTGTTAATCTAATGGACCATCAATCAGCCCCAGCAAAGCATCCTTCCTAGACAGAGGGACAGGAAAGACTGGGATGGACAGGAAAGAAGAGATGAGCAGAGATAAAAGCAGAAAAAGAGAAATCAAAAAACAAAGAAGAAAAAAAATAAACTCACTAGTACCCACAAGAAGTAGAGAATGAAAGAGTTGTTTTAAATAGTGTAATAAAGAAGTAAATGCTGGAAAAAGAAGAGCAGCACGAAAGAAATGAACTCAGGAAAAACAGAGGTGATAGAGAGGAGCCAAATGGAGAGGCACTAAGGCAGATCCAGCATTGCAGCCGTTTCTGGAGATACAGCTAATTTGTATTAGACAGAGTCCAAAGAGCCACCAGCTGGGGGCCAAGGCTGCAGGTGGGGTTCAGCAGGGGTTGTGTCCTGTGTGGCAATGTCCTTGTTCCTGGGGCAGTGTGGCAGTGAGTGACAATGGATGAGACGGGTGTCTGGGACACAGCTGGTGCAGGGGACTCTTCCCTGGCCAGGGAAGTCTGAACTTGATGAAGAGGACAAGCAAACAGGGGAAAACTGGTTCCCTCCTTTTCTTCCTTCTGACACATGGGCTCTCCAACACAGTTGTTGTGTCTCCTTGCAATTGTGAGGTCTCCCCAGGCTCCCACAGGGGATGTCCAGGCATCCAATATCTAAATCCTTCCTCCACCCAGGTTTACCTAGAAACTGTAAACTGAAGCATCCCCAAGAAAAGAACTGAACTCAAGGCTTTTTCTTTAGTCCAAGAAAAAGAAAGGAACATCAGAAATCTCCCCACAAGCAGTCTATCCACATTGCCAAGACAGGACAGACTGATTTACCCATCACACTAGAAGTGAAACTTGAACGTATTTATGGGAGCTGAGTACTGGGGTAAGGAGGGTGGCTTGAAGGGGCAGAGCTCCCAGGGGCCAAGGCACGTCCAGAGCCAGTGTTTTAACCAGGGTGGTTAATCTATCCTGTGTATGGATCTCTTTCCCAATCCATGAAACAATCTAATTCACATCTTTGTGGAATAAAGTCCTTCATCCCTAACAATGTAGATCAAATACTGAGAGTAAAATGTATGATTCAGACTTACTTGAAAACTCCTTTCCCATGATCAGAAACTAGAACTGGGGCAATAGACGGCAGCAGCTCAGCTTTTTTCTCCCTTTCAATTTCTTACTATTTGCCAGATTAGACTGAAAATATAATTAGTCCATTACCTGGCAGCAGCCAGAAACTTCTGCATCATTGGGAAAGCCTAAGAAGACACAGATCACTATGAATCCCCTGCAGGAAAGGTTTCTCCTAACCAGGAGTAAATTTGTAACTGTACAGAAACTGAAGAGTAATTGATGTGACGTCTGCAGACCAGCCCTACCAAACCTACACATCACTGCCTCTGTGACGAGAACATGAAGAATAAATAATCCATAAAGATGTCTCTCCAGCCTGTCTACTTTTACTCACAATTTCAAAGTCACTTGGCAATAATTAGAAGAACCATATAAATCAGCTATGGAATATACCAACTTTTATATAAGTTTAATCGCCACCCCACAACCAATGCAGGATTACATGATTGTTATACTCTGGTTCTACAAGGCTGAAGTAGCGTGGTTTCATCTACAACTTCAGGAAGACTGTTCCATCCTCACTAAATGTCAGTATCATGAGCTGGCCTGGACATTTGCTGAATGTTTCTGACAAGGAGCAAATAACAAAAAGAGAAGCAATAACTGTAAAATAGGAACTTGTGAATGCAATAAATTCTGGTATAAAGTGAAACCACACAGGCTAAAAGATATGAAGGGACTGATCCACAGGATGGGTGTAGTTAGGAAACAGGGGATCATCATCTAATCCACACAGAGAGATGTCATAAAGTACTGATCTTATGTACAAAGGAAAACTGTAAGTAGACGCTGGAGTAGATAAGCCAAGTCACTCAGCAGTTGTCTATAATGGCTGCTAATGGCAGAGAGACTCGAGTACAACAGGCCATTCAAGAAATAACCGATGAGAAAGGCAGTCTGGGATATTCAGCTGGGGCAAGATTTTCTTTCTCATGCTGAATAAAGGGGAAAACTCAGCAGCACCAGACCCACTGTGAATACTAAGAAAAAAGTAAGCCTCTTAAAAGGATTCTTCTGGACAGCCACAAGAATCTAATATTTTCTACACTGGATTTTAAAAATAGACATTTCCAAACAGAGGCAGATCTGAAGAACTGCAAAAACTATTTCAAGCAGGACAAAGCTTGAAATGATGGGGTTTGGCTTATGCAATGTCTCAGCAATATCGGAAGGTCTAATACTGAGACTATTACATGGTATATTGCACACTGATGGACTTGAATAAACGTAGCTATTTACAAATGATATCTTGTTATAAGATCATGGATTAAAAATGACTCATAGAAGTGCAGTTTCTCCTAAAATGAGTTGATTTCCCTCACAAGAAATATATATGCAGATGGAAATTGCCTTGGCCACACAATCAGGACAGGATGAAGAACTGGATAAATAAGCTAAAAGAAGACAAATTATAAGGTGATTTGAATACGAGTAAAGTTATTTGAGTTGTTGAGGTTAAGTCTCCTGGAAGAAGAACACCGTGAATATTAAGCCTCTGAATTATAACAGTTTGCATTGATGTCATTCTGCCTGTTAGTCAAGACCAGGCAGCACTCACACATGTGCTCTGTCCCTTGGGTTCCTGTGTTTATAAGTCTGAAACTTGTGCCTCACCCCTTAACCTGGTGACTCACCCCTTAACTGTGCCTCACCAGCTTGCTGGTGACTTGCCCATGAAAAAGTGGAGTGGTGAGTTGCTGGCACATGTGCCATGAGCTGACCAGCCAGGTGTGTCCCCAGAGAGTGGCTGGGCTTGTGATAGCCCACGTGGCAGAAAATAAAGGCTCCAGAGGTCTCTGTAGGTATCAGCTCTGGGTCAGAAGACATCCATATGATGAATTAGCTGAAGCAACAGAAGCTTCTTCAGTCATAGGATGGTGTCACCGTGCAAATCACAGATCCTAGTGGGCAGAGGGGCTTTGCTGAATTTTGTTCTGTGAAAATTTGTGCTTTTGGGAGAAAAGACAACAGAAAAAAGAGAAAGGAAGGAGAAACAAGTAGGCAATGAAACACCAACCTAAGATGTACCCATGGCACGGTTTGAGAAAAAACTGAAGGAGATCAAAGGGAGGTACGAACGTGTGTTTCTGAGTTAACTGCTGACTGAAAAGAACCCAAAATTCATGGCATGGTCTGAATATGTTTTAGTCTTCTTGTGCCAGGAAAGCAGAATGCAGTACACATTTTGAATAAACAAGGCTGCACCACATTTTTCAGTTATGATCAGTTTGGCTGACAGCCCTTCTGGTAGAAACAGCATGCAGGGTCATAAGCTTTTTCCAGCTACTTATGGATAAAAAGTGATAGTATAATTTTAAGGATTATCATTAAGAACCTGCTACTGGAAACCCTAAGGCTGCAGAGGCAGATCTCACTCTGCTGCAGGCTGTACAAACACTTGCAGAGGCATCCTAGAAGGGCTTAAATCTGCACATACAATAGCCAGAACATGAGAGTGAATTCTCTACCTCCAGCTCAAGTATTCTTCTGTCAAACTATTATTCACGCTGTGTCCATTAAACCAGGATGAACAATGGCTCTCCCTGCTTGGTGATCACATCTTTAAAATATCAGTGGGCAGTTTTCAAATTGTCCTGGGCTCCAGCCCTTAGTCATCTCTCTGCTATGCGATAAACACTTCACTCTTTTTTATCTATTTCCATGAGTCAACCCCTCCAGCATCTTCTTCGTTCTCCTCTTTTCTGGGCTCCGGCCAGTATTTTTCTGGTACTGAAGCAGCCAGTGCAGTTTTGAATTCTGGGATCAAATTAAGGCGTCACAGCCTTGTATCAGAAACTAGCTGGGCTTTGAAAATTGGTTTAAAGCTTGATACGTGGGTGGGATCCAGACATCTGAGGCTTCAAATACTGGCTCAGACACTGTATTGCCTCAAACAGGGAATATAAGATACTCTGGGTATCTCAAGGTATCTTCATCCTGATACAGCACAGGACAAATCTGGGTGCCTTGCTTGAACTGGGCTCACTGCCTGTCTCTTTGCTGCCTGAGACTCTGCTCAGGACTAGACTTCACCTTGGCTCCAGAGCTTCAATACAGAAGGCATCTCAGTAGTGCAGGAATTTCTTATTTTGTGATCTGGGCAGACTCACAGAGTGAATCTTGGTCACATTCAGACTGGCAGCTTAGATTTGAGACGTGGATGTACAGCATGGACTATTCAATGCAAAGTGCAGCAGAGCTACCAACCACCAATGCAGATGCAAGGTCATGGGCGTGCTTAACCCCCTCTGACATTGGACTGCACATCACAGTGTAGACACAGCCTCTGTCTCCCAGCTATAAAATAAGGGCACATAATTCCTCTCCATCTCACAAGTCTGTCATCAGGATAAAGTGTATGGCTGACTCAGAGGTGCCTGCAAGATACTGGTGTGAAAACCAAGCCTGTGCCCACACCTGCTGTTTGTGTCTGACCTATCACTTCTTACTCTAAGAGCAAAGGAAAGGCTCAAGCAGCCTGAGCCCCCAAAATTACTGTAGACTGGAGGTGGTGCCTTTTCTAGCCCTCTTGTATAGATAGAATGTGCTCAGACATCTCAATTAAGTTGGGAAGGCAACCAAGCTGATGGATTTGAATTGAGATGCTGGTGAAGTGCCTGTGACATCCCCAGAGGGCACATTAAATTAACCAAATAGACTAAGGATTCAGTAAGCTAATGAAGAGAGAAACGAGTGAGAGAGATGAGGAAGATGGAAGAGATGAGGATGACAGAGAGAGAAGCAGAGAGAAAGTGGAGACAGGGCAAAAAATTAAAACAGTGGGATGAAAGACCAGGGAGGAAGAAAAGAGAGGCATTGAAAAGAGGTGAGAGGAAAATACATGGAGAGAGAGAGAAAGCGATTAAGTACGGGTATAAGGAAGTAAGAGACCCTGCAAGATCCTGAGGCTTTCTCCAAAGTCATGCTGCGACCATCTGTGCTGCAGCCTGAGGTCCAAATTGCTCAGTCTCTGCCTCCACCATGTTGCTGCTTAGCAAGGCTGTAACTCCCAGCAGGACTCAGCAGTCCACGCTGCCCACCTTGTGCCCTGAGGTCCTTTACCTGTTCGTGGTGCTCAATGCCCATGCTGATGGTGTTCACTAGGATTGCAATCATGATCCCACGGTTGAAATACTTGCTGTCCACAATCACTCGAAGCTTGACCCTCACTTCTCGCCAAATGTCACTGCAGAGCTTCAGCCGTCCTTCTTCCACCTCCTCCTCCTCCTTCTCCAGCACCGAGGCACCCTGGTCCTCTTGGCTGCCCTCTCCCTCCCCTTCACTGGCTCCTCCATCCTCCTGGTCTGAGCCAGCGCTATCCAGGACTGAGAGCCTTCTGGATGCTTCGTGCTCTGCCATATGGCATTGGGGGCAGTTGGTGGGATCAGAGGTTGCTGTCACAGCAATGGGCTGGACTAAGCCCTGAGGAGGACAGCCAAGGGAGTTGTGCTGCTGGCAAAGCCCTGGAAAGAGAAACAGTGCTGCTTAAAGAAGGAGGATATGAAAAAGACGTTCAAAGTGGGCACCTGTCTGGCTTCTGGGTATTTACACAAGGTAACTGGGCTTTTTAGCTGTGAGGATGATTAAACAGTGACACATCATCTCAAGGGCAGCAATAGAACTGTTGCCATTGGGGGCTCTATGTTGGCAGGCTGTGACTCCAAAACACACGGTACTGTTCAGCTTGCCAGTGATTAGGTTGAACAGGGCTCATGCCCATCAGAGAAAGAACTGCTCTGTCTCATGCAGAAATCATAGCTTGAGACTCACTAGCTTGTGTTAAGTGGGACCTGAGGGGAAAAATGGTCACGAGAGCTGCTTTTGGCCTGAACTGCTACAAGTGGGGTCTGAGAATCCCCAGGCTGAACTGAACTCTAAATGAGAGAAACTACATTAGCAAGGCATCTCAAGAAGCCAGAAGAGGTAACACAGCAACACTTCCTCCTGACAGTGTGCACTATGAATCAGAAGAGATCCCCTGACTTCAGTGAGAAATTTAAATGTGTGTTCCTTGATCCTCCATTTTGGCCTGGAAGAACAAATGGACACTGGGGAAATAAAGCAATTAATTCATTAACACAGTGCATGAATCCTGCAGAAACTTTTCTCCCAGCAAGTACAGAAAATGAAAGTTTGAGTATGCAAGACACACTGAAGGAAAATCTGCCTTTTTTTCTTGTTAATGGGAGCATAACTTAGGAAAGGCATCAGCAGGCAGTTAATACTAACTCTATAAAACCCTTTTTACAGTGACTTTTCCAGCCAGGAACCCAATTTAAATGATATCTCACGTCTAATTTTACGCAACAGCATGTGCTGCTGTCAAGAGAAATTGTCTCTGTTGTCCTTGCATATCAACCAGACCTCTTCAGCATCACTCCTTTGGTTCAGGTGACACCTTATTGCAATTCAACTCTTTGCCTCTCTCTTGGAAGCAACTCACTATGGGAGGAGAGCTCTGGGGGACCTGCTGTGCCACCAGGTCCAATCCTTTGCCCCACCTTATTATATCCCTTAATTCTCTCTCCCAAACTGCTATCAACACCTGGCTATACCAGACATGGAACCCTTCACAAGCTTCAGTGTCTTTAACTCTTTATGGTCTCTGGATTTCAGATCTGGACTATCCATGTTCCCTGCTGGCCAGCCCTGCTTCATTCCCATTCTTGCCCGTCATGTCCCCCTTGCTGGTCTGGTGTGCTGGCTGTGGTGCCAGGCTCAATGGCTAATGTTGATTCTAATTCTGTGCTTTATAGGCACAGGTCCTTTGGAAAGCTGGCATACGGAGACTCTCCCTGTTACTCTCACCCTTCCGCCACTGGCATTTCCAGCTTTACCCACGCAATCCTTACTGTGGTGCCTCTGGCTCTTCCTGCTCGTGCCGGGTTTGGCGTGGCCAGGCTGCTGTGCGTGGCCGTGGCGCCAGCTCTGCACACTGTTGTAGAGCCCCAGGGAGCGGCGCTTGGCCTTGCGCAGGATGTGGCAGACGTACTGGAAAATCTCCTCGTAGCAGTCTCCCGGCTCCATGTAGCTGGCCACTGTGCTGGAGGAGAGGTACCGGGCCCTCTGCTCCTGCATCAGCTGGTGCTCCCGCTGCTTGGTCTCCGAGAACTGTGTGGCGATGACCACCAGGCACAGGTTGATCATGAAGAAGGAGCCCACCTAGCAGCAAAGGAGAAGAAGGGATCAATATCAGCATAAAAAAGAACATGTGCGAGTCTCACTGCTGCGATAACACGCATGACACAGACTCCTGTGATTTTCTCAGGCTGCGTGAAGAAAGAATGACTTTATTTCTAGGGATCGTTTCCTTATATACAATTTTCCACAGACCATTGTGATTGGTGAACAAAGGACAAACCTGTTCACCCACATTGGTCAAACCAGAGGGACATCAGGAGAGATCCCTCCCACAGAAAGAATTCACAACATGAATACTGTTACAAAAACAATGTTCTGTTGTCTATGTTCTATTGCTGGGAATGAGTTTCAGCAAACCAAAATATCAGAAAAATAGAGCTTTAGAAACTCAGAAACTTCAGGCATGAAAACCAGACTACATGGGAGTGGGAATGTAAGAGGAGAGAGGAGGGGAAAAGTGACTGGAGGCAGACAGAAGAGTGGGAATCAGTCAGTATATCAAGAAGAGGTTTCAGAGAAAGCCAGGAGTGCATGACCTTGGTTTTGAGAGCTCACTCAACATAATTTCCATGCAGAGTTTAAATCTATGCATTGAAATTCAGGAAATAGGTCCAGCTTTTGCCAGGTGTTGGAACACTTAGCAAATCAATTATAAGTTATATACAAAGGGTTTGATGAAAACTGGACTTTTTCTATCCCTCTTCTTTATGTTAAATAGAAGGTAGGAGACAGAGAACCAGCTTGGTTGATTTCTCCTCTGTTTATTAATTTACAACTGGAAAAATCATGCACTGCCATTTATAGTCTTCAACTCTTAGAAGAAATGTCAGTATTCTGGGATCATTTTAATGACATACCAGTATATTTGGGGCATAATATTGATTTCTACAATTTGCACCTTAATTCTCCATATAGGGAGATGGGACTGTCCTGAAATGAGTGAGCTTTTGAAATCAAAAAGGATTTTACAAAGTCAAACAACTTTGTAGAAGGACACTGAGTAGTCTGGTAAATCCATGCTTCCTTGCTTATTTTCTACTTTTCTGATACAAGACATATCATATTATCTCTTCTTTAACTTGTCCTCTGGCCTACATAGGCTTCTCATTTCAAATACAAAAACTGTAAAAAACACACTCCAAATTTCTTAGAAAGAGCAAATAAAATGCCTAAGTTCTCCCTATTCTCCATACATATATCTCCAAATGTCTACCAGACTTAATTTACAACTTGCACGTTCCCTTTAAGCCTCAGTTTTCCTATATATAAAATGGAGCAAGGATTTCTTTGTCCTGAGAGTTCTGGAGGCAAAATAAACTTACTCTGTGTTACATATCACGAAATTAGAGATTACTTTCTACTAGGAGATCTATCCATAGACAGATTGATAGAGGATAAATCCTGAACTTCAACATTATGAGAATTTCATACATAAAAGGGTTGGTAACTACATTCAAAATAATTTTCAAAAGGTATGGAATCTTAGTTGGTGCCTACTCCCTGCAGAGCTGTGGCAATAGGGCATTGATAAAATGCAGAGCCTAAACTCTGAACAAGGACTATGCACCTGCAGTGCTCTGAAACAGACTCTGTGGGGCAGCCCCTGGGAGGAGATGAAGCACCAGCTCAAGATTTCTGCTTCCCCTGGCCCTGCTAAAGGCCATCCTGGAACCAGTTTCTCCTGTATGAACCCACACGGGACCCAGTCTCACCTCACTGTCTCTCCTTTGCAAGAAAACAGATCTGACAGAGAGCAGGATTCAGTTCTGCCCTTGTCTTCACATGTCTCCTCTTCTGTAAAGCCTTTCCAGCAAAGGGGACAGAGCAGGCAAAGGTGGTGATAACCTGACCCCAGTGCTTGTGAATGGAAAAAGGGTTTATTTAAGCAAGTACCTCAGAGCTTGTTTTACCTATCCAAGCAGCCTTTCCCTCAGTTCATAGCCTTTACTGCCCCCCCCCCTGCCCGGCTTGCCTTTCTGGGTGACCCTTTCTCTTGGACATTGGTGCTCTTTGTCCACAGGGGAGTGTGTCCCTGCTAGCACCTCAATAACCCTTTGAAACATGAAGTTCTTTCCAACCAGATTCAACATAAGGACAATAAAGTACCTCAAAATAAAGGGTTTCTTTCCCCCACCCCCTCCTCCTCTCAGCACCCTTCAAAGCTGTTCTAATTCTGTTTCACTTCATCACTGAACCCTTCTCTCTCCTTCCCCCATATTTCAGCCTATTTTCCCTTCAGCTTCTGCACACGGCCTTGAAAATTAAAATAATGCCTCGTTCAGATTCCTTTGCCTTCATTTTCCCTAGTCTGTGATGTCTTGCATGTTTTATTTTAACTGATGAACTTATTACTGGGAATCCAAATTCTACTCTGATGCACTCTTCTCAGCAGCATGATACTCACCCAGGCTCTCCCTTTTGGTTATGTCAGCTGGCACCGAGTGAGGCAGGGCAGGGAGATGGATGCCAGCTCTGTGAGCATTACTAGAACACTACTTGTGACAGCGCCCTGTGCTTTGCAACTCTCAAACAGCCAGCAATTAGGGCTTGCAACACTTTCTCTCCAGGCCAGGAGAGGAAGAGCTGAGGTCTGAGATGCCCTCACCAGGACCACACTGTGGGCCTAGGGTTGAATCTGGAGTGGGATTCAGGTTCACATCACCGAGCCCTATCCTCACAGGTACTGTTTGCTGCCATCTCCCACCAGATAAATAAAAAGGGGGAGAGCGAGAGGACTGGATATGGCAGCTACTCCCCAGTCCTTATCCTTTTAGCCAGGAACATCAAACTCAAAGCAAATCAGCTTGGTTATTCCTTAAAATCACAGGCAAGTCCATAAACTCTCAGGCTCTGCTGAGCTTGGCACTGCCTCCCAGCTAGGAGAAGGACAGGGAGGGTCCCAGAAGGTGCCTAACTGAGTGATTCATCTCAGCTGGCTGAGCAGCGAGATGGAAAGTGTCAGACATGGAGTCAAAGCATTTGAGAGAAGCAGATGGAGACCCTTGATTCTGAGTCCCATCACAGGGTCCCATTCAGCCTTGAGAATGAGCTGTGCTTTGATAAACCAGACCCTGGCCTCATTCAGCCTGAGGTTCAAGCCCTATCTCTGCAATATATAACAAAATCTGACTAGTGCTGCAGATCCTGACTTCTCAATTACTTTTACTGCTTATGCCTGGATATCCAGCTTGTCTTCTGAGGCCCACACATGTAAGCACAGAGTGCTTCAAGAAGCCTCTGAGTGCTGCAATGCAGATGTCAGTCTAAGAGTTCTGAAGAGCTAGTGCTAGTCCAGGAGCCATAGCAGCAGCTGAGTATCTGGAGAGATGTCAGAGTCAGCTGGACCTCAAGTAGGAAAACCCAAGTGAAACACTGACCCAAGAGCAGAGAGCAGTCCTTCCTTCCTATCACATCCATGATCTCTGGTCAAGGGAGAAGCATTTTAAAATCTGCTGAATATATAAAACGCTTTTCCCAGGTTGTTCTACAAGGCCACTCTGAGCGCCATGGTCAGTCAGCACCCCTCCCCTCAGAGAAGCACATCTATGAAGGATTTCTAACTGTGCTGGGAGTATATCCAGGTGGTGGAGCCTTCTTCCTGCTGTATGAGCAGTAGCAGGTAATGCCCTTATGTAGGTGTTTGCTAGATATCATTGTAGGAAAGAAGTCATGGATGAAAGCATAGCTCTAGAGAGAATCTGCAGAGATCCAGCCCCAGAAGAGTAAGTCTGAGCCAAGGCTAGAATGTGTGTGGAAAAGCAAAGAGTCAGGGCTTAAAGCAAGTCTGTCAGATCAATCCTGCTTAGAAGGCCAGGCCTTCCAACCACGGAGAAGGAGGGAAGGATAAAGGCTGGAAGGACCATACTGCATGAGACTTAAAGAGAGATCATCATTTCTATACAGATGCAGCCAAATGACAGCGAGTTTGCACTGTGGCATTGCTATGTGCTGCAAAAGATGCTTCACACACCAAGGCAGCAGAAAGGCTAAATACTTCCTTGGCCTAACTCCACCAAAGGTAAAGAAAATATTTCACCTAGCATATGACTCCTTTGTTCTCAGCAGTCCCCAAAGTAACCTGAGATTCACATTCTCCTGTGTTTGACAGAAATAAACCTATAGAGCTTCTGCAAATGAGGAGGGAGTGTCTAGAAATGTCAATGACACTCTCCAGTAACATCTCAGGTGGAGTGTTTAATTGAGGGTTTTTGGTGCCTGCAAATTTAGAGACAAACTTTGAATCACTGTGAATCCACATGATGTGAGCCAGCACTAGAAGGATACTTAGAAACCAAAAATATGCTGACAGAATTTACGCAGTTTGAAATGTAGAGGGAAGGGCAGTTTCTGGAACTGGCCTACAAAATATGGGGTTATGTGTGCCCAAGTGGTTAAACTGCACAGTTCTTCCTGGCTCTGGGAGAGAGTGGGGCTGTGGGACAAGGAGTAAAGTCTGTGTCTAACTGCATATTCTACAAATTGGGGTATCCTGACCATGCTGCTCAAAGTCAAAAGACACGTGGGTACTAAATATCTATTACATTGTGGGGTATATGAACAAAATTCGTGGGAAATTATTATTTTCTGAACTCACAAAAAGCAGTGGATGTTCAGTTTGCCCTTAGAACAGAACCTCTGGAAACTCCCCCAATCACCCCATCCTGTGCAATCACATCTCTGCACAGTCTCTTTGGGACTCTCTAGCATCAAAGTAAAAGCAACAGGTTTATTAAGGTACATTTCACCTCTGCTGTCCAGGTTCATGCTTTAGCCCACAGGGATTACATCATATTTCTGTTTTTCTCTCCTTGTCTTTCCTTTGTGAGAATAGAAGGCCATAAGGCAGGGTGAAATCAAGGATATAGTAAGATTTTTGTAAGTTGTCTGACCTGAATGGGCCAATAGATTTTTTTTTTTTTTTTTTGGGGGGGGGCACCCTCCATATGTACAGGCTGCAGAATTTCTCACAGAAATGGATTAAAATCTGCTTTATCTCAAGTCATTGCATGCCAGCTTGAATGTAAACTAGATCTTGTACATCTTGTACTATGTCAGTGTGTTAGTGTTACTGGGTGACTGCTTCTAGAGATCCTATTTCTTGAAGGGCATGGCCCCAAAGGACAAGTGTTGCATGAAGATCAGAGTCCTGGCCAGGTCCGTTCATCAGCCCATCCAAATGCATGTAGGCCTTGGAAATACACAACAAGGTCCTTACTCAGTGACCTGAAACTAAATTGTACTTACCACATACAGATTTTATACATCCCATAACTCATACTACATCTTTCCATTTCTCTCTTGACTTTGGTCCCCCAGGTGAGCAATGTGCAAGAGACTTCAAAAACCAAAATCCTTCCTTGTTAAATCAGGATATTCCCTCCAAAAAACACTTACGCAAGGGAAGCCTGAGGAATGGGAAGGCAATTGCACCATGTTTCTCAGCTCTCATCCCAGGTGCTGATAATGAATATCCTTGCAGAAAACCAACCTTCAAACTTCATTTGTATAAATCCACAGGGCTTATAAACTGCTTATTAAGTTCTCATTGCTGACACGCTTCTCTCTTTCCATCCTATCATCCACAAGGGATCTCACACAGCCAGTTTATTTTGGCTACTGACACTTCTTGAGCAGTAGCTCCTTTTCGTTCATGGGGAGGAAGTAATTCAGCGTGACAGACCCTGAATCTAACAAAACGTGAATCTGAGACTCTGAATCTGGTAAACCCAGGTGCTGCCAAAAGCTCCTCACTCAACATAGCTCAAAAATTATTCAAGAGATTAAAATGCATTGAGACTAAGTAGGAGGGCAGAGAAAGAAGCCAGCAGGTTTGGGGAATTTACTTTGCAGGAAGGTCAGCCAGTGAGAACATTATTCCACAGTGGGTGCATATAACTTCAAAAAACAATCTTAACTATATTTTTGAGTGAAAGCTAATAATTTGGCTGACAACAGTATATGTGATCCTGCCTCAGACTATCAGTGAAAATCAACTAGCTGGATTTCTGAGATTATCTACTGGGGAAGTTTGCTTCCCCAGTATCTATATTGATCTAAGACCTGGTTTTGTCAGCTCTTAGCTTGCATTGCTGACATTCATCAAGTCTTATACTTACAATTATCAACAAGATAAAGTAGATAAAATTGTAGAAGGAATGGGCATCCATCACATAGTACATGATCTCCACCCACCCTTCCAGTGTGATCACCTGCAAAGACAAAGAAAAAACATGAGGGGTATTCCAGAGTTCACTCCTCAGTGTATAACAAGCAGATACTGGCAGGATGGTTGCAATCCAAGAAAGGTGAGAAACAACAATTCATTTCAATGAAGCCAAATTTCCATTTTGGGAAATCAGCATGGTACTGCTTGGTGACACTGGCATATTGTCAAAGCCTGTGAGATCATTCTAGTCCACAGCAGGAATATTTCATTAAAATAGTTCATTTCCCTGGATCGCAGCAGGGGAAACCCGCAGCAGGTTGCTGTGCCCCTTGGACTGGACACTGCGTACAGCCGGAGGAAAAGAAAAAAGGCATGGAATTTAGTTCCCATCTGCAACGTGTGCTGGGAATTAATAATAATAAAAAAAAGGATTCCTTTCTTATAGTTGTCTGGAGTTCAGAGGAAACTGATACAAGTCAGTCTGAAGAGTGGAGCTTATTTCAGGAAGCACATCTGTGTGTGCACTGTCTTCCTACCAGGGGAGTTACAAGGCCCTTTAATTTGCATCTCTGTCACACCCTGCAGAAAACTACCATTGGAGCCCAGAAAGACTGAGTTTGAAAAACAGCAAAATAAGCTTGTAAGGAGGCTAACTCAGACTCACCTGAAATATCACAATCCAGGCATACCCAATGTTGTCAAAGTTGATGGCACCCTTGTGCGGGTTGGCATTGCCGGTGCGGCACACATTGTAGTACTGGTTCCAGTTCACACACATGCCACTGATATTGAACTCTTGCCGGACTGAATTGTAATAATAATAATCATCCTTGTCCAAACAACACTCGTGGCCTCGCTCCTTCAGCGGGGGTATTTCGTGGCAGCCCATAATTCCATTGTCTCCTGACAGCGAGCAGATAAAGGGCATCTCATCATCTTCCTCTGGTTGGTAATAAGGAGGCAGGACAATGTCACCTTGTCTGCAAAAGAACCCACAGTCAAATTTTCTGTGACAAAGAGTTTCCTATCTATCAGTGATACTGATGGAGCTGGGAGCACCCATTCTGACACAGGGACTGCATTAGGTAGGGGATTTCCAGGTCTATTGCCTCAGAAGAAGGGGAAGAATACCAGGGCTCCTGAAAAACAGCAAACTTCTAGGGTGAGCCCCCAGTTTGCAGAGCTTTTCCTGCCATCAGATCACCCCAAGCCAAATCTGCTTGCATGGAGATGAAAAAAAGCTGGAATGCAGAGATTTGCAGTCTGATCACTCTCCCCATTAACATCAAAGCTAAATCAGATGCAATGGCATTAAGGAAGTTCATCAGGATTTACTGTAATATGTTCATATATGTAACTGCTGATGGACATGTTTTATAACATTTGGTAGTGAACCTTCTGTACTTCTAAAAAAAAAAAAACAGTTCATGCATAATTAACGTTGCACAGATAAGCCTTAAAATTCGGAAATGGAAAGATAAAATTGACTTAACCTTAACTTTGACTCCTCCTTGACAGCTGGCATTATGGGTGCAATGTTCTATGACAAGTTCATGTCTTTTTTCCCAATAATGCAAGCACCTTCCAAATGCATGAATAATTAAAATCATCTATGCTTGCCTAGCTGGTGATGAGCTAATATCAGAAAAGTGAAAGGTGGTGATAAAAAAAAAAAAAAATGGATTAAACTTTATTTGGTGCATTCCTTGCAGTGCTACAATGCGCAACTTTCACATAGTGCAAATGCAGACTTTTTCCACCAAGTGTCATTGAAAGACGACAGGTGTTGATGATAAAGAAAAAGACAGTCTCTGACTGTTAACTAAGGAGGACTAAAGTACAAAGGTATCTTGTAACTCATCATGGTGCATGGTTCAGAACTGATTTCCCTAGTAACAGTTAGCCAAATATTTTCTAATGTCTGTCGCTGTGAAGGCTGTGGCCCCAGTTCACTTCCCAGTTACATCAACTCTGCATGGATGCAATTACACTCATTAAAGAAGTGCTACTCCCGATTTACATAAAGGACAATCATCCTAAACATTAGTTTTTCCCCAGGGAATAAATAAACACAGGAAATACCTGCTTTAAGCAGCTCCTACTCTGCAACTCCACTGTTGTTCTGCACATTGTATTCTCACACTTTTTTTTTTTTTTTTTTCCAATTTGAGAGGCTCTAAAGCTACAGAACTGTTTAATCAGTTTAAACTGATCTACAGCTCTAGGTTTTCTTTAAGCAGTCTACACTGATAGCACGCCTGGGATTAGCATACGGTTTTAAGAAAACATTTTAAAGCCTGAGGTCTACTAAAGCCAGAAAGTCAACAGGAGGAGCTGGGGCCCTGAAACTGGGTAATCGGAGAATTCATGGCAGGCAGGAGCTTTTCTACCCCAGTGCCTGTGGGAGGAGTAAAACTGTGCTCTTCAGACTCACCCCTGAATCCCCAAATAAATCTCAGATACCTGTAATTGACCTCTGTGTGGCTTCAGGCTCTCTTTGCCTGAACTGTTCCCATTATTCCCCATAGGTTTTTTTGTCCCATTCAAACATTCATTCTTTGCTTTCAGATGATCTCACTTCTACTGACCCAGCTGTGGGACACCACTCCCACCAGCCCTTTGTCCCTTCCCCATGGCACTGGCCACATGCAGTTCTACTCCTAAAGTTTTCCAGCAATTTCTCAGTGTCTCTCCAAAGGTAACACACTGCTGTCAAAACAATGACCCCAGCTCCATTTTGGAGGTGCCAAAGATGTTCCTTGATGCATCAGGCAGAACTATGGCTTTCTGTAAGACTCCTGTGAGCATTGTTTTCTGATCAGGAAAAAGACAGCATGTTTCAGCGTTTCAGTTCTTTCTGGGTGTAGGAGCACCATCCTGTATTACTGGGCATGGCTGGAGGGGGAAGCCATGCTAACCTGTGCCTTGATCAAATCCACATGAGCCCAGACACCTGCTGTGAAGACAGAAGAAAACCAGCTGTCTTTGCCCACCCTCCCTTTCCACTGCAAGATGCAACCAACACCTGCACGCTATCAGCCCACACTTGGAGTAAATGATGCACAGAGAGCCTGGCAGAAGACATGAGCAGGCAGAGGGAAAGAGAAACATCCACTGAAGAAAGGAAGGAGACACTGTCCCCCAGTCACTCACACTGTGAAGTTCTCCTCCATGAAGCAGCGGTTGCGGAGCAGCCCAGCCCATAGCTGCACCCCAATGATACCGAAGATGAAGAAGACAAAGAAGCAGAGAAGGAGGACGTTCCCCAGCATGGGCAAGGTGTCCAGGAGCAGGTTCACGAGGATGCGCATGCCTGCAGGGGGAGAAGAGAACCAGAAGGAGCAAGTGTGGGACACAGGAGTAGAGAAAGAGAAGGAGAAGAAAAGAAGTTTACAAGATAAACATAAAAAAAAAGAAAAAAGCCCCATGAAAATAAAAGCAGAGTGTCAGAAATTAACAACTGTCCAAACCAGGCCAGATTTATGGTTATTGCCCTTTTCTGTCCTAACCTCTACTGACAGGCAGCCAGCAGAGCTGCTGTGATGCTGTGATCACTTAACCTTAGGCCTCCATCTGCAGCAGAGAAGAAAAGAGAATGAGACTTTTGGTGCCATCAGCTATCTGACTGACATCCCTCCCTCCCCTTTCCCTACAGAAGGACAACAGAGTGACAACTGTCCCAAAGGGTCAGCTCAACACCCCCATTATCCAATGGCTTGGGCTGAAAGTCATCCCAGTACAGTAAATGCATCCTGCAGCCTGTGAGACCTGCATGGACAGACCAAGGCCAGCCTGCCAGTGGGATGAACCTTTCTAGAACATAAAAACTGGCATAGATAATTGGGTTTTTTTCAGAGACAGTATCATCAAGAGACAGTCATGAAAACCACAATTTCCTCCCCAGCTAGTCCTCATGCCCCAGTGGGGCTGGTGCACACAAGTAGCAGGCACATCCCAAAATCTTTGCCCAGTGCAAATGTTTAAAAAAAATTTGGTTTTACTCTCTAATTACCTAATGAATTATTCCTGTGGTTTTATTTTTCCCTTGGCTCTTTAGCTCACAGCCACAAGTAGGGGTAAACATAGTCTTGTTTCTCCATGGAGCTAGTGACTTTTCCTCTGCTCTTCAGGGATGGTAAAAGTCTAGAAATTCTTCTGAGCATCACAGTACTGCCTTTATCCCTGTGCACGAGGTTGTCACTCCTTGTCTTCATGAAGGTCCCTCCCCCAGGTACCCAGAGAGTTCTTTCACTGAAGATGTTCCATGTAGGCCAGAAAATAATCAGCTAATTAGGTATTTATAACCAATTCATTACTTCAGATGGCAGTGGAAGAGGAAAGAGGAGGGGAAGATTAGGATTCTCTGACAGCCCTTTAAGGCACAAGATAATCCTCCTTGTGTACCCAGCACCAAATAATTACCACATGATACTATACATTACCCTCCATGTTTATTCCCCAGACTGCTCACCCCTCAGAGAGGGGAGGGAAGTGGCACCTGTGGTGGGGCACGCAGGAATGGCATCCACAAATACTGAAGGAAGAGGGAGAAGTGTGCCTGCTGTGGAACAGCAGACTGGTTTAGATTAGCAGAGAATGCTTTGGAGACAGAGCAGGGTGGAAAAAACAGGAGTGGTATTTACAGGTACGTGATGTGTATGAAGGAGAAGATGCCTATTGGTGCCTACATGGGATTGTGAAGGATGAGGGATGATGGCACTAGCTCTAAGACCAGGCTGGGGAGCAGCAGTTAAGCTCTGCTGCCTGACTGTCCAGCTGTGTCACCAGTCACCACATAAGGCAGCCTCTAGACAAGTACATCAGTAACTCAGCAGTGCAGGGACAGAGCTCCAGCCAAGCGCTGGGGATCGCAGCCATGCCCTGGGTCACTGACAGCTCTCTGACCTCTCAGCACACCAAGGCCAACAGCACAGCCACTGTGACCTGCTGGGCCCTGGAGAAATTCTCTGGACAGCACTGAGACTTCAAGACCATGCATCCTCACTGTAGTGCTGCCAGCATTAATGCTGTGTCACAGAACAGGCTGAGTAATTCCCATAACCTGTCCATCAAGGAGAGACAAGTGATGTGGGGAGCTGTGCCAGTAGTGCTGCAAGAGGAGGTAATGTTTTTTAGATCAATTGATACTAGCTCCATTTCTGAGCTGGGTAATGGGAGAGATGAGGCTGCCCTTGTGTTGAAATGCAGAACAGACAAAACAGACATTCCAGCAGAATTTTACAGAGAGCATGTTTGTTGGGTCAGAATTTGCAAAAATTGATTTTGTCTGTGTTCCAAGAGAAAGCAAATGATGTGCAAAACTTGTCTGCCTTTTTCTTGGAAACACCCTGCCTGCCCATACCTTCTCCATCCTGACTCAGAGGGATTACCGATGGTATAAGATTATGCTCTCCACAGCTCCAAGATCAAAGCCATTGCCTTCATGTTAGGTCCTCTGGGGTATGTGGGGCCATGACCCAAGGACTGGCAGGTGGTCCCACTACCTGGCACCTTATCCACATCACAAAGAATTTCAGCATTAACAGGTTGTATGTTCAAATGAAACCTGTTGGTTTTGGGTTTTTGTTTGAAATTTCACGGTTAGACAGATTCATCTTTCTCTTCCCATTGATGTTGACTGTGGGTATGAGATTTGGCTCTTCAAAAGCAGTAACACTGAATCTACACCCATCCAAACATTCAAATATGAGCCAAAATTGCAGGAGAAAGAAGGAGAAAGGCTGAATGGCCTAAGGACAACAGGTGATGATTTACTGTAGAAGCTGTAAAAGCTGGCAGCCAAAATAATGATGTCTCTAAAGCAACTGCCCAACAGTGGAAATGGGAAGTGCAGCTTTGGGAGCATTCTGTTTTGGGGAACTGGGATGCCTTCCTTTTCCAAAGGGCCCTCGCTGGACAAGCTGCCATCTACAGCAACACCTGTGCATCTTGAATGACAAATTCTCAAAGGTGCTGGAAAGCCAGTTCTTCATCAAAATCCTACTGCTGCCTCATTCCCACCTTCTGCTGCTCAGCCACTTTCCTCTTGCTCTGCCTGCAACTCCTCTCTGACTCTGTGCTGCTCCTCAGCTTACAAGCACATTTTTCCTGTCCTCCCTCCCCACTTCTGCCTTTCCTGACATCCCCATTTGTCCTTTACCATTGGCAGAGCAGAAGCCATGCTGGCTCACAGTTAGGAGGGGATATGAAAGGGACAGTGACCTTTTCTGAAGCATCCTTTGTGAAAAAGGAAACGTTGCTCAAGAGAAAGGAAGAGAGGCTGGGCAGTTTGGAGGAAAAGCAAGGAGGGAGAGCATTGATGAAACAACATTCAGCAACCAAACAACCCTCCAGGGCATCAAATAAGAAAAGGTTTTGCTCTTCAAGGGAAATAAAAGTTTGAAACATTAAGTATTCATGAGTGACAGATGTGGGCTTGGAAAGGTCTTTTCTCCACTTACTCTGACCAGGAGACCACAGGAAGGAAGGAAATAAATGGCCTTGTCTGTAGGCATCCAAGGAAGGAAACAATGCTCACATAATGGCTCCCTGCTGCTCATCCATGCACTTCAGCAAGGGGTAGAGAAGGATGCTCCCTGGTACCTCTAAGGCAGGGCTGCTCCTGGTAAAATATCCCGCAGGAGCAAAGCCACAGGTGCGTTTACCACTCACACACAGCAGGAGAGGAGCAAGGGCTGAGCAAAGTCTCCGATCTCCCTCCGTGGTTTGGAAGAAGTAAATCATCTGTCTCACCCTGGTGGCACCCAGAGGTCCTTCCTGACAAATTCAGCAGATGCTACAACGACCCTAGCTCCCTCCAAACACTTGCCATCAGCTGTGGTTAGCCTAGCTATTGCAGCAGGACTGAGGGCTCTGGGAGCTCGGCCGCACTGCGCTTCGCCCTCCTTGGCCCGAGCGGGCTGACCGCTCCCTGGGCGAGAGAGCCTGTAAAACGAACGGGGGATGGGTGTAGGAGGGGTGAGAAACCCTGCTCTTTCTGGTTTCTTGTTTCTCACTCACTTCTGAGGCTTTCAATCCGCCCCAGCTGTAGCGTGAGGGACAAAGCCAAAGAATGTGAAGTCAAAAGGATAGAGCAATTTCAGGCAATCATTCCCTCGCTTGGGATAAAGCAGATGGGGGAGAACATAATTCTCAGCACCCACCTCACCTGCATCGTGGACCAAGCTACCAGTTGTCATTTTAACTGGAACAAACCCAAATCTCCTTCCCATCAGTGCTTGTGACTGTAGCTGGCAGGACATTTTGCAGAATGCAGAACCTGAAGTGTCATTATATCCCTCAGCCAGGCTGCTTGTCCAAGCGTGCTTTCTTCCCTTCCTTCCCTGCCCCAGGACACATGGCAGTCCATCCAGCTAGCATGTGGCTGGCAGGATTTTCCTGTGCATGCTCCTTTATGGAAATTTTCAAAACCAAGGAACCATTCCAGCAGATAGATTGTGCAGAAAGTACACGTAGAGATACACACCTTTTTTTTATTTTTATTTTTGCAGCCAACCCCTGTAGTTAAAATAATCTCAGTTTGTGTGCACAGTGCAAGCTGGTGTTCCAACTTGTGGCCGTCCTCACTGATCTCCTGCTGACCTGAGGCTCAGCGTCATTTCACACATTGCATTCATAACACCAGCTCAAACTTGGGCCAAACTACTACCAAGAGATAGCAATCAGCTGTGGGTCCAACAGCAGACACACGGCCAAGCTGGCCAATACTAAAACCCACAGCCTCCCTCTCCATGCAGATCTTTTCTCTTTGATGCATTCCTCCCAACTGAGTCCCCTTCTGCAAGCTACAGGAGTTCAGCTGGAAGAGCCAGCGTGCAGCTCCAGATGCTTTGACCTCAAGCTGCAAAGCCAGCCTCACGTGCATTGCAAACCATCACCTCCTTCTTTGCACCATGGCAAGAGAGAGAACATGTCCAGATGGAAGGCCAAACCCAAAGTAAATTAACTCCTTGGAAAGACAGGTCGAGTTGACACCATGATGTTCTGAGAGACTTTAAGCAAGTTCTGCTGCTAAAGAAAAACTGCCCCAGACACACTGGCCTTATTTAGAGAAAAACAAAGTTTTCCCATCAATCTCTTTGTCAGGTTCTGGTGTGTTTGCAGGATACATTTAGACCTGGGGGTTTAGCACTTGCAGATGGTCAGTGTGACCCAGAGCTCAGGAACACTGGTCAGTTCCTCACCAAGTCCCCACTCTTGCCTTACTGACAAGCAAAGCCTTTCAGCATCCCTGACTGGCTCAGACACCTCATTCTACACAGCCTGCTGATGACATAACCTCGAATTATCTTTGTCACTCCCCAGTGTAACCACAGAAAAGATCAAAACATGACATTTCCAGCAGGTATAAAGCTTCAGCCTGTACAGAGAGCTGTTGTTCATTTTCTCAGTAGCATGGCATACTAAGCCTCATCTTCATACAATGACTTCCCTTAGAATACTCAAGTTTAAACATTAAGTGCCCTAGTTCTTACCTTCAAGGCACTTCTCAGCTTAAGCCTGAGGTAGCCAAGAGACTAAAACTCCAGAAAAAATCTTGTTTGCCACAGCTTCACCTTGCTGGCACAACAGAGCTTTCCAGAGTAGGTTTAGAGCATACTCATATAAGAGAAAAAAAAACCCCTCATTTTAAGCTTGCTCCAAGGTTCTAGAAAAAATTCCCTTGGGACCCAGGGACAAACACAGACCTCACCTCTTTTCAGTCAGAGAGTAAGACATGGATCAGGTGAGGTCATAAGCATGAAAAAGAAAAGTAAGAAGGGAGGAAAAACGCACCGCTTAAAATACTTCCCAACAGACATTCAGCTAAAACAACTACCAAAAAGAGAGTGCAAATGAAACCAGAGATAAGCTGTATTCCTTGGAGGGGAAGAGGAACACACAGGCACTGCAGAGCCACAGTGCTCAGCACGCTGCCAAAGGGGGCTCAGGTGGTGCTGCCAGGTGATGTGAAGAAGCAATCTCAGAAGTGAAGCCTCCTAATTGCAGACCTGACCCCATGGTTGCAGTGGCCTCAAGAAAGAGAGCAAAATCCACAGTATTTACCTTGATACCTAAATGCTGACATTTCTGGAAAAAGAGCAGCTGCAATCCAAGATTTTCTGTCATCCAAAAAGAAGGAGACACCCAAGCTCTGTAGCAGGCTTCACCTTATGATGGACTCTGTAAGCCCATCTAACGTTCATAGCTAACAGAAAACTCCTCCTGCACAAGCAGTCACACTCAGTATGTGCCACCATAGCCTGGTTGGCAGCCACATAATCCGTGACATGAGCAGAAATGGATGCAGGCAAAAATCCCAGTGAGTAGCCCCCTTCTTCACTGTCCTGCCATTATCCCCTTGCAAGCTTTGGACTGTTAAGCAACCTTGTCTTGGAGAGTGATGACAGGTGTCAGATTATTTCTTAGAGAGGTGTCTCTCTGGGGACTTCTGTCATTCTGTTCTTTTTTGCAATACTGAACATCTAATAAGCAACACCTACTACCACCTGCTACAGTAGTTCATTCACTGATCATCTCATTTTCCCCCCATTTATCACTGCAGTGATGACTGCATTCACTTTCAGTGAAGAGTCTATTAAAAACATACAGTGCCAGCTTTTCTTTCAGAATTTCAGGAGCCACCCAACACCAGGGACAAAAGTCAACTCCAGTGCTGTGGCTGCAAGCCACTTGCATCCATTCTATAAATATCCTTAAGTTCTTTACACATCTCTAGTGCTAAGTGGGACAGAATAATGAAAATATTATGTAAAACAGCAGTAATGCAACTTCTGGGTAAGATTTAACAGAGCTAATTTCCTATTGCTGTCACTAGCATGAATCATGTTTCTTTATACTGCAGGCAATGACATGACATGACGTGAAATGAGTGTGAGCAGGAGAATCGGTCCCAAAATACACAAAGATAGAGAAATTTAAGGTTATGATTGTAAATTGCCTTGCCCCCACACACAAAATTTAATTTGCATTAGTGTAATATGACAGTATCATTCACCCCATAATACACTGTCATTATTGCTCACATTTCCATGGTATCCATTGCTTGATAGGTCTCATGGGACAGATTTTGCAAAACAGCTCAGCTCCCATTTAGGCAGCAAAATACATGGCTGGGCTTTCGTGAGCACTGTGTACACTGGAGGCTGAGCTTGTTTGAACAGGCAGCAAAATTGTCACAATGGGAGCTGTGAAGTACTAAGTATTTTTCAAAATTTTGGCTCTGCAGGTTCCCCTACAGGAGAAGAGAGAAATAAAGATACTGTCAAAGGTCTTTCTATGACTGCTTTCTGTAATGTTTTGGTTTGGTTTTTTCCATGCTTGCTTTACTTTCAGTAGCACAAATTCTGAAGTGCTGTTACAGACTCCTGTGATTTTTATCATCAGTCTTGGGATGCATGGCAGAAACCTTCAGGTGTGAAATCTTGCTATGACTTGAAAATCTCAGATTATAGCCAAAAAAAAGAAAAAGTTTTTATTCCCTGCTACTATGGGTGCGAAAAAAGATTAAGACTCACAGGTCTAAAGGTCTGAAAGGAAAAATAAATAAATATAATCTGTGACTGTTTTGCCTTTTTCTTTTTCAAAATTCATGGCTTTAAAGTCATCTAAAAAACCTACAAACACACAATTTGTGACTTTTGAATACTTGCTAATACTAGTGAAATTAGTGGACTGGTTCAGAGAAGAAAGTATTACTTTCTCCCATAATCTGCAACCACAAAACCCAGAAACTAAGCAATGTATTGTACAAAACAAAGCATTTCCAGGTCTCTAGTTCCTGCATTTCAGTGTTTCCCAGCTCCTTGCATAATGCTACATTAACAAAGGAATATAGTTTTCATTATGTTTTGGGGGTTTTCTCCAAAATTTACTTTGATTACCCAGTTAAACACCTGCCAATACACTGCACACTTGGAATCCACATGAAAAACAGCACTGAGATCAGACAACAAGTAAATAAAATTGGAGCCTGTCTTCAGTGACTGAAGACTTAAATTAAGTACAGGAAAAACTTGTTTACTGCGAGTTGTGAGGCACTGGAACATTCAGAGAAATTGTGGATGCCTCATCGTTGGAAGTGTTCAAGGCCAGGCTGAGTAGGGCCCTGAGGAGCCTGCTCTAGTGGAAGGTGGCCCTGCCCACAGCTGGAGGGTTGGAACGAGAATGGTCTTTAAGGTCCCTTCCAATCCAAACCATTCTAGGCTTCTATGAAGGCTTCCTCCAACACTGCAAAATGCGGGTCTGGTTACAGACCACTTGGTTTGTTAAAAAGCTTCAGAGAGGCACTGATTTGCAAACCCATCCAGCATATTTATGAGTTGATAGATCTTCTTTATGCTGTCCGTGACTTTGTATCAGTTTTGATTTCCTCCCTGCCACTGCTCTGCATTATCCTACACACAGAGGTAGATCAGGCCTTTGTGTGCTGTGCTAGGCAAACCCTACCACTTGACTCCTTTGCATGTCTCTTTCTAGCATCCCTTCTCATCTATTCTCATCTCTAGTGATCTTCATTCTGCTCTGCTCCCCTTCACATGGCTTCCCTTTATCCTGAGCATGCCCATCTAATTTAGGGCTGGACTGACTTGATAAAGAGCTGCACATACAGGATCGTGCAGCTCTGAGTGCAATTCCATCTCTGATCTGTCCCCCTCTTGGAGGAAAAGCATCGTTTAATGGCATGCTCCAGACATAAATCACATTGCTTGATTCAGTGCTTTGCTCCATTTGGTTGGGAAGGGAGGACATAGACTGAACCTGACCCAGTTGGTCACACCCACTTACCTGTCAGCTTTCTCCACCCTTTCCCTGCCCACCTGTCTGGGACAGAGCCTACAGAAAGCTGGCAGCTTCACATTTAAATACGTTTCTGTCATACAGCCTGATCAGGGAATGAACAGGGCTTTGTGACCTCTTACCTTTTTTGTCTGGGTGCTGCAAGAGAACACCACCCCTGTGCCCTTACTGACCTGCTCAGGCTGTATGTGGATAAAGACGTGTGTATACACACTTGCACATGGTTGAGAGTGTGGTTTGTTTGTCACTGAGGTGTGATAGTAAGCATTTAAAGAACACCTCATATAAAGAACTGTGAGTTCTTGGGTAAGTTTAAATTTGGAAAAATCAACAGTATCTGAGTTTCAGCTATTGCTTCACAAATAAAGCTGAGAGGGGGAAAAATGTACTTCCAAAACAGTCATTTGGAAAAGTACATTTTTTTTGAAAGGGAATCAGTGTTGGAAGAGAAGAAGCAAGTCCTCTTGCAAAAACACTGAAGCATCTGAAGCAAAGACCCCATGGGAGGCACTTATGAATTTCATAATCCGTTTGCATTTCCAACTGCTAGGACAGGACTGTGCCTGTCAAACGGGCTTGGGTTTTGTCTGATCTAGCTGTAAATGAGACTGTTTTACAGCCTAATATATCTCAGTCAGAAGCTCATTTCACACACGCTCATCAGTGAAATTAGTTCTTCAAAAACACATTTAGAGAAGTGAATGTCATCACTTTTCCCCCATGCCAAGTGCATGGTTTGTAGCCAGCTTATTCTGTTTTAGGCATTGTTACAGTGCCAAGCACAGGTACCTTGGTGTGGAATACAGATTTAAAGCAGGCATATACAGGTTAAACATCTGCTTTTCCCATTTCAGCACTCAGATTGTTCAGATTATTTTTTATTGGTGCTTTGGTCTTTTGAGATGAGTGCAGAGCTAAGAGTTAGGAGATGTCAGTTGTATTCCTGGGTCTGCTGGTGATGCTCACTGAGTCCCACTAACCTGGTGTGAAGTATAAGAAAAACTAAAAATAACAAGCCATGGTTTATCTTTGAGATCTGCAGAAGTAAAGGAGAAAACTCCAGTCTGTTTGGACCCATGGAGCTACTATAATTACAATCATTAAGAAAATACTGGAACAAGAAAAATGGAACTAGACCAAGATTTTTATAAACAGCACTTGTAACTAGGAAAAAATGCTATTTGATTGAAATAAAAACAATGCAAGTTATTAAAACATTTAGCAAAAAGAAAAGGAGGACAAGAAGAGAGGAAAACATTCTTTTACTAGAATGGGATTATTAAGGATTTCTGATTTTTAGACTTTTTTGTCAGGACCCAGTATAGAAAAAAAACACATTAAATGAAACTAACCATCTAAAATTAGGCAGCATAAAGATGTATTAAAATGGATAGGAAAAGATTATTTTTTGTTCTAACTGAAAAAACCACATTTAGAGAAAGCAGAACTTCCCACAAATCTGAAATTTTATTTCCTGCACACCAAGTAATAAGCATATAATGTTCTTTTTCTAATACCTATAACTCCGCATAAATATTACTATACTTACAGACAGACTATTAGCACATATATACAGTTTCTACTCTAAAGTTGCTTTGCAACAAATCACTTCTATGCAGTGTATTCAGGTGAAGAAATCTGCTTCCAAATGATGAATCAGCTACTAAACTGCATGTGAAAACTGGAAGACATCAACCATGATGCAAGGGCTCTTCTTTGCATAAGGCCAATGCAAAACGAAAGTGTAAGATGATGAAACTTTTCCTTCTTCAATGGGAAAAGAAAAAAACTTAAAAGAAGAGCAAGAAATTCATATTATCAGAAATTATCAAGGATTCACTGCTCAAAAGCAAGCAAAAATAAAACAAAACCAGCCTTCCCCACCCCCACCAAACCTTGTGCCTTGCCTTGAGAAGCAGCAATAAAAAAAGAGCCAGCACAAAGAGAAATATTTCACCCAGCAACCTGCCACACAATAACAAAAGGATAACGACAACTGGATATGGAATTTCACCCCAAGACCAGACATGCCCAGAGCAGAAAGCAACTACCTCTGACAGAGACCTGGAGGGTATTTTTTTACTCTTCACACTTATTCAGTTACTTGTAGGGCTTGTCACAGCAGCTCATTGCCATGGAATTGAATCACATGGCAATAGGATCAGAGCAATCTCTGAGTTTTTATTTTCTGCATTTTCAACCATGACCCCAAAAGGAGAGTTCCTGGGGTTGTAGTCAGGAATACCATAGATAAGAGGGAATGTTAATGAAGGTGTGATACATATTACGAGACCTGGGTGCTTCATGTTTTCTTTAGCACACTCCACAGATGACATGAGAATGGAAGAATGATCAGGCAGAGCAGAATCCCAGAGTGTTCCAGGCAGGAAACCTGAAATGGTCAGTAGCACATCCTGCTGAGAACTGCAAGAAATGCAATCAATTGCTCATAACTGCTAGCTAAAGATCAGCTCTAATCCCAGAGGAGGATTGAAATCTAGAAGCATCTCCATGTGAGTTCTCATAGAATGGTTTGGTTTGGAAGGGACATAGAATTAATTCTAACCTTCCTGCCATGGACAAGAACACCTACCAACAGTCCAGTTCCCCAAAGCCCCATTGAAACTGACCTCGAACACTTCCAGGGATGGGGCGTCCCTTGGAAAATCCCATTTTACTTGGTTTACTTGCCCAGTGCCACTTCACGAAGCAGCAAGTTTTACAGCCTAACTACAAACTGGGTAGAAACTGTCATTCTTAATGGACATTTACCATCTCTTGGTTACACTGGTTGTCCCTTTCTTCTTCTGTCATGACTCAGAGAGACTTTACATCCTTACATGCATCCTTTATGCCATAGATAATGAGTACAGCACTGGCAAATAGAATTGGCCAGCTCCTTTTGGGATATCATTTCAAAGCCTCAGGAGCGTCACTGTGAGGAAGGGCTTTCAATAGCATGTCATGAATGAGCACATGTAAGCAGAATTTAGCCACATCCAATTTGGGAATTTGAGTATTCAAACTTCAGCTCTGCCCACCTGCCAAGAATATAAAATAAGTTTATTTAACTTTATCCTCTGCCATGTTGCTATTGTTTCCTTAGAAATTTTAATTTTCTGTTATTGCCTTTTTTCCCCTTTGCGTAGCATGAAATGTCTCTCTAACTTCTCCAGTAATTTCTCAAGTACGTGGGCTCTTCAAACACTGGTAGATTATAGTAGAGTTCTTTGGAACTGCCTGACAGACCACTTGAGTACTCTTCCATTCATGTTCTAACCAATCGGGTTCCTGATCATTTTGTCCTTTCTCCTGATAATAAACTGCCATTATTCAGTCCACACAGCTAGACTCCCCTGTGAAAATCAGTGCCTACCTGGGTGTCCATGTGGAAGCCTTTGAAATGCCCAAGATGAACACTGGCCCTCCTGTCCCATCACAGGCTTTTGAACTTGGCCAAATATCTGCCTTTGGGATTAACCATCCCCCACTCCTTACCTCTCCCCAGACATCCCACACTCACAGCCACTATCTCAATCTGTCTTTACCTCCTGATGCCCTATTTCCCACTCTCTTTGGTAGCACCCACATCATCTCCAGATTGGTATCAGTACATCTCACTAATAGACTTTCCTCTTGCTTCAGATTAGTAATGGAGAACTTTAAAAGGACATTAAAAAAGATTTGTGGCCAAAGGTCCCATTAATTATGTTTGTTGTAGCCCACTAGGCACCTTCTTCAAATGCAGCTCATTCCCATTTATCACAAGTCTTTGTTTACAACCTCTTCACTAGTTTTCAGCCCTCAAGTCAATTTTCCCAGGGAATCCAGTTTCGTTCTTCTTTTTGTTCTAATTAATGTCAGGATGTCTTTCTTACAAAATATTCTCTGCATATAACCACATATTTATGCAGCAAGAAAAATACATGAAGTTTTAACCACAGAGTAAAAATTAAACCAGCATCAATTTCATACAGGTGTAGTTCTACTCTGGTGTAAAGAGCAAACAGGCAGTGTTGGGGCAGGGGCAACCAGGAGAAATTCAATGGCATCTGCTCTGCAAAAGTCAGGAAAGATGATGGAAAGCATCTCTGGTGTCTCTACAGGATGGAGCAGGTCCCTGGTTGGTCAGTTTTGTCATGGTTCACACTGTTCCTCCCTGGGGCAGCTCTGGCTGTTCCAAGAGGTAAATCGGAATAATAGAAAGCCTTAAGTTTCTGCCAGGCAAGCTCTCCTCCTGACCAATTTTGTCCAGCAATTAAAATGGCAGACACTTGTCAGAGCTAATTGGATGTCATTTCAGATGTTTCCATTTGCCTCCAAGGTTAAGTCTACCCTGGCAATAGGGATCAGTCTCTCAAAGCAGTCTTTGAGCACAAATTCATGGCACCTGATGAAGCAGGGAGGAAAGGATCTGCTCACAATGTGAGGATGGTGATGCTCTCACACAGCTGCCCATATCTTCCTGGAAGGGCTGAGCCTGCCACACACAGCCTCCAGGCCACCCCCTCACCATCATGATGCCTTATGTTTTAGCTTTCATATTTACCAGATTCTGAACTGCATTGGTATATAATCTAGAACTTCGTGTAAAGTGTTAGCAAGATCTCTTCACAGTGTAGTTAGACAGAACAATCCTTTTCCAGCCTGACAACCAAGGACACCACTGCAGCTTCAGGCCCCAAAAGTGTAAGCAACGGTGAATTGAGGGGAGCAATCTGGGAGGATGGAACTTCATAACCTGAAGCTGTAATTGGATAATTAACCCCAATATGAAAACAGACCAAAACTTATAAAAGTGTGAAAACTCATGATGGGGTGTCCATCTTAGATGGAGCCACACCTGGGCTCCTGGACTGCCCAAAGTGCATCCTTTGAAGGCCTTTTAACAAATACCTACTTTATTCCTGTAACACTATCTAGCCTCTTTTCTAAGTAGCATTTCACAGCACCAACCCCAGGACCAGGCTGCCTCCCAGCCCACTCCTCTCTGGGACAGGACCAGAGAGATGGAGACAGATGGGGGTTGTTTTGCTGACAGTGAATAACCAAAACCTTCTCGTGAACCTCATCTTTATCATAACATGAGGGATCTGTTATATTCCTGGCTGTTCTATCAGTGCCCCAACTAGTGGCTCTTTTGCCTGGTCCCCTCCTACCATGCTGGGCACACAGGACTGTGCCTCAGTTTCTCTTTCACACCTTTCAGCACCTTCTTTTCAGGGCTATTGCACAAAGATAAAAGTATATAAAGGAAAGGGACAAGATCCTTCCATAAAAGGGCTTTGCATAAAGCCAGAGTCTCTGAAATCCACCTTGATAGCAGGTTCGAGAAACAGGTGACACCATGAAAATTACTTTGGCACAAGGGAAAACATATGATGCAGACTAGGAGGTCAACTGTGCAAATTTTCTCATGTCTGGAAAAGAAAAAGGAGCATCTGAGTTTGAGAGAAAGATAGGAGAGCTCTATCAAGGTCTTAGTCACTGCAGACAGCCTGATCAGGGAGATTATGGAGAACAGCAAAGAGACTTCCTGCCATTCTGTAAGACCAAAAAACTTTCAGAAGAAATGCCTTAAGTCTCCCAGGGCTGGCACAGCCCTGGCAGCCTCAGGCCTGGCTCATACACACACAGCAGCTCACAGAGGGGACAGCTGGCACAAAAGAGAGAATACAAAGCACAAGATGAGGAGGAAAGAAAAATGAGTTGGTGCTACCTGCCCCTAACCTGTAACAGCATGAAAATTTTTCAGATGAGACGGTCTGGAAGGTCTTGTGAAAGCCTGAGCAAACAAATTCTCCCTGCTTCCTGAAGCTCATCTTTCTCCAGACCTCACACACAGGCCTTTTTGAGGCTACAGACATCATTAAACCTGTGGTATCTTTCGGAAAGAGAAAGAAAAAAACACTTTCATTTACTGCCTTTTGTTCACTTGAAGTTCCTGAAGTTCCATCAACGTGGCAATGCACAAAGGATGACCAGGGCAGATATGCTGAGACACTGCTGCTTTCCTTCCCATCCAACAACACCTCTTGGCCCTGGGATAGGGAAAAGCCTGCACTCACCCTACAGGTCTACTCTATTCATTCTGTACCTGAACCCTGACAGCACCACCACAGGCAGCCTTATTGATTTTGTCCCCCCACCAAGTCGAGCTGAGAGGTGTGAGAGGGAAGCACGACTTACTGGGCACACGGTTGATTGCTTTCAGGGGTCTCAGGACACGGACAGTACGGATTGCAGACAAGTTAATGTTTTGGAGATCCAGAGAGTACTCCACCATCCTGCAGAAGAGGAAAGAGGGAGGGAGATAAAAAAAAAAAAAAAAAAAAAAAAAAGAAAGAAAGAAAAAAAAAAAATAATATAAAAAAAAAGAATAAAGAGAGAAAAAGGAAGTTTATAAGAATCCAGAATTTTGGCTCGAGCCACAGGTTTATCATTGTGTCATTAAAGAGTTTCTGGAAGTTATGGGGATGAAGCCTGAGCTTCACCCTGGCACTCCCTGCCCGGGCGCACACGTGGGGTGGCCACTGCACATGAGGCCAGCAGGACAGGAGCTGTGTGGCCAGTTTTGTTGGAAATTACCAGCAGCACAGCAGGGTGCTCCCTGCTGTGGTCTCATCTCCCACTACAGGGTGTGATCTCTGGGGGCAGCTTCAGCTAAAGCTGCTTTATCTCACACAGAAATAAAAGCTCTTAAGGCTTCCCCCATGGCTGTGAATCACTCCTTTTTGACATCAACCAAAAGGAGAAAAGCCTAATTTTAGGACATATGCTAGACCTTAGCTTTCCTAACCCAGCAACATGTGCTGTAAATAACCTCAAAGTGCAAATAGGTGTGACTCATGCATTGGCTTTGCTGCAAAAGCAGCAGGTGCAGGTGACAAAAAGTGACCTGGCCCAGTAATCCTTAGCCCAGAGTTCTCGACTCACCCAGAATGGCCAATGTCCTGTCTCTTTGAAAGCATGGTGGGAAACTATTATAATGATAATTTATCCTTAGGCCAGGAATTTCCACCTGAGAACCTCAAAGGATCTTTCATGTTTTCATGGATGGAGGTGCACAAAGACTCCAGGAAGACATGGGCTGTTGTCACCAGCTTCCCTTGGGTAACTCTGGTCTGCACATGGGATCAAGAGAGTGACAAAGGTGGCAGGTGAAATAGCAGCAGAGTCAGGACAGGAACTGCTTCTACTGAATCTCTCCTCAGATATGAATAATGAAACTACAAGTTCCCGTTTCCTTAGCCTTTTAACAAGACTCGAGACAGGAAAGGATGAGGGGGACAGTCTTTCTTATTGCACCCTTTCTCAGAACAAAACCATTATAATTTATACAGGAAGACCCACAACTCAACCTAAAGTTCACCCAAATACCCCTGACCAGGAATCACTGAGAATTAAATGAGAGAGCTAAAGTGAGACACTGAGAGGGAAATAGGGTACAGCCAGTCTGCAAAAAATAATCAGGGAGAGGCATCAAGTGAAATGGAGCAGTGGACTGATCCTTCTATTGATTACTCTCCATTCAAGAGGACCTTGAAGAGCTAATTCCTGGTTATCTGTCTACACCTTTCACAAAGGGGACTTGTCAGAGTGATAGATTTTCAAACATGGTGGGGTAAACCTGTCGAAGTGTTGTGATTATCCTCTCTCATGCTCTCTTTCTTTCTCTCCCTCATTCCTTTCAGTCTGTTCTCTCATGCACTTTTAGGGTAATTGCATGAAATAATTCTTCCTCTGAAATGCAGTGGCATTCATTTACCTCCCTGGAGCTGTCAGTTCCACATCTACCAACTGCAGGAGAAGAGACAAGGGATTTCATGCAGATAATCAAAATATTCCCACCCCCCAAAAAAAGCCCCAACCCCAAACCAAACAGAAATGTTCAACCAGCCTACAGAAATAATTAGTGATGGACAGAGGCTTAGGATCCAGTCAGATGAAATTGGGAAGCAGGTATGAAAGGAGGAGGAACACAGATATAAACTCATGGACATGACAACAGGATGTCCCTGTGTGCAAAGGCACACAGTGAAAGGGCCTTGAGTTAGCACTGACCAACCCTGCTTCAAATAAAGCAAGATTGTCTCATCAGCATGTCATTGCTCCCGAATTAGACAGACCTGCTAAAACTTTGGAGTTACAGTTAGAGGCAAAGCATAGCTCTTCACAGAGAGCTGACACACAGAAGCAGCTTCCTGACTGAAGGAGCCCCCACGCTGCAGTCTGTTGTGGGGGTACATAAATGCACAAAAACATAAAGGCTTCAAGGTTGGTGAAGTCCCACTGAATTTCCTTTCCTCTCATAAAAACACTCATCTCCTAAGAGAACTTGGTTGCCTCTGAAAAAAAAATAATTTTTTTTGAGCAGTATCAGAACAACCCAAAACAGAGTCAAATGCCAAGTAAGCTGCTGACCCAAAATACATCTAATTTCAACAAGTATTTTTTCCTGAACTGTGGGGAGTCAAATGAGAAGTCCAGAACAATCCTGTGGCCCTCAGGGAAACCAAGCACAGGAGAAAAGCATAGGGCTAGGGGTGACATGAAATCAGTGGGTGGAGGTGACATATTTTCTTAGCCTTAACCATGCAAAATTAATTAAAAAAACGTTTTCAAACCATGTGGATTTTGTCCTCTTGTGACTACAGCATGTGAGTAACCTTAACCAGGTGCACATCAGTGCCTTCTCCTAGCTGGAATGAGTTTGCCACCCATGTAGCAGAGTCCCTGTGTCACTAAAAAATTATCAATCATCCAAGTAGTGACCGTAGGTCCTTTCAGCACAAGACAAATGCTGCCTTAACTCCACTCTGTGGTTCAGACAGCAGCAAGCCAGCCTCCTGCAGCCCTCAGTGGCCACAGAGTCACAGATTTACTGCCATTATGTTCCAGTGTAGCCACACAAAAAAAGCTGAACAGACAATCACACTGCCAGGGAAAACAGCAGGCTGTTCCCAAGGATGGGTTAGAAAAGGGCAACTGCTAAATCTTTTAGAGAGTGACTTGTAACAAAAATGAACTCAGCCCTAGGAGGCCCCAGAGCTTCAGCTCGATTAACAGACCCCTTCTGCCTACAGTTCTTCCTGAGGCTCCTGGTCTTGGCTGTAATAACAGAGAAATCCAGGATACTTAAACCCCTGCGGATGAGCTATGACTATTGTAGTCACACAGATTGCATCCAAACAGCTTCAGTGCAATCACTGTAATTTTACATTAGGGCCTCTCATTTTTGCCTTTTCATTCCTAGATCAATTCAGCATCAGTTTATGTTCACTCTTCTCTTTGTGCAATGGTAGCATGCCAACACAATGCAGATGACCAAGGCACAGCGAAACTCCACCGATTACCAAAAACCCATCCACCATCTGTGCAGGTAAAACGGAGAAATCCAAATGTTACTTCCATTCTCTAATGAAATAGGATCTCTAAGTGACTCTGCTGGAGTCTCCAGGCACTTGCAGCATTTTAGGGGTTGTTAGCCCTGATCTTTTTTGTTATTATCATTCTCCAGCCAGCCCTGCTCCCCACAGCCTGGAAATTGTGGTCACTTAACCCACTCTAGGTTTGGACTGTACCCCATCTCCTAATGCCAAATGTGGAGGTGATGCCAGGTAGACACAGAATCAAAAGGACTTATCACAAAAAGTGATCAGTCAGAAGCTGTCAGCAGTTTTATGTCAGGAGGTTCACATTTCCTGTGTCTAGAGAGCTTGTGGTGGTGGGTCAGGTGAACTGTGCTTGTTTGGACTCTTGGGCAGCTGGGTTTTAGATCCTTATCCCAGTAACCTGCAGAACCCTGCATTTGCTGGGTGTTTACAAACCAAGGTAATGTTACAGCTAGAACAAAATGGTTGCCACCCACTGAACTCCAGGAGACTCCCAAGCTCCTTGTCTTTGCTTTGTAGCAGCTCAGTGCCAAGAGCGAGGGTAGCCCTCATGACCTGACTACCCTTTGTCTTGTTCTCCTCTCTTTCTTGGCTGCTTAAAGCACATCTTGTTAGCAAATACCATAAATTCTTTAAAGTCTATGAGCAGTCAGACAAAGTCTAGGATGTTGCAATGGAGAAGAAAAGGAAAAGAAAAGGAAAAGAAAGGAAAAGAAAAGGAAAAGAAAAGGAAAAGAAAAGGAAAAGAAAAGGAAAAGAAAAGGAAAAGAAAAGGAAAAAGAAAAGGAAAAGAAAAGGAAAAGAAAAGGAAAAGAAAAGGAAAAGAAAAGGAAAAGAAAAGGAAAAGAAAAGGAAAAGAAAAGGAAAAGAAAAGGAAAAGGAAAAGGAAAGAAAAGGAAAAGAAAAGGAAAAGAAAAGGAAAGGAAAAGGAAAGGAAAGGAAAGGAAAGGAAAAGAAAAGGAAAAGAAAAGGAAAAGAAAAGGAAAAGAAAAGGAAAAGAAAAGGAAAAGAAAAGGAAAAGAAAAGGAAAAGAAAAGGAAAAGAACTGTGCTGGTTGTGAGTCCTGCCCCTTTAGTATGAGGGAACAGGGCAATATGCATCTCTTCTGAGGGAAACAGCAGCTCATTTCTGGCATCAGTAAAGTGTTTTGTGGCCTCTTGTGTGAGTGGGTGAGTAGAAGGACAGATTCAGAAGCTTAAACTATGCTAAATCAGACAAACTTCTCATCTGTGATAGAATTTGAGCACTGAGCTGTCAAGATAATTGACTATTTACAGTAATTTTCTTCCCTTGCTAGAGGTATTCTTTTTCAAAACCTTCCACGTGAAACTCTTCTGGAAAGAGAGGGGACTGGCACAGGCAGTGTCCTCACACCACACAGCTCAAGACTGCTGCATGGTGGGAACACTGACAGGGTGGGAAAATGGACAGAGGCGCTGGCTGCATGCATGGGGTTCATCCTGCAGAAGCAGGGGGTTGCCTGGCAGGGGAACACCTCTCCACTTGAGCTCTGCCTGCCTCCCCATACTCAAGGCATCCCACCTGCTCCCTGCCTCTTTACAGCCCTCTGATGCATGCCTGCCTGCAACATTTCCACCTCTCATTTTAATCTTTCTACTTAATTCCCACTTTCTCCATTTGCCCCTTGACTTTCCTTTGTATTATTCCATTTAGGAGCAAATCTGTTCAGCTGAAAACTGAAAAGGACCTGGAGTTAAACAGAGATGAGACCGAGCTACTTCAGGGAACAAGTGAGCAATTTGTTAGCACGGTGACCCTGTCCAGAACGTGCCTTGTCTCATGAACCTCTGTCTTGTGTCACGGCACTGGAGCAGACAGTGAGTACAAAGGGACAAGGGGGCATGGAAACCTCCAAAGCTCCTGAGGCCTCAACAACACCAGAACAGCTTCATCAGCCACAGCTTGGCACTTGTTTTGTCCTATGCACCTGTGAGCTTGAGAGCAGGCTTGGCTCTGCCTCGGCACTCGAGAGGAGCAGCACTCCCTGTCCAGCAGCAAAACTGCACGGCCAGCGTGGCTCTATGCCAGGCACAGGAGAGCAGCTGACCAGCGGGATGGAGGAATACAGCTAAGGCATCTAAAACATAGTGACGACACAACAGCCATGAAAGGAGTCCAGAAAACTCAGACTTTATCTGCTACACGTGTGACCCAAGATAATACACTTATGTAATGCCTGGCTAGCTGCTACCCTGCAGTTACATTCAATGAAATCCATTATTAAAACAGTTCAAACATTACCATTTACCTCTTCATATTTACATCTCCTTATACCTTTATTAAATACTTATTAACTTCTATTTGCTGAAAATTAGTAGTCAAAAAATGGTATTTAAAACCTATTCTGAAATCATTCATGAACAATACTGAGGCAGTATTTCTCTTATGACACAAAGCCAATATGTTTTTGTCAAATTCAAAAGCTGCCTAATTCCCCTTCTCTGATAGAAGTTTTCAATTGAAATCTAATTAACTTCAGTCTAATCAATTCATATTTTTCTGCCAAATAAATTTAGTTTTGGCACTGGAGCCAAAAACGTCATGGCTGTGACTTTCTAGCTGTAATTTCAGACTTACTATGGGTCTCTGTGGGAAGTGAAGCTTTTTCTGCCTGTGGACTACCATGTGATCCCTACATCTATGAGTGCCTGTTATGACCAGGTCAGAAGAGTTTGATTGGTCTCTGCTCTGAATTCCTTCAGCTTCTCAGCCACGTTAGGGCTCAAAGACTGGTGTGTACCTATACCATGGCTAGATGAGATTTAATCAATATCTTCTGTGTACAGGAATATGCCTGTCCTTGGCTCCTTGATTTGGCAATCAAATTTTACAAACTGGAATTTCTATCACTTTGAAAGTCTAGAACATAGGAGCCATAAGAAAAATGTAAGACTGTCAGTTTTCCCTGACTGAAATTTTATCCTAGTATCTATGCCAAAAGTTGGAGCTGACATCTCTCCATTCACCAAAATGTCTAGTGCTTGATATATGAGCCATCCCACAGCTCAAATCTTCCACCTGAATTTTGTGAGGTAGTGGGAGACTGATTTACCCCTAAATTCTTCCACTTTTGTCATACACACAAGTTGGTCTTACTGCCTCTGCTCTGGCTACAATACAGAGAAGGAGCAAAGCTGGTATTTGCACTGGACAATGCACTCCAGTTATCCCATCTTTCTCCTCTTACATTATTGAGCCATCCTGGGGGAAGGAAAGTTTAAAAAAAGGCACATGTATCACTAGATCCACACAGCCCTGCTCCTCTGTGCCCAGAGATGTAGCAGTGTGCAGGGGACATGGAGAACAGGGCTGGCCAGGCTACCCCAGAGACTTCATCAGCTGAATCTGTGCTGTGAAAAGGGAAAGCAGGCAGTAAAATCCACTTACTGGAGTCCACAGCTGCCTGGGTAGTGAGGACCACCAGCACTGGAGTAACAGCAATGAGGCAGGAGGAAGAATGCACAGATAGGAAAAAGAGCACACAGATAAAGGTCTAGAGCATGGGGCACATGTGGCATTCAAGATACCTCCTGTCATCCCTTGCTAAGGCTGGACGTGCCTAAGCTTATACACAAAGAGAGCTGGAAGATGAATCCAATCTCTTGTAAATCCATCTGGACATATTAGAAGCAGAGCCAGAGATTTTGATGAGGCCTGACCAGACACTGGACAAGAGCAGAGGGCTACTGCTTCCACTTGAGTCTGCAGCCACAGGATGCACACGACCAGCAGATGGCTACTTGCCAGCCCAGCAGGGCTCCCAGCCAGGACCTATTTTTTTTAAGTTGTCTGCCCCATGCCCACCATCTTGCTCCACAACTGGAGCCACATCCTTCTTTTCCCCAAAGGTCCTACAGGTTACAGCAAAAGTTAAAGACTCTGATTATTTGGACCTGATCTTTTGCTCTATGGGCATCATGGTGCAGGAGGCATAGGGTTGGCAGGCAGATCCCAGCACTGACCCTCCTATCACCTCACTTGGGAGAGATAGATATAGATACCTGAAGAACAAACAATACATTTTCACCCATTTTGCACAGTTTGATGCCTCTGGGACCAGGCTTCAACATGCACCCTAAACAGATGATCCAAAATCCTTTCAACATCTACCACAGAAAAAGTGGAACATCACAGTAGGCCTCCAAATTTCTCTGCAAACCACAGTACTAAGCTAAGTAGTCCTGCTTATTTCTTTTAAATTTAGAGCTCATTATGCTGCAAAAAGACAACTCTCTGCTGAACGAAAACGGAAAGATAGAAGTAAAAAAAAAATAGCCTTGCTAGTAAAAAAAGAAATGCAAAAATTACATTCTTTTTTCCCTATTTATAAAACTTAATAATAATAAAGAGTCGATAATTCTGTTAGTAAAAAGATATTTCCTTGGGGAGCAATAGATCAATTACTAATTACACAGTCAGCTCCTGAGCTATGATGCTTTGTATTCTTAAAAAAATAACCTGCAACTCTCCCCCTCCAGTACAAAATATTTTTTTATTTCATTTTTTTATATTGCTGTGCAAGCAAAAGCCACTGAAAGCTTCCAGAGCCTTTGAGACTGGTCCCTTGCTGCCTGAATGTGATTATTTCACACCCTGGAACACTCAGATTTCTCTCCAAACTGTGTACTAAGAGAAAATGTCAGAGTTTCTTAATAGTTTCAGAGACATGATACGAAAAGACATAAGCAGGTTTTCACACTGTGATAAGAAAGCCAGAAGGACTTGCCAAGCTCAGATGAATGTGAGCGATGAGGCCTCACTTTTAAAAACCAAGAGTCAGAACACAGGCTCTGAGCTCTGTATTTCACTGCTTAGGGGAAAAAAAAAAAAGGAAAATAAAAATGAATGCCTGCCTTTTGGTCCTACAAGCCTGCTGGTTTTACCTTTTTTCGGGGTTTGTGTTTTGTTGGTTTTTTTAAAGAAACCTAACATTCACATGGAAGAGAATTAGCTTTCAAGAGAGCAAAAAATCAGAGGCAATAATTGAGAACTGCACGTTATGCAGGCAGGGTAGCGCTGCCTCCTTGTTTTGATTCTTCTCTGGTGTGATTCATTTCGTTTTGATGACTGCTTTCATTTCAGTATGTTGCACATCTAGGGATAGTTTTACTGGGAGAAAGCAAATGAAATAATTAGTATCATTAAGGGAGAAAAAGTAAGTGCGTTTTTGAGGGGAGGGCTGTGCTGCTGCTATTTCTACCTTTGGTTAAGATGCTATTTAGCCTGCTGCTTGCTGGTTTCCATCTTTTTCTGATCACTACTTGAAACACCTAATTGCTATATTTATTACAGTTTACTTTAACTTGCCTTAATTTTATAGAGATTTTGGCATCGAACATTAGCTAACTAGGATTTTCTGAGCATTCTGCTGTTTATCCTGCTGCTAATAAGTATTTAATGATCTGAGATTTTAAAGTCATAACTGTGCAAATTCTGGCCAGGTCCCTGAAGGACTTCAGTTAATTAAAAGCAAAGAAAAAGCAGAAGATTGGCAACATTTCCCCATCTTGTGAGATTAAGGCCAGTTGGTGCGTTTCAGGCCAAGAGGCATCTTCCCAGTGTGGAAGGGCACCACGCAGTGATGGGTTTGTTTTCCTGGAAACAGGTGGGCATTTGAGGATGGGAGGTTGGTTCCTCACACCCTTCAGAGAGCTGAAAGTTCCCTTTCCCAGGCTGAAATTTAGAGGGATGAACTTGGGGCCAGAAGTGCTTTCCATGTAAGGAGAAAGTTGGTGTCCACAATGATAGTGCACACATTTGAAATAAGCTTGGATGAATAAATTTGAGAGGCATCATCACTCCAGGTTTTTGGAAAGGATGCCATATCTAGGGAATTATGGGGAACAGAACTCAAGGACAGTAGAAAACTATCAGAAAGAGAATGCAAAAGTAATAGCTCAGTTAATAGAAATACTTTCCAGACCCCAGTGTGGAAGCTGCATAAAGCACTCCTGAAGAAGCAACTAGCCAAAAGGCACAGGGAGTGAGAAGAAGTGCTCTGCTCAGCTTGAGGGGCTGTCAGGCTTGCCTGAGAAGGGATCTTGAGCTGTACAGAACCCTCTCCCCCAAAGATTGCTTAACTACTCAGAAAGGAAAGGATGCTTTGGAAAAGAAATGGCACTCCAGGAGAGCTGTGCTGCCATACTATAGGTGAAATTAAAAAGCAAACTTACAAAGGTGTTCAGACTTCAAGGACAGTATTTATCTATGATGATTTGTTTCCAAACTAATTATTTTCTTATCATGAGAGATATATCACATACTATAGACTTGGATTTATGTCCCTTTCTGAAGAAGCTGGACAAGAAACATTCAGCTGAACTCCTCAGTGGCATGTTTTGGTCAACAGGTGTTGGGGTTTGGGTTCACTTGTAGAATTTTTTTTTCTTTTTTCCCATAAGTTGCCAGGTAACTAATGTCTGAGTACTTAAGAGTAGTTAATAAAGACAAAAGAAGTGGCTGAGGTGGGGGGAGGGGGTCTTTTCGGGGGTGTCCCAGAAATCCGGGAGGGAAGTACGGGACTCTCTCGCCGGGAGCCGGGTCACGGTGGAGTCCTGCTCTCTCTCTCCCCTTCGCTGTTTTTCTCTGCTCCTGCTCCGAGTGTTTCTCCAGCACCCCGGGACTCTGCACCCCCTGTCCTGCCGGGACTCGTGCTGCAGCTCCAGCCACCGCCGGGGAGCTTCTGATCCATCTCCAGCACCCCGGGACTCTGCACCCCCTGTCCTGCCGGGACTCGTGCTGCAGCTCCAGCCACCGCCGGGAGCTCCTGATCCATCTCCAGCATCCCGGGACTCTGCACCCCCTGTCCTGCCGGGACTCGTGCTGCAGCTCCAGCCACCGCCGGGGAGCTTCTGATCCATCTCCAGCACCCCGGGACTCTGCACCCCCTGTCCTGCCGGGACTCGTGCTGCAGCTCCAGCCACCGCCGGGGAGCTCCTGATCCATCTCCAGCACCCCGGGACTCTGCACCCCCTGTCCTGCCGGGACTCGTGCTGCAGCTCCAGCCACCACCGGGAGCTCCTGATCCATCTCCAGCACCCCGGGACTCTGCACCCCCTGTCTGCCGGGACTCGTGCTGCAGCTCCAGCCACCGCCGGGAGCTCCTGATCCATCTCCAGCATCCCGGACTCTGCACCCCCTGTCCTGCCGGGACTCGTGCTGCAGCTCCAGCCACCGCCGGGAGCTCCTGATCCATCTCCAGCACCCCGGGACTCTGCACCACAGCTGCCTGTGTCGGTAACTGCACCAAGGGGGAAAGGGTGCCAGCGGCAGAGAAACGCTGTGACTGTTTCCCTGGTTCTGTCTGTTGTTCATATCATAGTTATTGTTGTTCTGTTTTACCTTGCTAAACACAAGTAAAGAACTGTTATCCACATCCTCATATCTTTGTCTGAGAGCCCCCTTCGATACCTGTCTTCCAAACTAAGACAACAGGCAAAAAGGTGCTGGAAGAATCTGGTAACAAAATGCTGGCTTGGCCAGCCACATAGAGCATGAGACTGGCAGGGAACTGGGTTAATCTTGGCCAGAAATATTAACCAGCATGTCATAGAAGAAAAATCAGGTTTTAGAGAACTGAAAGACCGGTGAGAAGATTATATAAAAGACCAAAGGGGAAAGTGATAAAACTAGGATAAGAGTTAATTCTTACAGAACATTCATATCAAGAAAAAAACCAATCAAGGCACTAAAAGATGTAAAGAGGAAAAAAAGTGTCACCTCTACGCCTGTGCCAGGGGCCTGAGTAATAAAGAGAATAAGAATTGTCCATTTTATGAGCAGAATACATAAATGGCATTAGGAAGGCCTGGTGGGAAAATCTGCATGAAAAATAAAAACATCAAGAATTTTAACCTAGCAGGGAGGCTCAAGTGGACAGAAAGAGAGGAGGAGCAACACACTGTCAAAAACGGCATTTTCTAGTACAGAATCAGTGACAAAATACTTACAAATTTATTTTCTGCCATTTAAAGAATTCCTCCTGGCTAGAGAAATGGGCTGACAGGAGCCTCATGAAATTCAAGAGAGGAATGCAAGGTCCTGCATTTGGGCTGGACTGACAGGCAGTGGTGCTGAAAAAGGAGCTGCCTGTCCTGGGGGACAGGCCCACACAGGGAAGGACAGTGGCATACCAGGCTGCACCAGCCAGATTTCAGCAGGTGGACGAGGCAGGGATTATGTCCCTTGCTTTGCACTTGGTAGACCATGCCTAAAACAGCACATTCACTTTTGGCCCTCCAATAAAGGAAGGTGTTGATAAATTGAAGCTAGTTCAGTAGAGGGTCACCAAGGTGCTCAGTGTTGGAGCATTTGTCCTGTGAGGAGAGGCTGAAAGGACATCAGCTTGTTAAATTTAGAGAGGAATTGATTTTGGCAGGACCTAACAGCAGTTCCTTGGTACCTACCAGGCAGTCAGTGAGATTAAGCCAGAATCTTCATAGTGCCACATGGCAGGAGAACAGGACACAATAAACACATAACCAGGGAGGAAAGAGAGGCTCAGACCAGTTACAGAGATAACATCAGCAGTGGGACTGGGATGGTGAGAGAGTGCCATCTCCATCTGTGGGGGTGCTCAAGATTTGACTGGAAAACTCTAACTTTAGTTTGCTGTTGACCCTCCTTTGAACAACAAGATTAGAGTGGAGACCCCACAAGGCCCTTCCTAACCCTGGCTATCTGTGATCCTATGAATGTGATTAGGTCAGATCACACCAGATCAGAACACAGGCTGGCCAGCTCTCTTGATAAAAGCACTCTCCCAGTCCACCTCTAAGAATCAAATTTGAGTAATGTGTTGGGGGTACCTAAATCGCCTTCGAAGTTCCCAGCCTTACAAATTACAGAAAATTGTATTTAAGAATGGAATACAGAGAGATTGTCTATCAAATTCTTAAAAAAAATATGTTCTAGAACTTGACTGCATGTATTATGTCCAACTCATGTAAGATCATGAACAGTACCAGATATACCTGGTGGATTTGAGAGGCCATATTCATGAAACCACACTGAAACAGCCATAGAATCATTGGGTCCAACTCAACCTAGACACTAAATCTTTCCCTTAAGCACCAGTCATATCTACATGACTTTTAAATAGCTCCAGGTGTCAAAATAATCAGACTTCAATTCATGAGCTGTGGAGTACAGTCAAGTGGTGTTTAACAATATTTATCAGATACCCAAGAAGCTTCAGGAGAGACAAGAAAGGGGAACAGACTAAAAAGATAGTATGACATAAGTGAAAGAAAAAGCAGCAACCCAATAGCAGGAGAAGGGAAGGTGATATCCATGACCATAAATGAGGAGATGGACTCGTAGAAAATTTCTAAGAGAACATAAAATGGTATAAGTTTTGGAAACCAGAAAACAGAATTGTCACTAACAGTGCAAAAAGGCAGAAAACATCAGTTTATAAAAAAGTCCTCTGAGGAAGGTCAGATGATGTATGTGCACCCTTAATCGTAATGAGCTAATTTCAGCTCCAGCTGTGATCAAGCATTTCAGGCTGTGCCTAAATAGGGATTTTCTAAGATAAGCAAGCCTGCACAATTTGTATGCAAGAGTTTTAAAAGAGATGACCAGAAAAGATCTGGACCAGTTCTGATAATTTTTGATTAGACTCAGAAAACTGGGAAGGCATCCAAGGGTCAAAGGAATTCTGATGCTGTGCCAGTACACAGTGATCTCAGTGGCAGGACTGATGCTGGTGACAGTACAGTAATAAAATTGTCAATATGCATCTTGGATAGATTATGGATTAAAAGTGGATAACAAAATTAACCATACCCAATACATGTTTAAGGAAAAATAGAGAGCATCAAACTAATGTGCTATAACCTCTTATGAGATTACAAGTCTGGTTCACACAAGTAATTAGGTTGATATGGCTGGAATTATATGTAATCATCATGACATACATTAGCTGGAGAAAAACTGTCTAAGTAATAAACCTCACATGCAACACTAAATGGGGATTCATTTGTGAGCAGATGTACTTCTGTAATGCACAATTCTTGCCACTCTGTTCTTTATTTATTTATCACAACCTGACAGAAAACTAAAAAAGTCACTGATGAATTTTGCAGTTGAGACATATTTTTGGGAGAACAGAAAAGAAATTAAGATGACAAGTCAGGGATAGAACAGCATGAACTGCTTTGGAAATGCAAATAATATGTATTCCAGTATCCCAGTGTAAAAAAATGGAACCAACATACATCTGCGAACAAAGTTTACTTTTCCTACTAATCGGAAGGGGTTTTCTCTCTTCAGAAGAGTAGACGGGAAAAAAACCCCAATAATCAAGCTTGGAGGTAATGAAGAAAGCAGTTGAATGAATTGATTGTAAGGTGCTGTGATGAATGGACAGGCTCTGGCAATACTTGGCTATAGGAAAGTAGAAATTTCAGGCAGGAATATTAAGACAGTATTACAACCAATGGCACTGCTGCAAACTGAAACACTGACAGAATGCTTTGACTTGTTCTGAAATACACCATTTTTAAAAGCTGTTTAAGAACACCAGAAGAATATCTCAAATGCCATTCCTCACAGCAAAGATAAAGACAGGGTGGAATTTGACCACAGTTTGAGATCTACATGGCAAACTACACTGTGATAATGGAGAGAGGTAAAGAGAGCATTCTGTGACAGACCCTCTCCTCAGTCAATGAAATTCAAGTTGTTGGAGAAAGATTTTGGACATATTTTGGGGGACAGACATGTAATCACAGTCACACACAACACACCCTGCCACGTAATAAGTCCTCCACCCCTTAATTTACCTAACATGTCTTGGGGTGCCACAGAAAAGGGCAAAGACTGACAGAATTCCCACCACAGATGGTTAATTACTGCACTTGAATGATGAGAGGCAGAACAACCACTCTCTAAATGGAATTCATGCCCCCAAGGTCAGGGAGGCCTTCAGGTCAGATATATTAAGGGATGATCTCTCCTTTCCTAGAGGGACAGTGGCATCACCTCCCACCACACATGAATGCAGCTGTTTCACAGAACAGAGGAGCAGGGGCAATTGCTCACTCTTATATTGCTAGAGGACTGGCTTAAAACGTTGATGTGTATGAGCCCAGAAACAAGTGACACTCCCCTTAAATTCACACACATACAGACTCCAGCTGACATTTCCAATCTGATTAGCTTTCTCATTATGCCAACTTTCAAACCATCGTAGGCTCTCAACTTGGGGAAGCTGCCCTCTGAAGCTGCCTCAGTTCAAACTCTCCAAACACAGCCATTGCTGTGGGAAACAAATGACGATAGACAAGACCTAATCACAAATGGAAGGGAAGGAGGACTCCCACCAGGACAGCTGGTGGTGACGAGCACAGTCTGTTTGAAACGTCTGGGAACTTGTAACCTCCTGTCACCAGCAAGCAGTTGGGAATGGGAGCATCGACAAGCTGAATCTGCAGCCCTGGTTGTTGTGCACACAGGGGCATTGGTACTTTTCAAACCAAATTGCTTCACATGATTTTTGGAGCTCTGAGGGGAGCAATGAGGGAGAACATTAACTCCTAACTGTTGTTTTGGTTTTTATCCTAACCCTTTCAGGAAAAAAAAAAAAAATCAAAACATTTTGAAGGTGGTTAGGGGAGGGAGTGTTCAAGAGGGTAGAAAGTTGTGGTGATGTCAGCTCCTATCGCCATGGAAACTGAACATTTTTAGTGACAATGGAGTCTTCCTCCTTGAGCTGCTGGGTTGCAGGGGCAAGCGGGGCAAGGGCGCACGAGGGAATTCAGTTAACTAAAACTATAGCTTCTGGCTTCCCAAGGAGGCAAGGAAATAACTACAAATGATTGCCCAAATACATGGTTTATGTAACCAAAACACCATCTGGGGCCATAGCAGCAAATAGTCCTTATGCTCTTTGATGAAACGTGCTGTCATGCAGCAAACCAGATGGAGACATCTCAGCTGCACAGGAACACCCCACAGAACGGGCCCCGCCTGCACCTCACTCTCCCACGGTACACTCTATTCTTTGCAACCTCTGCTGCCTTGCTGGTGTTTATTTAGAAAGGGAGAAGGGAGGAGAAAGTGTTGGGATGTACAGTCCATGTTCTTGAAACTGAGAGAAGCTGCATGGACTCTAGGCTGGGCCCTGCTCCCCAGCATCAGGGATGTTTCCTTAGGAGCCAAGTCTATGACCTCCCTTACAGAAAACAAGAATCCAGGATGATGAAAAGGAAAAGACTCTTAAAGGAAACTGACTAGCCTCTGATCAGAATCTAACTCCCTGGCATGGAGAAAATGCGTAAGACCTAATGTTAGGTGTCCTCCCTAAGTCAGAATGCCAAGGCAACACTTGCACAACCTGGCTTCAGTAAGCTGAAACCATGATTCAGGTGTGGAATCAATAAGGATAAAGGCTGGGGTTTACATTTGAGGTTAAGCAAAAGCCTACAGTATGTAAGCACAACTTAAAGCCTTAGATTTGATTTAAACAGCACAGAAAATTTTAATGAATTTCAAAGAATAATGAATTAATAACCACAAGCTTTTATAACTCGAAAGTACATTATATAGTCATTAGTTCTATATAACTAAATGGAAAAAATCTTTCTTTAGCAGAAGTCCTTTGAGATCAGATATTCTAATGAGGTTACTATCTTTCATTCTGACACCTCATGAGGACAATTGAATAGAAATCAGGAAACAAATTTCTTTCCATTTTGGACCTGAAATAAAAATCCTCCACACACATTATTTCATATCTAAGGAGTTGATGTGAACTCTCCTTGGCATTAAAAGAAGTTCAGATATGAGCTTTTTTTCCCTGGTACTCCTATCAGATGCACAAAAGACTCTGTCTCTCCTCAAATTCCTGCCAGCAATGGTGACAGAAGGAAATATGTAAGGGAGTATGCTCCCTTCTTGTCTAGGTAGTGTGGATTTCACTTGTTTTCTGCATGAAGCATTTGGACTCTCCCTCCTTCATTTAGAACTGCACCACTGATTTCACCATCTCTTCAGACAGCATCAGTCACATACCATGCTTGCAGGGACCCTAAGCAGAGGGAGACCCCCAACTCCCAAGCCTTTTACCTCATATGCTGGTTTTCCTCTGCCCACCTGGAGCAGCACCTTTCTCCCACAATATTGCAGCATGTCACCTGCACAGAGGAGCACCAGGGGCTCCAAGGACCCCTTTTCCAACCTATCCAGTTTTTCTTTCCTCAAGGCTGCTGTGCTAGGGTCTTGCCCTGCATCCAGTCTCCATCAATTTAGCCACCAGGAGCTCAGGCTGGACCATACAACAGTCTGGCTTTCCTCAGTGCCATGTCTCAGGAGCTCTAACTGGCACTCCTCATGTTGGGCCATTTTAAATCAGATGTTAATCAGAGCAGGCTCAGCTACAAAAAAAGGTCTTCCCATCTCACACATATTGTATTAATTTAGAAAAGCCTACAGCTTTCATCTGCCTGTCCTTTCATGCACACCCTGGCTGAGAATCAGCCTTCAAATTTTTACAGCTGCACTGAGTTTGAAAATCTCTGCTGCTCCCAGAAGCAAACAATTATCTGCTCCTCCAGAGGGAATGACTTTCAAGTCTTGCTGTAGAAGAACTCCGTCAAAAGCAAATATAAAGACGGTGCTGCTCCACACCACGGGGGAAAACTCTGCAAAGTGAGCTCAAACTCACTGCTAGCTTAGTCAGTAATACATGCACTTCCAGGCAGTAGTGGAGCTGGTAATTCCTGGCTAAAGAGAAATAAAATTGAGGGCTTCTATCTGAAAAGATGGTAACTTTTTTTCTGTGAGAAGAGCAATATAACATTTATTTCTGATTTTTTATTTAATTATCCCTCAAGGCATTCTAATTGAAAACTAGAATTCTGGGGAGAAAAGCGCATCCCACTGTTACCAGAAATGGATATTTCGTTGTGATTTAACAGGCAAATTCTAGTAGACTTTCCACTTGACACATGAAGAGGGGAAAAATCAAAGCTTCACCATAGCAACTTTGTTGCAAAAAACCCTCAAATGTCAACTTGTCCCAACAGTACTACAGGTAATGTTGGTGCTTTACGAAAACAAAAATCCCTGAATAAAAACCCTACATTCTGACCCTTGAAACACTGCTGCTGGAAACAGAAATGATAGCTTTAGTTTGGTTCTGGTAAAGGTTACACCTCTTTTGTGCAGACATTTTAAAAACACAATAACCCAGAAATGTTTCTGGGCAAGCTCTTCAGCTGGTAAAAATTTGTACCCTCTACTGAAGTTGTGCTAGACAGATGGCTGCACATCAGCTGAGGAGTTAAGCTGCCTTGTCTGCTTTTTCTTCCATTGGCTGCTAACCCCAGCATGCCTGATTCCAGCTTGGCAGCTGCACCACTGTAGAGCCAGAGCAGAAACTTCCTGCTCAGTTACATCATTTCTGTTCCATACAGGACTCTAGCAAACCCAGAATAAACAAACCCAGAAATTATCAACCTACCCAGCCATGACAATGAAGAAATCCAGGCGGTTCCAGGTATCTCCAAGGTAACACTTCTTGCCAAAAATCCCCAGGGCCACCATCTTCAAGACCATTTCCATGGCAAAGAAGATAAAGATGAAATCATCAAACACCTGCCAAACAGAAATACAAGAGCATATTTGACAAGTATTCTCAGCCTTGGGCTTTAAAACAAGGAATGTGAGAAAAACACTAATTTCAGTAATCCTGAAAATGAGACAGGCAGGGCAGGAAAAGTGCCTGTAAAATGCCATGTAGCCCTGGCATTGCAGTTTCTTGCTGCTCAAGTTCAGAGAGGGTTTTTATAGTTTTTTTTTCACCCACAAGTGAAGTAACTGATGCAGACTCAGACACTCCTTCCATAGATTTGAAAAGCGGTCTTGGTTCAGCATCAGCAGATCTAAACCTGGCCAGGAAAACACTGCTTTTCCAAGATCCCCCCCGGGAGGGACTCCTCATCACATTGCTGCAACTGGCTCAGCTGAGGACATAGTGCAGCTTCCCACATAGCTTGGACAGCACACACCCATCACAGAGAGAAGCTTCAGATACCTGAGGGCCTTAGCCACACACCACTGTGGATGACACCCTTTGCTATCACCTTCTCTTTGGGGAAGCATCAAGCACAGCTGGTGTGTTTACAGTGTGGATGCACTTCTGGCCCCTCTAAGCATTCTATTTATTTCCTCTCCCTTTGGGCATCCTGAATGCCACAGTATGTGTTGAATCAGTAATAGTCTCGCACATCACCAGACTACCAAATGCATTGGAGGCTGCTATTCCCTCCTGCCTGGGTTGAGTAACCTTGGCTATATTTCTCCCTGCCTTAACCCTGATCCATGTGTCCTGTAGGTGTCTCTGTCAGGAAACCCCTGCTTACATGCAGGTTCAGGAATATTAGCAAGTCTTCAGTTATTGCATAGTCACTAGTAAAGTTCATTCATTCTCTCTCTTGTCCCATTCCCCTCCTCAAAGCAAGCTCTTGCCATTTTACAACAGGACAGCTCACTACCAGGGACAGCTTTGAAAGCCTCTCTGGGAGGGTATCGCCCACACACTGAAGGAAAGCATGCATGAAAATTTGTGACTTGGACTGAAGCACCATCACGGCAAGAAGGAAATGTGCTTACCTGTAAGATTTTACACCTGTCAGAAAGGCAGTCCATATCCTCACATGGCTGGTACATTCCCAGAGTTACACAGTTTAGCAAAATCACCATCATGCTGACACACTCAAACCAGGTGGAAAAGAGTCAAGGAGAACTTCTGCAAAAGCATCGTGGCTGAGATAAGCTTGCTCTAGGCTTGAAGTAATAAAATAGGAAGATTAAGGGAAAGAAGTGCTGGTGGGCTGATTTATTACATTCCCATATTCTCTGCACTCAGTTCATCACTGCTCTGTTCCTTGATTAAGCCAAAACTCTTCTGTAAAAGGGAACGCTTAGGTAGCACAAAAGGCCTAAAGTACTTACACGAGTCAAATCATTGGCATAGTCAAACACATGCTTGCTCCTCTCCTTGTTGGTTTGCTGAGTCCCTTCCCTCACTGGTTTACTGAATCTTCCACATACATAGAAGAGACTTTCCAAGGTGGCTATACCTAAATGTATCAGAGATCTCCAAGATCTAGGGATCTAAATCAGACCATCCCTACATGATTACTGCCCTTCTGGCAAAGGGGTACAAGATGAGGCTAGAACTCTCCCTTGTCCCCTCTCAGAGAAACTTGGGGTAAAGAGAAGTGCACTGGTCCATCTAGTCTGTTACTATGCTTCCAGCAGTAACCCAGGCTGTATAAAACTCCACAACGTGCCCAAGTTACTCAGTAACTGTGAGGAGAAATTGTGTTTCTGACCCCAGCTGGTGATCTGTTTATGCCCTAAAGCATGAGGATTGACAGTCCTTGTAATTGTTTTCTCAGCTACACTAGTGTTTCTGCAGATGCTTTGCTTATTCATTTGAATCTTTTGTTGATAATCTTGCTAAACTCTATCTGCTTCAATAACAGTTGGCAGCCCTGAGCTACATTTGCTAATTATACTTTACATTATTAACTGTTCCCTCTTATTTATTATTAATTTGTTTACTTATAATTTCATCAAGTGCCACTTCATTTATGTATTAGAGAAGTAGAGAAAAATGGTGTATTTGTGTGACCTTTATACTCTGCACACTCTAGGTGCCCCCTCTCTCAGTCCCTCTCCTCCTGAAGGAGTTTTATAGCCTGATACACACTTACCCAAGAACTCATTTACAGTACTTTAGCTCTAAAAGTGGGTGCATTTGTGCTTTACTTTGCAGTGTTCCCATTGCAAAGCAGTGATGTAGAGTGAATAGACCACCGGCCTCTGGCAGAAATATTTTTGGGCATTTTACACACATCACAACAACGTACCTGCCCAGTTTCCACTGTCAGACAATTTTATCTTTTTTAAATAGAAGAAGCACAACGTTATCTACTTAAAATGCAACACACTGAGCGCATCCATTCGCAGTCCTTTAAGTACTGGATCTAAAAGAGTGGCCTGTATCTCTGATCACTTCTGAAAGACATTCAGCATCTGTGGTTTGTTCTGAGCAACTCTTCCATGCTCATTCTCTGACAGTGATTTATGACTAAACTCCACAATCTGATCTAGAAGATTATTAATTCTCTCTCTTCTCCCCCACCTGGTTGGTGGTGAGCTACCTTCAGCTGCAAAATCAGACAAGAGCAGGGCACTACTGCTGCTGTTCCAAGTATGCTCTAAGGTGATTTCAAGAATGCATTATCACTATCCCTCACAAAGTTAATCCCATGTGCTCCACAAAGTAATGCACATGAAGCCCTCCCTCAATGTAGGCTTCAAAACCAGAGCCTTTTTCTGAGAAGAATGCACCAAAAGGGCACAAACATAGTATTTTCACTCAGGGACTGTGCAACACAACTTCAGCTTTCCACCTTCCTCTCTCTTGCACATTTCTTTAATGACCAGATCTGAAGCCCAGGAAAGCAATTTGTGAGGTTTCCATTAGCTCACACAGGGTTTTCAGATAAGACTGCAGTTCTTTTCTGAACTCTTCAAAATCTGTTGGGTGTCACCATTCTGTTACAGAACCACATTGATGTTGGTAGGGCCTCTGGAGGTTATCTTGTCCACCTTCCCTGATCAAAGCAGCATCAACTGCAGCAGATGGCTCAGGGTTGTATGCACTCGGATTCGAATATCATCAGGTATAGAGGCACCAGCACCTCCCTGGGCAACCCGCTCCAGCATTTGACTATTTACACAGAAAATAAACACATTTAAGTTTAAATGGCTGTGACCTCAGGCTGTGACCATTACCTCTTTCCCTGTCACTGGGCATCACTGAGCAGTCTGTGTCGTCCTTTACTCCTCCCTATCAGGTATCGATACACTTCATAAGAGCTCCCCTAAACCATCTCTCCTCCAGCAGTCCAAGCAGTCCCAGCTCTCTGAGCCTTTCCATTTTGCAACAGGTGCTTTGACAGTTACTGGAAAGACACCAGTGAAGCCCTGATAGAGGGATCACTGCTAAATAAGCCAAAGGGGCCAAAACAGTTTCAAAGCAGGCTGAGCCAATGCTTGCAAAAGTCCTTCTCCCTGGGCATAAGAGGGTCAGAAGATATGTGAACAAAACCAGGGCCTCAAACATTCCTGGATTAAATTAATGCATGACAACTGAAAAGCAGAACCTTTTTTAAAAGCCAGTTGGCTTTTTTTTTTTTTTTTCTCTAGAAAGCATGACATAGAGCTGGTGGCAGAGAGTACTAATCTGACTACAGCCAAACTCAAGAAAGTCAGGAGTTTTTATCTAACACATATCTGCACTTCCATGCACGTGCTTTGGCAGCAGCAATGCCAAGGCAGGATGCTTCCACGCTTCCCTCACTGCCCTTGCAGTGCCCCCACAATGCCATGCAGACCATGGCATCTGGTGAGACCCTGAAGCACAAGACCTGACAAGCCATGGCAAGTGCTCCCAAAAAGCTTGAAACTTAGGCCGGATGTGCAATTTCACCTCATCTTGCTGCTCAAAATGCTATGGCTAGTTGCAGATGATTTCTTCTCCCCTGCTTTTTAGACACCAGCTTTCAAAGTTTGCGAGCATTGTCCAGGCTTCCCAAGAACATTACAGAACTGCAAGCCATTTTCAGGCTATTACAAGCCACTGCCCCCTCGGTTTTCCTTTCAGAGCAGCTGGAAACACTGAAAAAGCACATGAAACCTGCGGCAGAAAGGAAGAAAGGGCAAGGAGAAAACCAGAGCATCTCCTAGCCCGAATCAGGAGGAGTTGCTGCCTGCTCGGGTCGGTGGCGGGGGTAATTAGGACGATCTGCTACCTTCAGTGTGTCACCGTTGTCAACCACAGCTACTGCCTCCTGTCACCACAGCAACAGCCTGCAGCCAGGTTTATCATCTCTCTTTCGGTGATGCCTCCCCTCTCCCACATCCCTCACCCCCCTCCTTTTCCCTGTGCCTGAGCCTGTAATTAATTGCAGCTGCTGACAAAGCCGGTCTTCATAATCTGCATCATTCAGTCAGAAGTTTCATTATTAATTAACTTCTTTCAAAGTTTAAATCTCCTAATTACAAGCAAACCCGTGCACATGTTCTCCCCACCCCGCTCCAGCCCTTACTCATTGCTTCTCTCCCTTCCCACAGCTTCATTCCCAATATTTTTCCCTGTGAGTTTTGGGGCCTGCAAATTGTTTGGAAGAGGAAAAGGCGACCCACACAATTTCTGCCCGTGGCCATCACAAGGTGCTTCAGAGGAAGGTAACAGAAAATTCACAGCAATACACTATGTAATGACTTGTTCTTAAAGAGAGGGATTTTTTTCCCCTAACTGTGACAGTTCACAATTGATTCAAACCCTTTCAGATGAAAGGACTATGGTCCTCACTTGCAAAAAATAAATACAGCAAAAGAGAAGTATCTCCTGAGTTAATCACAGAATATTCTCAGTTAGGAGGATCCACAAGGATCATTGCGTAACCATGGGCTGGTCTCATTATCCACATTAAGTCTCTCATCCTTAAAAAGTTTTGTTCATTTCAGCACTGTCTGATCCATATCTAAATTAACTGTATTTTGCCTAAAAAACTTGCACTGGTTTCTATAGCTGGTGCCTACCTATGGCAGCAAGACTTTCCTTTGCTGCTGGGTGCCAACCCTCTCCTTCTGCATCCCAAGCAGGGCCTGGCCAAAGACAGCCACTGTGAATCCATTAACACTCCACCCTGCCTTCCTATGGACAGGGAAACTATGGGATGAGGATAGGCTCAACAGGAATATGCATCACCAGCACGCACCAGGAGAGACCCATCATTCGCCCCAAACCATCTGGGATGCACTGAAAGCCACAGCTATAGGACAGTTAAGGAGATACACAGATGTTTCTGGGATACATTTTATAGTAGTACTTGATAACACAACTGTGCATAATGGAAAATGAGGTTAGAAACAGGTGATGGGAGACAGGCAAAGTTTTGGGCTCAATTTCTGAATGACAAATAGCAGAAGGAACGTCTGCTGTGCTGGAGCTGTAAATACCTTGCACCTAAAAAGCTGAGTACCACTTAAGGTTCTTGGGATTGACTTTAATCTCCATTTTCTATCACTGACAAAAACACAACAGAGCAAAATAAAACAGTGCTTTTGGGTCCCCTCTCCTCTTTCTCCATCCTCAGCTGCAGAGGCACAAGTAGCTCCCCAGAGGATGGCCCTCCTAACAGCACAGAAAATAATAAGCTTTATAAGCATGACAGTGCCTCAGTGTTTCCCGCTGCTATTTCCAAACTACTCCTAGGGTGTGCCACGTGCCAGTTGAAGTCCTGAATATCTCAGACCTGTTTAACGTGCAGAGAAATGCCTGAATACAAAGAATTTACAGCAAGGGGGAAAAGCCCACCAGTCCTGTGGTATGGCTGGTCATGGCAGAACCTGTTCTTGCCCCAAAATGGAGAGAAGAGCTCAGTGACTCAAGTGGAAATGTGGAGCCCCACACAATGCAGCCCAAACACCAGCCACCCCTCATACAGCTCCTTGTGGCCTCCCATCTCTGAGCTGCTGCCAGGCAGGCTCAGCTGAGGACACTGCATCACATCTGCATGAGCACTCCTCTCTTCTTCCCCTTTGGGCTCCTCCCCACCTACCACTCATCCCACCATCCTTCCCACCAGCTAAATGGCTTCACCCTGTCGTTCCAGTCTGCAGTGATAACACTTTTTCCCCTCCTTTTGAAACAATCCTACATTGGAAAGACTGAAGTATTTTTTCTATGTCTTTTTAGTGCAAAGAAAAATTTCAACCTAACAGAAAAAAAAGTTGGGTTTTTTTGACCAAACATAGAACACACAGCTTGGTTTTGAGTTCTGAGTTTCTGCTGGAAATCAAATGTCAACGCCCAGCATTGCAGCGTAGGATTTCATGATGGCCAAGCCACAAGGGAAATTTATAAAGCTTTTTTGTGAGCACTCAAGGTCACATGCTCTGGGTGTTCCCATGTCCTGCAATCTTGTGCATGTTTGCTTTCGTCATGCCATCACTTGTACACTTTTCCTGTGAAAGAGGAGCACCTGAACTTCAGGCACCTGACAAAAACATTCCTAAGGTCTTCGAGCCTTCAATAATATTGATGCCAAGGAAAGGACTGCGGTACAGCCAGACACAGAAAACTGTTACATTGGTTTGAGAGGCATTGGGGAAGACTTAACTTGTGCTGGTGTTACTGGGAGACAGGACCAGAAACTGCAGAAGAGGGGAAACTGCAGTAGAGAAATCTCAAATGCCTGGCAATGTTTCCATGTTTCTGCCCTTTGGAAGGGATGTTCTGATAAGTACAGATACATTACAAAAGACAAAGACTCAGTTTTTCCCATATTAAATCAGATGAACACCAAAAAACCAAAGTACTGTAGGTCAGACTCCCTGATCTTACTTCCATAGGCTGCTCAGAAAGTGGGTCCTGTATGAGGCCACAAAGGCTTTTGGCTGCATAGCTCAGTTTTCATTAGGTTCTAGGTTAAATTAGAATTTAAGTCAGTCCTTTCTCAAGCACATCATCTTCCCCTTCAGAGTTTGGCAAAGGTTGAAAATAGCTTTTGAAAATTTTTGTTAGGTTTGCTTTTTTTCATTACAGAAACAAAATGAAGCAAATCTGTCCTTTCTTAAAACTCCATAATGATTTATTCAGATCTTCTAAATGCATCCATTAAACTCTCAAGTCTAAAAAAAAAATAGAAAGAAATTTCTGTCAGGAAAAACATACAGAGTAGATTAAGAGGCTAAGAAAGAACATTAAGAATAAAAAGGTATTAACACAATGAGACAACTCTTCAGATACTCCAGAAACAGGGAACCCTGAGATCTCTGACCTGGTGTAGGGCCCCTAATCAAACAGAAGGCTGCAGGGAAAAGTAAGACTTCTTTAAAAGACCCTTCACCACCAGGACTCACTGGTACTAAAGCTAGCATGAGTTACAACAAGAATTCTGGCTGTCACACCATTTACAAAGATACACATTGGTCTTGTACAGCAGCCTGGTGTTTTCTCCAGGAGAGGTGTGCAGATCTCACTGCTAATTATTCAAATATCTCACACATACCATGCATCTTCATCAATGCTGCTGCACAGCCCTGCTATTGATGATTACCTCCTGCTTGTAGCAGCTGAGCCCCAGAGCTTCTCATCTGATAATGACCCATCTCCAAATTGCATCTATCTTTCAGGGTGCAAAAGAGCATCTGTTCAAGTGTGCAGTGTTCCTACAAAGCAGTTTACTACAGAAAGCACGAAAAAAATACTGTACCTAGGAAAAAAACCCACCCAAGAATCTCTTTTTAAGTCAGATGAAAGGAATTACCCAAGTTTAAACTTAAGCAGGGTATTAGAGATAATGACTGTTCCTGGAGAAAGAGCTCTTTAATATCCTCAGATGGCTGGGATTGCAGTTGCCTGTCTTTCTTGCCAGGAAAGCAATACTCCACCATGCTGTGGAACCAGTTCAAGACTGACTTGAGGAATCACACCTCCTGCTGACTCCCAAATGGTGCCTCCTGCAGCATTCTGGCTCTGCCTTGGAGATTGCTATCCAAAATCTGACCTGGCTTCATATTAGGAGCTTCAACAAGGTCACAGCATGAGGCTATAGGACTGCAGCTTGGAACATTATTATGCTGTATGACAGGTGAAAGAATTTTGCTCAAAAATCTCCTAGCCAGAATGGCAAGTTCAGCAGTTGCTTCCTGCTGCAAATGGAGTCATAGTAGTAAGAGACACCAGAGAAGGACCATCTGAGAAAACCCCCTGAACCACACAACTGGGGTCCAAGTTTTAAAAGTTCTTACTGTTTACTGGTATTTGTAACACCAGTATTGACACCAGTGGCAAATTAGGAACCTTAGAAAAGTAGTCTTTTGATTTTGGACTCAGTTGGGCCTCTGCTCCAGAGAAGAGCTAAAACTTAGCAGGACAAAACTGGAAGGTATTTCTAGTACTGAAGTGATTTTAATTAGTAATGTGCTCCAGAATTACAAAATTTGACTTTTACCAGAGTAGCTGAGTGTTCTGATACAGTGCCTCATCATCTACAACCACAGGAGGTGACATGATCAGAGGGACTGGGGGAGTCACCATACCCTAACCAGAGCCTGGGCTACTTTTTATCAGATTTAATCTGGCTGTGGTCAAGCTTACTTGTTGGGAATTTCCTTCCAAAGTATAAAAAAAGCATTTTGCAAAGGGAAAAGAAAAGAAAATCCTCCCAATCCTCCCTTCTGCTTTTGTGCTTCATTGCCCTGTCATGCAGCAGCTTCATCCAAAGCTGTGTAAGTGTTCCTCAGCACCTGTCAACTGATGCAACAGTCCTGCCATGTTTGGCAGTGCTGCAGACCCATCTTCTACCTTCATATCATGACAGGTTTGAACAGGGTCCTCATCTTGGGTGGGCCCACTTGACATAACCACTTAATAAATACAGCACCATAACAGCAGTGTTTGTGTGACTCAATTTCAAGAAAAGAGGAGCAAAGAACAAGCAGTGATAGATTTGGGAGGGCCTGGAAGAGAAATTTAGAAAAGGAAAGCCTTACTTTTATGCTCCCTTACTGCTCCTAATGTCAGGTTCGTTTATGGATGGGTGATAGGGTTTGCCCTCTTGTAGTGGATTTTAGGTTCCGTGGGCCTTGGGAAAGCATCTGTGTGGTATATGAAGGGGATATTCCAATGAACCTCCTGAAGCAGGTGCTGCTATGCAGCTCCCAGTCACTGCCCAGGCTTGAGCTGGGAGTCACCATCCTCAGACTGAGGCACAGACATGTGAAGGACAGAGATTTGGGTCCTGGGTGCTGAACTTCACAGCAAATACAAAGGAAGGATGGAACGTTTTTGAATAAGAAGCCATTTCCTTGGAGAAGAAATAGGGGAAAAGAAACTTAAACCAGCATCGAAAGGCTAAAGCCCACCAAACAATAACTGTGCAGCTCCTGCTCCTTTTCCTTGCACTGGTTCTTTGTTCAGCATTGCTGTCAGCACACTGTTGCCCACAGTAGTTTTCAGATGTTAAAGACTACTTTTTCCATTCTTTGCAGCTTCCCACCTATCCCTGTCAAAGGCCACACAAGTTCAAGCTGAGCTTAGAGGGATAACAACTTAGTATGTCTGAAGAGAGTGCAGGGCACCTTGAATAAAAGGTCATCTTGCCTTACAGGAATGTAAAGCTGACAACAAAAATATAGAAGGCAGATTTAGGACCTTCTCACAGTTTTAAAAGGTGTGTATGCCCTTCTGCAGAGGGGCTCTTCCCTCTGCAGGTTTCAGGGCCATATCATGTACCCCAGTACCTCACCTGGTGAAGGATGTGGAAGTGAGCACCTTGCTCCAGCCATTTTTCTGAGGCTAAACAATCTTAGAGGGTACTTTGCCTCTAGTACAAGTCCTAGATAAGAGGGGCAGAAAGAAAGGCAGAGTGGCTTTATCCTTTCTCTCTTCTCCCAGCAGCGTGCTGTTTTCAGTGGCTGGAGCATCACTAAATCCTATGCTTGGCACTTAGCTTAGCAGGCTTTTCTGACAAGTGCTTCAGTACAGGAAAAAAAAAGACATGTGGTGACAAAGCTTTGCAGCAAAGTAAATAAAGATTAATTCAGAAATGTAGGGAGTGCTCGGGTAAGGTCAATCAGAAGAAATTGCATACTGTCTAGGCAAATGCAAGGCAGTAACAGAGAGCTGATATGAGCTCCTGTTGTTTGTTTCATTATCGCCTGTAATTAAAACATACTTTCAGAGTTTAAGTTGTCACCACCCCCTATTTTGAACGCATCTTTTTCTTCTTACAGTTATTAATTCTTTTGAAAGTTTGTAGCTGGCCACTCTACCCTGCTTCCCAGAGGGTATTCTGGAAGATTTGGCACCAATGTTCTGCAGGACACGTGCCTGGAGAAAAGACTGCAAGTGACTGAGCCAATCTGTCTCAGCAGATAACTGGAAGCTTGGAGCTTCAGCCAGCATACAGGCTCACAGCAGCTGCTGGAACCTCCTCGAGGGCACAAGTGGGCTATGGAGGCACTCCTGAAAAGGGAAGTCCTGATGTGTCTGTGTGACAAAGGGCGGGAAAGATTCTCAGTATTTAAGCTTCTCATCTGAGGAGGAAAAGAGACCCTGTGGTGGGTGAGCAGATGTGTCAGCACTCTCCTAATACATCTGGTCTCTTTTCCATCCCTCCTCTTACATCCTGCAACAAAGAGCAGTCAGTGAAAATGAGATTATATAAATCGTCTAGAACTTTCCTTCAAGACACCATGTGAACTTTGACTAAATTCACATCCACCTCTCAAGGTACATAAATCCTTCCCCTTTGCTACTGATTAGAAAGCAAGCAGAAGAGCAGGATTTTTTAAAAGTGTCCCCTAGTTAGTGTTTTCCAGTGCATCAGCTTCTTAGAGACTGGCTTTCAGGAGTGTGTAATACTTTTAATTTCTGACACAGAAAAGTTCTGTGACTGGTTCCCACTGCCTCAAGTCAGATGGCCAAAGACCAGAGTTCACTTAAAAAAAAAAAAAAAGACCCAAAACAAACAACATTACCCAACAATGACACAGTAAGTTACTGCCAGGGCTGCATTAAGATCCAGGTGATGCTGACACCCAGTCCATGTTCACTAAAGGCCTCAGCTTTCTGGCTAGTTGACAGATTGCACCATGCCAGGGAAAGGAGCCAACATGACTCATGCCCAATCACTGTGATGTCGACAGTGCTGAGTGCTGTTTTAGGGGGAGGTTAAATGCTGTGAATGTGCTAAGCATTAACAAAATTAAAATATTATTAGTATTATTTATGAGGTATGTCCACGTGTCCTGGATGATGCTAGCCAAGATCAAATTATGCAAAATGTTACATAAACATGCAGTAGAACATGCTGCCTGCTCCAAAGGGTTTTTAATCTAACTGAACAGGACAGGCTAACGATGCATTATGATTTCTGCTTTGCACACAAGAAGCAAGAGCAGAGAGAAGTGAATGCATTTACCCAAGGGCAGACAGGAGACATGGGGCACAGCTGGGAACCGAGGAAGAGCCTTCCAAATTGTTCTCTAGCATCTTTGACCTAAGAGCATTCTTTATCTCAACTACTACTGCATTTAATGTGGACGGTGCTCACAGGGAAAATGATTTCCCCAAAAATCTTCCTGAGAACAATGGGAGAAGTGTCCAAGTTCCACATGTAGAGGCAAGTACTGTACTGCATATAGATTATTGTAAATGCAGGGCTCCCTGCATTCAGAGAGGTTTCTGGCTCTTCAGGTGCGCAGGATAAACAGAGGCAAGAGCCAGAAGACACACGCTCTCCATCTCCATCTTCCACTGATACCTTCACTGGGACCTCAAGATAAAATTCAGCCCAAAGCTGTGATAGTGTAACACTAAAACCAGTCTAACACCCACACATCTCTCTTCCAATCTGCCAAAGAATTTGCTACCTTCCAAGGGCACTCCAGGTTCCTTTAATAGAAGCATGCTATATAAGCACAAGTTACCAACAAAACTGCCTGCAGAAAAACCATCTCTGAAAAAGGCAAGTCCTACACAGCATGTTGCTAATAGGGCAGGCTAGCTAAAGCCTTCATCAATCAGAGCAGCACAGCTCTACTGCCTCTTTGATGTCTTTCTGCCTGTTGTATTCATCACCTCTATCAGATTTAGGACTGGTACCACATTTGTATTCCTGTGACCTATTTGTTTTCATATAGATTCATCTTCACACTCTATTTATTCTAGAGTTTTTGACAGCCTCTGGAAATACACGTTTCTTCCTCTTATTTACAGTCTAGCTTATTTTCCCCCATACTGTTTCCAGTCAGGAATTTTGGTTGTGCATTAATCTTACTTCATTTTGGACACACAGGTGATAGTCTAGCCCATTACCCCATCCTTCTTTACTAGCCATGCCAAGTATTTCCTTTTCTCTTTTCAGAGTCGCTTATGAGCCTTTTAGTTTTAACTTTTAACAAATATTCCCCATTCTGTCTGACTCTGTAGGAGCTGCTTCTTTTTTGGGTTGCTCCTCAGTACCTCACAGACATCCATCTTCTGTCACATTAATTTCTGAGCACCAAGGGATCCTGTGTATTTCCTCTGTCCCATGCAGGTTCCCTTACCTTCACTAGGTCAGCTACCCTCACATTCCTGCCTCCTCTCCATAGTTCACACTGATTCAAAACTGACACTGCAAAGGTCCCACAGCAGGGGGGTGGGAACAAGATGATCTTTGAGGTCCCTTTCAATCCAAACTATTGTGTGATTCTATGGAGGGTGGTGAGGCACTGAAAATGATTGCCCAAAGAAGCAGTCCCTTTTCCTGGGAATGTTCAAGACCAGACTGAACAGGCCCTGAACAACCTGGTCTTGTGAAAGGTGTCCCTGCCCTTGGCAGAGAAGCTGGAACAAGACAATCTGTAAAGGCTCTTCCAGCTCCAACCATTCTATGATACTTAACTACATCACTTTCACAGAACACTTCCAAAACTTGGCTTCCACTTTTCACAATGAAGTGACTTTACTACAAGGATGAAAAAATGACGATTGCTTATCTGGAACATAGCTAGTACAAAATGTTGGTGTGCAGAGTACAAAACCCACCTTCCCCTGACCAGGGGCAGGGCTCCAGTAGGGTCTCAGCAGCCTGCAAAGGTCCACTGCAGGGAAGGCTGCATCATGATGCAGACATTTCAGCCCCTGGATCAGAAGATTACCAAGGCAAAGAGTCACCAAATTATTGGTAACCTGTCCAGATCAGCACAATGAGACCTTATCAATGAGGAACACCAGTGACCAGATATATGTGATAAATTAGTTCTTGGTGGATTAGGATGGCTGCTTCCTGCCCAGTACAGCCCTGTCAAAGGACTCAAGAGGAACAGTAGCTTCATGTGCTGCTCTCTGAGATAACATACCATCTCCTACTAGACTCAGGATACCTACAGCTGAAAGATCCATCAACTTCTACAAATTAATTTTTCAAACCCTACAGGGAGTATCCTTTTTCAAACACACCATAACAGCGACTTAATAAAACTCATCTTTTCTACACAATATTTTTGTTTATCTGAAAATGATTCTCCCTGCCCAGATACAATCTGACATGAGTCAGAGGTGTAGTAGGAAAAACTACCATAGAAGATTTAGGCTCCTACTCATAACCTACCCTTATATTTCAAGACTTGCTTCCTACAGATTCTTATATGCCTGAAGTGCCCAAAGCACTCATCCATTTTGCTGCCAGGGTGCACATTGCTTCAAGTGCCCACATCCATGGAATGCTGTGCAGGAAGGATGTTTGGTTTGTTCTGACTCAGGTAAGGGTCAAAAATATCATCCCTCAAGCAGCTGCAGTCACCATTTATCAGCAAGGAAAAGAAGGGACAGCCCCTGTCATAATACCTCTTCACCAAGGAGAACCCCCCTCTGCAGCACTGTTGTTTTTTTTTTCTGGAAGGGGAGCTGCCATAGCTGTTCCTGTGGCAGGAGGTGCCAGCACCTGCACAGCACATACAGCACAGCCTCCTCCCAGGCACGCTGTGAGCACCCACCTTACTTCACTGTGCTTAAAGAGCTTTCACATTATTTATGACAGTGAGGAGAAGGAACAGAAAAACCAGAGCATAGGTCAGGATAGTAAAGACAGGCCTGGCACACCATGAGGAGACAGCCACTGTGGACCCACAGTAAATCTCAAAGAGAACCTGCAAAAGAGCTCCCATCTTTCACTGAAAGAATAGCCTGTCCCTAAAGCCAGGTCCACTCCCCACCCCTCTGCCATCAGGGACGATGACAAATCCACAGCTACCAGCAAGGTGTCTGAGGTTCTGCAGCCCCACGGGCAGCCTTGCCAGGAGCTACTAGGGGATAGGGCAATCACAGTGTGCCAGTTCTGGATCCAGACACCCACTCAAACGCCTTCATGCTACACCACGCTGATAAACCAATTTTCTCCACACTGCTCTCCCTAACTCTGCACTCTTCCCACCCATCTGCCACTAAAATTGGGGAAGAAGGTACAAAGGAAAATCAAATTTGCACTAATATTTTGTGCAGTGACCCATACTATATTTTTTTTTCTTTTTTTAAGTTTAGCTTCATTTCTCCAAGACATTTAGCTTTAGCAATGCTACAAAAAAAAACCCCAACTTTTCAGCCTCACAGAGCCATAAGTTTCCAAATGACAAGCGTCACATCAGGTTGCACTGCCATGTACAAAGCTTTTAGTGGTCCTGTCTACCTCCGTGCTTTAAGACTATTTCCACAAATACTCCACATACACGCCTGGTCCTTTCCTCTCCAGTTAGTAGTCACATTTTTCTGCTCACACTCTTCCTTTCAGCTTCCTAACAGGATTTTGTTTGAAGGTCGATAAAAAAAGGAATGATAGATTAATGTTGGCCCCATTAATGACTGCTCCATAACAGCTTTGCAAAGCAAATATATGCCTATGCATATGTAACATACACAAGGATACAGGCCATATACATAGGATAACCATCAGCTGATACAGGTCTTTCATTGGGAAGGCATGTACTTTCAGGTGATTTGATAGTCTGTCAAGAGATTTGTTTCTTCACATAAAATGCCCAGGCTTTTCAATGACACATTTGATAGACTTATTTTTAAATTATTAAAATCCTCTGTTTTAAGCCATTCATACCTATTTGAAAACCTAATCTCTCTCTTGAGAAGGCATTTTCTTCCCATTTTTGACAACTGCTCAATTTATTTTTTTTAATTAACCTTAACTTAAAAGAATCTGAGAACTAAGCAATCATTTTTTTCTCCTCATTGTACTGAAGCCCTCTGCTCAGCATAAAGAATTGCTATGATCCTTTAGCACCTTCTCTTGCAACTACCATCATCAAGGTCCAAAACAAGCCACTGAAGCCAGGAAATCCCTCCATCCTCACAGACAGGGTCCTGAGTAAAGCAGCATCACAGATAACTTCTCCAAACACAGGTAAGACGCTGACAACTTGAGTTAGGGTTAAACAACCATCTCCCCTTCCCAGACCCCATCAAATATTGGCTACCTCACCTCTAATCTCAGCAGCACTTAATTGGGAACCCATGCTTATTTTCTTATGTCTTACACCAAGAGGGAGCAGCATGGATATGCATGTGCAGGTTTGCCTGCTTGTTTGGGGCAAGAGTAGCATAACATTCCCTTTTCACCCAGGCACTGTGACCCCTCTGTGGGTAAGGTTTTGCTTCCCATTTCATACCCCAGAGTACACTGACTGTTCCACCACAGGCTGGTGAGACACGGCACAAGAGTGGGATAAAGCAACCACAGCAGAGGAGAGCAGGAACCCATGAAACACATGGCATTCCTATGGAAACACAAGCAGTTTTGTACCTGATCCAGGGAGAATCACCCTTACATAGGAAGGAGCCTCCCACATTCTAGCAATTCTGCTTCCCTTCTATTTGTGAAATGGCTTTTAAAAAGTGGGAAAAAAAAGCAGTTTAGCATTGGGGGAGTTTGTCATGGGCTACCTTTTAGAAAGAGATGGTTCTTTCCAGCCCTAGCAGATGGAAAGTAACGGCACATTATGCACCTAACCCTGGCAGGGACAGAAAAACAGCTGCAGGAAAGCAGATCTGAATTCCCCAAGCCCTTCACAATGCAGCCACTTTCTAATGTGCTTTAGAGCATGTGGTGGCATAATGGAAAGGTTTTATTAACACAGAACCTGCATAACTCAATTGTAAGTTTTAAGCCAGTATGAGTCATGTCAGTAAAGCCTGTCTGCCTAATCCTTGTTCTACAGCTGGAATAGCAGAGGACAATGGCTCAGCTGAGGGAAATGCAAACTGGGACAACTCCAGTGCTTACTATGCAATGGCTTTTCAGAAAGGTCCTATATTTGTCCATTGGGCAGGAATAGCCTGTGACTTCGTCAGTCTGTGGAGCTCTACACCCATTTAACTTATCAACACAATCATACCTTAGTTAATTTTGAAGGGATCTTAAAATCCTCTAGTTCCAACCACTGTGGGCAGGGATATCACCCACTAGATCAGGTGGCTCAGGACCTCAACCAACCGGACCCTAAACCAGGGAAACAGAGGATGGCAACTGCTTCAGTCCTGCCAGGGTGACCCAACACTACCTGTGGAACAGGACCACTCAATTGCAGTCAAAGCAGAGCACAAATCTCTTAAGGTTGATTTATGAGAGCGCTTGCACCTATCTAATCACATTTCCTGCGACGCAGAGATTGCGCTGGGCAGACTCAACCTGGTTTTAAGACACTCACTGAAAACTGCATGAAAAACTTCCTCACTGCAAGACTGGGATAAAGATATCTCACCCATGGGAGCCAGGCTCCTCGGGAATCTACAAGTGGAAGCAGAGAGATGCTCAACACACACTGTCTATTAGGAAAGCCAGTTAGTAAGCTTGAAAGACTGTTCTCAAGTCTAACATGGAAGATAGTGAGACATGGGGGTTTTATCAATTACTACAGGAAAAGACAGATGGATCTGGGGCTTGTGACAGAATGATGAATAGTGAAGCTAAAACCCAGGGCAGGGCTTGCTTGACCAAATTCAATCACTCAGCTCTGTCGCTTCTGATTTCAGATTCAAACTTCCACCTCTTCCTATAGCAGCACCCACAGCTTGCCACACCTTACACCCAGGTTAGTGAAACATTTAGCTACAGTTTTAAGTTCAAGCCTTGGAAAAAGCTCTCTGTGCTGCCAGGCTCCTTTTTTTTTTTTTTTTTTTTTTCCTGGTGTTCTGTGGACAGGGTCTCTGTCCAAGCATTTCTGCTCTTTCTTTGCCAGGAAGTTACTCTGCTTCTAGACTATACAATTATATCATCAGTGTTCTCAACAGCTGTACCATTTATTTGACGATAACAAATCCAGAGGAAAAAAAAAGTAGATTCCTATTATGTTTCTGGATGTGTAGGGAGAAAAGAACTGTTTATTCTTCACTGACCCTTTAAAACAAATATTTTCCTGTCTGGATTAGAAAACATGCCTCATCTGAGTAAAATTCAGCTCAAATCTCCTTTCTGTTTTTCTGTTGCTCTTCAAACAGGGAATTTCAGAGACTGTTTCACTGATGAGAAAAAAATGGATTTGGTTTCTTTCAGAAACAGAGGATGTGCCTTGGTTCTCTCAGATATATGAAACATCCCTTGATTGTGCAAATGCATCCTGATGGTGTCTTTGTGTTCTTGTCACTCCTGATTTATGGGGGCCTTTTCTACACTCAGAAAAAGAATTTGCATTTCAATTTCCATTACTGGTTTCACTCCTCACAGCGCTCCAGCTCTGGAAGGGAGCTTGTATTCTGGTTCCCCTCAGCTGCCCCACATTGCTCTGGCATCAGGGAGGATACAGGAATAGGGATAACTACAGGCTCTGATCTGTGGAAGCAAGGCTCATGCTGCCACGGTCTCTGGTGAGATATACCTTTGCTTATGCCCAGCAAGGACCTCTGGCATGTTTGGTCCTGTCTCTCAGCCCCTTCTCCACACTGTGAGGAAGTGGGAAGGCAACAGCCCTGTCTCCCAACACAGACCCTTGCTTGCACCCCCATTTGGAGAAGCAACAGCCAACAAAAGAGCAACGAGGACTAGGAAGGCTCACCCCTCTGCCTTCTGCACTCTTGCAGGGATGGCAGGAGGATGAGCAGGAAGCCTTGGAGACTCATCCCTTCCTTGTTTCCTGCAGGGTTGTGCCTGTTCTAAGGTGAGCTCAGAAGCAGACTCCTATCCAAAACCTGAAAGCATATCACATGACTTGGACAGGGGTGTTGCACAGGGATCCAAAAGCCACTATTCCCTCTAGGCTTCATCTTTAGCCCTCCTGCAAATCCTGGTGGCCACAGTAAATTCCTGCGCCAGCCCAGGCACTGCTCTCTCAGCCCTGTGCTGTCCCTTCTCATATGTGCAGTCTGGATGGGCTGTCACAGGCAGTCTGAGCGTGTTACAAACCCTCTGAGCCTGCACGGGGGGTGGCTTGGAGCCAGCAATATGTGGAAAACCACATGGGCTGCTTTGCAGACCCCACCATCCACCTCGCAGCTAAACTGGGGCTTTGATAGATGTAGTTCATGTCTACCTAGGAAACATTAGAAGCTTCGAAAGAAAAAAAAAAAAAAAAAAAAAAAAAAGGAAAGATAAAAGTTAGCTTCAGAAACGGGGAGGAGTTGCCAGGACACATCAAGCTTTAAAGATGTGAGTTGCAGAAATAAATTAAGGCTGGTTGTTCAGAGCTGTCAGCCCCACAGCCTTTATCAAAAGTGAACTCAGTTAGAAATAAGAGAAGCAAACTGAATCTTATTGAGTATTTGTTTGGACGTTAAGGCCCCAGATTCCTAATAGGTTGTTGGAAGTCAAACGTCATGGGCCATAAGCCTGTGTCATCTTAATTTGCAATGGCCTGAAACAATGTATTCAAGAATGCATTTTGCTTTGACTTGTTTGAAGTACATTTGTTTTGACCTAGGGGTTTTGACTATCACCATTACTGTGTTGACTTTTACATTAACATATAAAGCCAAAGGAAATATGTTGAGCTGATTAAAACATGCACATCATTTCCAGGGGTGGAAGGGTAACAATAAATTTGTGCTGACTTCACTGAATCAGCAATTTCCAACTGAACCCGGTTCCAGGGCAAAATTCTCCAGAAGCATCCCTGGGAACAGTCATGCTGTCCCTAGTATTCATCTGAGACACTATGCACATCTGGACAGGTTCAAACACCAAATGTTGGTCCCTTTTCTCCACTGGGCTCCTTTTTTTTTTTTTTTTTCTGACTTTCAAATGTTTGTACGGAATGCTGAAAGCCATTATGTTCAGCAGTATCTGCCCTATTTATCCTGCTCCCAGCTGGCTGCAGAGTAGCTTTCATCAGTGGGTCTGAACTCACAAATGCTGACACAGAGCTTATCCATCCTGTGAAGAACAGTTTAACCAGATTAATCTGTGGGAGGTCCCTCAGCCTCTTCCCTGCAGAGCCCTACAGCAAAGGATTGGCATAATCTGATTGGCATTATCATAAAATAGCTCTCAGAGCCTGTGGTGTATACTTCCCCCCAGAGGAAGCTACCTGACTACCCAGGATGCTCAATCCCATTTTCCAAACTGGGTTTAGCTGCTTTGCAGTGCCCACCTTCCCCCTTCAGGGAAGGGTCCATCCTGAAGGACAATGGTAGGGTGGGGCAGGGGTTGCATTCATTTTCCATACCTTGGAGCTGGCAGCCCTGCTCCCAGCATAGTACATTATAATAGTAGGGACACAGAGCAGAGCCCCATAGCCCTCAACCCCTTAAACCTATCAGGTTTACACAGCAGGGTGAAGTAAGGGGAATTACTGACAGTCCTCTCACCTGCTGACTCCAATTTGCTTGTTTTCATTACAGCAGATAAAGAAACAAACCATTTAGTCAGCAAATCCAAGCCCAGAAATCAATCACATCCCCTCAAGCAACTCTTGCATTGTCAGAAGAGCCAGAAGCAGCAAAGACCAATCAAATAACACCTTACCTAGACTTAAATAAGGGAGAAAGGTTTGACATTAGCATTTCTACAACTACCTCTTCTATTTTCTCTCCCCTCTTTTCCCTTCAAGCCTAGCTTTAAACATCTCAAAACAGGCTGATTTTAAGGTGAACTAGATATCCTGGCAATAGATGATGACTAATAACACTATGAATGACAGAAACTTGGTGGAACACTAAAAAGCAGATGAGATGTTATAATACCTGGAAGCAAGTTATACAGCAAAGTGAGTTCAAGCCAAAGGGTTGAAGAAATAATGCAGCCTTTTCAATACCTCAGTGGAGTTAATTGAGAAAACCTCAAAACTCTTAAGGGGGAAAAATAAGTGCAGAAAATCATACCATCAACTCTGCATGAATTCACAGTCCCAGGAGTTGGAACACATTTATAATCCCGTACTGCATATCTATCATCAAGGCTGTAGCAAGAGACAGCTGGGTATGCAGTTTTGAAAGGACACAAAATTTACAGAAAATTAAGATGGGGATTCACCTGTAAGCTGGCACAAAGAACACAACAGCTCCTCGGCTCTTTAAACTATGGCTTCTTGGAACAGATAATTCAAGCACCCACAAGCAAAAGCAGCAACTCCTGACTTAATTTTCAGCAACATGTAGGAACTAAATGAAGAAGTGACAATATCAGAGCCCTTAAGTAATAGGGTTCACAATGTAATTAAGTTCAGTGTCCTAGGAGGAGGTAGTGAATCGAGATGCACTAGACACTCGACTGTTTAGAGCACAACAGGAGTCATTCAGAAGGATATTAATTCAGTGTAAAGGAAGCAAGTTCTGTACAGATGGCTTAAATAATATATAAATGATGTGGGAAGAGAGCTGGTGGTGGCATGACAGAGTCTGTAGAGGATATAGGTTACTTTGAAGAGTTCAAAACAGCCTCTCAAGACCAGAGAGTATTTTTGGGTGTTGGATTGAGGACTTAACCAAAGCAGGGCAGATGGCAAACACAATAAGTGACACTGTCAATTACAACAAACTGATTATCCTGGAAAATCCACATTAGAGCTGTTTCAAGTCCTCTCGCAGGATTTTGAGAGGCAAGTGCACAGGAGCTGGAGTCCCTGCCCCCAACTCAGCACTGCCCAGCCAAGCACAGCGTCATCAGAAAAGGTGCTCAGCTGCAAAAGGACTGGAAGGAGGAGGGACTCATAATAAGCAGGACTGGCTATCTCAAGTTGCAACAGTTTTTGCAGAACCTGAGAGGGTTCAGAGAAAGGTGGCAGAAGTGATGGACAGCCTGGAAACACTGTTGTCTCCAAGGAGGGAAGTTTGGGTTGGTTTCTTGTCCCCTTTACCAAGGAAATCCTCTTCCCCACTACAAGCACCAACTGCATTAGCAATACCCTTGATTCCTGCCAGGCAGGGCTGTCACCACAATATATTACTGTCAGAGATTTTTTTATCTGCTATTGCATTGGTCCTACATCTGCTGTAAAGCACACAAAAATATTTCACAGCCTCTGACGTGTGAGAGTAAATTTTTGGCAGCTCGTTCTGGACTTAGAACAGGGGCTTGTGATTGCAGGGTGCCTGATAAGGCAATTCCAGCCATCCCTTTTGGTCCTGAGCTCATCTCAACAGAAAAAAATTATAGAAGTGCATGAAATAATAAAACTAATAAGTGGTGAAATTCTGTGCTCCAAGCACAGGGCCAAGAGGATACACAGGCATTAGAAGGTGACAAATCCAGCCTGGCAGAAATGAAATACTGCTCTGCTCTCACTCCCCTCCTCCCAATTTCAATATATGATTAAACAGCAGAACTCTGCCACAGAAGGCAGCAAGACCAGGACTGCCACATGGCTCAATAGAGAACCAATCAGTTCAAAGGGAAATAAATCCATATGCAGAGTTATCATTACTAGAGACTCAAAGCCTTACACCTTTCTCTAACCCATACACAGGGGATAAAAAGCCACACTACCCTGCAGCAAAGTCTGGACACCTTTTTGTGAGGTGCTCCCTGCAGTGGTTAATCACCAGCAGTTATGTACTACACCAGCTCAGCCATTCCTCTTTCATCCAAGCTGGATGACATTTATAATCAAGGCAATCACATTTACTGCTTGATTTTTGAAGTGCCTAAGCATATCAGAGTCATATGCAGAAAAGCAACATCTGAGCCAGAGAATGAAGCAAGTAAAGGGCAGCTACGAGCCACAGCAGATAAAGTGGGCATCAGCCTTAACTTCTGTGATGCTCATTTGAATATTTTTCTGCTTTCAGGATCAGTTTGCTCTCATTGTTTTGAGTCAGACCTTCACAGATCAGGCCAAGCAAACCCTGCTTAACACCCCACTTTGATTTATAGGAACACTTGTTTGCATTAGTACCACTGCTATGATTCCAATGCTAGTTAACAGCCCAGAAGGTAGAAACACCTTTCAGGCACCGTCAGGCACTTGCCACCTTCCCCACCAGTCACTGTCAGAGAGAGGCCAGACCAGCACGTTAGACTCAGTCCAGCACCAGACATGCCCAGCACCCTTATCCCTCTCCTCATCAGCTTCTGTAAGACAGAGGCAGAGGAATGTTTGCTTAGCTCTGTGTCCAATACAGCTACAAGACAGTATTGCACTGAGAACTGCTGAAGTGACATAAGCCAGTTTCAGGATAAGTAGATTGCTTTGCCAGCCAAATTGTTTTGCATTGCTTTATCTAGCTCAGTTAGCCTGACTGCCAAATGCCCAAGCTTTCTCTGAGCTTCCAGCCCCTTTTCAGTCATGGCACTTGACCATCTTTTTTTATGGATTGCCAGGCAATGAGAACAATGCTCCCAATTCCAAATTAATTTGATAGTCACTTCCTTATCATTGAAAAGGTGTATGCATGCAGGACTGAAGCTTACACACATGTATTATGAGCAGCTAGAGCACATTGCTTCCTTTCAATGTAAGATTAGTCTAAATCTCAATAATGTCACTCCCTGCCTGCTACTGCTTTTCACCACTCCCAGGATATTATTTATTGCTTCTCACATCCCTCAGGGTATTCCTCATCTCTTTCCTCTTGCATCACTTCCCACTTCTTCCACCCCCTACCTACTTCCCTGCCCCACTGTAAAAATTTTAAATTTCTTTTCCTCCATTACTCTCCTGCCACTTTGCTAGATGTCACTACTTTTATTCCTGCACATTTCAACCTTTGCCCTAACATATTCTCACTTTGCAGCCCTCCCTCTTCTCAGGAAAGCAGAGGGGGGAGGGAAACACCGCCTCTCATTTTTATACACAGCATAAACCAGCCTGTTTTTAGATCAGACTCTGACAGAGTCAGAGCAGTGGAACTGCCTGGGATAGCTAATGATCTCCTCTTTGCAAAGCAAACCACGAGCTTTTCTCCTGGCTCATTTTCTCTGACATTAGCACAGCCTTACATGCTGAGCTTCTCCTTCCTCCTGGAATTCACCACTGACATCTCTTGTTCCTGCCTGGCTTCCCCTCATTTGTTATACACCTGCTTGTGGGGTTGGGCTAGAGCCAAGGAAACTGATATGTCTTCCAGTCTGACTAGTAATTGGCATATTGCCTCTTAATTTTGTGCTTGAGCTGATACTTCTCTCCCTAGAAATCACAGAATGTTCCGAGTGGGAAGGGACCCACAGGGATCATCAAGTCCAACCCTTAAGTGAGTAGCCCATACTGGGACCAAAGCCCTGACCTTGCTGTTATCTGCCCCGTGCTCTAACCAGCTGAGCTCATCTCAGCACCGAGATGCAAGTCAACAGGGTCAGAGACATGCAGCAGCCAGACCCCTTTCCCCTGAAGGATCCTAGCAACACGGTTTCCAGGGCCTTTGAGTTGGGTTGTGAGCGTCACAAGCCACCACGAGGCACTTGTCAGCCTAACACCTTCACATGCATAAAGCTCTTTTGAACACTCAAAATATTTTGTCCCCTTCCTCCTCCAAAAGCCTCCAGCATTTCTACAGCCTTAAAGTAAATCCCTCCTCTTCTCTAGGACAAAAACTTTTCCTGTTGTAAATTCCTTCCAGGCTTCCCCTTGACTTGTTGCTAAGCCAAACAGTAATTGGAACTTTTAAATCTTTCCTGCTAGGAAAAAAAGTGTCCAGATCCTTTGGCACTTGCCTTTTTGACTCTTCCACCGCTTTTCCTATATTGCTCTTCCTAAAATCCCTCTCAGAACCTAGAGTACTCAACATGTAACAACTGCAATCACACAGGAAAAAGGAGGACTACTTGCCAGCTCTACAATTGTGATTTCTTGCTGTGCACCTAAACAAACTCTGTAAAGCAGGTACCATTTTCTCTTCCTATGTGATAGATACAAGGTCTACCACAGCCAGTTCCTGATTCTCCCACATAACAGTAAGAGCAAGGTGCTCTGAACTGTAAAATTTAAGCTATTGCAATTTTTGTCTATAACCTCCAGAAGTCTTTTCAGGAACAGGTGTCTGTGCCCATGCTCCCCAGAATGACCCTTTCTACCAGCTGAGACACAAACATGAGGCATCATTAGTTCTGCTGCTCACAAAACTAATCTTTTCATCCTCTCTGGGTTTGCCCACCTACCAGCGTGTCTCAGGTCAAATTCTCCTACAACTCCATGCACTCTGCATCACACCACAACGTTTTACTTCCTCCCCACGTTCCCAATATCCCAAGAGTTTGCCACCATACCAAGTTCCATTGCTTGCTCCCACCAGTGCAACCTACTCAGCACAAAATGCCCTCCCAGCAGGACAAATGTTGGCAGCCACCACAGCTGCTCTTGCTCTGCATGGGTGCTGTTCGGCCATCTGGCACAGCAGGCTGCCTGCAAAGGTCATTGCCTTTCAGCAGCTGGTGGATAAAGCAGAACAGACAACATCTCTGCTCTGCCCATCCTTCCTTGGGTGAGGACTGCTCGCCTCCATCCACCCACCTGAGACTGAAATCAGTGAAAAGGTTCTTAGAGGGGGGCATTGATCACCTCCATTTCCTTAGGAAACAGGGCTAAAAATAACAGTAGTAATAGCATTAACAGTGCAGTTCAAAATTACAATGAACTTCTTTTCTGATACTTTGATTTGTAACTTCATATCTAATTTACTTACCTTTATTACCTGTAGTACTCTCCAAACATGTGCTGTACATCTGAATGGCTTTCAGATGTACAGATGGGAACAGTTATTTAGGGACAAGCCTAATTAATCATCACTATCATTTTCCTGAATCTTCCTTCACTGCAACCTTCATCCACACTTTCATTTCCTCTTATCCTGACCCATTTCCCTATTTTGCCTCAAGTCCCACTTCACTCAACCATGCCCCCAATGTCCTGTTATTGTTCACGTTGTACAAGGAAAAGCTATCATCTTTCTTGCTTTTGAATAGATTCATTAATCTCCAATTCATTTAGAAGAAACTAGTTTAAATTTCCACTTTTTAAAGCTTGCTCTCTGGCCTCTTTTCCATCTTCTCCTGCACTAAAAGTGAAACAACACTCTGAAAGCTGAGGGGCCAGGAGGTAAAGCAGCTCAGGAACAAACCAACAGGATAAAACCCAAAAGCTTCTACTTCCAAATATTACACCAATGATCTCTAAATAACTTTCAGTATCTCTAAATACTTTGCAGTATGGATGAGGCAATTCCATCACTAAAAAATTCAGTAACAGAAACTAAATTGAGGAATTAGCAGGCTGCACTTTGCATTTGGAAAGCACCTTGGAAACCTCTATACAATTTCAAGTTATATCTCACAAGTGGTATAAAATAATCTTTAAAAGCATACTATCTAAACATCTGGAAAACATGCTGTAACAAACTATTTTTGTTAATACACTAAAGAAAATAGCGTCATATCACCTTCTGAATATTTCAAACATGACAAGCTAGAAAATGAATAAAATCAGTCAATGCTTGTACTGCACCAGTGTTAAAACCCTTACTATAGCAGTGAATTTTGTGAGAAATAAAGACTCATTTTTAGGCTGTGTCACATTTTACTTAAACACACTTCGCTGAAAATGAGAACACACAGCAAGTGACAAAATTGCAGACAACACCAAGTTATTTGAGGTAGCCAAGACCAAAAGGAATAGAGAAGAACCTGAGTGAAACTTAAGTAAATAGACTGTTATAAGTTATATTCAATGTTACTAAATGCAAATAATAACTCCAAAGACAAGAAAACTGCATATTATTCACACATCTTTCAAATTTATGAAATAACTCTCTTACTAAAGAAAGGAATCTAGATGGCAATAGGAACAGCTGAATGCTGAGCTCAGCTTACTGTGCAGCTGTGGCAAAAAAAAACCAAAACAAAAAAAACCCCAACACAACATAAAACAACCACGATGTCAGAACACAGGAGGAACAGGATGAAGCAATACAAAGACTGTGCTGAGCCCTCTATAATTCAGGGCTGGAATCACACTCAGATTACTATATGTAGCACTGATCACCATCTCAAAGAGGGGGAAAAAATTGGAAAAAATGAAACTGGGAGGGTGAGAAAAATAAAGCTGTGGCCATGATCCCACTGTGCAATTTAGACAGAGATACACTGACAGCTCTTGCCAATTGAGTACCCATCTATCCTAAGGCCATTCTCTCTGCCCCTATCTTCTCCATTGCATTTAGGAAAAACAGACACCTGGATTTCCCCCCATGTCACTCCCTATTGAGGTGTTTCAGCTGTTTGATGACTAGCCCACAAAAATCCATCTTGCATTGAATTTAACTCCTGTATGTATTAAAACTCATGGCTGGCAACATCTCTTGTATTTTTTCAGTGGTTCACTTCTCTCTTCTCTCTACTGTTGCTATTATTGAATTCCCCACTTCTGTTATGTAAAGTAATTTGTGCTATTGCGTTCAGAAATACAGCTAGCACAGTAGATAGGCCACAAAATAAGATGATATCATATCACTTATCTGAAAATCTGTGCTTAAAGCAGAGGAGAAAGGAGGAGAGAGGGTGCCTGCAGGACCAGCAGGTGGGGGTCTGGGAGGACCTGGACCAGAGCAACGAGGTGGCCACTGCCTCATGGCACTGCCCGCAGCACCCAGCAGCCCAGGGGACACAGCATGTGTGCTTCACAGATCCTCGGTGCCCGCTGTCCCTGGTGCTGAGCGCCAAGGAACAGATTCATGGAGCGAAAAGGGTGTTCCACCCCTCTCTTCCCATGCCAGAGAAACAGTCTGCAGCAGTGCAGGCTCCTGGCAGCTCAGGGGGTTGCCCACCTACTGGACCACGCATGCTTTGTGTGTCTGAAAGAGGAGCTGTGGCAGAAATTATAAAACTCTCCTCCTTTTGGATGAAGGAAAGGATTTTGTAGCACATGGGTTTGCTTTGGCTAATTAAAAGCACGAGGCCATGCGAGGAAAGCAGCACTTTAATGCTGAAAATAGCTGGAATTAAAACTAATCACAAGCATTTAGCATGCTACAGATAAAGATGTTTGAAAGCGTTTTGGCCAGGGGCCTGTGGGCTGCCTTTGCACAGCTACAGGATAAAAGGTACAGAATCTCTCATTGGAGCAGCATCACATCCACCTTTCTGCCTGAGTGCTTTGCCACCTTCCTTGGGGATTAAGGGCCCTACCAGAGGGCACAGAAAGTACCAGGGCTTCACTCCTCAAGGACTAAATCTTAGCTCCCGCCTGGACACAAAGGCACCTCAATCCTAGATAAGGGAGTCTCCAGACTGCAACAACAGGACACCACAGGAGTGGGTATCTCCTCTGCAACATGGAGATGGACAACTGTTACTGTGATGCAGATAGAAACACACAGCAACACACACAACAGGTGTTCAGGCAGAGAAGAAGAAAAGAAGTCTCTCATTTTTTGTTGACCTCATATATATAAGCTTCTGGACAGCGATCAGAGACTGGACAGAGAAGTTACCACCTCTCGATCTCTACTGGTCACTTGAGAAGTCCATCGGGTGATATCTTCTCACAAAGGAATGCAAACATGACCCTTGTTTATCTTACAATTCATGAGAACTGACTCCATTATACTAAAACAAATCAGAAGGCTTATTTTCAGAGACAACAGACAACCTCCAAGCTCCTGCGGCAACCAACCACACCAGAGAGCCAGGAGCCACCATGCACCTTGCATTGCTGAGGAAGAGTATCTAATTCACCTCAATTCATCAACCACCACCCACCCCACCCTGAAGCCATGACCTGTGCAGCAGCTCTCTCATCCTCCAAACCCTGCTCTGACATAGACTCAAAATGGAAAAATCACTCGAAGCTCATGAATGCTCATTGTTCCTGGGCCACTGCTTGGACCAGCTGATTCATTACTGGGGCCTTTCCTCTTACAACATTAAGTCCTTGGCTCCAGTGAAGATTCCCCCAAGTGTGGACAGAGTTTGTTTTAAGCAAAGTTTTTATTAAATTTGAGGTTGTATCAGGACAGTGCACTCTTTCCAGCTTCCTAGAAGTTTCCTACATCTCCATTTTCTAGCATCCTCCTAAAGACCCTAATCATGAATGATTTATAATAAAATTCAAAATAAAGGGGACTCATCTTACTGTTCTGAATGGCTTCTCCCTACAGATTATCTGTTATTCCTTTTGCTGATTTTCTACCGTATTTCCGAATATTCAAATTGCTTCAGAAATGCCCTTTAATTCACTAATATTGTATTTCAGCTACTGAGATGCAAAGATGTACAAGTGAATGATTCGAGCCCATGATCACACAGACAAAAGCAGCACTGGAAGTAAAAGCTTTTGAACAGGCTATATTTTTGTGAGCCTACAGCTCAGTGGCCACTCCAAGCCTCACAGGTGAGGACGCCTGCTTACAGGAAGACAAGCATCCACTGTGTGAAGTGCAAAGATCTGTCACACCACAATGGGACTTGGAATTTAAAGTACACAGCAGAGCCTAGATCAGTGGAGCACCATTTTTGCAGACATGCTCTCTGCCCCTTAACCATACTCAGCAGGGCCTAAGACTGCAGGACATATTATTTAAACTGCCCTCCTGTGTGACAGATGGACAACATGACAGTTACCCTGCAGACCTAAATAAGATGCCAGTGTTTTAGCAGTACCTGGCAGCACATGTTCAGCCATTGGAGTACTTGGCCTTAGAAACTCAAAGTGCTGTGCTTCTAATTGGCCTGATTTAATGTTACTAAATGATAGAAGCCAGAACTTCACTATTTCCCAATGAATAAGAAATGGGGAGTTTTGTTTGTTTCTCCCTAAAAGAAGCAAGTTTTTTCTTATACAAGCAGCAGTTTCCTTTGAAATAGCTTCCACCCAGTAACAAATCATCCCTTTATTTCAGGTGACAAAGTCAGCAACTCCACCTTACCTTCAGAGCCCTTACCACTCCCAGCAGACTCCCATATGCCAAATTTATAGCCAAAATGATGAACCATATCCTCTTCCTTTAGGGCCTAGATGGCCAGCTGTCAAGCAGCATGATTCCCCACTTAGATACCACCCTGGCCACATCAGACAGCTTGCTTTAAAGCAAGGAAAGGTTCAGGAGTACATCTTCTGCCCAGCAGCAGAGGCAGCTAACAAAGAGCAGGTAAGACTGTATTTGCAGGACTTTCACCAGTAGGTTAAGGAAAATGTTTATTTCCCTTCATGCTGAACACTTGCTAGGCCATACATGAATCAGCTCTGGATCTGTCAGCACAAGAAAGATGTTGACAAACTGGATCAGGTTCGGTCTAGGGCCACCAAGGGCCTCAGGAGGCTGAGGGACTTGCCCTGCAAGGAGAGGCTGTGAGTCTGGAGCTTGTACAGCCTGGAGAGATTGGAGAGAACTAACAGCCCTCTATCCAGTGCAAAGAAGAGATGGAGCTAGCTTTGTACTGCAGTACATAGAATAAAAGGAAAAAATAATTTTTAAATGAAAGGAGACCTCTCCGTACTTAGATAGTGCAGCTATTGCAGACATTGCCCGGATGGATGGTGCAGACGCCACACTCAGGTTTTCAAACCCAACTGGACAAAGCCCTGAGCAGCCCAGACTAATTTCAGTGCTGACCTTGCTTTGGAACAGGAGATAAACTCCTGAGGGATGCACTGAGAACCCTTCCAGCCTGAAGGATTCAATTATTTTTTTAATTTTTGCCCTTAAGACTACAGCAGAAATTTCCTTAACTTTTAATCCAATCCAGACACTCAAATATAGTGGACATCTCAATAGCTAAATAAAATGGGACAGCACTGAAAAATTAAATGTGTTTCTTAATCTCAACACACACACAAAAATCAATAGATATACCTGAGGGAATCTTCCCTCTCTTCTTCCTACACAAAGGCAATGTCCTTCTACCCTCTACAGAAAGCATCCTTTCCTGAGGACAGATGCACTATTTGATCTTTTGCTCTTGTTTATTGTGTTACAACTCCACAGCTACCCCTACTCTATGATTTGACAGCTGTGTTCTCTTGCCAGAGAAGGAAGAAGTTTCTCTGCTATGACACGAAGAGATGTCACTTTTATATTCCTGTTGTTTTCCCCAGATGCACATCACTCTCCCAGTCTCTGAGGGAATGTGCATATTCATACAAAGTTGGAAACAAATATGCCTGAATCAGTCCTAGACTGGGCATGCATACACACACACACCCACTCAAAGATTAACTAAATTTTGACCTGATTGCATCCAATTAACCTGAATTTCTCACTTTCTTGCAAAGCAGTTTCCTTTGCAAGCCCGTTGGCCTTTACCTCATGGCTAAATTGTAAGTGTGATGCCCTAGAAAAATGCAATGCAATGAGAAGAAAAATAAAGCAGAGAACATAAATGGAAGGAAAATGAGATAGAAAAAGCAGGAAGATGTGTAAATAGAACAAAGAAAAAGGAAAACAAAATAAGAGAAAAGAAAGCTAATTAAAGCACAGAAGCAAAGTATTTAAATCTGGTAAAAGTCATGGGGGTGCAGTGGATCGAAGAAGAGTTACAGAAATATATTTCAACCAAGAGGAAAAGGCTCCAGTCTGGGAGGCAGGGGAGACAACATAAAGCCAAACCCACAGAGCTAATTAGAACACCTATTAGAGAAAGCCACAAGCTACAATCAACACAGATTGAGTTCCTGGAGCCCATCACTCCCCAGTGCTTCCCAGACAGCTGCCAGTCTCCTTCGTTGCAGGTGTATCTCTGGCACAGCAGATCCAGCATGAGCTGGGACAGCACATCCCACGGTGACATAGCAGAAAGAATGGGGGCAGATGAAGATGGAAAGAGAGCAAACCAGAAATGGTATTAATGAGACCAAGCCCATTTATCAAACAAAGCAGGAAAGAAAGAGACTTATTTTTGGATAGTGCTTCTGAAGTGAGTAACCCGGCCCCTCCCTGCTTGGTCCTCTAGCCCATCTCCCTCCCTCAGTTCACTGCTCTATTTTGGGTATAATTACACACTGTGCACAGGGACAGAACACACCAAGATCTTCCCTAGTGCAGAATTCAAACTCTATTTTACCTTTCCCCCTTTTCATTTCAACACAGGCTTATTAAAAGAAGGAAATTAAAATAATTTTGTTTCTCAGATTAACCAGAACACCATTTGTTTCCCTCCCTTCAGTCGGGCCTCTGTGCCTCAATGTCAAAGCAGCTCTGCCAATCATGAGCAAATGTTTTATGAGGTCATTTTTTGTTAGCTCCTTTTAAAAGAGAATGTAGATGAAAGGGGAAAAATGCAAACAACTGTAAAGTAAGAAAAAGGGGAATCAAGAAGAGGTAAAGGATGTATTGATTTTTTCTGCAACAAAACAAAGGATCTCACCCATATACTGGAAACCTGTACTGCTGCTCTGGGTATGTCCCCCCAATATCACTGGAGTCCACCTGGCAAGACCAGTAGTCACTCTTGGTGCAACAGCAAGGTGTGCCAAGTCTGGTGCATATCCTTGGCCACTACAGTGGGAGCTGGCAGCAGGGAGTGACCTGCAGGCAGTGACAGGCCAGAGAACAGGGGGCTAAAGGAGCCCAACCTATACATAGACCACCATCCCCCCCCTACAGTCCTGGGCTGCCCTCTGCAATAGGTGCAAACCTCATTGGAGACAACCTGATGAGGAGAGGAGAGAACCAGTTTTGGGGACAGCACACAGCAAAGACTATGAGCAGGCTAAAATAAGTTAACTCCTCCCAAGTCACAGGTCAGAAGCGCCAAGAGCCCACACAAGATAAAAGAGAAGCTGGCACCACTGCAAAAAGCTGTGCTGATGGCTCCCAGGATAGACTCTCAGTTTCTACATACTTCTTGTCACAAAATAAAACCTTTCTTTGTCCAGCCATCCAGCTCCAAAGCATTCCTCTGCTGCCTGAGACCTTGCAATTAGCACTACTAATTACTTCCACAACTGCAGGGCCCATATCCCAGATGCTACACAAAGGAAAAAAAGAGGTGATGCCTTCCTTCCACCACGAGCCACCAAACGAATCTCAGTAGCAACATGAAATTGGGGTGGAGGGGGTGGGTGTTCCTCTGCAACCTTTAAGAGCAGGCAATGCAATCCCTCCTTGCAGCAGGCTCCAGCAAAGCAGGCATGCATGGCTTTCAGATGAAGGGGAGGATGAGAGAAAAAGGTACAGGCACAGACAGATGTCAAGGCAAGGAACCTCTTTTGTTCAGAGAGGTACTGGTGTGGGACCTTCCTCCTTTATTCTTCATCAATGGGAAGATGAATCAGTAGATGCATACGACAGAGTTAGAGCTCAAATATGTCAGTCTGAGGAAATATGGTTCTTTAGTGAAGAGATTAGGCTCATACACAGAACACAAAGGGGATGAGCAAGTCACAGACTCATATGGAAAGCTGATTTAACCTTAACCCAAGCCACAGAGATTTTGAAAAAAATCTGTGAAATGCAAATTCATTTTACAATTAAATGCAAATTTACGTTCGAGACAGCAGAAGCAGCTATTCCAGGTGACATCGTTCTGAAAAGAGACAAAGAAATCCCCAGAGCCAAAAGATACAGAAAACTAAAGCAATCACAGATCATCAAACTAGAAGTACAAAGGGCCAACTCCACACTTCATCACAGACATAAAAAAATCCTCTGCTGCAGCTGTAACAAGCTTTAGAGAAGCAGGAAAATAAAACAGAAAACGCTTCGCATTTAGTCAATTACATCATCAGTGCTTACACACAGGAAATGCTCTCTCCAAGTTACATTACAGCTATAGACAAAACTTCCTGCATGCTTGGCCAGCACTGGGACAGTGCTCCTTGTGTTTTGGCAACTGTAGTGACCACAGTACCAGCTGCTTCAGGAGTTCGACTTCCACAATCCTTGTGGGTCCCTTTCCAGCTCAGGATATTCTCTGATTCTATGATTGCAGCTACAGCTGAATCCAGCCAGAACTCTATCTTGTTATGCCAGACACTGGTGCACTGGTGCATTAGTCATTGAAAGTAAACAGCATATCTAAAGAAAATGCACAGAAATCATAAGGCAAGGCATGCTACTTATTCAGGACTTGAAGTAAAAGTGCAAATAACTATTTCCACCCTGGGCAGAGAGGAAAAAAAATAGCAGTAGCACTTGGTGACAACTTTCCATAGAGTGCACACAGATTGATGGGCTGTACCTGGACACCTGCAGTGCCAAACAGGGATATGGGCTGCAGGTCTCTTCTGGTAGAGCATGGCTGTCTGCACAGCCCTGCAGAGAAACACAGGGTTCCTCTGTGGAGCTGCCCTCCCTTCATGAACTGCATTAAGATGGAGGGTGATCACCACTGAATCACTCAGACAGGATTGGAAAACAAACTCCAAGCAAGAGGAAGAGGAGGTGGAAGCAGCCTTCAGGCTGGAGGTCAGCTGTCAGATGCATTTCAGAGGCAGAGCCTCCAGAAAAGTAGTTTTTTTAAAATAAATTTGAAGAAAGTCTCACCTCTGTTGTGGACATCTTCCAAGCTGCATGAATAGCTGAGGGATGAGGGTTTCCCCTCTGCTGACATGAAAGCAGATGAGAAGCAGACTCCCAAGGCACAGGAGCTCTGCAGGGTGCAGGGGCTCCCTTGCATGCATGTATTCCAAGGTGTCATGGTTTGACTCTGACACAAGGCCAGTGCCCCCATGAAGATATATTGTCTTTGGTGTCTGTTGTGAGATGTGACCAAAAACAGAGCAAAACAGGTTCTAACTTAGGAACAAAAGGAAAGAAGAACTTTATTTACTTACAATATGTAAAGGAGACACACACAGAAGGGGATGAAAACTTTAGAAACACTCCTCCTCCTCCCACCCAAGTTCTCAACACAGTGAGACAAAACTAAAAATTTCCTAGTCAAGTTATCATTTCTCAGATAATCAATCCTCAATCCATTATCATCCTTCTGATAATCAGTACTCAGTTCATCAAGAAGAGATAGGAGTCCTTTTTGCACCATATCGTGACCTCTTCTTCCATGTCCAGTGCTCTCACTACTGTGCATGGACCAGAACTGTTTCTAGGGTTTCTCTTTTTAAAGATGCTTTGGTTAGTTCCAAAAAACGACAGTCTCTCAAATCTTGGGACACCAGTCCCCCTCAATTTCACCCCCTGGGGCCAAGGGGCCTTGAGAACAGAGATCTTCCTCTCATCTCTGTTCACACTACTCTTTCACTGTCTACTCTTAGCTCCACGTCAATGCCTCTCCCTAGATGTAGTCTCTGTGTCACAGAAAAAAATGGGTCCGTCCATGGTCATACAAGAAAAGTCCAGCCAAAGGCCACTCCATCATCTCCTCCCACCTAGGATCCTTTTCAGCATCCTCTGACAATCTTTCACTTGCACAAAGTTTCATCACTTTTGCCCAGTTCTCTCTATTTCACCTCTATCTTCCTTCTTCACATTCAGGAGAATCAGCATTTATAAAGTTTCCATCATCTACGAAAAGGGTTAAAACCTTGGGCTGTGCCTGCCCAGAACTCCCACGACTTGACTTGCTGGGCACTTTCTCACACCACCCCCTCCTTACTCCTTGGGCCGCTGCCTGGCTGCCGATATCAAATTTCAAGGTGGCACAGGCACAGTCTCTCTCTCTGGGCGGGGGGAAGGAGGCTGCCTGATGCCTCTCAAGGTTCTTGTACTCCCTCCACCCTTCCATCCTGCAGGATCTTCCTCTCCCCTCTGTGCCCAAGGCTCCGTTCTACCTCGCCCAGGCCGCATGGCTTCCCCTGCCCGCCCAGCCCGCAGCTGGGCAGGGGAGATCTAAACTCTCTCAGGGACGGGAACCAAGAGAGAGCTCTCCCAAGAGCCCTCTGCTTTTAACCCTCTGTGTTCTCAGAGGCGGATCCTTGCCCTCAGTGGCCACACCAGGTGCCAATATTCAAACCTGAGCACTCATTGGTTTGACCACCAAATCCCAAAAAAACTCACTTCCTTTTCAAACCACCACACAAGGCTGAACAGCCACACGGAGTCCCTACTGACTGATAAACTGAGTGCACGTGGCAGGATTTCTGCTGCAAAGACCTTTGTGTGGTCTTTTAAATCCATGTGACCTTCTTGCAGTAGCTTTGCTTTGGTACTTCTGCTTCTCTGCCAACAGGAACTCAAGTAGGACCAAGGCATTCAAGAGATGGATGGTACACACACATAGGCACCTTCCTTAAGGAGACAGAGCAAAAAATTTCATTTCTCACAGCATGCAAAAAACACTGTAGTACAGAAAGTCTGAAGAGTCATAGAAAATGTAAAGCTTCCTGTAAAGCCAGTTTATGGCTGTTACTGAAAGTGTGAACACTGCCTGAGAAAACCCACAGCTGAAGAGAAAAGCCAAGTTCCCAAAAGACACGGGAGATGATATATACAGGTACATACAAGCATTGTGGCAAAAAGCAAAGATGAAGCTTAAATTAATAATTGTGCATGTTGTTCAGATGTCATATGAGAGAGCTCTCTAACTGGCTCTAAATCTCCACTTCAGGTCTTGCAAAAACTAACTACTTAGATCATTACAGAATTACAAATTAGTGCATTTTAATTATTAAATAATGCATTTCTAATTAGGGTAATCCATTAAAGTAACAATTAGAGAACAGGGCCCAATTCTCCCTGGTTTATTCCATTTTTCCTGGATTCTGCCATGAACATGACAACAAATGGTGAAGAGCACCCTGCAGACAAGCTTTGCTACAAATACACATACATTAACTAGTAAATGCATTAAAAGCATCTTATAATAGAAAAAAAACATTTGCTCTCCACAGCTGAGATTCATGAGAAGACACAGCTTTCAGCAAGCCACATAGCAGCTCAACTCCAAACCACATCACAGGTTTCCCAAGGCAAGATTCCTGCTGATCTCCAAGGTCACTCAGCCCCACCTTTTGAGATAAAGGTCACAGATGTTATAGTGTTCTACCTCAGTAATAAATCTTTGCTTATTATACTTCACTTATCTATGTATTTTCAAACTACAGGTGGCAAAAATTTTCTGGTCCCAAGAGGTGCTGAACCTTTACTTATTGAGGGGGAGAGAGGGTTATGAGGAAAAACTGTATGGCCCCTCACATGTCTCATTAAATGCTGAGAACCTCAGCATGCTGGCATAGGCGCTCTCTATAGGTGCTGCAATAGTTACATAGAAGCCTGAGTCTTGCCATGTATTCTACTCAAGTAATACACACAAAATCCATAAGCTATGGGCTGATCACAGCTGCACTCATCCATCGCAAGAAACAAAGTGAAGAGCTGCATCTTCTACATGATAAACTTGTGTGCAGGGTTTGCATGTACACATGAAAGCAACCTTATTTCATGGTTACATGTGCATGGAAAACTGATATGAATGGACTTATACCTATATGCAAAGCTTTAAGCATACATTGCACATGTGGTGGAGCATCCAGTAGTACTTCGGTTCAGAAAACAACATGAACATTCCTTTGTGCTGATCTCCACCCAGAAATCACAGTTCATCATTTCAAAAGCTCAGCTAAGGACAAACACACACAACCTCCCGATGAAATACAGGCAGACACCACAAAGGAGAATTCTTTACCTATACCCAGCTAGGAGCCAAGCAACATCCAAGCTCTGGATCACCCCCCTTTCATAGAAAATTTGACTTGCAGTGAACAAGGATAGCCTAAAACAAAATAAAGGCAACATGAGAAACAGCCATACCAGAACCTAATCCACAAAGATTTGTGAGTGTGATAAAAACCGAATGAAAAAAAAAAATGTAAGTCTACTATTAAAAAATAAAACCACTCCAGAAAAGTGCTGGAACATGGCTTGCCTCCAGCAACTGGTTTGAGGGATGTAGAACAGTTAAATACATTGGTCAACAGGCTAGCCATAGACTGTAATCTAAATAAGTCAGCTGTAATGCCAGCATCATTTATCCCTTCCCTCCCTGCTCCCAAAAAAATTCCAGAGGTTCAGAAGGAATTTTGTTCCCTCAAGAACAGCAGCCAGTTGATTTAGATTGCAATCTCAACACAGAGCTAACAGAAAACACACGAGTGTTTTGTAACCTTGCTTTCAAACATAGTACTATATAGCATAGAGAGAGAAAAATATTTAACTGGCTGAAAACCTTTTGAAAGATTGTATGCCCTTTAGCTTAGCTTATTTTGTGCTTACCTTTTAATACAGAATAATAAACTTCATGATCTAAAATTACAATCTCAAATATCAAACAGGTGGCTGTGAGCTTCTCTTAAGAGCATGCTTTGGAGCAGCACCTTGACTACAATATACAATGCCAAAGCTGAAAAATGATGGAGCTTGTTTCCCCTAACAGATCTACTTTGCTTTTCTAAAAAAGACTATGTAGTGATGCATGGGGGTAACAAAAATTGCCCTTTATTTACAGGTAGAATAAAAATAGAGAAAACTCCGTGTCAGATGAGGTGATTGTCCTTTTCTGCCCTGCTCTGATGAGAAACTCCCTGGAGCTCTGTGTCCATCTCTGGGACCCCCCAACACCAGAACACAGACTTGTTGAATAAAGTCCAGAGGAGAGAGGCAAAGATGATCAGAGGGCTGGAGCAACCCTCCTGGTGGGAAAGGCCGTGAGCGCTGGGGTTGTTCAGCATGGAGAAGACTCTGGGGAGATCTCACTGCAGCCTTTCAGTTCCTGAAAGGGGACTTAGCAGAGAGCTGGAGATGGACTTTTTACAAGGGCATGTAGCAACAGAACGAGGGTGAATGGCTGCAAGCTGAAAAAGGTAGATTTAGATTAGATAATAGAACAAAGTCTGTACTATGAAGGTAGCAAAAAGACACTGGCAGAGGTTGCCCAAAGAACTGGTGGATGCTTGATCCCTGGAAGTGTTCAAAGCCAGGCTGGATGGGGCTCTGAGCAAGCTGGTCTAGCAAAAGGTGTCCATGCAGGACAGGAGGGTTGGAACTACATGTTCTTTAAGGCCCCAAACCAGGCCATTCTGTGTTTTTATGAAAAAGATGAGCACACCCACATCAGCAATTGCTTTAGAGTGACATGTGTCAGTTTGGAGGTAACAGCAGACCAGCTGCTCCCACAGGCAGAGCAAGAGCACCTTCCCATCAACACTTGGACTTGCAGTTCTCATGCAAGTGTTACAACTGGCTGTCTCAGCTTTCATTAGAAAATCTGCTGCCTCAAAGGAAGTCTCTCTCCCAAACAATTTCAGTAAAGAGTCTTGAAAATTAGCACCACTATAACAAAAGAACAAGAACTGCACATTCATTCTCCAAAGCTAAAGGTGTTTTTTAGTGCTTATTGCTTGTATGTGTTCATTACACTACTCAGATTACAGCACTGGCATAAGCAGGTTTTCACAGCTTTGGGGAGGACCAAAACCTGCCCTGGCCTTGTTATTGCTCAGTTCTAAGATGTTTCATACAGAAGCTATGCACACACCATGTATGGCAAGCAAGGCACACCCCACACTCGTGATGAGAAGCAGTGGGAAGCTGTGACCACACTAGCACAGCGCTGAGCACAGGGAAACACTAGATGTGCTTTATTTGCTTTATTTCACTGCTACAGGTAATGCCAGTTCAGAGTGCAGGTGGATCAGGGTTTGTTTCTACATGCAAAGGATGGCAGTCACAGCCTTAGGAAAGCAGCTGTCTCTCCACATTCAAATGTGCAGCCTTTCAAGCCAAATGGGAAAGAGATGCCTTCTTTTGCACCAGCAGCAATTAGCAGTTTCCCAAAGATGGCTTGCAGCAAAGGCAAATTGGGATGGCATTGGCCACTGACAAAAGAGATCAGTGAGAGAAGCGTTCTCACATGAAGCAAGACAGACTACTTGAGCAACACTGAGAAAGAGACACTTGCTCAAATGTATAGTGGTCACTCCTGCCTCAGAATCAAAAAACAGGTAACAAAGTGATTTAATTTTACAATGGGAAGAAAAGCTCAAACAGCATACTTGATCATTTACTGCAGACAGAAACACAGGAGACCTATTATTTCTTAGCTATGAAGTTTTCTAATTGCACTAAACAACATTCATATCACCTTTTTACCTCCTCATCAAGATGCACACAGAGAACCAGATATCCCATTGGACAGCAAATACATACAACTAGAGCAAGTTAAAACTGACAAAAAAGAGCTAGATCTCTCTCTGCTGAATCCTAGAAACACACCAATGGAAAGATTAGATTTTCTATCACAGATGCCAACAAGTAGACAAACAAGTACTTTTATCCCCCACAAGACATCAGTTATCCAAATCCAAGCAAGCCCCAGACTTGCAAACACAGCTGGGTGAGAGGCAAAATAAACCAAAATTTTACTAAGATATACAAAACCTAATTTAGACCATCAACCAGTATGGCTGAGATCAAACAGTTACAGCTGGAAGTCAAAAAGCAAAGCTGCTAGCCCTGGTAGCCATGCAATTATGCACTGGAGAAGGCAGCAGGTCAGAAAAATAAAGAAAAATCTTTACTTTTGGTATTAAATCAAAATACTGATTACAGAAAACAAAATTAGCTATTTGAATTCTGAAATCTAGCTCCATGGCATTCCTATCCACTTGTTCAGCATTTGGACTTCTCCCTGTATTCGGTCCTTGTTCATATCACTTTTGTAAAGCAGGGCAGCTATTCTGGCAGCCAGGAGTAGCAAATGCTGTCAGCCAGCATCATCAAGAACAGGTGTCTGGCTGCTGTCATACCCTGCAGATGACCTGCTCTGTGATGGGCCGGAACTTACTGCAGAGCCTGGATACTCAGGGCTTACAGCAATCACTGCAGGCCCTGTGCTGGTGTGCTTGTTGCCCCACATAACCCTTTACTGTGAAAACTATACTCTTCTCATGGCAAAGCTTCCATGAAATTGAGAAGACTACTTTCTGTTGAAAGACAGTTGTGATGAGAAGCTCTCTGAAAGAGATCAAAATACAAAACCACAGAAGAGCAAATAACTAATATTTACCTGAAATACACAAGACAAAGCAGACAGGTGTTCAAACAGGTACACAGACCAAAATGGGATTCCTTCAGTGGGACCGTATTTCCCACAGGGGAAATTTCCCAAGTATTCCCTGTACAGGAAAAGTTGAACCCATATTTCACTGCTTGCAAAACTGACAAAAGCTTAACACAGGTGTTTGGCTCCAAAACAATAATGGACAGATGCTCCCACCAAGTGCCAAGGCAAAATCCCAGTGATCAGGTGTCCCTGAGGAGGCTGCAGCTCCCAGCCCTGCTAAAATTGAGCAAGAGCTACACAGCCAAGGGTGTCCCACTGTAATCTGGGGGAGCAGCTGCCATGGCACTTCATGATCCCAGAGTGGTGTGAAGCATCAAGGGTGGTTAAACACTGGAACAGGCTGCCCAGGGAAGTTGTAGAATAACCATCCCCAGAAGCACCCAAGAAGTGACTGGACTTGGCACTGAGTGCTGTTGTTTAATTGGCACAATAGTGGTTTGGTCAAAGTTTGGACGTGATGAACTTGGAGGTCTTGTTCAAATTTAATGATTCTATGATTCTAAGATTAGTCATTTCAAGCATGTGGTCACTAATTCTGCTATTTTCATTATGCTCTGCAGACCAGAAATCCCCAGTACAGCTTGGGGGATGACTGACAGCTAGCTTCTGCATCTAAGGCACTTTGAATATAGCGAGTGCTACACTCCACAAACCCTGAAAATTACTAATCCCATGTACTTCTAATTAGGATTTCATAATTACTAAATGCTTCCTGATTTCAATCTGTGCCCACTTTAATGTCCTCTGTATAAGCTGAGAGACAAGAAAAGCCCTTTCCTCCCAGGAGCATTGTAAAGATAAATTAATGTTTGTGAAGCACTTGGGTTCTGTAGCGATGAGCACTCAGATACTACCGTGATAAAAAAAATAAAAAGGACTATGAGGAAATCAATAATCCTATCTCCAGAGCAGGTCTTACACAGTGTGTTGTCAATAAGGCCCAGAGCCACACATTGAACAAACACAGGAAAACAAAGTGAAATCTGGCTGCTCATTAAGTGAACACCATCCTTCAAGCACCTGACAGAAGCAGGAGAACAATGGGAAAAAACATGTTCTGTGAACACAAGAAAAGGCACCCACCAACTTGTTTAATTCTGCCCCTTTGAACAGCAGAGGATTTGGTTCTGCAACAGTTCCTTATGTTTCCATCTTCCTCTCCCCTACTGTTCCTCAAGGAGGCCTTAATTATACACCAAGGGGTAAGGCAAAATTATTTTTATTTTCAGGTAAGCAAGAAATATACACAAGTTCAGAAATATTCCTAAGAAAGGGAGAGTTTGGCTGATTTCAGCCTTAAATTTTCATGGCAGGACGGCTATCCTGGTTTTGGCTAGAATAGAGTTAATTTTCTTCCTAGTAGCAAATACAGTGCTGTCTTGGATTTAGCACAAGAGTCCCATTGATAACACCAATGTTTCAGTGGTTGCTAAGTATTGTCTCATCCTAAGTCAAGAACTTTTCTCTTTCCTGTGCTCTATTAGTGAGGAGCTTCAAAGGAAGCTGGGAAGGGCCAGCACAGCAGATCCAACTGGACAAAGCAATATTCCATGCCATAGAACACCTTGTCCATTGTACAAACTGAAGGGAGTTGGCCAAAAGCCACCAGCACTGGTAAGGAACAGGCAACGCATTGGTCAGTGGGTAATGAGCAACTGTATTGTGCATCCCCTTTTTCTGTCAGGTTTACTCCTCTCTCTCCTCCTCATTACAATTATTATTATAATTATCAGTATTAATTCTTATTTTACTTTGTTTCAATTAATAAACTGTTCTTATCTCAGCCCACAAGATCTATCTCTTTCCACTAGGGTTGGGGCAGAAGGAGTGAGCAGCTGCATGGTACTTGGTTGCCAGGTGGGATTAAACCACAACAGCAGCTCATGCTGTAGTCAGATCCTTGACTGAAAGACCAGGATCAAGGACACAAAAGTGTAATGACAATGCTTTCTGCATCCCAATTCCAGCAAAAAGGGAAAAGTGTTCAAACATTAATACTGACATTCTAGGAACAGTAGTTATATTCTAGTTACTAGAAGTTATAAGAGAATGAACAGCTGAGCAGCCATAGTTGTTTTCTTTCTGTGGAAAACTTCCTCACAGAAGTCAAAAGTGGCATTTCCAGACAAAACTGGGGCCATAAATCCAGTGCTCAATTCCAGTGGACCCAAAATTTAGTGCTGTGACTCTTGTCTAAGCTGAACGGACAAACCTGGAAGTCTTACTCCCCAGAAAGAGTGGTCCAGGTTTTGCTGGACTTCTACTGCTTCAGCCAGAGTCATTTTTTATATCCTGAATAAAATTAAGAGGATAAAACAAAACAAGAAAGGATACTTCCTCTTGTCCTAGGGTTAAAGAGCAAGCACTCTCAATAGGGTTAAATTAGAGCAAGTCTGTACATGCCATGAGATAGCTATTCACCAAGGAGAACAGCAAATTAGGAGAGTGCCAACAGCCACCACACATTGGATTAATGACAAGAAACAACATCTTTATATAATAAGATCCAGTGCGTCTAGCACTGTAAACTGCAAGGAAAAATTGAAACATGTACAAAAACACTGAAACACTTCCAATTTTTCTTGCATTTTTTTAAGCCTTGTGCACACTGGGACACCTCTTCCTGCCAAGGCAAAGAATAGAGAGGATCTGAGGAGTAAAGGCAGAGAAAAGGCAACAGCAGAAAGAGACCAGGAGTTAGAGAAAGCTCCTCTTATCCCTGTTTCTGAGAAGCAGCCACACTTTCACACACACACACAGTTCCACTGACAGCCTCATCACCTCCTAGAAACCAGCACCAGGGAACAAAGCCCAACTGCCAGCACTCAAAATGCCAGTCTCATCCCTGATGAGAGCACCCTATGAGCACAGGATGCCATTAATGATGAGCACAGAGAAGGTGCACTGTGGCTGACAGCAGTCCAGGAGAGCAGGACAACAATCAAATGATACATGTTCATTACACAAAATGGGATAATGGCAGATAGCTCTCACACATACCCCCAATCCCTTCAGCCAGGAGACATGGGGCCCATGGGAAGGCAGGGATGCAGTCAAAGTTGGTAAATCAGGCTCCCATTCTAATCATTGGTAGAATACTGGCATCTCCATGGGCCTTGACCTCCACATCTCACCCCCAGTGAAAAGCCTGTCTGAAACTGAGAAATCAACTCTCAGAAAAATAAACCCACTCCTAGGGGATCAGGCTCTCTGAAGTGACTTGGGTCTACCAGCACAGTGCTCACCTGAGTTCAAGAGCCACTGGAATGCCAAGGTGCCTCAGATACATGCTAAAGCCTGCAGATGCTCCACCATGAGGTTGCAGCTGACCACAGCCCCTTTGTTATCCAAACAGCTCTTGTTAGCAGTTCTCCTGGGGGTGCCCACACAGAGCAGGTCTGCACAGGCTGAAGGCATCTGGGGCTCTCTGCCTCTCAGGTGAGATGGCTGATAACACAGGGAAACTCTGCTGAAGGTGGATAGAAAACCATCTTGCAGAACAGCAGCATCATCAGCCCTCCTCCCAGTTTCACATCCTTCTGGCCAGTTCCCTGTCACACCATTTAGGAAATACATGTCTGTCCCCAGGCCCCAAACAGCTTTAACACATGTTTATTCCAGGTTGCTTTATCTTCTCTCTCATTGCCAAACCCCCTCTCCATTTGACATACAATGTTTTCCTGCCCCTCAGCTGCCACCCAAACTGCCCTTGTGCACAAGGACCTGGAGGATGAGATGCACAGGAAGAGCCAGTGAAGGAGCAAAAGGCTCACTACTGCAGCACCTGAGCACCACCTGCCACATTGGGGAAAGTTTGAGCCCCATCAATTCCCTCCTTGCATGAATATAGAGCCAAGGTTTTCAAGACTGGTTTTTCCTATGCCACCAAAGGTCAGAGCTGACTTAAGTTACATAGGGAGCCTGGAGGGGCCAGTTCCCAAGCCAGGGAACACCAGATGTCCAGCTCCCCAGAGTACTACAGCTGCACTCCGTAGACTCGGAATCCCTTTCCAGTATCCACCAAGCAGTGCTTCTCACCACTGCTCCAAGGGAAAGCAGAAATGTCAACCGAGGCTGCAGTGCATAAGTGAGAGGTGGGAAAAAATAGCATCAGGTAAAGGAGAACTGTAAGAGACAAAGGAGAAAGCACCCTGGAGAGGCGATGTGAAGAGATTAGAGAGATAGAAGCAGACATATGTAATAAGGCAAGAGCTATCAAGGTGATAAAACATTAGATAGGGACCAAGGTGCCTAAAACATAAAACAGATGGAGAGGCTTGGGAAGAAGGCAAACACATTTATATTCTGCTACAGGAGACTTCAAGGTAACGTTGCACATACACCTGAATGTTTTGCCTACAAACACCCCTCTCTGAGGAGTGCAATATTCATCCTTCCTTCTTTTAATCAGGGCTCTCTCACAGAGTCCTCTCACAGAGTCTCATCTTGCCTTCTGCCCAGACAGGGATAACCCACAAGGGAGAGCTCAGCCAGATGATAAATAATTTAATCAGTGTCGCTGTCCCACTGTCCATCAGGCTGCACCACCTGCCAGCAAGCAAACACCTCTCAAACTCCCTCCATGTTTCCAACAGCTGCTGAAGAATCATTTTCACCTTTTAAACCCTAGCCCAGCGCTAGGCAGAATTTTTACAGATTGTCATTTTCTTTAAGTAGCCTCTTAGGCACATTAGGCACTTTATCCAATTTGCATTAATCCCTCCCTTCAACATCTGTCCTGCCCTCAACCTAAATTCCCTTCAAAACATCAGCTGTATCCAAACATCTTTCATTTTCCATTTTTTACTTATTTAGGTGTACAGGATGCTTCTACTAAGAAGGAGGAGTGGGTTCACTGATGATCCACCCCTCCAAAGCCTTGACCACTTCTGCCTCCATTAGCATTGGTCTGTGTTACTCTCAGTACAACACCTCTGAACAAGGACCAGCTCCTGGGGCTTGAAAGCAGGCTTTACCAAGGCAGAGAGCATTTGCTCATCATTCTCATTAAGAAGTTAAATAATACTTCTGCCTGACCCTGAATCCTTTACAAGGTTGTTTCTTGGATACCCATCAAAGCTTGTGTTCATTCATCCCATTGCCTTCCTTCCAGACTACTTCATGCTTGCAGTATTTTATTATGTGTAGTCCTGAACAATAAACATGACTTTAGAAAACAGCTTAGTAAGTCTTAAAACCTCAAATTACGTTGAGTGTAAAGAAAGAGGCTTAGGAACAGCACCCACAGCTAAATCTATTATAAAAAGAAGTGTCGGTTAGAAGGATAGGAGGACAACTTCACATAAGTTGCTTTGAATATGATTTTAAAGAAAAGTCAGAAATAAGTGATTCTCTCACACATACACCCATCCAGCAAAAGAAAACCAGTTCCATTTAAGTCATCTGCACCTCTTGCTGGCATGTATTGGTGTTATGACTAAAACATAACTCCAACTTGTGGGAGCTTGAGCTGCTGTGAGAGTACAGAAAATACTGCAGATCTGGTGTAAAGCCACAAATGGGAAATGCAAGAGTTATGGAACAGGTCTGTGCCTTTGTGCAGTGGAACAAAAACTTCTGTCCAGCCAGTGCTTTCCTTCAGCAGCCTCAGGCTGCTGGATCACCTCTGTACTTGATTTGTCCTCAAATGATCTTCAAGGCTTGGCTGAGCCTCCAACAAGTAAATAAGTTGGTCTAGATCTTTCTTTATAATCATGGACTGTAACTATCAAAGCCTAGAAGGAAAAGGTCACCATAATTAAATGTTTAGACCAAATGCTCATATATACTCAAAAAAGAAAGGGAAGGAAGCCTTGAAGCAGAATTCAGTGTACAGGTTAATCAGAGCCAGGCTAAAATGTCCAACCAAGAATCGCCCACTTGGAGGGCATTCCATCCTCTCAAAGCAAGCAGTTCATCTGTGTTGCATCTATTTTCTCAACAAATTAATTAGAGCCTATATTTCTGCCCTTCTTGTGGGAGAACTCCTGGTCTGCTTTCATCAGGAGGGATGGAGAATGGGACACTTATCCAGCCTGCTCCCTCAGTGCTCTAGGCAGCAGGTAAAAACAAGGGTGGGCACCACCAGGTGCTGAGATTGTGGTCTCCAACCCCACAGACTTGTTGATCATGAGCAAGAAATCCCCACCGAGAGATGTTGAGTAGAGCAGATCCTGTTTCTTCTGGAGCTGGAGGTCCCATGTCCCCCTAAATGGGAACACCCATCAAAAGGACAAGTGTCTTGAAAGAAAGGGGAAGGGGGGATGGTAGATAATAAGAATTAAGCAGAAAGGATGTTTAAAAACGAAACAAAACCCACAATTGACCTAAGAGTTTAGAGACTCCCAGCCTACACAAGTCAAAGAGCAGTCAGAATAATATAACAAAAACAACTGAAAATGAGCATCTCAGGTTGGACCAAACAACTGTCCAGACTGGGCAGCCACACAGCTGCCTCGAGAAGTGTGTAAAAATGGGATGAGCAGACAATACTTCCCTTAGGCACTCTTCCAGCTTCCAACCACTTTCAGCTCAAGGACTTCCTGAGCCAAATCAGGTTTCTATATTTTTCACTCCTCCTTCATGGATTCCTCCTAATGAGAGAGGAATGAGAACAGCCAAAGAGAAAAACAACATTTAAGGATAGCTAAGGAAATTCTCAATATCAGTCTTGATACAGGATTATAGAGAGACCACATCAACATGCAGGCTTCCCATGCATTATCTACTTAGATATGAACTGCCATACTGCTCTTGCAAATTCAGATATGTGTTTCACATATTTGCAAGAAATCAGTTTAAATGCTATTGTCTTGTACTGTGGCTGTTTTATCAATAGTCTTAACCACATATTCCAACACCTAGGAACATTTACAAAAATGATGGGGAAAAAACCCAAAAGGTTTTCTGAACATTTTCTCTCTGAATACCAAAGGGTAGAAAAAAAACAGCTCAGGTTTATTGGAAGCCATCAGTCCTGGGAAGGGATGGTAGTTCATTATGAAAGCCTATTTTGTCATCTGAGATAACATTTACTTTTTGTTCACTCCTTCACATATATTAACTCATGCTGGTATAGATCTGTAGCACATCCTGCCTTTAAATACAGTAGCAATTGTCTGTGTCCTGTGATATTTTCTGATGCCAGACAGAACAATCAAGAAAACCTGGAGACCATTCCTTGGCTCACTTGCTTCATGAACCACATCAAATGTACTTCATATCCATCCTTCCATTATTGCCCCACTAAAAAAAAAAAAAAACCAAAATTAACATAGACTTGCTAACCTGTCACCTGCAGACCTCAGCTGGATCAACAGCAGGAACAGACAATCCTACCATCTTAGGAAAAAATCAGTCACAGTTCACAGGGACAGGGAGGCAGCAAACAGCAGCCAGGACACCATGCACAGGAAGATCACAAAAGAAAGATGCAGTACCTGCCACCCCTAAATGAGGTCTCCAGAGCTGAAACATTCAGAATTAATCCTTTCTACATTTAAAACCAGCATATGCTACAGATGTTGAGTTTGTTTTTCACATAACCAAAGCCTCATCTAAATTACTGAGTTTAACACTGGATTTGCAGGGTGTAGGAAGGGGACATAGTAGTTATTCACTACTATGTTATTATAGTTATTATACTAGTTATTTTTTCACTTAATGGACATAGTTTTCTCTCTTCCTTCCAGATTCAGTTCCCAAACTAGGTCATGGTGATTACATGCATCCAGTCTAAAGGCAACCACTCTCTGTTCTCACAGAGGGAAGGGAAACAGGAAAAGCAGAGCGATGGCACTGCACAATGGTATTTGTATATAGGCACAATGCAGGACACAGTGGTCCAAAAACCTCATGAGCTGAGACAGTTGAGCTTTCTGATTTGTCTTGGGATCTGGCATTGCCTGGATCCTCAGACGCTCAGTGACATTCATTACATTTCAAGAGTTTTGCCTTTGTCAGCCAATGTGGGATAAAGTCAGAGAAATCCTTGTGGATACTTGTACAACCAGATTCTGTTTATGCATCACCTTAGCTGAGCTCAAGACTTCACTGAACTGACACAGGTCAAGTCATCCCACTCCCAAGAGCAGAAGTCAAAAGAACCAGGCACTAAGTGGAGGAAAAAAGGGGCTTGAGAGGGTCAAAGAAGACACATTTCATTATAAAGGGGACAGAGCTACACCCTACCCCAGCAGTAAGAGAGAGGAGCTAGATGCAGCTAGACTGAAGCTGGTTACTGGGTGACAGGTGCTGAGAGTTTAGGGAACAGGGACAAGAGGAAGAATGTGAGGACATATAAAGCAAAAGCAAACTAAAGCCTCAGAGGTTGAAGAAACCTGTCTTGTGTCCAGCATAACTTCATGTCTCACCTCGGGAGAAATTAAGATCCTAGAATGACTTGAGATGGAAGAGACCTGAAAGATCATCTGGTTCCCATTTCCCTCCCTCCCACAAATGCCACCCATGAGACCAGGTTGCCCAGGGCCCCAGAGATAAAAGGAGAGATGTAAAGAAGGGAGCTACATATCAGAATTTTTTTTTTTTTTAATTTCTTTTTATCAGCCAAATATTTCTTGTCCCTTCTACCCAGAATCTCACCACCATTGAGAAGATAGTTTGATAAAGCATCTTAAATATTTCATGCAGCCTTCAGGCTTGCAATCCTTTGCTCCCCATCTGCTTCAGCCTGGCTCTGCTGACTTCTCAGCAGGCCCATGGCAGACTGCCTAGGCAAGGGCTCCTTTGACCCTCCTTTCTCTCCATCCACCTCTCTGTCCTCTCTTGCCCTATTAAGACTTAGATTTTTAACTTCTCTCCACTCTGCCTCCAGAGAAATCAAGACCCAAACTGAATTTCTTCCTCCCTTTTTTCACACTTCTCCCTCACAGTTCCCCTTTCACCAGCTTTCAGCCTCTTCATTTCCTCTTCTATTAATTTTCAGTTTTATTTTTATTAATGAGATATTGCCTTAGGTCAGGATTAATAACCCAAACTTCAGACACCATCAATCCATCAGTAATCAAGTGTGGGTACGAGGAGCCTGTCAGTTCACTGTGAAGGAGAAAGACCCACTGGCAAAGCTGCACAGGGGCCTGGGGACCCACAGAGCTGAGGTGGGGACAGAACAAAGTAGAGAGCAGCCTGGGGCAAGAGAGCAGCAGGGTTCCCCAAACAGGGCTCCCCTGGTGTACCTCACCTGTAACAAGACAGGTTCAGTTTTCCCAAGAAAAGGGTGTTTGCACTGAACCCTGACAGGAAAGGGCTTCTTTTCACTGAAAGTGCCTCTGGCTAACACAGGAGTATTTTTGGCTGTCGTGAAAGGGAGCTGGCATGGGACAGGGAACTCCTCCATGGAGAAGCAGCTGCTTATTACAGCAAGGAGATATTCAGCGTGCTGCACTCTGAGAAACAGGCTTGTTTCTGCACCACTTCGAGGCTCCCTCCATGAGCAGGGGTTTGGCTCACTCGGAAAGCCCTACAGCAGTTCCATCCCACTGAAGAGAAACCCACATCACCTGAACAGCTCAAGAGCTACAGAATGCTATGTAGAGCAACAGCTTCTCCCTCTACCACCACAGCTCCTTCTTTAGACATTATTTAACCCATATTAAATGCTGAAGGAATAGTGACTCAACTATTATCTCCCCATCAAACAAAGGGAGTGAAGGGATTTTGCAGATGGAAGATGTGTAGGCCCAAGTGAGGGCCATTCTGGCTGCACAGGGGCTCCTGCCTGTGTCACAGCAACTCTTAGACCATGACAGGTATGGGGCAAGACACTGGGCCACAATCAGAGGACTGGAGCAAGCAAGTTGTGGAGGATCAAGGGGTGAAGACAGTGAGATTTGATAGGGCTGGTCCCCAGCACCCTGAAATGGAACAGTGTGGCTTACTCAGCTGAGGGCCAAAGCAGAGACAGCAAAGGCACCAGAAGGTAGGAGGTCTAGAGACAGTCAGATCACAAGGCAACATGAGGTGGATAATGGTGAGAAAATTTTATGGAAGAGACAGAGCTAAGCAAGATGAACAGGATGAAAGTAGCATCCTATGTCTTTTCCTTGCTGCTAATCTTTCTGGTTCATATTACCTTTAATATCTTGTAGTAAAGAATCTTTTGACATCTCTGCTGCAGGACTATTAACACACTCAGAAACAGCTGAAGAAGAAGCTAATTAATACCAGATCACCACAAACCTGGTTCTGTTCCTCTTTACCTTAGCAGAAGTATGCCATTGGTTCTGCTGCCTTCAGTCCTACACCCACATTCCTGGCTTCCCAGAAAGTTCTCCTCTCTTGTCTCTCTGCTTTGCTGTTCATGCAGAAGCTCTGGCAGGCATTCCCCCAGGCTCCCACAACATGGGAAAGCAACATATTAGCCTGGGGCAGCAGGTACCAGGAAAGCAGTTTCACCCAGCCCCTGTGGGGGACTGAGTTGCTGAGAGGCCCAGATGGTGAAGGGTGCAGGAGCCAAGGAGAGCACACTACAGAGGAGACACAGAGCCTTTGCTCTGCATTGTTTTTAATCCCCTTACCATTCTTCTTTGCCCCGAAAGGAACTAGAGAAGCAACAAGGGAGCTTTACTGCCAGGCACACCATGGCAACACATCAGTTTTAAAGTCATACCAGCTCCTAGAAGCACTAACACACTGCTTCCTCTCATCCCCCAGGTCCTCTTTCCCGTGCTGTCTCCACACTCCAGGCTGCCCAGCCATCCCAGGAGGCCCTCCCTAGCAGTTCTCTCTCAGACAGCTACACAGAGGACCAGTGAAGTACCCAAACTGGGAACCTTCCCAATGCTTGGACTGTTGCCTCTTCTCATAAACCTTCCTCCTGTTTCCCTCCAACAAGAGTATCCCCACAGAGCAGCACCCCACCGATGCACAGGCAGCAGCTAGGCACCAGTTCCTCTGGGAGCTCAGCTCCCTGCCTGCCACCAGAGAAGGCAGATGATGTTCTGCTTTGTCTCCTCTTCCCACTGGGCTTTTGTGAAAGCAGAGAAATGACAACAGCTGCCTCCCTGTCTGGGGGATGGGGTGGGAGGTACAAGCATTTGGGGGAAAAGAATTAATCTGAACAAAGCACAAGCCAACTGAAGCTGAAACTCAAACTCAACTTGCCAACTCAGATTTAATTTTGTTTCAGTAAATGCCTGGTTTGAACAGAAGCATGAAACCAGCACAGACACAAAGGCTGTTCTTTATGGTATACTCACCCTGAAAACAAACCAAGAAAGGTAGCCAAAATTATGCAAGAGACAGCTTGTCCTGTGTTCTAAAATTTACACCCCAGTTTGAGAAACCCAAGAGGCCTGAACTGGGGTTAGCAAAGAGAACTCTCTAAATCAGTGGAGTAGTAAGAGTTCATTAGCCACAGCACATATGACCCAAATGCTTGAGCATTCTGCACTAAACCCAGCACCCTTGGAGGCTCAACACACCTTGCATGCAGTCAGGGGCAGCCCTATGCCCACCTCTGCCAAAACAAGGCACTCTCATTACCAGCCCATTTCCTGGGTATGAACTCCAGTCCCTGTAAGCACATCCCATTTTTAACCAAATCTCACCTCTCATCTTCACTGGCTGCCTGGATATGGCATCCCACAGGTAGGTGCTGAGAAAGAGTTGGGAGGACTTCGCTTCCACCATCAGCCCAATTTCTTGCACTGGTGATTTACAATGGGATTTCAACATACCTGAAGAACATTTGGGAGCTCACTGATTTTAACTGTCCCATGCCTTTCAGTCCCTACCCTCACAATCAGTGACCTCCAGATGGTTTAACATACAGCAGCCCACTAGATTTCCAACACCATGACCTGTTCTCTCCTCATAACTCCAGACTTCCCTCTAGTACTTGATCAGTAAAAACAAGTTTAAATCCTCACCTTCCCCTCAAACCCTTTCAGTTCCCCTAGGATTTTAAACACCAGTGAAATGTCCCCCCTTCTCCCCGTATCCCTCTGGCATCACCCAGACAGATGCACAGGGGAAGGCACAGCAAATCTCTCCAAGGCATAATTGCAGAGGAATTCACTAGTACATCAAATATTTACCCAAGACTCATCAATGCAAATGTTTTCTAATCCTCCCGCATCTTTCAGGGATGGCAAAGGAATGGTGACTACACCTCTGATTTATACAGACGCATATAAATTAGAGTAATAAAGAATTTAGCTGATTTATTATGTCTTAATTGTATCACAGTCAAATATCTTCATTGTGTATGTGTATCAATACAGGAGTTAATAGTATAAAAGCAATATGTACATTGCACTAACAGTTCCTATAACTTTCTTCTGGTCAGGTCTCAGTGCATTTTGGTGTTCTGACTGCTGCTTGTCCACATTTCAGACAACCACTCTGGCTCCATGAGGTGCACCTGGCCTTCCCACAATGTCCAAGCACAAGCTTTTAGCACATGCCTGAGGGCACCAAGCATAAGCAGCACACTTGGTAGGGAAAGGGTGTAGAGACAAGCCTATAAATACAAACCTACCTGGGAGGAGCAGCAGTGTCTCAGAAGAGGTCATTCAGTGGGATGAAATTATCCCAGGTGTAACTATTAAACCCAGCAACTAAAGACTTGGCATCAGACCCTCCACTGGGAACGTCTTAGTGTTCCTGAAAAGCTACCTGAGACCCAGGAAAACATTAATCATCAGAAAAGAATAATCCCGAGTCCAGTGAGGAGAGATGTCACACCAAAAGATGAGGAAATCCTTCACACGCACAAACAAGAATGGAAATGCCATAGGTACAAGACAAAATCTTGAGTGCATGGCACTAATCAGCTTAATCATGCTCTAGAAGTACCCAGAGAAGTCAGGTGGCTGGGGAAGGAAATAATTACTTTCGTGCTCTACTGCTAGATCTGCCTAACCTGTCACCTTTGCTTACACTGATGGGATCACTGACACCCTCAGTTCTGGACATTCCAGGTCGTTCACCCAGACATCCCCTTGCTTCCATGCAGGAGGCATGCCCCCATATCTGTGTTTCCAGGGGTATCTAGCACCTTCCTGATTTCCCAGCTTTGTGTCCTCAGTGACAGCTTCCCCCAGGGCTGTGCTCCTCAGTCCTGAGGAAACTCTGTCCAGAAATGCCTCGACAGCAGTGTGCTGTACCCACACACACCAGCAGTGAGGACACCAACTGCTACCACAGCCAAGTAATTCTTGAGCATTTTTACTGCCCAGAAACTCAGAAGTGTCTCTCCCAGGTTGTGCACAAGAGGGGTGTGCCAAGTGCCACAGGCGATGTTTTGAAATGTAGAGCTGGAAGGCTCTTCTGTCCTAACATGACAAAACAGGGACTGCTGGTGCATTTAACTACTCTGGAAGAGCCACCTGGTATTTATCCCCACTGCATCTGTCTCAGTTAAGGGACGATGTTGGCACAGGCATTACCTTCAGGGGCCTGCAGCAGTTTCTCTGCTCAGCTTCATCCCCTCCCCCTGATATTGCAGGGGAAAGAACAGAGGGGCCTGCCCCCAGCACAGTGCTTGCTCTGGGAACAGGAAAGAAAATCCAGGGACAACTCACCACAGCAAAAAGACAAGGGGACAAAAAGTCACATTCAGACAGAGCACAGAGGAAGGAGTCAGAACAGAAACACAGATCTGCAAAACACATCTGCAGAGAGATTTGTTGGCCAACACAGATGACAAACTTCCTTCTGTCTGTCCATAAGCCACAACCATGCAATGATGGTCTGGCACATTTGAAGTGATTGCAGCCCTGGCATGTAAGACCTCTCCAGGAGTCAAATTTAGCACCACACAACTCTGAAGTGCCAGCTCCCTTCAGGAACCTTAAGGACTTTCCTTAAGGTTTGAGTAACCTCAAAATTGCCACCTGCCTCCTCCTCATGGAGGAAGGTCCAAGACTCCATGTTATTTCTGTATGTCCAGAGCATTCTGTAAATTCCCATGGAGCAGGATATCCTAGAGCTCCCCCCCCCCATCCTGTTTTCCCCCCTTGTAGCCCTCAGAGGATGTTCCTCAATGGGAAGTCCCCCTTTACTCAGGGAAGGGAGCACATCTTGCCTTGTGCAGTTTACGTATGATCTGGATTCATGTCTCACACCCAGACAGAGAATCCCTGATGTGATAGCTCAGGAAAATCAAATGAAGTGTCAACCCTCTTTCATTTTCCAGTAAAATAACCCCCATATGGGCAAAAACACAGTTTCCCCAGACATCTGCCACACATTCCAGAAAAACACATTACAGACATGCCACTAAGTGTGAAATAGATTTTTAAAAGTTAAAAAGCTATTGGATATTTAAAGGATGTGTGACATATCACAATATGCTGTAAATGCATTTTAAAGAAATAACAGCACCTCAAAGATACTGTGGAAGGATGCAATTAATTCTGTGCTTTGAAAAGAAAAATCATGGGTTATGGTTTTCTGAAGAAGGAATGGTTTTTTTAAGTACCTACTTTAATAGTTAATTATTGCATTGTAGGGGAAACTTCAGGGTTCAGAGAGAGCTGACCTATATGGTGGAAGGCTGCATGCAGCTACACTGATAACACTAATTTTAATTAATCCTACCACAAACTCTTCTTCCCTCCAACACCCTGTCTCATTTGCTTAGAGCTTCATTTGATTGGCAGTTCGAGCTGAAACTTACAGAGCAGGCATGACTACTATGAGGAAAAACTAAGTTGAATGTCAATGACTGCAAATAAAAAAGTTATTTTGTCTGTTTGTAGTGGGTTTTTGAACAGCACTTGCTGCTGGGTGCTCCAGAACACTGTTCCTACACTGGGCAGCAGGGTAACCCAGGACCTCTTTCACTCATCCTCTAACAACCCATCCAAATGGAGATAAATTAGCAGCTGCTATAGCAAAACAAAATTGTGCCTTGAATATGCTCAGGAGAGACTGATATGACCCAATCCAAGAGATAAAGACAGAATTAAGGATGAATGTGGAATCTCAGCTGCTTCATCTCCACACCACGTTGACAACACAACCTTTCATTGCACATTCAGGTTTGGCTTTTCCCCCCACAGGGAGGGATGGCATCGGTGAAGACAGTAATGTGACACCTCTTTACCCAGTGGGCTTCACAGGAGTTTGCTGGCAGCAGGAAAACAGAAATAAGGAGCAATGCAAAGCACACAGGCTCTAGGGTAGGGACATGACCCCCTCCATGGGGCACTCCCATCTCACCCCTTCCTGCTGCAGAGGCTGAGCCCTCCAGCCGTGCCTCCCCTTGGGCTCACTGCCCCAGGCTTCTCAGCCTGCTTCTCCCATGCAGACCTCCTCCTCACCCACCCTGCTTACCTGCCCCTCCATTAGCCTCACCCAGCCCAACCAGTCCACTCTCCAAGCTGCTCCCTCATGCCATTAACTGCCTGGCCCCTCCACTCTGCAGAGCTCTCAAGCTCTCCCCTTCAGATCCCTGCTGGCTGCTTGACCCAGTGGCCTCATCTTCCTCCTGGGCTTCTCAGTCCCCCACTATCCTTTCCCAGAGTTTTGCCTGGTCCCTGCCTCCCAGACCTCAAATTAAGGCTTTATTAATGGATAAAAAGACTGTAACAATGGAAAAGTTGGACAGCTTTTGAAAACCATGCTACTACCTCATATAACAATTGAAACTATGTCTCCCTATTGAAACTATTTCTTCAGTTCTGTTTCTGTTCTGGCCCCTGTATGAACTGTGTGAGATCCTTCAGAGATCCTGCTGGGCAGGAAAAGAAGAAAAAAAAAAAGAAGAAAACACATTACTCAGCACCCAGCAAGGAAGAAAATATAATATGAGGAGTTTGTCCACACGGGGGAAGATAACAGGGTCAACCTACAAGAAAAAAAGAAAATTGGGAAACTGTAGCATGGGATGAAAAAAAATGCTACAAGGAAACATTGAGAAAACTGCCGTCTTTAAAGGATTTTCCTGTATAAAACAAGTGGAATAACATCAAGAGCCTCCTCCACTCACTAAAATCCCACTTCCGAGAGGGGTCCAGATGGGAAGATAAGAGCAGTTGCCAGAACAGAGGCTGCTAAGTAGTGGGTCATCAAATGCAGAGAGAAGAGTAAACTCCAAAGGTGGGAAGGATCCTCCTCCATCAAGAAAATTAATCAGAAAGGAGCCACAGGGAAAGAAAAAAGCAAGAAAAAACTGCCTTGAGGGAAAAAAAACCTTCATTAAGAAATATCACAGCTGGCCAGTGGCACTGACCATCAGGCAGTACCAAAAGCAATATATTATTACTGTTGCACTTCTATAAGCCTGTCTTTTTTAATATAACTCACTCATGACAAAGATTTTCAAGGTCTGGCCTGAATCTCACATGTGGACAAAGCAGAGCCTTCCAGAATCATCTACTAGCCCAAGAGACTTAAAGCAAAAAAGTTACATCACAAGTTGGTAAATATGTGAACAAAAACAATTACATAAAAACTGCAATATATCACAAAACCTACTTTTCCCAAACATGTTTTAGCTTGATTATTGTTAACAATTCTTGTTAACATCTGCTAGCTGGCTGGTAAATGATCTGTAGAACATTTTGTAGAAAATAAGGACATGGTATTCTTAGGGGAACACTAGAGTGAGGCATTCTTGGCTGCAAAGCAAGATGCAGGTAAAGACATCCCTTTTGGGTATGTGAATGATGGGGCAAGGCAGATTTGCCAAGTACGATGTTTCAGTATGCTTCCAAATAATAAGCAGGGCTTATAAAATGAGCAGATATTTTGGATCTTTGATGTGAGAAACTATCAACCTCTGCATGGAAGAAAGTATTTCTCCACCCCCAAATATTAAGCTCTTACATCTTTCATGCCATGAAAGAGAACAGCTGCTGTTTGTTGCAAACTGCCTGTTCCAATAGGGAGGTTAATATTTTACCATGTGTTTTCTTTCCTTCCTTCCCTTCTTGCCTGTTGAGGCAAATCTCAGAGCTAGCATTACAAGCACTGGATTCAGCAGCTTTCTCCTGGATGAATTTGTACTGATGTTAGACTTTTTAATCCATGACTCTTTGAGAAGAGACATCCCCCAAGAGGTACATTTGCCTCTCACAGCATCCAGTTCCTAAAAGCAGTACTTAAAGCTTGTAGTATTTCAGCATTTTTTTGCTACCCTGGGGAGGTAGTGATAAACAATACCAAGTTAGTAAAGATGAGACAGCCATCACAAAGGTCCAGGAGTCAGGAACAAGGCTGAGACAGCATTGTTGGTTCAACTTCTGTAAGCAAATCCTTGAACACCTTGCCCAGCTTCCAAGCTGGGGCACAGGGCCAGGGGATTGCAGCCACACAGCTCCCAGCCAGCATGCTGAGCTCACATCTGTCTGTGCCAGTCCACAAGAGCCAGACCTGGTTAGCAGGGATTAGCAGAGCACCAGTGACACCCCAGAGAAGGCCAGGACCAGCTGACTCAGCAGTAAGTGTCACCCAGGCTGACTTAGGAAGTGGTCGCCTCCCAGCAGCCTGTCCTGGATCCCAGGCGGGTGCACCCCTTGGACTCTGCTGCTCAGAAATGAGCTCAGTGCTCCCACACACTGACAGTTCAGGATGGGCATGTCAGAGATGACACCAGCATGTCAGAGAGCACAGGAAGATAGCAGCTGACCTGGACTTGGAACGCTCTGAAGGGAGATGGAGGCAGCCTGTGAGTACAAGGAAGAAGCAATCCCACCCTGCCATGTAGAAATCCCCTCCAGAGATAGCAGAAAAGTGCTGTTTTCACAGGTAAACTCACACCTCTGCAGAGCCCTGTCCTTTTTCCTCACTCTAAATAATCCAATGAGTGATGTCCTCTGTTTAAATCATACCACCAGATCTTCCCCTTAAGCCCTGACCTTTCACCCCAAGAAGCCTAGTGTCCACAAGGTACTGGCCAAGAGAGGCACTTAACAGAAGGAGCCAATTCAAGGGCAGGAACAGTCAGTGCAGGCAGGCTGCTAGCAGCAAAACCCAAGAATGACAGCAAGGGAAATAAAAAGAGGGGGAAAATGACAGACTGCCACAGAGAGAGGAAAAGGGATAGACAGGGTGACTAGTCACAGGGGAGTCTGTTAGAGGAGTTGCAGGGACTCAGAGGCATCAAATCACAACTCGAGGAGGGGGAGCAATGGTTTCTTTTATAGACTGTAGCACAGTAAGTGATGACAAGGGGAGACTGGGGGAGAGAAAACTAAAGGAAGAAAGGATAAGCAAAGAGTGTGATGTATCATTAGCCAGGACAGATTTATCTTTCCTCTTGGATGAATTGCAGTATGTAAGTGTAAACGGCACCATTGTCTCAGGGGGACAGATGGTCCCCCACATCACAGCTTTGCACATCCCCCATCCCGCCTGAGGGAGCTGCTCCCCTCCCCAATCCGCACTGATGCAATGGGCATGGAGAAAGCTGGAGAAGGGAAAGGCAGGGAGGCCAAGCTAAGCTTTCCATCTCCATCCCCCACATGCTGACCTTGCAGTCAGGATGGGCAAGTGAAAGCTGTCCAACCACAGCACTGTGCACAGACTCCGTTCCTGAGACCAGCCAAGCCATCCAAACACCTTTGCAGGGTCTCGAGCAGAAGGCTTACACTGCCATCACACCACCTTCTTACTTCACCAGCCCTTCATGGCAGTCAGAGATCAAGCACTCATGCTGACTGTCTCAGATCTATCAGCTGCCTTCAATACCATTGATTTCAAGGGTTTGCTGAGATGCCTGCCAAGGTCAGCAAGGATTTTCATCATCTGTTCCCAGCCTAGATATCCTCCACTTATCATTCCCCATCAGTATCTTACATCATCATCACGCTTCACTCTCATTTTACAAGTCCAGCTGCACTCTCATCTGCCTTCCTTGCCCATCTCAGCCTCATTCTCTGGATGCTGGTCACAACTGATGTCTTCTTAACATGGAATAAAAAAAAAAATATCCTCCTGAGCTAGTATCTCTCCTCCTCCAAAGCTTTTACTGAGATGATTCCTTCTCATTTCCACAGCTGAGCCCAGAGAAGCCCTCCAAGGTGGGATGCAGGTAGGGCAGCAGTCCCTTCCTGGTGGAGGAGCACAGCTGACAGGAGGCAGCCCAGCACAAACTCACAACCCAAGGAGCAGCTGTGACAAAGAGCAGAGCAAGCCCAGTCCACCACCAGATCTGTCGCTCTGAACAGGCAGCCCCAGCTGGTGGCCTTTCCACCACTTGCAGCTCTCATCCCATTGCCCCCACCAGCCAGAGGTTGTAAAACCCCATTTAAGAGAAGCACTTGTCAAACAGGACCTCCTTCAGCCCTGCCCCTCAGCAGACAGGGAAATACAGAAGAGGCAGTGGCACAGAGATACACGAGGCACTCCAGGAAGGGGCTGGCCAAGGTGCTCCAGGCCAACCAGGACCAGTGTACAAGGCCAGCACAGGACAGAAGTGGGCGCAAGCTTGAGCCTGGTCCATCCTACACCAGACTAGAGCCTTCCTACACCAAAAGACAGTGCCTATCCAAAGATTGTGTTTCTCCAGCACCATAAAGATCTTTCCAACTTGGAGGCTGGCACCTTGGCAGACTCTTTGCTCTGTTCTGTCCACAGGTGTGTAATGGGCCAAGCTTTTCATAACCTCATCTTAGCCATACTGGGACCAGCTGCAAGCCATTTGCTGCAGAGGAGCTACAAACTGTTGACTGTCCTGCTGACTGTTCCTCACCTGAAGCAGCTCCTGTCAAGTATTATGCTCACAACCCACAGCTGTAGGCCCTTTCCCATGGTGTAGGGTGGGAAGAGTGTCAAGTCCGAAAATAAGAAGCTGGTCAATTTCATTAATTCACATGGTTATAACAAGACCATACAATTAGACGGCTGGTCAGAGTATTTTACAGGTCTTGAACTCAAAATAAGCATTTCTATTATCCTTTCTTTTCCTGCAAGAACCCCTTTGGCACTCTTAACACACCCTGCTCCAGTGTCCACAAAGGCTGAAAAAAGCAAATTGACCATTTTTCAAAGAATAAATGCTTCTCATCTCCAAGGCAAAATATATTCCAGTGAATAAGCACAATATGCCCCAGAAAGGTTTTTCAGCATTTGTTTCAGTTCAGCAATGCACTCCTCAGAGGGATGAGGATGTCCCCAGCACAGGCACTGCTCCCATCCCTTCATCCCAGCTGAGCACACCATCCCTCTCTTGTGGCCTAGGACTACCAGATACCCCCAGTCTGCCACAAATACATGACAGAATGACAAGACAAGACCAATCTCCCCAGCCTCACCTGGAGAGCAATGGCTGGTGCATACAGGTCTGTTCTTACTAGGTATAACAGAATAACACTGATTTACACCAGAAAATTATATGACTTGCATCTTCTATGCTCTCTCCCCTGCTTCCCTGCACTTTCCACTTTCCATTCAGTGGCCATAAACCCAGGGACCATATTAAGACACCTCATCAAAAAGCTGTTGCAGTCCTAGCCCCACTTTCCTAAAGCATCAGGGCATAGAGGCCTACAAGGACTTTTATTGCCTTTGAAACATATTAGGGAAACAGGACATTACAAATACACAGCAGAAATACCCTTCTCCTAAACCACAGGCTCCTCTGGGCTTTGGCGTTAGAGTCCTACTGTTGGAGGACGGGTTAGCCTTCAATAACAGCAAAAATGCTCAGAGATTTGAATGAAGACCGTAAGGATGCACCACAAGTTTTCACCCTTATTTCCAATTTTGTTAGACCCTACAAACATTAAATCTTCAGTCAGAGCCCTGGTTTTGTACATGCTGTTGTGCTGCTTAATTTCCAAACCATGGTCTTTGAGTTCTCACTATACAAAAAAGCCTCCAGGGAATAAGCTAAAGGGATGGGAGGCAGGGATTTATTCTGTTTCAACGTTTGTGCTTAGATACACGGGGCCATCTTGCAAGCCAGCCAAATTTAGACCTCATCCCTTTACATCTGCCCACTTGCCTGGAATTGCATACATCTCACATATACACAACCCAGCCAATTTCTTACAGATCTCAAGCATGCAAATCCCCTTCAAACATATCCTTCCCTTGTGTGCCACTAATGACAATGCACGAGTTTAAATTCCATTTACACCACATCTGACTGTGCAAATGGTCCCTTTAAACTTCCCCTCGTAAATTTGCACATCAAATGACCCGCACTAATGGCACTCCCTCTTCACTAGTTTTGTGAAGACAACTTCCTTCCCAAGTACTTGTGAAGGCCCTGAGCTCTATCATGCTTCCTCTGTCATCTGCCTAACAACCACAATGAGGAAACAGCTAACTTAAGAAAAAACTGGAATTTAGAGAATTACTTTTCCCCAATGCAGAGTCCAGGTGGATGGGGTTCTTCATCTCCCACAAAATTAAAATTACCCAATACTTCATTAAGGAAATATTAAAATACTCAGACCATGCAATTTCCAAAACTAAACCTACTCCCTATCTTTGCCTTCTTCTAGAGGGTCTGGGAAACAAAACAGCATAGCAATCCTAAATGCAAAACCTACATCCTGCTATTCAGAAACTACTTCTTTGCTAAAGGAAGAACAGGAACTTCCAGAGATCTGCTTTACCCTCCAAAGAGAGGGTTTCAGTGAAGCACACTCAATTTCCTGCTGCAGTCTGTCAAATACATACAGAGACCTTGGATGGTTTTCAAACAGGTAGAGTTAGAGTTATCAGCCTTCCAAGGGGAGAATTAAGAGGGAAATTAAGGGTCAGTTCACAAGGGTAGGATGTGTCTGCTTTAAGGCACACTGCTAACACAAAAGGGGAGGAGAGCACTTGATGATAGATTGACCCACTGCATTCAGTGCCTTCAAGTATTAATCAAGATAATGGACAACTGACTTATTAAAAGTCACCCTTATTTGCTAATAGCAAGCTTCATTCAAGCAGGAAACTGGCAGAAAACGCAGCAGAAGCTAAAGCAGTCTTATTCCCTCTTAAAGCTTGAAAAGCATCTGGCACTCCCATGGGAACACCAAAGCCCCCAACACTGCACACCCACTGGAGAGCTCTGGCCAGCTCAGTTTCCCACGCAACAGGAGCAACTGCAAAGTTGACTTAGGATGTTGTGAAGTGCAGAGGGGTTAGATAATATCTTACAGGAAAAAAATATGGTGCACCTGGTGGGGCTTGGGTGTACGGATATGTCCTGCTTGGCTGGAAGGAGGGCAGAGCAGCAACATTTGCCTGGTTACCTAGAATGATACAAAGCTGTCAAAAGTCCTCAGATAAATGCCAGACTCTTCATGTGTCTTCTGAGACAGACTTTTTAAGAGAGACGGGAGAGCTGCCTTTAAAATGGAGACACATGTACAACATATACATTTTACTGTTTTTCAAATATGAACCTAAAAGCTAGTACTGATGACCCCAAGAGCAGAAAGCCATGATCCCTAGGCCCTCAAGAATGATGAATACTACTTAAAATTCATAAGCCACTCAATTTTTCATGTATTATTTTACTTTCTGGTCACATTTCCAAGCATCTCTCTACCTACTAGAGATGCAGAAAACCATTATTTTTATATATATACACACACGAAAAAGAAAAGTAAAATTCAGATGATGATTCTCAGGCCTTAAGACAGTCATTAACTACTACAAGAGTTGCAATAAACTTACAGATTATGGTTGTTTATTTTATAACTACATCCAGTCATTATGAAGACTGTGGCATGGTTTGACAGCATACAAACTTAAGGCAGAAACAAGTACAACATAGTACAAAACCTGCACATACAACTTCACTGGACATAAACAATTTGCCCAAACTGGTATTTGACATGGGCATATTTTACATCTGTAACACACATTCACCCAAAGTTTAATGAGCAAGAGATTCATTGTCCCCTTAACCACACAGCCCCCAAAAAGCAGTGATTCTGGCAGCCCACATTCCCATGCACTGTGGCACCACCTGCCACCGTCACCAAGAACAGCATCAATCCACACACGCACATTTTTTCTCCTCCAGCATTTGATTTTGTACTTGGCTCTCAGAGGGCAGTGCCAGCATGAAACACTACTACTGCCATCACCAGCCACCCTATACTCCACTGACTCATACATAAACTATTCCCATGGCACCAGGAAGGGAAGAGGTGGGGAATAAATGCAGAGGTTTCCTCTGTTTCCAGCTAAAATGCTCAAGGCCAGTCCTGTTTGTCTGTGCACAGAGCACACAGCCCAAACCATCAATGCTGCCAGTAAAAGCTACAGGAAAGGTACCTCCAGAAGCAAGGTGGGATTTTCAGCAGGTACAATGGGAAAGCCCCTGTTGAGTGGATTTTACAGCTAATGAGCTACAAGGCAGCTCCTCAGTACACAGTCATACCAGCTTTAAGAAGTCACCCTGCTCAATACTCTGTAAAACACAGCTCCCAGTACTAAAAATTAAGTATGCATATAAGCTTTTGCTCATGTGGGACCTGACCTGCTGCTCCTACACCGCTGAAACCAGCTGGAAACACAACACTTCACTGCTTGAGAGCAAAAAAGAAGCCCAAATGGCCAACAGCTTCACCAAGGGGTTGGTACATAAAAAGTAAGAAAACGACAGAGTGGTGAACTGCAGAGCATCTCAGAAGGATCCATTTGTAAGGTGCCACGTGGCATACCCATTTTTTAGTCCCAAACATTTTATAAATTCATAAGATAAATACTATGCAGTTGGTTTGGAAACACATTTTTACCCTTTTCATCCTATTCCCCATCCAAGCTTGACTTCAAATCCTATATGACAGAGTTTAGGTTTTATAAAAGAAAAAAAAAAATCTTCTAGCCATTCTCATAACCATATCTCAAACATTGACTGTATTAACATCATAGCTGCAACAGTTCCATGATCTACAACTCCAAGTGGTCCAACTTGAGTTATCAAAGCACAAATTAACCTAAACAAACCAGCTGGCTGGTTGCTCATGTGCTGCATCACAACTCTTTTCTAATCAGGAGACAAGCCAGGCTCCGGGTATGTGTTGTGTTGCATACCCAGCTGATACAACACTTACCTGTCTCTAATAAGTTATATTAGGAATTTTTTCTAAAAAATCTGCTTCCCAATAAACTAAGGCTATTCAAGCATTCGCTTGTGCTGTGTGTAAAGTCATTCCAAAAACATGCAAATCACCAAACTTGAAAGCATCAAGTTCCTTTTTACCACACACTACAAGAGCAAAAAGCACAGCAAATACTTCCTTTGGGGTTAAAACAGCCCAAATTTTACATGGATCACAACCCTCTTCTTAAAAGCAAATTAGGATCTACAACTTCTGCAATGACAGCATCACACATCTCTACTCTAATATGCTTCCAGACACAATTTTAAAAGAAAATAAAAAAATAAGTGTTTCTTTCTCTTATTACTGCACTGCAGCAAAGCAATATGGCAGCTGTTTAATAGCACATAACAAAATCGCAGGACTGCTCACAAAAGCAAAAATAATCTTCAGGAGAGGGGGATTTAAGTAGTTAGAATGCAATTACCTAAATTGAAATTTGGTGGTTAATTACCTCATGCTTAAAAAATTGTTACATAGTTCTTAACTATCAGAGCTTCCATTTTAAATCTCATTGACAGTACTTCCATAACAGCGATCGTGAAGCTCCAGCCTAGTAAAAAATTCTGCAAGAAGATTAATAGGCATTTAATTTATGACCCATCTTTTTGCTGAATCTTCACAAAAGGCCAGGTGTTGACCTATAACAGCAACTCATCCTACCCCTGCTTAGCTTAAGCACATTGGAAACCAACAGCTCAGTAGAACAAGGATGAAAAGCAGGCAAGCATATAAATTCCTAGAAAACATGATTTGATTTTCATAGAAGTACCTCTTATGAAGGGTCTGATGCCCAGACAGGCATCTGCCACCAGGCCATGCAAAAACATATCCTTCCTATGGTGCTAATAAATAAAAGTGTGATGCCAAGAACATATGATTACTTGTAAAAAGCCTTCAAGGTATAGAAACAACCCCTCATTTGAGAAAAAAGAAAAAGAGCATGAGCCTTTCAAAAAGAGGAGCACAAGACATTGGAAGAGAATCAGAGAATGGGCTGAATCTGCACCCCTCAGTCTCCACTAGTCATGTAATCTCCCAACTTCACATAGCTGAACTGAAACCTCAAGTTTGACACAGCTCTTCCAAAAAGCTACCAGCAGCCCTGCTTTACTCCCTGGTGGCACCTGTAGCCATAAGTAAGGTCATCAACAGGTGATTGGATACCTTTTTACTTCTTTGTCTAGTTTCTAATAAGAAAAACTCCTTTTCTAAATCAAAGAGCACGTTTGTCCGCAGATTAGGAAAAAAGTAACACTTAAAAACTAAAATAGCCCAATTTCCTTAAATAATAGTTCCAGCAAACTCCTTACAATATGACCGATTAGAGGGATTATTTTGAGTGACTTTTTAGCCAGCAATAAGGACAGGCCCTTGTCTTCTTCCAGCACAACTTCCTTCCCTCCTCCAAAAGCAAGCCTTCATCCCAAACCCACACTGTTACTCTTCTTTCACTTCCCAAATCCAGCCTTTACACTAGACGCAAATGTCTCATGTTTTACTCTGAGTCCTGTTCTGAGTTCTGCTCTACCACATGCTGGGACAAGATTCCCAGGACATAATAACTAGCACAGGAACACAGTGATAGAAAAGCAATGCATAATTCAATACAAAGTCTTAAAATTTTATAGAGCAGCCAGTAGAAAGGAAAGCAGAATATCTAAATCTCCAATGTGTTCTCAGCCATAACCTGCGTTTGAGACTGCAACATCTCTTCAGTGGCTTTTGAACTTTAAGACAAGAGCTCAAACACAAACCTTTACCTACACTTGAAATTAAAATAAATCTCATCCATTTAAGGTCAGCAGTTACTGCTAACACCACTTCAAGTCCTCACCCAGGGTTTGGCTCTTAGAGCTGAAAATACTCTTTGAAACATTTTGCTAGTCTCCACTCTATGACCAGACATTCAGGTTTAATAGAGAAGCCTATACATCAAGAACAGAGCATACATCCTTATATATAATACCCATCTAACTAGGAACTAAGCAACTTCCAGGTGAAGAGTGCTGCTACTTGAGATTTCTGGCTAGAAAAACAGTCACATAAAATCTCAGACCAACCTCTCTGATGACTCATCTTCTCCATTTCCTCCATACCATCAATGATCCCACAGCTCAAGAAACACCAGTGTTCCTCTACCTGGTTTTTATAGCACACATGGCTCAGAAGCTGCAGAGCCCCGTGGCAGGCTCCTGGTGATTAGCTGTGCAGGTAGCACTGATGGGCTGCAGGGGCCCTTTTGCCATCAAGGCACTGAGTGTGAGTGGTAACACATGTGCGACTGCTGACCATGGAAAGGAGGACACGCCTCTTCCCAGGGATCTCTCCCAGGGTGTGTGGAGCACACACTCTCCCATTCATTCCTGGCCAGACATCACAAAAAGACATTGGTAGGACAGTGACATGTACGAAATGGAAAGGAAAGGGGTCACCTAGGTTTCCCTGCAATCAGGACACAGAAGGAGTGGAGATTCCATCACTAAGGGCAAGATGTGCTCTCAGTGAAGCCTGTATTTTCAGACACCTACACTGTTCATGGCAGTCTGAAAAGCTCCTGGGCTAGCAAATCCTACTCCGTCCCAGGCAAAAAGGGAGCTGGGAAGGGGAAGAACAGGCCTTTCTGTACCTCTCCTCAACCTACACTTGCCCCGCTCCCAGTCCCTGTGCCTATCAGCAGCTCTTTCTGAAGTCCCTTTTTTCATAATCAATTTCTTCTGATCACACACTTTGCTAAAACAGCAAAGGTTCTGTTTAAGCACAAACAGTGAACAAAGAATGTTGTTAAATATGTTATAAAAGTTTTTCCTTACCTGCAAGGCACCCCAGGAGGGCATGATGAGGGGAGGATGGGGCAGGAGGGAGCCAGAGGTAGGGAGGGAGAAGGGGCAGCTCAGAAAGGATATGGGTTGCACACCATTTTGATGCACCAGCTCCTTGGGCTGGTGGTCTGCTTCAAGCAGAAGAAGACAACTGGGCCAAGTCTGGGTAAGGGACATCAGGATCTGGAGGGGAGGTGACTTCTTCATCCTCACCCAGCTCCAGGGAGGACAGTGGCTGCTCCGGTGGTGTTTGTTGCTTCGAGATGCCCAGATCCACAGGGTCCAGTGGGCAGATGGCAGAAGTGTGAGGGGGCTGTGGGCCTGCAGGCCAGTGGAGGGCTGGGGGACGTACTCTGCCATGCCAGCCACAAGCGAGAACCCCTGGAGAGGAAGCACGAAAGAGAAATTAAATCCCACAAGGAGTCAGCAGCAACAGCACAGCACATCTGTTCTCTCCTAGCAAGTCCAGAGCAGGGGAGATCTGTAGGACTGACGGCTCTGGCAAATGATGAACCACTTGGTGCTAAAGCAGTTTGAAGTTCTTTTCTGCCAGTCACTCTCTCCACCAGGACTCCTCTGGTTACTCCTCTCCATCACCATTTAAACCACCCTCGTAGCCCCAGACACCATGTCAGAGTGCTGCATCATCCCAGAGGATGATGCCAGCTCTTTTGGAGGCAGCCTGAGCACCATAACAGAGCACAGTGTTTTGAACAGTGCGAGCCCATCCTCACACAATAGAGCCATCCTGCCCTTGCAGTCCCTAACAGAGTCCTGCCAACTCCAGGTTCAGCTTTGCTGGCCCAGCTCTTCTGGACTGGCCCTGTGTCACACCATAGCACAGGCTCTATCAGACTGACACTAACAAGTGCATGTCAAACCCATACGCGACAGTCACTCATTCAAACAGTGAGCTGTAACACAAGCCAGAAGTGGGATTAAACATTTAGGACCTTTTACTCCAGGTTGTTGAGCTCTCCTATGCTGGAGCAGTGAAAACACCAGGAACACGAGCTGCAAAAGTTATTTCACTAAACAGAATGGCCAGAGAGCGTGGGTGCGCATGAGAAGAGCGGGTCTCAAGCTTACTGGCAGCCTGTACTGGTTTTGGCTGGGGAAGGGTTAATTTTCTTCACAGTAGCAGGAGTAGGGCTGTGTTTTGCATTTGTACTGGAAACGTTGATAAAACACATGATTTAGTTACTGCTGAGCAGGTCTCACACAGCATCAAGGCATTTTCTGTTTCTCCCATCACCCCACCAGTGAGTCAGCTGGGGATGCACAAGAAGCTGGGAGGGTTTGCAGCCAGGACAGCTGACCCAAACTAAGCACAAGAGATATTCCATATCATATGACATCATTTTCAGCACATAAAGCTGGGAAAAGAAGGAAGAATAGAGGGACATTTCAAGTGACAGTTTTTACTCCCAAGTCAGTGCTACATATGATGGAGCCCTGCTTTCCTGGAGATGGCTGAACACCTGCCTGCCCATGAGGAGAGGTGAACAAATTCCTTTTTTTGCTTTACTTGAGTGCACAACTTTTGCATTACCTATCAAATTTCCTTTATCTCACTCTTCTGCCTTTTTCTCCCTTTAACTCTTTTGGTTCTCCTCCCATTCTAGCTGGAGCGTAGTGAGCAAGTAGCTGTGTGTGGCTTAGCTGCCAGCCAGGGTTGAACCACAACATTCCTGTGCTCTGCAGAGCACCAAACTTTTGCTGAAAAACATCAGTCTGCTGCCTGGGTGCTGTCCATTAAATAGCAGAGAGGAAGTAGCTTGTCAAATTGAGGGGAATAAACTCCAAGGCTTGGCTTTGGAGGGGACACTCTCAGGAAAGAGAGCTTGGCCAATGATTGATGGTTTTCTTCCCTTCACCCTGTTGGCATGTTCAACCATCTGGAATGCCCATGCTGCAAGTACAGATTTAAAAGCCACACAAGAGCCTCAGACATGCTGCAGTACAGAAAGGGGTGACAAGCAGTAGGAAAGGATATATCTGTCCAGACCTCATCTCCTCACATACTGGCCCATAGGTTATCCTCCCTGGCACTTGTCTCAGTCCTCTTCACTTTAGGATCACAAAGCCCGTGAACAGCTCTGTTGACACTGCTCTGCCTTCGCAATGCACCCTTGACATTTCAGACTATGACCCTTTTGATGACCACACTGCTGGATCCATGATCTCCAGTGCTCTCCACACCACTCAATTGTCAGGCTTGCCAATCACTCCACCTTAGGTTGCAGTGCCCCGTCATTCCCAGATGAGACCCTGAAACTTCTGCCAACCCATCTTGTTTTCTCAGCCTCCTGCTTCCAACACACACTTTGATCCAAGCTTGTTCTTCGATGCTTGGTATTTGTCAGAATAAAGAGCAGCAAGTGCAGGGGTTTAGAAAGCGGACATAGTGTCCCTTGGGGATAGCAGAGAGACTCTTCGACTTCATTATCCCAAAGGCCTGCAGCTATTGGAAAGAACAGATACCATGTCTCCTGAGTGGCTTTGGGATGCTGTTCATAATTTTCTACGTCCTATGAAAAAATTGCCAGTGTATCCCTCTCACCATCTATCACTGCTGATTTCAAAAAAACTTTCAGCAGATTTTTGACTCTTGTACCACCTACTTGTACCACCTTTTCCATTCCCTATTCCCACCAGTTCCCCATTGCCTACTCTGAGCTGGCTCCCTTGCAGGCTATTAACATGCAGTGGCTGAGCCCAACTTCCCTCCCATTACAGCATCGAGGAGAAAGATTAGCAGAGACAGCCAGGCGGAATTACTTATTATGGTGCTCAGAGCATGCACACTGATGAGGGCATGACAGTTCCAAACTGCAGCGTACAAAGCTACATAATTACCAGTACAACTGAGAAAAGGAATAAGAAAAACAATCTCATCAGCATTTCCCTGCTTTCCCTTCAGCAAGCATCCAGGGCCTCTTCTCCATCTCACCACTGCTAGATGCAGCTGGGACTTAGGGATGCTGCTCTGCCCATGTGAAACACACATGCACGAACTGGGTAGTGTGTATATCACAGAGAGTTCATCACTCTACTTTGTGCAACTCAGACTGACTCATTCAGGTTCATATGGACACAGGGCCAGGTGAATCCCTTTGGAAGTCCTGAAGCTAAATACAGTCCATGAATGACAGCTGCCCCTGAAGAGGTGAGTAATACCTGTTACCTTCTCGAGATTAAATTCTGTTCTGCCTCCCAAGGCTGTGATCATGATGTATTTCCTACATTAAGCAGGATTAATATTCTGTGTCAAAAGAGAGAGAAGGGAAAATCAAGCAGTAGGGCACTTCCGAGCTGTTCACACAGTCAGTCCTCCCATCTCAAATTCAAAGAAGAGTTGAGTGGTTTTTCTGCCAGAAATAGGTGTAGGGCTGTCTCTGCCACCATTTCAGATGTGGAAGATGGAATCAGCTATTTCCCCTATTTTGGTCAAGCTGCAATTCATGCAATACTGCTATTTTCTCTGCTTGCAATCCCTTGCTGTAGCATTACTCAGTTACTTGGTTGGAGTCAGCCTGCTACAGTATTTCAAACCAGGGGAGCCCTGTTTAAATCAAAATGAGGAATGAGTTTGGCAAATGCATTTACCTGCATACACAGAAAAATGCGGATCAATGGAGAGGTTTCCTAGCCAGATAAAATGCAGTTATAGTAAGACTCCACAGAATTATAAATCTCCAGAATTTGTCTTTGGTATGCTGCTAACCTCCCCTTTGTGCAAATGCAGCTTACTGTGAAAAGGGCAATACAGGAGGACAAGGATACAAGACACAGTTATAGGGTGGCCAGATGCATGTTCTTCTCACTCAACATTTTGCTCAGGCAAGCCTAGCTCCAGCTGGTGTGGCCAGACCCATCAGAAAAAATCAAATTCTCCCCATTCTGGACTTATCTAGCCAAATGTCCCCCAAATACACAAAAACATTCCGCTGCAAGTCACATACCACTGGAGCATGATGCTACACCAGCTGCACTTCCCTCCCAGGGGAAGGGAAGTTATTTGTGGGTTGGCAGCTCCTCCTGCTTTCTCTCCCTGCACAGCCTGTGCCAAACCCTTCTGTGGAGCCAGGTCTTAAGACTGCACTGTCCATGCCCAAGAACCATTTAAAACCACCACCATCATGAGCTGAGCACCCACTGGTGCTGCATCTGGCACACACACCTGCCCTGGACATGTGTGCTGGCAGGGAGCTCCTTGCCTTGGCAAGCACAAGAGAAGCTGACAGCCTCTGGCTCAGCCCTTCCCCAGAAGCACCTGGTCCTGCCAGACTACTGAGGAGGAAGGGAGAAGGATATTCTAAAACAGCAAGAGAAGTTGTGGACCTAATGAGAAATGGAATTTGGTTAGGAATAAAAGGAGAAAATACCACAATGCATGAGAGGTGCTACAGATTAGGGGTGTCTGTCCAAAAAGGCCAGTGTCACCTCCTGGTATTCATTGTGGCTGCAGCAGACATTCCAGGGCTGTCAGTGCCATGACCTGCCATGAGCAAGCCAGCCCAAGGTGTCCTGCAGACCCCATGCTCCAGCCAAAGCAGCCTCCCAGCTCCTCACTGCCCCCTTGGCAGAGGGGCCCACAGCGGCCATGGATGAGGGAGGCCTGACAGGACCTTTACAAGCCTCATGCAGCCCTTTCTGGACTATTGCAGCTTGACAGTGAAAAGGCCTTTTGCAGCCAGCCAGGAGAGAGAAATACCAGAGAGAGGTCCCCAGAGCACTATCCCAGTGCTGGAGGGGATCCACCCAGAGTGCAGCAGGATACAACTCCACTCTCAGGTGGGACCATCCTCAGAAGTCACCTTCCCCACCATCAACCCTGTATCCCTTGCCAGCCCATACTGCCTCAGAGATGTTCCTTCCTGCCTGCACACTGCTCACACAGACAACACTGGGGTCCACATAAAAAATGAAAGTGCAGAGTATATTTTCTTTAAAAGCAGCTCAATGTACACACAGCACCTCCCATTCTGAAGGCACACAAGTCTTTTCCAAACCGTCCATCACCATCATCCATTACTCAGAAGCAGCAGGAAGCACAGCAGCCACTCTGTCCTGCTAACACCCTTGCAGTAGAGGGACAAAAATGACAACCTCCAACTGCTGTTGCAGGGGAGAGCAAGATGGTCCCATCGGCTGGAGCAGCACCTGAGGCGCACGTTTATTTAGCATCTCCAAACATCCATAGGAGAGCTGACAAGCATCTGGGGACACAGCTTTTGCAGCCAGCTTCATACGGGCCCAGACTTATTTAAAGAGGTTCTGATTGTGTGGCAATTTAGGAATGCGTGTGGGTGACCCCGTTTGGCAGCTGCACGAGCTTCCCGGGCGCTCTGCTGATCGCTACGGTGAGCACGCGTTTGTTTGTTGCTATAACTGGCAAGTGTTACCTTTGATGCCTGTGTCTGGCTGCAGGGAGGTGTTAGTCATAGAGGTTTCACATTTGGAGTGTTTGTCGTGGTACAATATAATTAGTGGTACCCAGCTCCCTCTGTGTTTGTGTTCATCTGGCACTGGCATGTTTCTCTGCCTGTTCGTGTGAGAATAGCGCCTGTTCTCATCTGCTTGTGTGTGCATGGGGTTGTATGAGTGCCAGTAAGGAACAGGGTCACTTTTTTCAGCACTTAATTTGAAACAGGAGCTTTTACAACTCCATTATCTCAGCACCTCCAAAAGCAATGGGATGTGGCAGAAACCCAGCAGGGAGTGTTCCAAATGGTGCCTGAATCCATTGCTCGCAGATGCTGGTGCTCCCACACACCCCTGCAGAACAACATCCATGGCCTGCACCAGAGCCAAGGTGTCCCAGCTTCCCTGCCTTGGTCAAACACCCATGACCTGGTGCCTTTCAGCTGCATGCTGATTGATTGCTGTGCCTTCTTTCCACACATGCTATTATCCTCTGCTAGATTTGCTTGAGCGCTTGACAGCCTCATCCTTTTCACCCTGGTCATTTTGCACCCCTCCTCTTGTTCAGAACAGGGAGTAGAAAAAATTCCTGCATCCCACTGAGCAGGGGAAGGAGCAGTCCAGCCAGCACAGGACCAAATAAGCAAAGTATCTGTCCTGAGGCCTCAACAATACCCTGCCTTCAACCTGTACTGCAGGAAGCACTCCACAGCTGTAGGAAGAGCAAGCCCTGATCTCCTAGACACTCCCACACTCATCATCACAGTCAATATACAATGTATCACTTCCCTGTCGTGTGGCTGGGACAGCCCCGTCCTGTCCTTGTGTCTGGTCCCAGCCCCGGGCACAGCAAAGCCAGGATCTGCTTATATTGCTAAGAAGCCTTTGGCCAAACCAAAGGAGATGTTATGGAGACCAGTAAAAATTTTGCTGGAGAGATGGAGAAAAAAAATGTCAACGAGAGAACAAAAGGCATAGGAGTAATATGCTCACTCTGGGTGAAGGCATTACAGAGAGAAAAGAAGTTTCCTACTGGAAAACCATTACCTGACCTTAATTATATGGAGTGTTTGAGACCCAGAGGTGACTGCTGCTGAAGACCTTAACCTTATCCCACTGCTTCCCAGACAATATCCACACTTGTATTCAACAAAACATTCTCATTTTTAGTGTTCCAAATGAACAGGCCCTAAAAATCTCCTTCTGGGGATGACTCCATGCTGTAACAGACCCATCCATGTGGAGATCTGCCCCAGAGTCAGTGTTTTCCCTTTCAAACCTGCTCCACTCTCCCCACTCGCTGCCTTGGTCCGCACAGCTCCCAGTGATTCCTCCTTCTCGTGCATACGGACACCTTTCACGTGAGAGGATTCCTGTCATGTCTTCTCACTTAAAACCACCGCTTAGCCAAGGCGCACATCTTTCGCACTTAATCCTTGCTCATAAATCAATCTCCTTTACCCCGCGGCGGCTCGGTGCGGGTCTCACCCAGCCGCGCCGAGCGCCGCCCGCCCGCAGCGCTGCCGCTCGGGCCGGCCGCAGGGCCGGGCTGCCAGCCTCGGGCTCCTGCTGGCCCTCTCCGCCTGCGAGACCATGCCTGATGTGCCATCTACCGTCATATCTCGGTCCTGTGGCCTGGGCCGTCCCTTCCTTGCACCTCGCCAGGTCCTCAGACCTCATGTTTCAAACTTTTGATTGCCCCCAGATGCATTAGATTGCATTTTTCCTAAGATTAATTTCATTAAGTCATTTTCTGCCCATCTTTCTGACCTCATGAGCTCCCTTTGTCTCATTTTACTGCATCTCCACTGGCAGGCAAATACCTGGTTTATCATCACCCAGGGAAGACATTAATGTGCTGTTTACTCCCTCCTTCAGGTCAGCAATGAACATGGCTGACAATTGACATGGCATGGCAATTAAGACAGTCAGATGAGGATGATGAAGAGGAAGATAGTGGTGTCATAGGTTACCAGCAATAATGGCTTTGAGGCCATCCTCACACTCTTAGCCCTCAATCTAGATCCTGAAGTGCTAGCAGGAAAGACAAAATGTGCAAATAGCTCAACTGTGCCTCTGGGAGAAGCCCACGCTGGGAGAACAGAGCTGCAGCTCCTGCTCACCACAAGGACAGGTGCCCAGTGCTGCAGCTGCCAGCATTGCACCTGTGCAAGTGGATGGAAAAGGGCTACCGGGGGATGCTCCCACACAGGCTAAGCCAACAGTGAGCAGCTCTGTTGTTTCACACCATCCCTCCTGGATCAACTTCTCTGACCTTTTTGTCTTGATCCCAGTGCCCAGCCCAACCCAGTGTCCCCTCAGTACCTGTTGGAGTGAACAAGAGCAGGAAAACAGCAGCATACAAGGAGTGGGGAGACCCCAGGAGACTCCCTGGTCCCTGTCACAGCACAGCACTGAATGCAACTTCCCACTTCTTCACAAGCATCCTCATCCCACCTCCAGACTTTTTCCCAATTCACTGTCACCACTCACATCTGGAGAGGAGATTCCCTGGGGTGAAAATGGAAATGGGGAGGTGGAGACAGTAAGCAGCACATCTAAAGGGAACACAATATGAAGAGCTTTGGGGAGCATCAAGAGTTACATCTACAGCCTCTCTCCTCCCTAAAAATTACTGCTCTCCCTCAATCCCTCCAAAGGAGACAATCTGCATAAACACAGCTACACATTTGGAGCAAACTAACTCTTGGCAAAAACAAAAACAGGAAGGGAGCTGAAGCTATGTGGAGTGTGATGATGCCCCAGGCTCTGCCTCCAGAAAGGAGAGAGGATATGGGAAATAAATGTAGCTATGAAGATGGAAATCTTCTAGAAGCAGAGGAGACAATGTTGCTAGCTCTTCTGTAAAGGCCTACAGGCTGTTCAATCTCAGGTCAATAGACAGACCAGGACCTTGTGATGGTTCCCCTGCATCCCATATGATTACTGACACTGCTACTCGTTTACATAAGCTTAAAATACCCCTTCTCTCCCTGCTGTCACCAGGGGGAAAAAAAAGAGCTGGGACAGTTGCTAAAGTAGAAATTACTGAAAAGCAGCAAAGACACCAATGCAAGCATATCTGACCACAGACCTGAAATGGACCCCTATAGTCCAAGCCAAATCCTTGCAGCCTTGCCAGTCTGAAAGAGTCCATAATGAGTTACTCTGCCCCCTACCTCCACCCACCCCCACTGCCAAACTCAGAGTGGGTTTAAGGGCAAAATAAGGAAAAAAAATGCCCAAGGAAGACAAGCAATTGAGGGCATCAACACTGCCAAAAGTCCCAACTCAGAGAGGAGATGCAAGATAGTTCTGGGCACACTGCACACCTGTATGCACATGCACACATTTGCAAACACACACATGAAGCAGCAGAAACAGGATCCCATCCACTCCAGACTGTCTGACCTGCAGGAAAAACCATTACTAACCTCTGTCCTGGAAAGCAACTTAATTGAGCCTGTCAGACAGACACACTAAGCCAACACCTAAGAAATGTTTAACACCACTAACCCCGCCTGTGCTCTCTATACAGCAGTGTTTTTGTAGCTATGGCCAAACTCTGACTCTTCAGGGAAAGGAGATACAAACCTTCCCTACCCTCTGCCCCCACCCTCCCATCCCAATTATACCAGACAAGCATTTTCAACATTCACATCAGAGCAGCAAAATCCCTGGCACTTGTCAGTTCTCCAGCTACCAACAGCACAGGTCAGCAGCTCCTCTCCATCATGTTAAACCCCACAGCCATACCCCCAAATCCAGTAGTTTCACAAGGATATGATCTTGCTTGCCCTCCAGGGATGCCCCCATGGAGCTTTACATGAAGGCACAACAGAGCAGGATGTGGTGCCCATGCTGCAGACGATGGTTATGTCAGAAGCAGAGACCAGCAGTAGCCTTGGTACTGTTTTGTTGGGGTTTTTTTTAAATACACACACACTTTTTCTAAGAGGGTAATAACCTTTGTTTTTGAAGGCACTCTTCCAGTCTTGCCTTGATCACACAGAGAGAGGGCTTCTGCACTGCATTCTGCAGGTACTGGGAAGCACAAGCAACTGCAGAAACCACCAACAAGCAGGATTCCACACCAGGAGCCCACAGCACATCCACTCACCCACAGGCCGCAAGGACTGGTTTGAATCTGCAAAGCCCGCAGTGACTGAGCCTGGCTTGGCCCAGAGACCACCTCCCTTCTGCGCCACCACAGCAGCACACACCTCCAGTTCAAGGCAAGGGAGAAGGCATTTTCTGACATCCTCTTATTGCAATTAGTCCTTGATACACTGGGCTGATTGCTCTTCAGAGCGCACTGCAGTGCTTCAAACACCAGGGCCTGACAAGTACCGGGAGAGCGAGTTTATTACAAAGTTACTGGGTTGATTTATGCAATTTGAGTTATGAATAGAGGCTTAAATAAATTTTGTATCAGTATAAGACATTTTTCAAATGACAATGTGATTTCTAAGAGCTTCAAGGTATGCACTTCAGACAGAGACGAATAAACTAAGTAAGCTGACTATATCAGGTTATTATAAACAACAATGCACCTTTGCATAACTGACAAGGAATTTCTACTTTCCAAGAGCAGTTTGGGGTTTTACAGATCTTGAACACCCTTCAAGTCAGCCCTACATTATTCCATCTAATATTTTTTTTTTTAAATACAACTAAGAAATGATACTACATGATCTTGCAGATACACCTGTGCCACTTGATTTCTGAACCCATCCATTAAGTCAGAGGCTCTAGTAAGGCTCTGGGAAACTGCAGAAATTCACCTGCTTGCTTGAATGTGCAGGACTGGAACTTTGATTTAATAAAAGATTTAACTTATTTTAAATGAGGGCCCACACTCTTTTAAAGATTCCTAACACTGTGTGTGCTTTTCATGAGTTTCCAGCTGTAGATACTTGTTCTCTTTGAGAAAAATGAATAAAAATTAGTTTCAATTTTTTTTCCACTAGGGAAAAAAACTGACCAAGCATGTGGCTTCTTTGCAGCACAGCCTGGAATTGCAGGCTTTTCCCAAAATCAGAGGTGGCCCGGGCTCAGCATAAGCCTCCCTGGTAAGGGATATCCTCCTGGCGTGCCTTGCTGTTGATGGGACAGGGCAGGGCTCTAACACCAACCTGGGCTGTAGGCTAGCACCATGTCACACTGGGCGTGGACATATAGGTTCTCCAAAACTGGATCAGGCAGCAGAGATGCAGCCAGGTGGGAAGTGGGTTGGTGGAAGGAAGGAAGCAAGCAAGCTAGCCCAGGACTAGAGCAGATTCCAGAAGTGCAGCATGGGGCACAGGAGCATTATTGGCACTTTGAGAATGCTCAGGACTGGACCAGCAAGGACAGTGCTGCTCTTGGTGGGGGCAAGAGTGAGGACACAGGAAAGCTCACCCAGTATTGTAGGTGCACTGTGACAGACCCCAGGAAGCCCAGCTAGTCTCCTCATACCCCAGCCAAGGCTGCTGTGGCTACCCAGAAACACCCACAGGCAAGCACTGAGCTTGTGAGACAGCATCCCCCAAACATAATGTTTCCCCTCATGCCCTTGATGGCCGTGGATGTCCTGGCCCTGCATCAGCCAGATCCACAGCCTGAAAACACTCCCAAGGCAGCAACAAGGGGAGATTTTGAAAGATAAAACATGAGATGGGCTGGCATAACCCCTTTTATAATAGGCACTGTCAGATTGATCCAGGCTTCACAAGGAAAACCCTTCAGATGTGGTAGATCAAAGCTTCTTCTTTGTCCCCCGACTGTCCTCTGAGATATTCACAACCAGATCTCCTGGCAAGGTACGTGCACATCTCCTGGTGCATCAAGGGGATGTGTTTAGACACAGCTTTCTAGTGAGGTCTGCAGGAAAGCTGCATTTGCCCACCTTCCTGCTGCAGTCAGGGCCAAGGCTTTCCCAAACAGGTGCAAGCACCCTGGCAGTGGGCAGGCAATCCAGTGTGATGCCCAGACTCCATCCTTGCCTACCAGCTCTCCTGGGAGAGGATTGTGGCACTAGACCTTCACTGACAGGCATGAACTGCTGCCCTTCTGAGGAAGCTCACGTCCAATGCCCACGCCATGAAACTATTATGTCATTTAATGGAGAGAGCAATAAATGCTCTCAGTGCCTTGCAGGCAGTGGGCAGCTGCCTCCTGCCTGAGGCTGTGTGCCTGCCCAGACCTCAGGGATGGGGCAGTGCTGGCTCGGGGAGAGATGCTCAGGAGGTGTCCTTAAAATATATAGGGGAAGCGGGGCAGAAATGGGGCTTTTGGATTCCCTTCACAGTGCTCTGAATTAAAAGTTTCTTTGCAGGTAGGCTGCTGAGAAGAGAACATGCTTGAGGATTTCTTTCCACTGATGAAGAAGCTTATGTGTCAGAGTTAAAACACTGAGGGGTAAGCGAGATGGAGGGTCAGCAGACCCCTTTCCTTCTTTGAGATAATAAATCCTCAGTCACCATCCCAAATTTAAGACCAGGAGCTCTGCAATAGCACACAGAAACAACTGACAATTTACATAGCAGTCTTCTAAGTGACAGGGACACAGAACCAGTAGCAACCCCCAGATCAATGAGAAAAACACTTCCTATTAGCAGAGGCAAAATGCACAAGTTCTGCTTTAGATGTTTACCATTTTTCTCTGCAATAATTTGCAGGGAAATTACATATATTTTGGTTTTTTTCTTTCTGGCTTTTTTTTTAGAGCCACTGGTACTTTTCACACAGCTGCTGTTACCAAGAAGCAAAAGGTAACCATCAAGAGGGTTACGAAAACAAGTACTGGCAGAAAATATGCCTGATAATTGCCAGTCAACAATGTCTAACATTATTTCTGTTTCTCTTCTTTTTTAATTCTTCTGTTTCCATCCCCTCCACCCCCTGACTCCAGCCAACAGCTTCCAGTGATGTACAGAAGATGATGCATTTTGCTATATTAAAATACATCCTATTCCCTGTCCCTTTTCAGGATGTTGCACATGCAATCAAAATGTAATAACAACTATAAACAAAACAAGAAAAGACAATTTATGAAACCTGAATCCAAGACTGAACTCTTGCTTTAGAAAAAAAAACAAAAAAAAAAAAAAAAAAAAAACAACCACCAAAAAACAGCACCCCAAACCCAAGAAGACCCTAAATAGTGAGAAGGTTTTAGGAAAAGTTATATATTTACAAGTCTCAGGCAGTTACCTCTCCAGGGAGGAGATTTTGCAACCCTCCCTCTTTCCCACCATCCTTCCCCATCATAACAGAACAAAGTAACCAGGGCTAAATTTGAAATTCCTGGAATTATTCACTCTCCTTGTATCATTTACAGTCATGTAAAAAGAGCTGCTAATTATCTGTGAGATACACATTCCCTGCTGCAATTCCTCATGAACATGAACTACTGGACATACAGTTGTTCCCTTTCTGCCACCAACACTGCCCTAAATACACACCAAAATCAAATATTGCTACTTGTTGGGTAAACAGAGGCAGTCTCACATACATGGGCACTGCACTCGGACATACACGTACCACCGGACACGCACGCAGAAACAACTTTCCGCTCCAGAAAGACAGAATTATTCACATTACAGACATGTCTACCCTCAGCTTTTACTTCTGCCAGAGAGGAAACAGGTATGAAACAGAACAGGAATGATGCAGGTACATGGGTGGGCGCAAGTTTTCTATTAAAAGGACAGCAAAACCAAGCAAAACGAGACAGACATAAGGTTAGCCAGGTGTGCATGCATCTCACCTACCTTTGCATGGAAAAGAAATCTCCGAGGGAGAAGTCTCCAAGTCAGAGGAGCAAAATAAAATAATAATGAAGATGCTTTGGAAAAATTCTTCCACCAAGAAAAAAAAAAAAAAAAAAAGGCCCCCCCCACCTCCCCCCCTTGCACACAGGCACACTCACATGCAGACACACACACCTCGGTGCCTGGGGTGGGGAGAATAGGAGAAAAAAAGATCAGGATCAGCTGAGTGATGGGGAGCAAAGAACCTGCCAGCGAGAAGCGGGGAGTTGTGTTAGATCCGTGCCTGTGAGGACTGAGCGTGTGCAGGAAGGAGATGGTTTAAAAGGAGAATTCATGGTAAGAAATTGTGGCTGCTCAGGCTGGAGTCTGAAGCTCTGGAGTCAGAGCAAACAAAAAGAGATTAAAAAAAAAAAAAAGACCTTTTCCTTCACAGGAGGGCTTTGGGGGGTTTTGCCTCTGTGTGTTTTTCCAGGCAGGTGGTGTTAAGAAGCTTCCTTCCAAAAAGACCAGAGAGAGGGTCAAAATAATAGCAGGATGCTGAGAGGTGATGGAGGTGTGGGTGGGGGCAAGGTTAGCTATTCCATGGTGGAAAAGTGAGGAGGAAGGGCTGGTGTGTGGTTTCTGTCTGTCTCTTTTATCTCATGGTATGTTCACCAACGGCTTATGGAGCGAACTGCACAGCGAGAGAGAGAGAAAAACTGTACAGGCAGAGAGAGAGAGTGAAACACCATCCTTACAGTGACACCAAATGTCTTTAGGGGAACCTACAATTAGAGGCACAGAATGCAGGGATTCTTACAACACAGGAGGAAAGGAAGAAATCTCCTTGCACACCATCACACACCTGCATCAACACTGGGGGTCTCAGGACAGCTGGTTTTCCCCTGCCTTCAGCCCACTCATCCTTCCTTTTCTGGTGGACACTGGCTTCAGCATGCTCGCCTTTCCTTGAGCTTTTAGGGATATGTCCCTCCGCAGGTCACAGATCAAGCAGGTTGGAGACTTATCATTTGGGAAGAGTTAAAAAAACAAACTAACAACCCTCCCCCAAAAGTCCTTCCCTCAAAACCAATCCCTCCTCTCCGCCCCATCCTACTCCTAGATCTGTTACTGGAACTCAGGGGGTGGGAACAACTCTCTGTGAATTAGTTTCCCATGGCGTTTTGTGAAGCCAGGGAAAATGAGAGGGATGGATAACGTGCAGAAATCCCAACATCCAGTGGTTAGAACAGAGCGCAGCCTCCCCAAGCCCCATCCTATGGAGGGCCAACACAGCCTTCTGCCCCCACTGGTCTCATTCTGTGGCTGAGCAGCCCTGCATCACGTCAGTACAGGCCCCTCATTCTTGAAGCATCAACCTTCAGTTTTCCCACTGGAGATCCCGAGCCAGCTCTGGGAAAGGGACACTACAGGAAGCCATCACAGTCCTCAAAGCTTTTCATGGGTTTTTCCTCTTCAGACCAAAAAAATTCCACGTGTTCTGAGTCATGGAGACATTCTTGCTTCTACCATGGGCATATATTGTAAATAAGAAGCTAAAAAATGCCCAGTTGCCAGCTAGGGTATGACACAACATGACACCGTAGCCAAGAAGCTCTTCTGCTTCCTTTCAGAGTTCCACAAAACCACTCCAAAGCTTCCTCACCAAGACAATGTCCACTCCAGCTGTCACAGACTTTGCAGTGCATGGCTAGAATAGCTGGGTCAAGGTAATTAACACATCTAAACTCAAAAATGGCTGGGAAACAAAGCATTTTCATCATACTGAGAAACATGCCCTTGGATGTTAACTCTCCACAGGAAGACAATGGAGCAATCCCACCTTCTGGTAAAGTCAGGACCACTCTGGTTTTATCTCAAGGTAGCTTACATGTGTTCATCACCTAGGGTGAAAAACATCCTGTAAATATCCTTTCCTCTGCAATTCATCTCCATGTGGCTTGGTTTTGCTGTGCCAGGGACATGAGGCAGAAGTCAAGGAGCCTCTAGCCACTTACATCACATAAGCCAGGCTCCTTGGAGCTTAAGCAATGTGCTTGGCACCGTCACTGTCTCTCACAAGGTCCTTGAAAGACTTTAAAACAAAGACAATGTCTGCTGTTCACTTTTAATGCAACACTTCCTCATTTTTTAAAGTGTCTAATCTTGTTACCTCTCCTGAAAGGTGAACTCATCCCTTAGAGGATCCTCAGGCTGCTCCAGAAGTGCTAAAACAGAAAAGAGAGCAGTGTTATAAACAACAGGAATGCTGTGAGCATCAAAAGTTACCTGATTAACAGCTTCCATTGAAAGCAACTCTTCCTTGGACAAGTCCAGCCTGTCTTTTATCATAATTTCTGACCAAGACTGCAGTTCCATGATGTACCCATGCATCTTCCACAAGCTGGAAAAGAGATTTTATTTCAGGATAATAATTTTCTGTGGTGGTCAGACCTCTTCCTGCCCAGGGTCAGAGCCTGTTTGTATGGGGAGCTGTGCAAGACGTGATCTCTGGTTGTCTTTGGCCCCAAAGATGGTTGTGGTTACCCTGAGTTTATTGTCCTGCTGCATCTGGAAGGCTCCCATCAGGAGCTTGGAGCCCATCCACAACAGGAAGCCCTTGAAAGTGAAGGACTTTGTGACATACCGACCTCAGCTTCTCAGTGTGATGGGGATGGCGTGCTGGGCACAAACACAGACCCACAATAGAGTTTGGGGTGATACCAGAACTGTGTGAGTGTCCCAAAACTTGGCTAAGGCAGATGCCTAAACAGATCTCTAGACGATCTCTCTAACTACTCAGGTGTCAGACTACTCCTTCCTCAACCAATTCTAGGCAGCCCCCTAAGAGACTTGCTCCTCCCCAAGGGCCCCATTAGCACCACACAGTGAACATGCAGCAATCACAGGCACTTGTACACACCTGCCCACATACACCTTTCCCATTCCTGCAAACAGAAGAACAAAGGCTAGCTCACCTTTTAGTCCCCTCTGCTAGCAGGTCTTCTCTGTGCTGCCAAGGTTAATCTTCTTGGCTTCTTCCTTACCAGCCACAAGACACTCACCACTTCCTCTGCTCATAAAAATCATCTATTATTCCTCCCCAAGAAATAGAAGAGCTTCAATTCTGTCCCAGACATGACGAATATGAGCATTATATGATTTCAGATGCCTGTAATTCACCAACAAGCCCCTTCAGGGGAAACAGGGAAAAATGCGATTGAATTTATTCATGCATGAATATCAAATGAGAAAAAGAGAATGAGGAGAAGGGCAGGAGAGAGAGGGAGAGGGTGAGACAGGGTGGAGAAACAGGGCAGTAAGGAGAGACGAAAGAAACAAAATGTTATAGGGAGATGAAGGGCAGAAGGGCACAGGAGGACAGAGGCACATAAACACATGCTTAGGACTATCTGTGGGTCATCTCTCATGTCTTCATCCCAGGATGATGTCTGTTTGCCTTCCAGTACATCTACAGCACAGGGATAAAGAGACATTTGAACTCTCACTCAGACAAACCTTCCAAATTGACAGAAACATGCAACAAGCCTGGAAGGAAGGGAGAGGGAAAGGGGCTGGGTGGGGAAATGGAGTCATGCCATTCAACACATCACAGATTTGGAGCTGGTGAAAGGAGCGAGCCCGGGGCAGCTCATGCTCCAAAGCAGAGCCTCTCATTCCCACAACCCTCCCATCCATACAATCTCTGGGAGATTTCTGTGAGCTTCCTGGTACATACACCACTGGCATCCCTCCAGAGAAGCAATTCCAAGAGGTGGGCTGGGAAGCTGTAACCTCCCTGAGCAAGGCCCTTCTCTCTGCCATCCACAAGGCAAGGGACTGAAGATGGTCTCCTTGTCCTGCAGCTCAGAGTCCTCACTGGGCTTCATCTTCCACCCCCAGTGCACTTTTTCAAAGAGTTTTGTTATCTGACCTGAGTGATACAGGTGGGCTCGTTTGAAAGTGACCTGGGGGTAGATCACACCAGATGGAAGCATGGCACAAGCTGGTCCTACTGTTGCATCAAGAGCGTTTCCAAGGACCCCCCCCCTGTCCTCTCTGTGATTTTTGAGAGGAGCAGGAAAGTCCACCTTGTTTCTGTCACTACCTGAGCCAGCAGCACTGGCTGGTGAGTTAGTAAGGAAAGTATGGTATTCACTGCGACTGCTTAAGAAGGTGGACCAGGGGAGAAGGAAAAAGCAGAAAAGGGGGAGCCATATCAAAGCAGAGACTGCAGAGATAACCCGGTGAGATGCAGCTCTCTCTTCTGCAGGTTTCCAGGTGGCTGTGGGCTGAGCACACCAGGCAGCAACCTACACTGGATTTAAAGGAATCTTCTAGCCATGTCTCACAGGCATCATCTTGCCTCCTGCCAGGCTGACCCTGACCCAGCCCCAGCCCGTCTTTGACAGCCCCAACTGCAGATCCTGCTCCCTTGCATGGCACATGGGAGCCAAACACAGAGAATCCTGTTGCTGTGGCCCCAGGAATGGCTGTGCAGCCCATTCCATCCTCCACCTCATCTGCACAGTGCACAAAACCCCTTGGAGCTGGGTCCACTGTGTGGCCAGATTAGCCATGGCTGCATGTTGTCTAAGCTCATCCCCAGGCATGCAGCTAGGAAGAGGAGCAGTCAGACAGAAAGCAATATTCATCACAGTGCTCTCAGGTAGGGCATCAGGTCCTGCATCTGTTGCTGTTGTGTGTTTATGTTTGCTGCTTCCAATAGACAGTGTCCAGCTTTTCCCACACCCTTCAAAATACAAAGAGAAAAATAAAATGAGAGAGTGTAAGCTCTGACGTGAACCTAACTTTAGATCCAAGGGCTGATGACTCACTCCACTGGGGGAGAAGTGGCTGAGCTGGCTGTAGGTTTCTGTTTATATACCTCACTGAGCTAAATATATAGACTGAGAAGTTCTTCTGTTCTGGCCCAACAACTTCAATCTGTATTTTATCCATCTAAATCTTAATGTTCCCTTCCCTACCAAATCTCTCTCTCTTTTCCCCCAGCATTGCCTTCCTAATCCCCTTTATGCTTGCTTTGTTGTAGGAAATTGAAGAAACATGTCCCCACCTTCCACTCTGGTGTTTATGGTTAGACTGACAAGGGATTTCTGGAAAATGATTCATTGTTGTGGCTCTTAAGCACAGCTCCTCACACAGATCTGCCAATGAATTTCAGACCTGGCCCAGTGCTCCAGCCACGGTGCTGGCAATCAGATCCTGTAATGCCTCCTGCTCCCCAGGTCCTGACAGCTACACAGCTGTCAGGAGGAGCACCAGCTCACTCCCAGTGATCCCTTGTCCCATTGCTCCCGCATAGAGCTCCACTCCAGCCCATGTGTCCCAGGGCTGGCAAGGTGCTGTCTTCTCCAACCCTTTGTCACCTTGCCATCATGCCTCAGGTCCTAGCTGTCACACCATCAGGTGCTCCATGAGGAAGGGCTGACAGCCACTGCCAGCTATTTCCCACTTCTGAGACCAGAAAACAGATTTTGTCATCAGCAAAAGGCAGCTCTATAAGACCTCCACAAATCTTTTCATTTGCCAGAGCATGGCTGGCACTCCCAGCACCGTCCCTCACACCCATGCTCATACCTTGCACATTTATCGCACAATGGTGCCATGCTCGCTCTCCCACTTGCCAGTCATCAGGTTTCAGACATGGGCTGCAAATGGTCCATCAGCTGCACAGGAGGTCACTGTGGATCTGTAACATCTTCAAGATGGAATATCCCCTCACGTCATCCCTCCTCATCTGAAACAGCAAAGAATTGGATGGTAAAAAAAGAAGATCTCCGAAAGAGTCAAGAGGGAAATTATAAATTAATCCCTCCAGCAGAGAAGAGAAACAAAGAGTGTGCAAGAGAAAAAGGAATCTCTGCCCCAAGGGGCAGCTCTGAACTATGGTGGCAGACAAGTTTCTAGATAAGAAACAAAGACCATTTACAAAAAGGTGGTTTTATGAAAAGTAACAGTGGAGAAGAAAAGCATAATGAAAGATCATGTATTTTAGGGAAAGGTCTCCAAGGGATGAAATTCAATTTAACACAACAGCTCAGTCCAGGAAAGGAAGATCACCTCTGCAGTTTACTAAGCAGCTGCTGGGAAGAGAAGCATTGTGTTCAAAAGCCCTCTATGAATCTTCTCTAGATGTAAGTCAGTGGGACCCAGTGGTGAAACCTGGATCTGAGGTTCCCCAAGGCATCCTTTGGGTTTGGATCTTGACTGTGGTATGTCAGTCTCTAAGAGACAGTCTCATACAGTACCTATTTGTCATCTCGCTCCAAACCTTCTCATCTTCACTCAAAATATTAGGGAGTTGATTTCCCAGCAAGTATCAGAGCTGAGCCATTCTGACCTCTTTCACCCCACTGATCATCCCAAGGGTGACATGGAGAGTCTGCACATTCTCCATGCAAGAAGCACCAGCACTTCATTTTGAGAACATAAGCAATCTAACAAGTGTGTTTGCAAAATGCCTGTTGCAGGCTCTGTTTAGGCTGAGGTCAACAGCATCCAAGAGATCCAATACCCTCTTGGCTCAGCTGTGCTCCTTGGCTCTGTCAGGCAGCCTCTGTCTGCCCTCACACAGCCAGAGGGAAGCCACAACAGCAAGAGGCATCCTCTGATCTGCAGGTACTCCAGGTAGCAGAGAAAAAGGCAGCACGGGCTAGGGAGCATCACAGGGCAGACTGCAGCCTCCTCTCAGGCATGTTCACTGCTCCTTAAATAAAAGGGAGAAAATCTGTACCTCAGATAACAAACAGTCCTTCTTATCACCCATCCATCCCTTTGGCCTTAACTCTTTGAGGCTCTGTGCCATGTTCTGCACAACTACTTTGTCTCACCTGGCTTAGGAGCCAGGGCAGACATCTGCACTCAGCTGAGTGGCAGGGAACAGCAATGGGTCAAAACCAAAAAGGACTTCTGGGGCCAGAAAGAGTAAAGGAGGAAGATTTAAAAAGGCAAAATAAAAAAAGAAAAAAAAAAACGGAATCTTGTGGTGCCACCTCATGATGGGTTTACACAATATAGCCTGGGCCAAGAAGTCCTGGGACCAAGGGCAGAAGTGGAAAAGTACTGAGTTGGAAGTCTATATCATTTAAGATCAACAAAAAGTGAGACCCTTCCACTTTTGCTACAGCTCAGGAAAGGCATGACCTTGACTGAGACATTGCTTTTTCTGAGAGCAACAAAAGCCCAGGGAAGGCAATAGATAACTCCCAGCACAAATGATAGAGCACACCTAAAACACTGATGGATTCAACCTTTTTCCATCATACTGTACCCTCTGGCAGAGAAGCTATGGATTAAAGGAAGAAAACAAAATAGGAATGAAAAGGAAATTGTACTTTTTATTGTAGGACTCACCACTGCAGTGGAGGGGTAGCTGCAAAGATGCCTTTTGCTGAATCAAAAGCATAAACTGGCACAACATGAAAGGTTTGAGACTCACCTGCTCTCCAACATAAGTGAAAATTCATTTCATCCAACGATCCTTATTATGGGCTCTGGAGCAGGAAGAAACAAGATCAAATCCCCAGGAAATAAGCCTAGGGGAACCTTTCCCATTGGGGTAATTATCTCCCCAACATTATTTCTTTCCAGCTCTATTTGAAGCACGATGCATACTGACTTCTCCCTCATCAGGGGAAATATGCCCATCCAGGTACTTGATGCCACCAGTAAGGAATCCTCCATGTCTAGAGATTGCTGATATACTTTCTCTTCTATTGTTGAAGTACAAAACAAGACATCTCCTCCAGCATTTTTCAGCTGGAGAAATGTTACATAAGCACTTAGTTAGTTCTCATCTTAGGGACAAGAAAACTGAGGTCCAGAGAGAGAAGGTGATCCATTCAAGATCACCCTGCAGAGCAGATGTAAATCTAGGTCTGTCCAGTCCCAGCTCAGCACCCACAGAATGAGTCACCCTCTACCAGCAGCCAGCTTGGGGGCTCTCCTGGATACCAAAAATCATCAAATAGAAACCAAATCTGACAGTTCAAGGTGTACACTGCCATGAGGAGGGTGAGGAAGGTGTTTCCTGCCAAACTTTTCATCACACAGCACTGGGATGGGCAGTTTAATTTTTCTGTGAAGGGAGCATACGGGCAGAAATTAGGATCTTGGAGTAGATCAGCTGATCCAGTGTGGCATACCCTCTTCCCAAGTCCCACAGTCCTCTTGAGTACATTTTCTAAATAAGAAACGAAATGGAAGAGACAGAAAGATATAAATATTGGAGGACTAAATTTGAGCTACAGAAGTGCCTGAGGGAGAAAAAAAGAAAAAAGAAAACAAACAAAAAAAGAATCAGAGAACAATTTATCAGATGCAAGGTTAGGAAGGGACAGGGGTTACGGCTAATAATAAGCCAGTTTGCTGTTCTGCTCCAAGGCTAGAGCCCAGTCTCTCACTCCCCTCCCCCTGCTTCCCCATGGCTCCCGTCCCACCTCTCACCCTCCCTGTCGCTCACTCTTTCTGCTCCGTCACTTCGCGCCAGGCTGGGGATTTGATGCGAGGCTCCTGCCTCTTCCCCTGGCTTCACAGCACTGACCCAGCCGTCGGCACGGGCACACAGCTCCCGGGGCCCGCCCAGCGCCAGCCCTCGGCCACGGGGTGGGATGGAGTGCTGGGAGACCACCAACATTGGAAGGAGGAGTTCTGCCCTGGCGGACTATGGAGCAAGGAGAAGGGTCTGCCTGGGCACCCAGCTCTGCACTTGACAGCCAGAGCTGCAGGACATGCCCAGAGCCACCACAGTCTGCCAAAGCAGTTTGTCTGGCTGATACAGCTGCACCAGGGCTGGCACCCAGGTACAACCGGCACGGCACTGTGGTGTGCCTTGTGTACACCCAAGGGCTGCTCAGGAGGCCCAGGCAAGCATAGCAGTGTTTATTTCCAGCTTGCAGCAGAATCATGCCTCTTGCCAACCTATCCTGCCCTCTCTGCTGTACAGATTTTGAAGGGAAAAGCCTTCTTCTCCTACTCTGAAGCCCGCCAGGACACGAGCTCAGACCCAGCGATGTGCAGAGCAGGCAGGTGCTAGTGGATTGGACAGGAAGGAAAGGAATCCAGCATTTAAAACTGTGAAATGAAGAGTAAGAAGAGTTCCATGTGAAACAACTCCCCACAATACACCAAGAAGACACCCACAAAATACTTTGCCTACATGAGGACAGAAAAAATACATGGCTTCTTGTCTCCATCAGTACTCCAGAGCCACCATTTCAAAGAGGAGATGCCTTGATGTCAACTGGGCAGCAGGGCAAGAGCCCCAAACTGGTCCTAAGCATTTCAGAAACGCTGGCTCTCATCTGCAACTCAAGAGAGCACAACACCATCGTCCCTAGCAAAAAGGGTGCCACACAGCTCCAGGGAGAAGGCTGCTCATCTAAGACCTATGGCTACTAATTGGCCTGTCTATCAAGCTAACTAACTGGGGCACTCCAAGCCAAATACAGAGCTCTCAGGAGCCAGCCCTGAGGTGCCATTTTTAGCCAGAAAACTGCTGTGGCATAGCAAGCACAGACTCTGTCTTCCACTCCCTTCCAGCCTCTCTGATGTCATCAGTTCCTGGTGACCCTTCTCATTCCCCTTCCCTACATCCATGGGTCTGAAAAGTAGCCAGGCAGAGAGCTCCGATGCTGTGAAAGCCACCAGAGCCAGGAGGCCTGTCTATGCCTAGAAACACCCTCCAGCACCCATAGATCTGCCTACACGTGTGTACAGGCACTCACAGCCAGAACAAGATCAGCCTGTGCCCACGCAGGGGCATCTTTACATGCACAGATATCACTGGTGGCAAGATGCCTCTCAGGCAAAGGCATCCAGAGACAGGCAGAACTGCCTATCCAAGGGGAAGCATCAGGCAGGGCTTAGGCTACCTGCATTTTCCTCCCATCTCGGGAACAGGCAGGCTGGGCATCTCTCTGTGAGTCACCTTCCCCTCTGTGCAGAGGGTAATATCTCAATCATTTTGCTGAAGTGTCTTGGAGCCCAGGGCTGAAACACAGGCTGTAGGAGCCAAGTGCTTATTATATGTCCTGAGCACACGCTTACTGCTTCTGGATGCGACATTGCATATGAGCTGAACTTTCAGCAGCGAGGGAAACGAAGGAGGGAGGGCATGGGAAGCAGGGAGGGAGAGAGGGGAGAGAGGACAGGTGACATTTCAGCTGCGTGCAGCAGGAGCAGAAGTGGTGAAGAGGTGCAGGCAGGTGGCTACCAAAATACAAGTGCCAGCTAGGCCTCTCATAGCCACTGGGGTGAGATCCCAAGGAAGAAAGCAGCATAAGGAAAAGCAAGCAGGGAGGAAATAATTTTCAAAGCTGGGAACTAGAGCATCAGGGACATGAGACCAAGGCTGAGGGGAAGGCTTCAGCCATGGCAGGTAGGCAGAGCCTACAGCCATAAGTACAGGAATAGTTTTGGGGTCTGAGGCCTCCAGCATAAGAAAGACACAGACCCATTCAAGTAGGTCCAGAGGAGAGCCACAAAGATGATCCAAGGGCTGAAGCAGTCCCCTGTGAGGAAAGGCTGAGAGTTGGAGCTGTTCAGCCTACAGCAAAAGGCTCCAGAGAACTTACATCAACCTTCCAGTACTTAAAGAAGTTCTTAAAAAAAGATGGGGAGGGACTCTACCACGGACCATAGTGATAGGACGAGTGGTAATGGCTTTAAACATAAAGAGGATAGATTTAGATTAGATATTATGAAGAATTTCTTTACTGTGAGAGTGGCAAGTTACTGAAACAAGTTGCTCAGAGAAGCTGTGAACGCCCCACCTCCCTGTGAGTGTTGAAGGCCAGGCTGGATGGGTCTCTCAGCAGCCGGGCTAGTGGAAGGTGTCCCCTTCCAGAGAACTAGATGATCTTTAAGGCCCTTCCCACCCAAACCATCCTATAATTCTATGGTTCTGTAAGTGGGCAGAAAGAGGATGAAGGTAAAAAGAGGTGCTTGAAGCAAATAAGATATCAGAGGTGAATGAGTTTCTGCTAGCCCATAGAATAGACAGGGGGAATAAAAAACTGTGGGGATAAAAAACTGTGGAAGGGCGAGATTGGCAAAATCTTGCTATCTCATTTTCATGTGCTGTTTTGCACTCTGGATGGAGGAAACAAAATCACAGCCATGCAGGTATGTTGGCTGAGGGGACATAAAGGCTGATTTTGAAGGCAGCCACCCAGGGAAAGCTCATCTGTTTGCTGACTGCAAAACTCCCCAAGCAGTAGAGTGTGTTTCCACTGCTGAGATGGTTTTCCAAGCAGCATGGGAGCTACACAGAAAGAATTGAAAGGTTCTCCACCCCTTAGATCAACACTACAGACACTTTCAAAAGGAGACACGCATGCTCATAAAATTAGTTTTCCTTTAGACACCTTTTTGGCTCACATCTAAGCCAAGACTTAGCTAAAATTAATTGCCTTAGCAAACAGCAATGCACTCCAGTCCAAGCCTTGTGAGGCAAATCTGATGAATGACTTTGGTTGTCTCGGAAAATGACATGCAGTCAAAGTTGTATTTGAAGAATGAAGGATAGCATGCCTCTCTGTAAGGATTTACAGTTCCACGGGTGATGAACAGGTTTTCTTCCATCAGCTTGAAAATGATGGGGGAGGAGAGCACAGCACTCCACCAGATAGCTGGGAGAATCATGCCTCCATGAGCAGAGATGTGGAAAGCATGACCTAACAGAAAGGTACTGAGAAAAATTAAGCTGTTTAGACTACAGAAGATTGAGAAGGGGCATGATTACCATCTTAAAAAGCATACAGGTTTGGTAAAAAAGGAGAAGAGTTCTCAGTTTTTAGTGTCTACAGTGGACAGAAGCAACAACAGGCTTACATTGCAGTACAGGGCATTTAGTGGTGAGGAGGGCAAGGCGTGCTATGCTCAGACTGCAGCCTGAGGATCATCTTGCACTTCAGGGCTTTGAAACCAGGCCAGCCCAAACCTCTTGGGAACAATGCATGCATTGATCATCCTGGGATGAATAGGAAGTCAGTGACATCCTGAGGACACAGCCAGGCCTGTCTTCTGTGGGTGTCTAATCCCAAATGGCCTGTGGCCACCACCACGATCAAGTGTTGCTATTCGTGGAGAAACAGCAGCTGTTTCTCCCCTGGCCATTTCTTCCTGAGCAATACCCATTTATTTTGTCTTCCCGAGAGTCTCACAGAGCTCAGCATGTGTTTGCAACACTTTGTGAATAATAACACTCATATATCTACAGCAAAATAAAAAACTGGGTCAACTAAGGCATATGCCTGTGTACATGAGGAGCGGCCAATGCATTTGCCAATGAGCCCTACAGAGCCCTACAGTGCTGCAAAATCCAACCCACCAGGCCCACAGGGGTTATAAGGCAATGTGCCTCCATAGGGAGAGAGGGGAGAGTTCATCTATAACTGGGAACACACAACCATTTTAGTGACATTTCACAGGTGAAATCATGAATAAAACAGGACCTGAGAGAGAGTTCTAACAAATTGCTCATACTAATATCCTGGCCACTGGAAGAGAAGAAGTGAATGTGCATTACCCCAGCTCCAGAAGCTGCCTCCAGTGTCTCTGATTTGTGTGCATACATATCAGAAAGGGCTAGGTGCAAATAAAAGCAGAGACATGTACCTACCTATTGTAGTGTGCAGGAAGGTGGCTAAGGAGGAACATCCATAAGGGAAAAATGAGTCAGGAATGCTGGAGAAGAGCAGAGACAAAACAAGAGCACAGCACACTGCAATACAGAGACTTCTTTGACTCAGAGGAATTTAGAAAGAAACCAGATTCCTGGCTCACAAGCTGGAGCAGGCTCCACACAAGAGGTCAGAAGGTCACAGGCCCCTGAACCCATATGTTCTCCACTGGCTGCAGCCCGTGTTCATACATGCCAAAGCAACTACACTGCATTAGAGAGAAGCTAAGCTTGGGATGCTTGCCAAGAGATCAAAATGAGGAATCTTGGATCTGTCCCTCCTCAGTGGGCAAGACCTTCAGCCACCTCATGTACACTCATGTACATGTGCACAGCTGGACCTCTTGGGCCAAAATCCAGGCTGAAGTCACGCTCTCTGTTAGAGACAAATATGTTTGCTGAAGCAAGGCAGCAAAAATGGAGAGAGGAAAAACTTCAGCAATGGGAGTCACGGGAAGGAGCTGCCTAGTTGGCCATTTCTCTTCCCATATTTTACAAAGCCCTGGCAACCAGCAGTGGGTTCCCTGAAAAGGCTGTGCTGTGTTATCTCAGCATGACTCCACATCCCACACATTAAGTTACAGCCTCCAGAAGACAGAGCTGTGTGATGCTACCCATCGCCCCTCCATCATCCCTGATCACCTCAGTAAAACTGGCTTAGGCCAGTCCCCTCCCCAAGACAACGATGGGATACAGGAGAGGGCAATTGCCTATTTTAATGTGTCCAGCAATAATCAGGATGGCAAGGAGGTACAGAGCACAAAATCAAGCAGCAGGAGTACACAGACAGGGAGCCGGAAATAATTACCATGATACTGTAATCAGAAAACACAAGGTCAAGCTATTTACCATACTAATTAGTGTTTATCTCTGTTTATGGCTCCACATGGCAGTGGGATTGGAGGCCTGATTGGAGGTGTAAATGCTTAAAGGGACAAGCTCTGGATATTAGAATTAGACACCAGGTCGAGGGAGAGCTTCTGCTGAGCAGAAGACAGGGAGAGCTAAGCTGCACATCTCTCCCTCTACTGGAGAGCTGGAGTTGCCGAAAGGAAGACCCAGATGGTCCTTCCAGGGCACAGTTATGGGGAAGTGCCCAGAGACTGCTACATGCTATTTATCTGCTAATGCATCTCCATATCTTCATTTCCCTCAGGTCTTTTTCTCCTACATGTTTCTCTTGGATGCTGCAACCAGATTAAAGATTTCCCTGAAGTGTTCCTTAATGTTCCTCCTTCTAAACTAAGTCTGTTTCAACAAAATAAGACACAATTTTCCCTATATTACAGCAGAGTTATTTTTTCCAAGGCGGTTTTCCCACATCTTCCCCCTTCAACATTGTTTTCTTTGTTATTTCTGAACAAATTCAGAGTAGGTGCACAGAAGAAAAGAAGGGATCTGCTGCAATTTGCCTGGTTGCCACTGACAAAGGTGAGCATTAGGATGAAGATTCAGACGCTTATAGCAGGACCCCCTGCTCCAAACCCTGCCCCACCACTCCCTTCTGTCTGATCTCCCACTGGAATATTCTGCCCAGCAGCAGCCAGCCATCCTCTGCTGCCTGTCCTCACCACTGCCTGCAACAAAGCTGCCTTGACAACAGCAATTGGTAGCTGAAATACTTCCCTAACCATTTTTTAATTTGTTTAATACTGTAGGCTATGTCACAGGGAAATAAGTCTCTGGAGGTGCTGCTCATGCTAAGGAAAAGCCTGAGTGTCCAGGCACTGGGAACTGCTGATCTTTCCAAGCCTGGGTCTATCACCCCATCCCGCAGGGGCTGATTCACTCTTCCCTTGCACAGCTCATCGCCCACAGAATCTGCCACCTAGAAGCCCTGCAGCTGGTCATGTCTCTGCCCCTTGCATTTTATTCTTCAGCTCAAGGATTAAAACAGTGTCTGCCTCTGTCCTGTGAAACTATGTCCCAAAATAAAATCAAAAAGCAGTGTTGGCCCCAATCTGTCCCTGTATCTTCCCTCCATGCTACATTACCAGATGCTCTCAAGGAGCTTGGCATGTCCTATTTGCTTCCATCGAGGATGCGGTGTCTGAAAACCCCTGGGAGACAATGGCTTTCCAGTCTAGAGAATTTGCCTCCCCCTCTGCATCAGATGTGTCAGAGCAGCATTTCATTTACCTTTTCCAGTGATTTTTATCGATCTGGTTATTAATGAGGAAGTTTAACCCACTCCTGGGCAAATCCCTGGAAGTCAAACAAGTTACAGTGAGGGGGAAGCACTGTGAGGGAAACGGTCTTAAAGTGAGACAGACTCCAAGGCACTGACCCTTTGGTGCACAAAGAATGATCCCAGCTCAGCTGATTCTGTCCCCTGCAAAGGCCTATGGGCACCCTGCCTGCCACCAGCATGGCTGGCTGTGCACTACAGCCATGTCACTCTCCCTAGCTGTCCTGGTATCAGCACCCTGCACTGCTGTGCTGAGAAGCCATGGTAACCAATGGCCACCTCAACAGTTTCTAAACACAGCCACGGCCAAATCATTGGTGCCTATCTGGGAAAGGCATTTAATTTCCCAGATTAAAAAATAACCCACAAAATCTATTTGAGTCTGTTTGTCTGATGATCTGCTTCTTTTCTCTATCCTATTCCTCCAGAGAATGCCCTTATCTGCCCAGTGCCCAGACCTCCAGCCTTCTCACCCATATTGTCTCCACCATCATCACTGCACCAAAGGATTCCACCACACACTCTTCACAGTACAGACACCTGAGAAATTGCCATCATGAAAGGGAGATAAACTTCTCAAGGGGAAAAAGTGACTACGCCAAAACCTCTCTCATCCTTCAAAGAGGGATGCTGTAAGCTGTCCGAATTCCAGTGTTTCTAAACCTCCCCTCCTCCATGCTCTTATCACTTTGAAGACAACAGACATACCTGTGATGCTTCCTCTGCACCACTGCCCTTCCAACCAGTGCTCCCATAATGCCAGAAGATACCACAAAGTGCATCTGCATTTACATTTCTGCCACAGGTGAGGGGAACCCAGAGCTGCTCACACAGTGTTTACCCTGGCTCTTTTTCAGCTCCATGAGGGAGCCGAGAAAATCCTCCAGTGTCACCAGTCTGTACATAACACATCCTGACACACAGCAGCTGTTGGCCCCATGGACCATGGCAGAAATTTGCATACCAATATGTTGGCAGCTCAAGCAGTACAGACTCACACCTTGGCTTGTGGGATGCAAGGGGCAGCTCATCAGCTCTTCCAGAACACACACACTGGCAGACGATGCTCCTGGAGATTCCTGGTGTCCCCTGCTGCTCCAGAGGTGAGTGCTCAGTGTCATTTGCTCCTGATGCCTGTGTGCATCTCACAGCCTCACTACAGTTGGTTCAACAGCCAGTCTCTGCTGGGAGGCAGCTTAGGGAAGAGAGGGAGAGAGAAAGAGAGGAGTGAGGGGAAAAGCAAGCAAAACAAAAAGAGAGCAATGTGAGTAGGAGCCCATAAAATAGAACAACACTGCCAGGCAGAGTGGCAGCTGAATTGACTGTGACAGGCAGACCCTCTCTGCACCTGGGATTCAAACGCAAGCTTATTTTCCTGGTTTCTTTGAGAGACAATGAGTCCTGACTACCTGTCAACATGTACCCAGGAGATGTCACCAGCAGAAAAGGGGCCCCAGGCGCTCCTGACCCACATGGCTGACAGAGTTAGGAAGGCTGAGGTCACAGGTTACATTTTTCAGAGACAAACAGTGAGGAGCTTAGAGAGAAAAGAAAAAAACTGAGCAACTGCAGAAACTAGAGATAAAAGACAATGCACCTGTCATGACTCCTGGAGTTCCCAGAGGATACTATTCTGCTCATCTGAGAGGCAGGGGAGCAGTTATGCAATGTGTGCCTTCAGACTCACTTCTTCCCCAAGTCCCAGCAGGTGTGCAAGTGAAGACATTCGCTGTCTTTCCCCAGCTTGCCAGCTTGCTGAGGGGCCATGAAGGACATATTCCCAGAGAGGTAAGGTCAGACTGTGCCAGGTCTCCTGACAAGCAAGCTACACTCTCAGCAGTCCATCAGGACAAGGGTATCAAAAACATCTGTTCATGTTCACCCAGGAGGGACCAACAGAGGATCTCTTGAAGAAGATCAATCTCACCCTACAGCATGGCTCCCCTCCAAGGGCTGAAGTTGCCAGACAACCCCAAAGTGAGGGGCCACCAGACAGCATTTTTAGCCTCCCTTCTTGGGAAAGGAGCAGAGCAAGTCATGTCACATTTCCTGGTGAGACACATAGCCACTCCTGTGCCCTCTCACATGGCCACACAAAGGTTCCACCTATGACTCAGCACCTCCCTCTGCCTCCTCCTCAAACCACCTGCACACCCTTCACTGCTGCAATAGACCAAGTAGCTGCTTCCAAATAAAAGCTGCTGTTCTCACTGGTTTTTTTAATAGGAAAAAAATAATTGAAATTTAATTTAGTCCAGTGACCAAGCGACAGGGTGTAAAATGAGCCAGCACTGGCTCAGGTTCTATTGGGAATGAGCTAGAACCAAGAGCTGTGGGAGGGGCTGGGGGAGTTGCCTGGGGTAGCTGAGAGGGATCTGTACAGGAGGTTTTGAATCAGGGTCTCTTGAATCACCACATCTGCCAACCAGATTTCTTCTGTAGCCCACCCTCAGCATTACGTGTAAAGCCTCCAGGCACCTTCCTTCAATAATCCCCATACTCCAGTAAAAATTTCCCATCTCATCCCCACAGCCTGCAAGCAGCCTGCCATCCCATCTCTTGCCAGCACTGCTGCGACTAGAGCCCTGTCAGAGTTGGCAGCCACAGGCCAATCAGCACAAACTGCTGGCTGAGAGAAAGGGAGAGAAGCAGAGGAGTCTCGGGGGCCCGAGAAGAAGACAGGACTCGTGAGTCATCCCCTGCGTACCCACAGCCCCCGCTGGCTACCGCTGAGCTCCAGGAAGATGCTGAATATTCGATGAAGGGGTTTTTTTTAGATCTGCTGAAAATGGCAAGGGAAACTCCACTGACAATTTTTTAAAAAAATTAAAAAAGGAAAGAGAAAGATCACAATCTCATCACCACAGCCAGGCTTACACTTTCCCCGAGGATATGTTAGAACAGCCAGGGGTGTGAGAGGAAAGCAGCCCATGGCGATCTGTTTCTGGCAGGCAGAGGGAAGGGAGAAGGAGGGAATAGGCTGTGTGAGGGTGCAGTGTTGCCATCCCCACCAGGCTGGATGGTGCAGGTGCACAAGCAGCCTGGGTTTGCCGGTGAAGGGGCAGAGCACATGCTGAGGGAAAGCATCACCTGACTCTGACACCTCTGAGACTAGAGGTCTCAGTGTCTCTGCCCTGATTGCCACTAGAAGACCTCATTTGGGAAAAGCAAGGTTAAATACAATATTTTGCAATGTAAAGCAAGAACAAGGCTCACTGGTGGTTTTCACACAGTGTCACATGAGTCATTACAGAAGTGTGGGGTGACAAGGGACTACATTGGGTCAGTGAGTCTGTCTGCTCTTCCTCAAATCTGTGAGGCAAAAACTACCTCTTGCTAATGTTAGCAAAATAGGCATTTACTCCTTATCTTGGAAAGCTCCTTCACATCAGCTGACACGAGGTTAAATCTTCACAGTCAGTTAAACCTCAGCCCAGTAAGAGACTAAGCTCCTGTTGCACCTTGGTGTGCCTCATCTCAGGAGGAGATGTGGCACAACACTGTTCTAAAGCAGAGTGCACAGCTGGGGAGGTGGAGAGGAGGGTGGGAGTCAGGAATTGCAGGCAGGGATGTGGAGCAGAGGTTCTGGGCTGGAGCCCCTCAGCTCATCATCAGAGGAAACAGTGCCACTAGATGGTGCCAGGGGAAGTATTCAGTGCAGCTGAGGGATGGGAGGATACTTGAGTGCATGAAGGAAAAGGATGCAGAGATTTACAAAACTTACAGAAATTTTCTTTTCTCACACTCTCCTCTGCCCTGTCATTTTCTCTTCTCCACTTTTTCTTCTGGTCTCTGCTTTACCTTCTGTCTTTCCCTCTGTAATATGTTGGCAAATCTTCTCCAAAACACAGTTATTTTGAATGTATGTTCCTCTAAATCTCTCACAGTATTTTCTCTCTCACTCTCAGCATCTTCCTTGCTGGTGAAGCTGATGATAATATTGAACATGGTGAAATGGTTCTTTCACACCAAAACAAATTATTCATTGCTCTTCTTTCAGGTACCAGCCACTTTCATGCCTTTCCTTGTCACTTCAGGTGAAGAAGCTCAAATATAACCTTTTTTTTTTTTTATTCCCCTCTACCATTTTCTCCACTTGGAAGGGAAGGACATTCTCTATCATATATTTTTAATCTGCTCCTTGAGAAAGCCTGCAATGTAAAATGGACTATTTTAGTCCTATCCCTTATTTCCAGTCAGATGTCACTCTTGGGAAAGCCAATCTCCCCAAGTTAATGTCTTGCCTAGTATGGAAGTAGCAAGTGATATATTCCTTGTCCTCCTGACATCCAGACCGTTCCCCAGACCCTCTCCCCATCACTTTTGTGCTCACTGCAGAGACAAAACTCCCCCAGTGCAGAAGCTGATGGACCACAGTAGGGTCATGCTTTTTCCAGTAAAAAAGCTGGCAGATTATTTCTGCTTGTGATTCATCCTAGAATAGAGAACAGTGTGGGCTCCCCATTTCACTGTGCGTCACAGAACCTGCCCCCAGTGGGAGCCCACAGAACGACTGGTGTTGAAAGGTGCCTCAGGAGGCTTCCAGTCCAAACCCCTGTTCAAAGCAGGGCTAACTTCAAGGCCACAGCAGGTAGCTCAGCACCTTGCCTGCTTGAGTTTTGAGTGTCTCAAAGGAGGCAGACTCCAAAACACCTCTGGATCACCATCTCACGTTAGATCCACCCTCATATTTATGGTTTTCCTTCATACAGAGTTGAAATTTTGCAAGCTGCATCTTGTCTCTGCTGCCTGTTTCCCTTGATGCACACCTCTGGGAAGAGTCCAGTCCCATTTTCTCTACACGCATCCCCCACAGCCTCATCAGTCAGACCTCCCTTAAATTGCTTTCCTCCAGGCTAAACAAAGCCAGCACTCTCAGTATTTCCTTACATGTTATGTGCTACAACTCCTTAGTCATCTTCAAGGCCCTCCACTGAGCCCACTCCAGTTTTCTTCTCTCTGTCTCATAGTGGAAAGGCAGTACCTGAGTTTACCTCTCCTTGCTTGGGATCTCTCTAGGTTGAATTACACCCTGCTCTGAATGGTTCTTCCTTATTTTACTGTTAAAAGGGTGATAACCAGCCTCAGGCTATCCAAGTCAATTATATTCAATAAAAACTGCAGTTTGGATTACCAGGCTCATAAGATTGTATCTAGATTTTACTATCAGCAAATCAGATTCCCAGTGCACAGGAAAAAATGCCTCTGACAAAGCCAGGATTATGTATCAGATAATTTTGTAAACCTCTTATCAGGGATGGAGAGCCAGAAAACAGACCTCGTCTTGTCTTTCCTGCCCAGCTGTCACTGCAGTTTGGGAATTAACTCACCATGCTTTATGTATCATCAAAATTTTCAGTGAACAGCCGAAACAGAAAGGCACATTTTTCCTCTGTAAAATGTACTCAGCCATGTCTCAATCTCTCTCAGCATTCATTTCCACCCAGAATCCTTAAACCCCTTCACTTGATTCTTAAACAGGAGGGAGACAAGCTTCAGGAGTTCCATCTGTACTTGGTAAAGGGAGGAGGAAGACACAGATTCACACCATCTTGACATAAAAACAAACAGAAAGGAGCAGGGCCCCAAGACAGCAGCATGGAGAAGACTCTACTCATCCTGCACCAACGATGATTGACATGGGGAACTCACTGCTGAAGGACATTTTCAGTGCAGGCAGCTTGAGTGGGCGTTTAACTGGAGGTGAGTGGGTTTAAAAGCATAGACAGCATTTAAACCTTCCCATAACTGTGGCAGCATCTAAGGGCTTCCAGGTGGACATTTGTGAAGTCATTAGGGATCTCTTCTTCCTTCTTTCCTGTGAGACACCTCAAAAGAAGCATCACATGGGGGGGTGGGGGGTGTCATATGAGAAGGATTCACTTCCTTCTGACAGACCTGTGTAATAGCTCTTCCACTTTGGTGGAAGTTACCTGGTCACCCACACACATTTGCCCTGTTAGAACAACTCCATGAAGAATTTCAGTGATGCCTCGAATTGTCTGGGGGGAAGTGCCACAATTCCTGGGAAAGGCATTGTATTTCAATTACATGGAGATATTTGAGAGGCATTTTGAGTGAGATGCACAGTCCCACCTATTCCAATTCCCCTCCCTCACGCTCCTGTTGCCATGGCAATGGTACTGACAATTTCAACGCATAAACCCAAATTTGCATTTTAATGGAACATAATTAGAATGCTGAGATAAACGATTCTTCCCCGATAAAAGGTAACATAAACGCCACATCTCACAAATATGCTATATCAAACAAGTATTGCATGTGCGCACACACACACACACACACACACAACACACACACACACACACACCTTATACATTGCTGGGCTGTGGAAGCTGGGAATTTGCTTTCAATTCCTTCATGCCTAGCTGGGAAGTTTAAAATCCACCACAAAACCCCATGGTTTCCAAAATAGAACGTTAGAGTTACCAGACGTTTGCTGGAAACTGATTCTATCACCTCCTGGCTGCTGTCCTCCCATGCTTGTCCTCCCGGGTTCAGGCAGGGTCAGCCTGTATCTGCTGTCCCAACACTGGACCCTGAGATACTCTCTGTATGCTGACAGCTCCCAGGGACTCAGTAGCCCCTGAGATATCCCTGAGATGATATCCCAGGGACAATGAAAGACCTGTCCCTCTCCAATTGTCCTAATATTTATTTTCCTCTTGTTTTTAGCTAAATTTGTCATGAGATGTACTCTCACTTGATTTTCTGCAATATGACCAAGAGTGTATTCTCCAGCTCTTGGATCAGGAAAGGAGGACTTTGTTAGCACCTATCCCACACTGTCAGCCAAGAGGGCAGAAGAAGATTTTAAAAAGGAAATGTTGCCGAGACATCTTTCTTTACTTCAGCAAAAGCCAGGGAAAGGGAATGGAGGAGGGGGAGAAGCTATTCTGCACCAAATATGAAATCAGAAAATTAATTTCCCTTGCCCTTGAAACAAACTAAATTCTAAGCAGGCAGCTGGCAGGAGTCAATACAGACAGAATAGAGAAAAAAAAAATTAAAAATAAAAAGGGAGAGAACAGAAGAAAAGCAAATAAGTGAATCAGAAAAACTGCAAACTGCCTGGAAATTTCATTTGGCTTTTCATTTGGGAAGTGAAATGATGCATACTTGCACAGAGACAATCACACCTGGGAGAGGCTTAAAGTAGCAGCAGCCCAGACCAGCTTCTCCTGACCTGACTGAACCCTGCTGGGCCACCCAGCCTTCATGCAGCTCTGTGAACAAGGGGATGGCACAGGAGTCACTTCTGCCATGAGGCAGAGTCCATCTGCCTCATCTCACCTGCCTGGGCTGTGAAAGCAAAACCACATGTCCTGCTGAGCAGCACTGACAGTGCACCACTGACACTGAGTTGCTGTCTGCCAATGTGCCAAGTAAATGACACCAAAGTTGCTCCTCAGAACACTGTGGCCTGTATCTGTCCATTTTTTTCCTGCAGAAAGCTTTCCAAGGGGTCTGCTTCAAGTCCTGAACCTTCTATCAGTACTGGCTAACCAGACATGTCCCCTCTATTAGATCTGTATGATTAGGGCCCAGAGGATTCAGGCAACTCACTGCTCCTCCTCCATCATCCCACACAGTAGTAAGCCTGATGGAATCCTGATTCTTCCTCCAAGTCTTTTAGTCCTACTCCTCTGGGCTGCACAAAAGAGCATGTCTGCCTCTCATCACTCTCACCATCCCAGCTAGCAACCCCATTTAATCTCTCTGCCCTCCTTCATTTGCCAGAATCAAATATTAATTTGGCTGCACTGTGATAAAGTGACTGTTAATGTGCCTTGGCATGTGAACAAGTGGAGCTGCATTCAGCCTCCAGTGCAGCATGCAGCTGGAAGAGCAGGGCAATGTGAGTCCAGTGGAGAAGTCTCCGGGGCTCCCCACCAATTTGGCCAGCTGCAGAGGCAGGTCCTGGTGGTTTTCGATCCAGTTGCTTTCACATCCTCTCTGGCACTGATGCACATAGCCAGGCTGCACACAAACACACACAGATGCCTACAGCCTGCAGACCTAGGCAGTGGACTGGCTGTACGAAACCAGCCGAGGATCTCACACTCTACCTGCCATGGCCCTGTCTCCACCCGTGTAAGTACACCCAGATAGAAATTCATGTGGGTGCTAACACGTATATGGGGTGTGCTCTCATCCCAACATAAATCATGGTGCACCCAGTGGGACAAGAGGCTGTACAGCTACATGCAACCAGACCAAACGCATCCCTGGAGCTGACGGTTTTCCACAAAACCCTTGTTCCCTTGGTTTCAATTGCAGTTGATTAACTTAAAAATAAAACAAACTAACTCTTCTAAAAACCATCTGTGCCACGGATACAGTGGTTCATGGGACATTCATCAGTTACCTATTCTCCCTTAGGACACAGTCTACAGTTTCTGCACAGTAGGGATTTCTCAAAGCTTGGAAACAGGATCCCAGGGTCCAGTTTACAAAGTTTTAGGAACAAAGAGCAGAGTAAGGGATATAAGAAAGGAAAGAGATGGTCTTTTGATGAGGAGGAACTTGAGTGCTGGGAGTCAAGATCAAGAGATAAAGGGCCCACCTTGCACTCATGCCCCACATCTTCAGCAACATGACTGGCTTGCCTTCTGTCACTTGGACTCCTTAGCAAGAGGAAAGACCAGCCCCTGGCAAGCCTCCCTCCACCACTCACCCCCACCATCTTGGGGGGCTACCACAGTGCCTCCCAGGAGTCCTCTCCACAGCAGCCCTGTCAGAGAGGCAGCACCATGGCCACTTCTTAGAGTACAAAGGTGTGCTGGGGCCAGGGCTACACATGGGTGCTGGCAGATGGGACAGTAAACAACGATCCAGGGCTGAGCACTAATTAGCAAGACTTGCTGCCAAATCGGTATGGTGACCGACAGGAGATGAGCACGACTCAGACCAAAGTCACTCTAATGCCCTGATGACTGTCAGACAGGATGGGTGCTCAAAGGCAGTGGTGTGGATTTGCCCCCCAAAGTCCCTGTGCATCTTGCTGCTTCTGTTCCCAAAACTTGTCAGGGATGGGTAAAACCTATAGCGACTCCGCGTTTGTCCTGAAAACCTCTTCCATGCCCTCCCCCTGGTTCTGGCAGGGCCTTCCTGAAACTCCTCAACCAACTCAACACCGTCTCTCCGGGCTGCGGTGCTTGTGGGAGGTGAAACTCAGCCTCACAGTGACATCTAGTGAGGAGAGCCCTGGTGGCATGAGGGGAGGGGAGGGGAGGGGAGGAAGGCAAGCTGAAAAAAAAGGAGAAAGAAAAAAATTACAAAAGCAGAGTGCAGAGAGAGAGGCCTGGCACTACACTGAGAAATGCAGCACTGGACAGAGTATCTTCCCTTGATCGAGAGCCTCACAAGTTAGTCTGAGCAGGTCTGAGCAATTGAGAAAAAAAATTCCAGAAATTAGGAAACCACAGTGTGTATTGCAGCTATAAACATCCAGCCCTTCAAATCTGAAGTGAGTGGCGAACAGGAGGGGAGATGTTCCACCTTTAGCCACTGAAGAAGGGACATGCACGACACAGCTGCAACCACGGGAAGATCAGGCTGTGCCAGCAGAGGACAGAGCAGCAGGAGCCACAGCAGCAGCAGTCAATGCTGCCCCAGCTGCCCTGGCTCTGCTCTCCACCAAGCAGCACAGACATCCTCTAACAAGGCCTGCCTAAGGCAGCAAAACCCGTGATGGCCCCAGCCCACCTCCTGTTTGTCTCCCAACCCTTAATAATTGATGACAAGCATAACTAGCTAAACTTTTCTGCATTCTGAGCCAGCTCTGGGGCTTGTAAACATCTTAAGTAGTGGAAAGGCTGGGAACAAAACACAGAGCCTTCCACCTCATTGTCACTGCTTTGAAAGCAGCCATGTTCAGCAGCCACAGACATTCCCCAATTTCACATCTACGCAGCATGAGGACACATAAGCTCTCAGCTCTAATGCAGCCTTTTCTCTGTGTATTTCCAAGCTCTTTACATAAGAAATCATTAATTCCACTGTAACCAGGATGAAATACATCCTTCTTAGAAGAAACAAGGCCACAATATTTCCAGAACAGAGAACTGCTACTGCCTTTTTACAAATCACTCCAGTTAAGGAATGTTATACACTGAACCTTCCCCTAAAATCCTCATTTCAGTTTCTGTCTATTTTCTCTGTAGTCAGTGGGGAACTTTTTGGGGGTGAATTTCTCAGATTCTGTCCTGGAAGACCTTTATTTCTGACTAAAACACAAAAGAAATCCACAAAGCAGGAAACCAACAATGTAAGGAAGGAATAAAGAGCAAATGGAAATCCAAAAGTGAAACAAAAGAAGGCCAAGTGTCAACCAGGGAGGTCAGTCTGCATTTTAAAAAGGAAAGATCAATTCTAGAAGCACAAAAGGAAAAAGAAGATAGGATGGAGTCCAGAGGCAAGAATACAAAAAACTAAAGTCAGCCAGTGGCTTGAAGCTGATTTAAAAGGAAAACAAAGATCCTAGTAAACTTGGAGTCTCAGATGCTGATGTAAGTTTTGTCAAACCCTCACTAGCTGAAAGTTCCAAACTAACAAGGGAAGATGCCCTGGAAGAGTCTGGGAAGACTTCCATGAAAGAGCTCTAAACTTCTGATCCAGCTGTGCCAGTGACACAAAACCACAAAAATTAACAAGTCAGATCCTGAATAAGCAAGATAGGGGCCTAAATCTCTCAAGTTTTCAGTAGTTCCCAGTGTGTACATGTGACAGTAAGTGTTGCCCAAAATTTACTCACCTTTCTACAATGCTTTTCATTCAGCCTGAAAATCTACAAAGCAAACTGGTACTCCCTCCAAGCCCCCCTTTGCCACTTCCTGTGTCTGCCATCTGTTACACCTGTTCTCCAGCATTTAGCAGTTCCTGATCCATACCTCCCCTATATTTTGTTCATCCAGGCCCATCACTGCTCCAAAGGATCTTTATTATCTTCTCCTAGGTATATTTATTATCTTTATTCTTCTAAGTTTTTAGGGAAAAAGAAAAGCAACTACAGCAGGATAGGTTTTGTTCTTTCAAGCTGAGTGAAGCAGTGGCAGTGAGGTCTGCCACTTTCTCCCAGAGCCAATGCTGCAGGAATGAAGTAGGTGGGGAGGGCAGGAGGAAGACCCAGAAACCATGGCCATGGCCTGTCACCTTGTTATTTTGCTGTTCATTATAGCCTTCTGATTGTTTTCATAGTTGGAAGTCAGTTTCTCACGATTTTTCTATAAACAATATTATTGTTGACATTCCTTCCAGTAGGAGAGACAATTGATAGACATTTTCCAAGACCAGTGGAATTGAAGAGGTCGAACCTCTATCTTCCAATGTGGTCCCTTTCTGTAAAAGGTATATAAGGTTAAGTCAAAAAATAAATCTCTCTTTTTCTCCTCTCGATCTGATTTCGTCCTCTCTGTTGCATCTCTCTGTGACGTCATAACGTCAATGGCCCACAGAAGGAACAGGGAAAAGTCAATCACTCTGAGCCCTGGGATCCTTCTACTCCTATGCTCTTTTGAGATTTTAGCATAGCAGTAGGAAAAGAGAGAGAAACTGTTCCACTTCAGCTGCAGAACTGTTTTGCCTACTCCACTCTAGGAGGTGTGCAAGACCAGCAGATGCTCTTCTGATGAGACTTTTCCCTTCAGGGAAAGATAGAAAGTGTGAGGGCACTGGACTTTCAGGCATTTTTGAGAGTCTGGATGCCAAAACACATTTTTCTGGCCACAAAAACCTTGTGATACCAACACTGTATTATATGCAAATTATTACTAGCAAAGTTCTTTCTTCTGACATTCTAAGTCCTGAAGAAGGCCTTGTTTGGGGTTTTTTCCAAAAACAACATTTTATGTGCTTTAAAATATTTCCTCCCTACAAAGTGGGCTCTTTTCCAATGCAGAATTACTGATGCTTGTCCTCTTCCCATATGGAGGAAAAAAACCCAAAAAAACCAACAGGTAGAGGACAAGGATGTTGAGAATTGCTTAATCTTTGTGCTTCCTTATCTCCTCTGTATAGGATGTCTTGTTCAAAGGCAGAGTTCTCTTGCTACAGCATCTTGTACAGTGGGAAACTGATTTAATCTTAACCTGTTTCAACATTATCTACAGAACCTGTGTAAGGCAGAGCCAGATTCTTGGTGAACTGTAACAGGTCACTGAAAAGTGAATGGAAGAGGTAGATGTCTGCACTGGATTAAAAAAAAAAAAACCAAAACACTACAGAATAAAAGACTTTCTGTCAGTCTAAAATAACTAGATACTTATCCATGCAAGTGTATGAATCAAAGGGTTGCCCAGCCCTTGTTCAAATTCAGTAGGCCGGAAAGTTATATTGCTTTTCAAAGGCATGTCACACTGTTAAAGGACAAAGACTGCTGCGCAATTGAGGTACAGGGCAGGCAGTGATCCATGGCTCTTAGTAGCAATGGTGACCACAGCACAAACTGCTTCAAGTGGGCAAACAGAGCTAAATATTAATGACAGCAGCATTGGGTACTGCTGTTCAAGAGAAAATACAGAATATGAGAAGAAGTAAAATTGGACAGCTGCTTAAAGCAAAGCACATTCCCTAATCCACATGTGAAGAAACACGCTGAGGTGAAAATCTGCCATAAATCAGCTTGAAAATCAGTCTGATTCATTTTGGAAGAGACAATACAGATATATGTGTCAGTGTGGACCATACCAAGTGTTCAGACATCAGGATCCCATTTCCCAAAATCATTAACAGTTTTTTTAAAAAATGCTAAACTAAATAAATGCTTGTGATTGTTATATTTTACTTCTGATGCTGCCCTTATCTTCTGTATTCTCATACAGAAAACAGAAAAAAGACAGAGACTCCTACATAACCCCCTGAATCCAGAAGCTGGAACTTAAAGTAAGATCAAACAGACAGCTATTATGAACTGCCACAGACAGCAGTATGATTAGACATGAATATCAGGTATGTCTTTGTTAGCATGTAATACAGAATAATGAAGTGGAATAAGCTAAATCAGATGTCTTCCAAAGCCCAGAATAATAGGGGAAGAATAGCTGTTCCAAGATGAACCAGGAACTTTATCCACATATTCAAGCATGAAAAATTACCATTTTTCAATGCCATAAGAAAGCAAGCAGAAACTCAACTGATAATACTTACATATGGAAGTTACTTAAAACTCCAATTGATCTGTAGGTTGGGTTATTTAGTACTTGAAAAGCCAGCTACCCACTGAGGCATAAGATTTGAAGAAAGCTATAAAACATGAACATTAGCATCGGGAAGCTTTCGAAGACAGCTTAAATCTCAGAAAGAAAGGCATTCTCAATCTGAAATGCAGCACCTGAGGTTTTTGCCATCCAAACTCAGACTATTCAGGCTCTAAGACAGTGATTTATTTGGATGTTATACATTTAAATGAAAACCATTTGGCATTTATTCTGTCCTCGAAGTGCTTCAAAGAACTAATGAACTGATTTTTGAGGGATTGCAAAGTGATGAAATTTTAATTTGAATAGAGACCTTAAACCAGTAAAATGAAACACTGGGTTTTGGGGTTTGTTTTGTACTGACGTAGATGAAATCTCATAACATTAAGTTTTTAATAGTACATACTAGTCTGGAAAAAGCTATTTGTAGAGTCTGCTCAGCTGCTTTCAACTGAGTGACTGAGTAAAAGAAAGTCATAGTTAAATGTATATATCAGGATGATGCAAGGAGAGTATTACCACTGATAGAAGCTCCTGCAAAGAGAAATACAGCATTTCATATGCTGTGCTCAGCATAAAGCAGATTTATCAGGTAGTTGACTTAATCTAAGGTCGGCAAAGGATATTTTACAGTTTACAACAGGGAGAAGACATTATGTGATCCAAATGCCTACATCCTACAGCTACAGTAGAAGTAACACATACTACACAGGCAAAATCCAGTTCATATTAAGGGATGATTTTACATTCTTAGTATAAGCCAATCAATTTATCTTGTTTAGCAGCGCAGGGAAAAAATGTGAGCATAATTCTCTGTTAAGGTCAAAGAGTGAAGGAAGACTCTGCACCTCTGTCTGCAGAAGTGTGGCACGTGTTGGTTGTACCAGAGCCACCTGGCAGAAACAGGGCAGATGCTGGAATCACCGTGTCTGGGAAGACCAAGCACAGCTGCCACCAGAACGCAGCCAGGTGGAACAGTGACGATCGTGCCCGGAGAAAAGCTGCCAGATCCTGTTAAAAGGAGACAAAGAAATGTAATGTGTTAATAATAGGTACGTGATTGCAAAAAGTGTGAAAAGCCCCACAGCCAGCGTTAGACCATGATCTTTGGCAACAGATCCAAACCTGGGGAACACGTCAAACCACAAAGTGCATATCCATTTAACTTCTTGGTGATCTAAACAGTTTCAAGAGCCTGACCAGACTCTGAGGCATGAGGCTGTGAATGCGGCTAAAGAAAGTGCCTTGCCTTCCCTCTTCAGCAAATTGACCCCTGTGTGCTCATTAAATTTTATTCTGCTGGTCAAAGGAGAAGTTGCCTGTATTATGGGCCCTTGCTACTGAAGGTATTTAATAAGAAGGGAATCAGATTTTCTGAGACACCTACATAACTAAGAGCATTATTAATTGGCACAACAGAAATGGAAATGAATATGGTAATGATTTACTTTTGAGATAAAAAAGGGGATATGTGTTCCACGAATAGGATAATAAATTTGTGCAGCTTCTATCACAGTAATTTGTTAAATATATTTTGCAGTCTTGGTTACAAAGATGCTTTTGCACCAGAGAAGTGCAAATACGGCATTTAAGAGGTTGCACTGTTCTGACACAAAACATGTGTAACAATGTATTAGGTGTTCCTAATAAATGATACAAATATAGCATTTAATCAGGAGAATTAGATGCCTTGAATATACTGTGCAATATGAAACCATGAACAGCTCACACAGAACCTGTAAATTCTATTTTAGGGGCAAGAGAGAGTGACTGATGAAGTATTTTTGAAAATACCTTCCCCATGGCATTGACAGCTATCATTTATCTCACTCGACCAAGATGAAGATAATATGAGCATGCAAGCAATAACAACTTTTCTGCTGACTATAATATTCTTCATTGCTTTCTTCAATTTCAGCAATAAGCTATTAACTCAGGGCTTGTTCAGCTTCTTCACAAAGCTACAATAACCTCTTTGCAACTTTCACACAGCTGGAAGGACAGATCTAGCAGGGAGTAAGAGCTGAGCAGGTTCAATTTTCCACCAGCTCCTAACAGAAAATAAGAAAATGGAGAAGTGTTCTGCGTTACATATCCAGTGACAGTCCCTCCAAATCATTTTAAAAAATAGCTCATTAAAGGGAAAACTAAGAGTGAGAAGTGACACGCTGAACAAGCAGTAAATTGTTAATGTTCTCCAGCTCTGAAGCCAGGAATAGGTACCACGTAAGTCCTGCCCAGAAAAATGTATTCGCAGCATTAGTGGAAACTGACACAGGATGCCAGTATCCATCCTGGGAGGGACTCAGAAGAGAAGGAACAATAAAAGACAGGCATTGCGGTGACATCTGCAGGGGCTGGAGAACAATTTCGGGAGAATGACTGTCTTTTGATACACAGAGTTCTAACTGTTATTGGTCCCTGTTACAGATCATTACTATGAGAAACAATGAGAGCCATTTGTACGCCTTTCTCCCTGCAGGTCATATCTGAGGGAGAATAAACCTCTTTCCTCCTCCAGTGTCAGCTTGTTACTGACAGCACTGGCTATAATTGAATAAGCTTTATTCAAATGATAGCTAAATTTAGCAGAATTAGCATGAAGTCTCTAGAGGGGTGAAAACTGGAGGAGAAAGCTTTAAACAGACTAAAGTAACCCTGAATAATAGATGCAATTTATGGCAGAGTCAACTCTCTCCGCCCGATGAGTCTAGCACAGTTAAATCTGGATTTTGGGACCTTGCTGAGACAAAACATGACACCATCCCCTTTCCTCCTGTCCTGTGATGATCCCTGTGGTGGCAGGACCCCTCATGTCGTCCACAAAATCAGATTCATTACCCACTGTGCAACAAGCCAATAACTACACACTTATAAGAGACTTTGATTGTTTCAGAGTTGCTTGAGCCTGGGTGCTCATTGACATTCCCCAAAACAAGCACACCCAATGGACTTTCCACACCATCATTTATATGCAGAAGTTCAGGGTTTGTAACTTTCCAATTACAGCCCCTGTGTTGTGATGAGTTAGTAGGGGTAATTACATAATTACAGGTTAATTCCTGTGCAGGAGCAGGGGAAGGGCCTTCACCTGAGCAGGGGTCTTTTTGACCTTTAGGTGTGACTTTCAGTATTACAGAGAGCATACAAGGACCTTGACTATTGTGCCAAGTTAGCAATATATTCATAGACATACATCAACGTCTTAATTTACTACATCCTTAAAGGTTGGTAGTTCCAGGATATCCTTGAGTAAGGGAGGAGAGGGTAAGGAGTAAGTAACTGCTTGCTCTCTGTTCTACTGACACAGAACATCTTGACTTACTGCCTCCTTAAACTTTGTTGGTTCCTGGATGTCCTTGACTACGGGATGCCTGTTTCACTGAATAAGTCCTTTATCTTGCTGATTAGTATTGAAAGTATTCAAAGATCTTGCATCAAAGAACATCCTGACTTAAAATAATCTTGATATTCACATAATCTAGCCCCAATCCCTGCCAAGTCAGGATCTCCTATAGCAGATGACACAGCAACATGTCCAGACGATTCTGAACGTCTCCAGAGACGGAGACTCCTCGACCTCCCCGGGCAGCCTGTTCCAGTGCTCTGCCGCCTTAAACGCGGAGAAGTTCGGCCTCGTTTGGAGGCGAAAATTCCTACGTTTTAGCTCACGGCCGCTGCTCTGTGTCTGCGGTGCGCCCGGGCCCCCGGTGCGCCCGGGCCCCCGGCCCTCACGGGCGGGGGCGGATGCGGGGGCGGTGCCCGCCGGGCCGCGCGGGGCGCTGTGGGGCCGGGCGGGAGCGGCCGCAGCCATGTCGGCATCGCTGCTGCGCCGCGGCCTGGAACTGCTGGAGCCGCCGGGTGAGCCCGCGGGGCCGGGCGGGCGGGCAGGGGGCTCCCCGGGACGCTTCAGTCACTCTGGTTCTCTTCCCGCTGCAGGCCAGGCGAAGGCGCCGCGGGGACTCCAGCAAGGCCGGGCCGGCCCCAGGGCGGCGGGCGCGGCGAGGCGGAGGAAGAAGCCACCGGAGCCTGGCAGGAACAAAGCCACGGTCAAGGGCAGAGTCGTGAAGTCGGCGATAGGTGAGTCCCGAGCCCTCCGCAGCCCTCACACCGGGCACCCTTGTGGTGTCCCGCAGCCATGCTGCCGGCCGCTGTATCCATCGCATCTCGCATCCCATCCCATCCATCCATCCCATCCCATCCATCCCATCCCCCTTCTCCTGCATGCCCTCTTGGTGTCGCTTCCTTTAAACACAGCCTTACTTGTGGGCGCACCCCTGCCCCTGAGCTGTAGCGATGTCTGTCTCACGGGGCTTTGCTGATCCCCCTGTGGCTCTTCTTGTGAGCTGCCTGGATGAGCAGCTAATGCGTTTTGTCCCTTTCTGCTTTACCCCAGAGGAGTACCATAAGAAGAAGCCTGTGAATCACTTGAGAGAAAACCTGAAGTACATGTTAAAGGGACGACTTGTTGCAGACCAAGCCATCACAGAACAAGTAAGACTGCAGTTTTTTGTTGGGGGGGGTCTGTTTCCACTGAGGAACACAGGTGAATGGGAATCATCTCTGGATCTTCCAGATTTATACCTTGCACACAAGAGTCAAGTTAAGTTTCTGTCTACAGATGGCCTTAAGGAATTTCTGTGTGCACTGGCAAATTAACTTGCTAAGCTTTAAACTGTTGTTGATACGTTGCCCCCTGTGATATTCTCTGGTACTAGTCAAAATCATAGAATTACAGAAGGGTTTGGGTGGGAAGGGACCTTAAAAGATCATCCAGTTCCAACCACCCTGGCATGGGCAGGAATGCCACCCACTACTTCAGGTTCCTCAAAATATCCTGATAGCTGTTAGCTTTTCTTAATTATCAAATGTATGTCATAGTTTCAGCTGGCAGAGATGCCCTGGGTCAGACCTTCTCCTTACTGTTGATCAAACTGGCCTTCTCTATAGCTGGAGGCTGATTAACAAGGAACCAGATGTGCTGCTGGCTCATGTAATAGGAATTACTCAGCCTCTTAAATGGTGTTTCTCATAGCTTGAGAATTTCTTGAATGGTCTTCCCCAAAAGGTATTCTCATGCCAGGATTTGAAGAGAAGAATAGCTGACAGTGCTAGAATATTGGGCTGTTTTTATGGGATACAGGCTGTTAACTTACATAAACAAACAAAGTGGTTTAGGCCAGTGTTTTTCAGGCTGGAGATCGTGACAGGAGGTGACAGTGTATTAGAAAATGCTGAGGAAATTCCACCAGTTCATTAGTTTTTCGGGTTGTGTCATGGACAGAGGGGATAAAAAAGAAGGACATAATTTCAGAAAGTTCTGAATTGAAATCAGTGTTCTTATCTCTGTGACAATTACTAGAAAATAGTTTTTGTATTTGACTCCAAATAGCAAGTTGGTATCTGCTGTTCTCCCAGTGACCTGCTTTGGTTAATATCAGTGGTTTGCCTCTCATTTTTCTTTGGAGGCACTCTGGAACATAGCAAGGTTCTTGTAGAACAGCAGGAATGCTGCAGGTGAGCTTGAAAATCACTGTTTTGTGGTTTGTTCTGGCTAACAATGACTGTTGCTTTTTTCCACTTCTGTATTGTCTGAAGGTTCTTGCTCAGAACAGAGGCAGGAAGTCCAAAGATCAGCCTCCAGAGAAGACAGAAAAGAAGAAGCCTGAAGGCACTGTGTTTACAGAGGAAGATTTCCGTAAATTTGAGAGGGAGTACTTTGGGGTCCCATAAACACTGTGACAGGGATTCTTGCAGCTCCAATGTTTTTGCAGCTTCTCCAGTCTGGCTCTCAGGTCAGGGCATTTCCTCTGCGTGTTTGAGCTGGCATGCGTGGGATGTGCCTGTGCTAGCGAGTGCCTCTGTGTCGGACTTGCAGAGCAGCTCTGCATCTGGGCAGAGCTCGTTAGTGGCCAGCTAAAGCCACAGAGGTGTTCCTGGCTCCGAGTTGTGTTGTCCTTATAATTATCTTCCTACAGCCCGCATGTCTTGTGTTCTTGATGCAGAAGGGTGAACCAAGCCAAATAAAAATCTTTCCCTTCTTCAGGATACAAGGCTCCTGCTAGCTGTGTTATTTGGCAGGGAGCATTGAAAGTACTGTATCTGAATGGAGAAATGTTTTGAAGCAGCATTAAGAAGGGAAGGATGCTTTGAAAGGCTGTTCAACTTGAGTAACCCTGCAGTTTGGGTTCTTATTAGAGTCTCCGTCAGGTCCGTCAGTCATTGCAAAAACTTCGTATATGTCATTTGATTAAATGATTGTTGCAGACACTGTCTCTCTTTGCCTTTGTAGTAGTGATTATTATGACAGGTGATGAAGACAAACCGTGTCACTGCTGTGATCCAAGCATTCCTCTCTTTAGGATGACTCAGTTGTGTAAATGGCCTCTCCAATTCATGTTAACACATATATTAAATCATCTCTCTGACATGCTTAGGCCTTCAAAGAGTGCAGGTTGGAATGGAGATGACTCCTCCATTTTGGCTACTCACGATCTTGCCTCTCTCCAAGGAAGAGCTCTCGCATGGAGAAAGTTGTCCTTTGAAGGTTTACAGCCAAGTGTCCCACTGAGATTTAGCCATGTCAGCAGGGCACCACTGCTGAGTGTTGCCGGGTCCTGTAGCCAGGAGGACTCGTGACACACGTGTTAGTTTTGGCTTCAAATTAAAATCTGAGCCTGAGCTTGTGGTGCTGGGTGGAAGGGAAGTTGTTTTCTCTCCGACTACCACTAAGTTCCCAGCTGTAACAAACAGAAGGCCCAGCAGGTGGGAGTGTTGTACCAGAAACTTCCTCGCTAAACCACTGTAAATGTGCTTCTGGGGAACTCTGCCACTGCCTTTTCCTGCCCGTTAGCTAAGAAGATGGGAAATGTATTCCCTTGGGAAAAAAAATACAGGTAAGGGGAAGGACTAATGCCAAGCTTTCATAAAGCTCAGGTGGGGCCTGTTTGACCTGAGCAGCAGCTGCTTGATGCCAGCACACACAGGAATTCACTTATCCTTTCCCTGCCCTCTGCTTATAGTTCCTAGTGCTGTCTTCTTAAGTCTGTGCTTCCTCTGTTGAATTCTTTTCCTCTTGTCTGTATGGGAGGAAAGGTCACTTGGACATATGAGATCCAGACAGAGGAAATAAATAGTGAGTGTACTAAAGTGTGTGTACTGGAAATTGGGTAATAGCATGTGGGAGGGGATTTCTTGTAATAGGATCAGGTTCACTATCTGCAGCCAAAAGTGGTAAATATAGCACAGTTCAAAGAATGATTCCTTTTTTTTTTTTTTTTTTAGTTCGTTCTTGCTTTCAAAAATTAAAAAAAATTAAAAAGCTTCTTAAAAGAATAGAAGCCTATTGTTTGAAGAAATAGTTGAGCAAAATGTGTATTCAGCACGTCTCCCTGAAACTTCTGCACTGTGTGCCTGCTGCAGTGAGTGTGAGGTAGCCTAACACAAGCAGCTCTCTGTGGAGCTGTCATGAGGATAATTAACTATGGGAAAAAGCTAAAAGCTGGCTGTGCCACAGCTTGACTGAAAGAGGTAGATTTCTGGGGTGTTACTTTGTTTTAAACCTTCATCTTCAGCATTTGGCATTTCCTATGACCCTACGGAAGTCCTTCATGTTCTTTCCTGCTCCTCCTCTACCCATTCCTCCTACACACCCTTGTTTCTGTGGTTGTTCAGCTCCTGGGCCCTTCTCCCACAGGCTTAGGGAAGCAAAACCATCCTTCCTTGCTCCAGAAAAGGGCAGGAGGGTAATGCGGTTCACCCTCTTTGTGCAAAACCCAGCCTGTTTGTTTGCAAATGTAAGCAACAGGAAAACTCTTCTTTCAAAGTTAATGAGAAACTTTAAAGTGGGGGCCAGAGTAGTACTCCACAGGGATAATAACACCCAGATCAGTGAAGTTTCAAAACTGGGTGGCAGCTCTCATTTCTGGCTGGAAAGACTATTAGGGTGAGCACAAGTAATCAACATATTTCTTGAGGTATTATGTTGTCAGGGAGTGTAAAGCTACATGACAGACTGAATTTTGCCATTTGAAACTAAACTTGATTGTAGAGTCAACAGTATCCTTAAATAAATTAAGCTTTATTTTGTGGGAGGAAGGAAAAAGAAGCAGAAGTGAATGGTGGCTCCAGAGATACCATCTGCAAGATCTAACATATTGCAGCCTTGACTTTCTCCCTCTCTGGCAGGCTGTGAGCTCCTAGGAAAGAAGAGCAATGCCACCTGAATAGTGGGTAGAGAAGGTCAGGTGGTGCCCTGTGAAGGGAATGTCTTCAAAGGAGTGGGAAGAACAGGTACCAGGCTGTTGCATGTGCCTGCTGTTAAGCTGAAGCCACACACCTCATACTCCCAGCTGTCTGTCTAGCCATGCCCAGAGCATGCCAGCTCCTTGGCTGTGCTGGAACCCCAGTAGGCTGGAACCTTGTAGAAACCTGCCCCATCCCTGAAAGTGATCCAGGCCAGGCAGGATGGGACTTTGAGCAACCTGCTCTAGAGGATGGTGTCCCTAGCAGGGGGGTTGGAATGGGATGATCTCTAAGGTTCTTTCCAACCCAAATCATTCTATGATTCCATGATCTTTGTTCTTTGCAGCCAGACTTCTCTGCCCAATGGAAGAGACAAGAAAGAGTTAGGGAAGCAGCATCTGCCGTAGCTGCTTTTCGTAGCTGGCCTCCAACCTCTTTCCCACGCCGGAAGCTGACAGGCTGCAGGCCACAACAACCTTTGGGCCTGCTGGACAGCACTTCTTTCCCGCGCATCTGTGAGTGGCAGCACAGGGACGTGTCCCACTGCTGCCGGCCATCGCCACGTGCTCACTGAGCTCATCAGGCTGCTGGCTCCCTTCCCAGCTCTGCGACACCAGCTGAGCATCCTGCAGCAGAAAATAGAGGTAGCTGAGCTAGGGAATGGTGAGGGTGCCATCTTTCAGGGCATCTCCAACCACACCCAGCAGGGAGTCAGAATGGGCAGCAGTAGCAGCAGCTTTAATATGAATGCAAATAAAAGCTCTGGAGTGTTATTAGTGTGGTAGTACCTTTCCAGGGAAACTGTTTAGAATACTTATCAGATGCTCAGCCTTGAGCTAGCTTAGTGTGAATAAGATTCAACAAGCCTCTTAATGGCCTATTGCTCCCTTGTTACATGAATGGAAAGCAAAAAAAGGAAATTTGTTCCAGTGGGTACGAACTAATGTAAGCCCATACAGCCTCTGCCTATCAGCGAGTCTCCACTTCCTTACCATAGAAAGCAACAACAGCTACTTCCAGCACTGTGTCAGAGAGGGGAGGACTGCAGTAAACCAAGAAAATATGCTTGTTCAAGACACCAACTTCTTGCCTCTGAAATGACATAGCAGTAACAAACCTGCCTGCCAATGAACTTGCTCAGGAAAATGAGATTGAAAACACTGAAAATGCTATAGGGGAAAATCAAGGGGTAGGGGAGGGTCCTAAAAACCTTAGCCAATCTTACACTCTGGATTTGTTTCCATGACTGCCTTACACTTCAGTCTTGCTGATGATCAACACAGCATCAGCACCTACAGCACTTAGAGGCTCTTGGATGCCTCAGGAAGGGGACTGGTTATTGTAAAAAGGGAGCGCAGCAGCAGGGCCCTGAATAACTCAGAAAACTTACAGCAAAAGGAAGTTCCTCATTTTGAGACATAAAGACCTATCAGTTCAAGTAGAAATGAGGAGTGTGAAGAAGGCAGACTGTCTACTGTCTGCTTACAGCTCAAAATGTGGAACTCCAGCCAAGGCAGGCTGAAGGGTTGGTAGGTTAGAAAGGGATTTAGAGGTTTGCATGCCTATCTGTAGTTAAGTTAAATAGGATTAACAGAGCCAACCACTAACTGGTGGGGGCAGGGGACACGAAAAGCATGAAGGTTGCTCTGCAGCTGTCTACAGGGTTACACACACCTTTTTCCGAAGGAATAAGCTGTTGGCAGGGCTAAGCAGTAATGTGGCCAAGCTGGTCTGTCCTGAGCTGCACCGTTTGCATGCCAGAAAGATCATTTATCTCCTTTAATGGGAGGCAAAGACCAGGGCTCTTTCTCCACCTGCCTGCACACTGCAATGGAGATGCAGAGGAGTTTCAGGACTAGGAGATTCTCTGCGCTATATAAATTAAGCTGATGCAGCTGCTGCGCCTGGAACTCACTCCTGCCTTTCCTTAAAAGGGTGTGTGCATGCAAAAGAGAGGAAGGGAGCAGCTGAAGGAGAAATGAGAGGTGGCTAGCCTTCCCTTGGAGAGCATGCACTTCTGTAATAGGGAAACTGGTGCTTGTGGGTGCAGCCAGCTTCCTTCATTTGGTGACTTCATTCACTTATGACACCGCATGAGTGCACTGAAAATAATGCAAAGGCAGCATACCTGGGATACCTGAGCAGCCAAAATAGCATTGCCTAGGTCAGGGGACTGAATTCCTCTGTTAATTCACAGAGCCTGAAGCATTTCAGTGGGAAAGTCAGCAAAGGTGAGCCCTTCTGGTCCAGCAAGGGATGCTCACGGTAAGACCCCAAAATGGCCTTTGCACTGGAAATGAAGTGTAACAAGAGTTTATGTGCAGCACTGCATGGCAATACTGTAAATACACCAGGACAGAGGAAGGTAGGATATCCCCAGAAGCTACTTGGACCATACTGAGAAAAAATTAGTATGCACAAAATGGAAATTATGCCTATAGGAAGGACAATAGAGATCCTGTTTGGTTTGTTGGTTTTTTTGTTTGGTTGGTTTTTTTCTGAAGGCCTAAGTCTATGGGAAGATAAAGAAAACGTATTCTTCTGGCCAAAAATGTATAGATTTCCCATCCCCCACCCCAAAAAAAGGCTATGAAGGGACTATCACTGTGTGAAACTGCATCAAAACAAGCCACATTTTCTTTCTGTAGTCCAGCTTGGGAGCACTGGAGGAGCATTCATCTCCCAAAGGACAGCCTGTCCTTGCAGCTATTTCTGGGCTTTCTGCCAGGGCAAAAGATATTTGAAAGATTTTATCATCGTTCTTTCTTCATTCCCCAACACTGCAGCTGTGGATTTATTTCTGTAAGCATGCTGCAGAGGTGTATCTGATTCTCCACACAGGCATGTGAAGAAGTTGTCAGCAGTGATGGTTTCCCTTTTTCCTTTTGAAAGAGAAGGGCTTGCACCTGGGTCTCACTAAAGGCAGGGTGAAGAGGAAGGTAGTTTTATTGTGATAACAGCAGAAACAAACTTGTGAGAAGGGGCTTTGTGAGCAGTAAGCTCTAAGAGGTTGTAGAGGTTGTTTGGTTATGCAGCGGAATTTTGGACTCCTGTTTACCATGAAGAACAAAATTGGCTGAGGGATCGAGCCTAAGGATCATGCACGCTGTGCATGTCCACTTTGCTGCCCTCAATTCAGAGGAGAAATAACTGAGACAGAAATCCCATCAGCTGTGCCAACTTCAGATTCAAACAGCTTTTATTAACGCAGATTGGGGGAATTCTGCTGTTTCCAAGGTTTTAGAAGAACTAGGCTCCTCCTAGGTAAAGCCTGCATTTCATGCACTACAGTTTAATTCTGAACATGGTATCAGGCTCTATGCAAGCTGCAAGGAATCAGTTGAAGCACATTAGTTCTGTGAGGCTGTGAGAAAAAGGACAGAGCTCCTGCAGTTTGCAAAATATAAAATCAGTTATTAGACAGGAGGCTATCAGACTTTTTACCCTTGTGGGCTGGAATTTGTAATGGTGTCCTGGTATTCCTTGGCTCCTGCTGCAGGCTGGACAAGCTGTACACTTGCAGAGCCAAGTGGTGTGATGCTTGCTGTGTCTAACTGAAGCCTGAAGTCTAGATAAAAAATGCAGAGGAAGAATCAGCCCTGATCTCCAGCCCCTGTAACATCTTAACTAAGTTACTAAGTATGGAAACACAGCATGATTTCAGCAGGCATTGCATGAGATTGCCATATGGGCTGCCTCTGCAAAGCCACAAGCTCAGAGCCTCGGCAAGCACTGACAGTGCTGACTGCTCTTTGAGGACTGGATCTGACTCTCCTGCAAGGAGTTCTATAAGCACACACACACAGCTGCAGAGAGCAAAGCAGCATGGATGTGTCATGCCTTCCTTCTCACCTGTTCCAGCTCTGATCTTCGTCCCTGGAGTCAGCGTAATTTGGTAAATTGGACCTGCATACCCACTGCAGGGCTGTAGAAACCAGTATCTGTACTTACTGGCCAGCTCAGACACTGCCTTGTCTGCCTGCAGAGCATGAATGTGAATTAAAATTTGTCTTAGCCATGAGCAGCTCACAGACGGCCCTACCATGGGGTGGAGAGGGGATAAATCTGCTGAGTTCTTCCAAGCTTCAGAACTGAGTAAGGGCAGCAGAACACAGAAGGTACTCCCTCAGCCCTGGCTGCTGCCAGGTGTAAGCAGAAGGTGCTGTGGCTCCAAGGGAAGAGGAGGTGGTTGGCCTGTGGTGGGAAAGGGGGAATCAGTACGAGGAGTTTTCCAGCCAGCCACCAGTTACCGTGTTTTCTGTGGCTCAACTGATCCCAAGTTCAATGTCACCTCAGGTGAAAATTGGACCAAAACCTTGGGGCTTTTCTGCCTCTAAATATCCCCATCCCCAAACTGGCTTATGCAGCCGATTCAAAGGAAACTATTACATTGGTCCACCTCCTAAACCACATTGTCCCTTGTCCCTGCTTGCAGTCTCATTTGCAGCACATCCCATTCAGGCAGTATGTGGTCAGCGGTTTATGGATCAACTCAGCTATAGCCTTGGTAGAACAGAAGTCAAATTTGTGTTCAGTTTAAAATTTGACTCATCACTGGCTGGCTGAAGCAGCAAAGACTTTCACATGGTTCAGGAACATGACCCATCAGTGAGAGCACTACAGTAACCCCATCCATCTGGCCCAGTTCATGCCAGTTTGACAGGGCCACGCAACAGCTCCTGCTCATGGTTTGGGCACTTGGGTGACCCACAGACATACGAGGAACTCGAGTGCAGTTAACACTGGTACTTGCTCTGGACTTGTCTACGAGCAAGCGCTTTCACAAACCAGCGTTCAAAACTTTATTTTGTCCCTGGAGCCTTTTCCTCCCGTGAGAGGAATATCTAAGTCTGAAAATAAGCACCTCCCACCACATGGTACTTCAGACCTAGTGTCTTCTATTGACTCTTTGTTTCAATGGGCTTAAACATTTGCTGAAGCACCTCAGTGTGATCCCTTCTCACTTTAGAATATACGTAAATTACTGTCACACACGCTCCAGTTCAAAGCACCCTGTGCACTTGCACGGCGTCCACCACCCAGAACGAGCAGCACGAGTGACACACTGCACTCTCTAGACACACAATAGCTTGTTGTGCTTGTACTTGCTCCAGGTGTGGTTCAAGTCATGCTGGTTTTACAGGTACCACTCATCACACACCATCATTGCACATTTACTACAAAATTATTTATTAGACAGCAATACACAGCTTAAGCAGGAAGCTTATATACATGCACACAACACTGCTGACTACCCTACTCAGGGACTCTAGTTCTTTTGCCCTTGGCCTTGCGGACCTCTTCTATCAGATCTTTTAAGTACTGAATTTCCTTACTAAGGGAATCTGCTTTCTCCTTCAGGGCCTGGTTCTTCTGCTCCAACTCTCTGCATTCCCCAGACAGTGCCTCCTGTTCTGCCCTCTTCTTCTGCCGGTAACGTGTGGCAGCTGTCTTATTCTGCTCCATCTTCTTCAGTTTCTTATCTATTTTCTTTTCTCCTTTCACCTTTGCTGACACTACCTTCTCTGCAGGATGATCATATGGTTTGGACCGCACAGAGCCGCAAGGGGCATCTGCAGGGAACTGGTTGCCATTGGGGGATCCAACTGAATTGGTGGGGCTGTGTTGGGGGGTTCCCAGGTAGGAGTCTGGGCTCATGCATATTCCACTATCATCAGAGTGGCTCTCCTCCTCTTTTTCAGACTTGGTGATCACCACCACAACGGCAGGGAACTCCCGCTTTCTTTCTCCTTCCAGAACATCCACTTCGCTACCTAGTTCTAAACTAAATGAGTGGTCTGGAGTGGAAGTCAGAGACCCTGGGGAGAGGGGAAAAGACCAAAGAGAAGCCAATGGGGCAACTGGATCTGCTGCAACTGGGGATTCAGGGAGATGGGTGGTTACGTTATTTATCAGTGGAAGTTCTTTGTTGTGAAATTCCTGGATGGTAGCATTAAATTCCTGGATGGTAGCACTGAATAGATCACACGTGTCTTCCAACGTGGCCATCAGCTCGTCTGGTGAGACGGTGGCTTCCAGATGTTCCATACCTAACAGGGCATCAAAATCAAATTCCTTCAGATCCATCTTCTCCACCATCCACTCCATGCCAGAGAAGGCATCCTCTGCACAATACAAAAAGTAAATTACCACTTCATTACACCATGATACAGTGCAACTCAAACTTATGAAAACAATGTAGCAATTCATCAGCTCAGCATCTTTCCTCTCACATGTATTACCACAAAGAGTAAACCATCAGAAAATACTCTTTCATTGAGTTCCTAAAAACTGCAGGGTAACAATATAAGTAGCTCTTGTGACATTCCAACCCTCTTATTTGAAGACCTGAAGAATTCAGGGACATTTGCAACATACAACCATACTTTCTTATTGTTACCTCTGCTAAGGAACAGTACCACTGACAGGTGCTCTGTTATTTTAAGGCCAACACAAGTGGCACTTTACCATAGCTAGCTATCGTGCATAGGATGAGCAGCATAGCACAAGCCCAGGTAATGCATGTGAGATTGCCCTCTGATTTATGACAACCTAGCAAATTATTTTCAACTGGAATGTTGTGGTATTACGTAATTGATGCCCTCTATGAAAATAAGTAATACCTTACCCTGACTGCTATCTATGGTGTTGCCTAAACTGTCCACAGCAAGCCAATTGGAGGAGACTGCCTTAGCCTTGTCGCTGGAGAACCCATGCGAACCGAGGGGCTCGGCCACCTCCAGGTAGTCATCTAGGAGTCCCAGACTTTCCTCAGCCACCGAACACGGCTGGCTGAAGGGGGATATTGAATCCCCCAACAGCATCTCGTTGTTCAAGAAGCTCATTTTCGTCAGCTTGTAACACTTTGACGTCGAAGGATGTAGGCAAGTAGGCTTTTTCGTCGACTACAGCAATGCTGCTGTGCGGTGCCGTGAAAAACCTGCGAAAAGAACTGACACTCGTCAGTATTCGAGCTGACCAACATTATAACCTCTTCCAGCAGTGGCACCTCAGGAAGTACGGCGAAACATTACAGATTATCTCACGTCTTTATTTCCGTGGTGTTGCGCGTCCCCCGCCTCCCTCAGGGGCCGGCCCCGCCCACCCGCCGCCATTTCGCGGTCCCGTCGCCATTTTGTGTCCTGCCACGTTTCCACCGCGGCTCCAGCCCCGCAGACGGCTGTGCGCCCGATGGCCAGCGCAGCCCTAACGCTACACTACTGCAGTGTTTAGTATCAGCACTGGTGCTAGATGCGTAACAACCCCCGTTCGTCTAACTGCGATTATACCACGTGGTCCTTATACTCAAAACCTTAAAACCTCTAATGCCCCATCTTCCCCTACGTAAAGCAACACTTTCCCTCGCCAGAGCAAAGCAACCCTCCCTGGGAGCGTTCCTTTACGCCCATGAAAGCCCCAAAAAAACCCACAACGATTTCTCGGAAGCAAGGCTTCCCGAACGATAGGAAACACAGACGTTCCTCCTAAATTCTTCCGAAACGACATTTCCTGCTATTTCTGACACTCGCCGCACCCGAGGATATTCAGCTTTACAAGGATCTCCCCCAGCCCCCATGTATTTTGGCGTAACTAGGTGATTCATGTATTATTTTGGGATACCTAGGTATCTCCCCCCGCTCCCCCTGAGATAGTAACTAACACCACACACATAATAAACCCACACCAAAAGCCCACTTCAAGGGGGTAAGGGGGCGGCAATCAACACGCAAGAGAGGGAGCAGCCGCCCCTCACACACGATACTCACGCCATGGTTGCAGATGCCGGGGATGTGCTGAGGCCGCCGCCGCTGCTGCTGCGCCTGCTGCACTGGCCGATGCCGCCGCTGGCCCCGCCGCCTTAAAGAGCCATGGCGGCCAGGGGAGGGGGGGCTGCTCGTATCCGCGCCGCGCGGGAGGTGCTGCGCACACGGCCACCACTAAAACCACTCAGCTCGACAACAGGAAACAATGATGGTGGCACCGGCGGCGCTCCGCTCTTATATAGGAGCTGCCTCACCGAATGGGTTGCGGCCGTGAGGTATCCTTCCGCCAAGCGTCACCTGCCTGTCACCAGCACCTGGCGGCCCATGGCCTGTCTTTCTGGGCTTCTCTCCTGCCGTTCTGCTACAGGTTAAACACAGGAGCCGCCGCCAACACACCACAGCTGCGCCACGAAGCAGTCGTGGAGGGACTATATGGTGTATCCATCCGCGCGTGACAGCTCCCCCCTTCGGGCGTGACTGTACCACGTGATCAGAGCGGCTGAGGACGCTCCCTCCACCCTCCTCCGCGGGGAGTGTTGGGGGGGAAATTTTACCCGCCAACAAAGACGCGGAGCTCGCGCGGAAGACGTCACGCAGCTCTCCACGTGGGAAGGGCGGCGCTCATTGGCTACGGGCGACTCTTTCACGTGCTCCGTGAGCTGTCATTGGCCAGGGCCCGGAGGAGACCAATGTGGTGGGGAAGGGGGGGAGAAGAAGCAACAGGGAGGGGAAATGGCGGCCGGACGGCGTGGGGGAGATAAGGATGATGCTGGGCGCGGGTCGGGAATGAACAGCCCGGCAGGGAAATGGCCCCCGCCCACAGCAGCCGTGCGTTTTGTCTGGCATGCCCCTCTCGAAGCAGTGTGTGCTCTCTACTTTGATTTCCAACGGCCTCTTTTGTACCCCACACAAAGCCCCGCTGAGGTCAGGCGGTAGCTGGCGGCTGCGGCCCAGGCTGAGGTGCTGGCATGGCGCCGCTGAGGCGGCGGCAGCCGACCATGACTTCCTGCTCCCTTAGATAACGTGTTGCCTTCCCTCCCTGCCTGCCCCGCACATGGAGCGCGTAGATTACGGGCTCTCCAGGGCTGTGTGTTTGTGTGCGTGCAGGAGGGCCTCTGTCCGCAGCCCGCCGGCCTCACAGCGGCCATGGCGCCGCAGCGACGCTGAGGCTTCTGAGCAGCCCGGCTGCAGAGCCGCGCCGCCGGGCAGCCGAGAGTATCAGTATAATTAGTGCTTTCAACCCATGCCAGGGCTGAAAATGAAGCTGGTTATTCCACAGCTGAGGAATGAGAATGTCCTCTCCTGCCATGCAGTCTTATGCAGTTGCTTCTCTGTGCAGACATGACTTGACTGTGTGAGCATTAATGGATCACCTATAGAGCCTCGCGGCAGTGTCACCTTGGATAGCTTTCAAAGCGCGGTTTTGCCGTTTTATCTGATCCAAATCAACTTGCTTCTATGAAAGAAGTCAGTCCCCTTCCTCCACCCTGTTCTTGCTAAACAGTTCCATCAGCAGGCCTGGCCCCCGCTGAGACAGCTCACAGCTGGAAACTCACAGGGGTCAACAGTTTTCCAGTGGATTTAGTTCCTTCACCGTCCATTCAGTCGGGTCACACAAGCACTGGACAGCTCCGGTGAGCTGGGAATTTCGATACCTCTGTCATTCATCACTGCGTCAGAGTTATCCAGCTTCAAAAGGTTGATTTTTCCACTTTGCCAGCCTCACAGTAGCATCAGCTCTGAGAGCTGCGGTGGGACCTTACTTATTCAAACAACATCATCCTGCAGCTCAGCTTGCTCTCAGCTACTTCTGCAAAAGGCACCACTATTTTCCAGTTAAAGCCTCACTACTAGTTGTGCAAGTCCATAGCCTTCACCTTGTTTGCTCAGGTCTAACTGCCTGGAATGTTTTAAACAACTTGGCTGATGATTTGCGAGGATGGAGTGTCACCCAGTTTTTATTTTTAGCAGTCTGGTCTTAGCACTGTCACTACAAAACAGAGTATGTTGCTCCACACCTGTAATGGGAACACTGGCTGCTGAATTATAAAGGGCAATTTTCCCTACGTGTTGGTTTGTTGTTATTTTATTTTGGTTGGTTGGGTTGGGTTCTTTCTTTGCAATCACAGAATTTGAAATTACTCGTTAAAATAGAGGAGGCAGAGAAAAATGTCCTCCAATGCCAGAAAACACCACTGTAGCAGTTGAGCAGTCTGAGATAACTGTTCTGATAAATACACTATGGAGGGGGCAGATCTTGCTTCAAAAGAAAATTGAGAGGATGCGGCAGCTTTTAAAGAAGCCGAGTGGGTGATTGGCTGTGTGGCTGGGTGGGCAGCACTTCCATGTCCTCGCTGGCTAAGGGAGAGCTCTCACGTCCACTGCTGTGCCTGCTTTCCCATCCTTTAAGTGAAAACAAAAGGAAGATTGTATGAACATTAGAACAGCTAAACAAACAGAAATGCACCCAATATATATACACCCAATCCTTCATTATGAAAAGATGAAAATAGATTTCTCTGAAAGGACTCTGGGAATGTGTGCGCAAGAATCACGTAAGCAAAAATGATGTATGCAATGAGGAACTTAACCCAGATCCGCCTGTTTCCTAGCTGCCTGCTTTCCCTTTTGTGTGTGAACTGAGGTGGAAAATTTTCTGTATTATGAGTTCCAGACAGATTTTCTGTAACAGTCTCCAATCCAAAAAGTGAAATCAAGTAACCAGAAGCCAGCCATTTAGGGAAAACCATATTTTCCCCTGTTTGCTGCAGGACTGATGAATAATTGTTGTTAAATAATTTCATGAGCTATCCCTTCATATTCCAATTCCTTCATAAATTATCTTTCTTCTTTTGCAGATATTATGTCAGAGATATCTCCACTGTGGCTAGATTTTTTAACTAAGGTAGAAGATGCTTTTTTAAGCACAAATATAAATTCTTGGTAATTTTTATACAAAATAAATTACAAGCATTTTCTAAGCACAGGACTACTAGCTTCTTTTTACTAACTCACGAATGTCTAAAAAGTAAAAATTTCTTTCCAATATTACAGAATATATTCGTTGCTCAGAGACTGAACAGCTCTGAAGAAAATTTAATTACCAGCACAAAAAAGGTGGCTTCTGAGGGGACACAAATTTGTGTGCATGATGAGTGAAGTCCTGCTATCATGTTAACAGCTTTATCACTGTGGATGTTATTTTCCTGCCCTGGGCATGTCAGCATAGGGAACTCCTGGGATAAGTAAGATCCATCCTGACACGGAAATGGGGGGCCAGCTGCAGGAGAAAGGATCAGCTCTTCCTTCCAGAGCTTGCTGCAGGAGAGAGGCCAAGGGCCTGGCTGGGAAGCAGTGAAGTGCCCTGATAAATCGGCACTGCAGAGAGCCACCTCTGGTCAAACAGCATCTCCGGGAGGTGGAAAATTAATACTCCATTCACCGTCCTCCTTCCTTAGGATGGAAGGTCAATATATGGGCTTTAATAATCTCTTTGGGTTTGGGTTTTTTTTTCTTTTTAAAGTACACATTGCAAAGGAAAAGAAGTTTTCTTCTTCCACCAGCTAGAATACAGGAGACAAGTGTGTCGAATGCTGTTGGTAAGCATGCCAAGGAGCTGGAGGATGTAAATGTTGCCATGGTAACATCCCCTCGCACGGTCTTGAGCGGCTGCAGAGGATGCTCTCAGGGACTGTCAGTGGCAGGGAAGCTCGTGGGCCTCTCTAGCAGGGGACCAAGGGTGGTGGGAGGAGTAGGCATTGCTGGGGCCGGGAGGGGAACCAGCAAAAGAGACGTCTGCTCTTCTCCGGAGTGCTGGGAAAGCTGCAGCCAGGGGGAAGGTGGGCTGACACTGCCCTGGGAGAGGCAGGAGAGCCATGGTGGCACTAGGCAGGCAGCTGTGAGCCCCCACGGAGCCTCAGTGGCCCGGACAGGGAGCAGATGGGCTTCTGCAGGTGGCTGGGGAGGAGGGGGCACCGCCTGATCGCCCAAGGGTGAGTGCGAGGGCAAGCCCCAGGGGAGTTCTCGAGAGGGATAACTTGAGTCCTTTGAACCTTCCATCAGGAGGAACAGGAAGCCTTTCCCCGCACTTCAATGAACAAAGCATTTCCAGAGGCTAGCAGGAATTTTTCCTAGAGACAGAGTGCTGAGGAAAACACAAGGGAGGAATGAGACAGGACAGAGAGGCATTTTGAGCAATTTTGAGTGAAAATTACCTACAACCTCTAATTCACAGACTAATTCACAGTCCTTGCTTCTTTCCTCATGTGGTACAAACAGATATCTGAAAGATATTTTTCTTCCAGATTCTCATTGTAAGCTCTTTAGGGATTGCTTTATAGATGTTGCATTTTAAAACTAGATCAAAAAGCAAATATATATTATTAAAGATCAGGCTAGAAGGTATTAACATCCATCTTTTTATTACATAAAATAAGTTATCCATATGCTCTGCCTGGTGTGTTTTGGACTAGTACACAGAATGGAATCTCTAATAAATCATTCACTGCTTACCCACCCCCTCACTGTCTTCTGTTTCCATCCTGCTATGTAAATATCCCTGACATTAGAAATGAGACTAATAAAAAAGTGGTTTAAATCTGCAATTTACATTTGCAACTTACAGTTCAATTATTTCACACAGTTATGGAAACAACCCTGGTTGTCCACCTACATTTTTCTTACTGAACAAACTTGGGCATGCCAAGCACATGCTGATAGCTCACAAAATACATGTCTCCAGAGGCTTAGTTACTCAGAATCAGCCAGGCTGTGGCCAGCTGCCACAAGTAAAAACATTGTGCAGATCATGTGAGGGAGGGGAGTTGTAACTTGCCCAAGCATGAGTTTCCTAATCAAAGCTACAACTGGCTGAAAATGATGTTTAGCAAAAAATATGAGTGAAGGAGGGAGAGGAGGGAGTGCTGACTTTTGTTCAGACTATTGGGGGATATTTTTAGTTGTCTCATTGTCCAGCCTTTTTTTATTATGATGAAAGGACTTGGGGGTCAAGAATAATCCTTCATGTGCATTTGCACATGTGGGCTCAGTTCAGCACAGAAACAAAAACCTTCCAGTTATCCAAGCAATAAAAGAACAGAAACACATTTCATGTCGACCATTTTCCTTCGTGGGCCTATAGTTGATGTGACCCCCCTGCAGACTGTGTGCCCAAAATGTATTTACCTGTGGGTTACCAGCATCTGCTGGAGTCACACTTGACAGGTGTCTCGTGCCCTTCTGTGCAAAAGGATGAAGAGTGACAAGGCACATTGCATATTTTCTAGCAGTGTTGGCAAGAGCTGAGGCCTGACAAGTAGGTACGGATTATGCGACTACAGCATCTCGTCCCAGACACCAGTGAGTGAGTTCACTTCAGTGGAGCTCTCTTTCAGTGTCTCAGTGCCCCTCAGACCAGCCAGCACGAGGGCCCCTTGCTGTACCAGCCCAGCAGCAGTCACACTGCACTCCTGAACCTGCTGCCGAAACTGGCAGCTTCACCTGGAGGAGGTGGAAAGGTTATTCGAGCTTATTTCAGCTTCTCTGTTCAGTGAGGGGGGACACACAGTGGAAGGATAATACCAGGCTGTGCTCTGTGTGCTCCTTTGGGGGATTCGTTTTTTACTTTGTGTCACTTCAGAGTGTTTGGATGAGGCTAGAAAGAGAGACTGTGTACAGGTGTACCCTATGAGTGAAATAAAACAGAGTTCTAGGCATCTTTTGTGTGTGCATGAGATCTCTTGGATTCTGATGCTGGCAGGCAGCTTCAGCAAGAACCCTGACACAACAAGTAGTTGAAGCTCTGAAACTCATTTGAGGATAAGTCTCTGTTAAGGCTGTAGCTGCCCAGGTCCCTGGGGAGGAATGCTGCAGCCATTATTCAGTAATAATTTTCTGTTGTTCTTGAAAATAAGTCTTCTGATTTGTTTTAGTATAGTGGAATCAATTCTCATGAATTGTAAGATAAACAAGAATTATGTTTGTATTCTTTTGTAAAAGATATCACCTGATGGACTTCTCAGGTGACTAGTGAAGATAGAGAGGTGGTAACCTCTCTGTCAATCTCTGATTACTGTCTAGAAACTTATAGATACGAAGTCAACAATAAACTAGAATCTTTTTTTTTTCTTCTCTACTTGAACACCTGTTGTGTGTGTTACTGTGTATTTTTATCTATATCACAGTAACAATTTTCCACTCTCCATAGGCAGCAGCTGCTCAGTGATTTACCAGCAGACTTTGTACTGTTTTAACATATATTTGTTTACAAAGGAGGAGAGAAAAAATCCTGGAGGATGTTGATGCAGTTGTGATACTATTGAGTTAATAGCTTTTCTCCTGAAGGAATGTCATTTTCCCTCCTAAAATCTCTGTGTTAGGGGATTTGGCAAATTCTGTCAGAACGATTACATCAGAAGACTTTGAGCCTGTTCTGCTCCCTGCATTTGTACTTGGACTGACGGGTGGCCTCAGTAGAGCCTCCTCAGGTGTGTTACAGGTGGACTGGCCATGGGCAGGCTGGATAACAATCCCCAAAGAAGACTTTCCAGCCAAGGTACCATATGGAGTAGGTGCTGTGGCTTCTCAACTCACCTGCCCTCTTACTGCTATTGCTGTGGTGCCTGGTGAGGGAGGTTTGCAGTTCTCTTAATGGGAGGAGGTTTCTGTGCTTGACTGCTGAGAGAACTGGTTTGAGACTAAACCCAGGTCTGTCAGGAGCCAGCCACAGCAGCCCAGCTCTGTTGGGGAGGTAGCGCTGGTCTGCTTTTCTGGTACTCAGAGGGTAAGGTGAGACTGTTGAGGTCGTGTCCCAGCTTCAAGAGGAGACATCTCTGGGTTTGAGGCAATAGCTGGTGCTATTCAGGAAGGTAACATTCGAGCCATTCATCTCAGTCTTGCAGTCTCAGTAAGGCACATTTGGATGCTAAACACTTACCAGAAACACAGGTCTCCCCTAGGCAGGGCAGGCTTACAAAAAGGTAAGTCTGTCCCAGGGCACAAAGCTTGGGAGTCACCATTCTGTTGGTGACACCAAACATCCTCCTTGGCAGTGCAAAGTGATGGACTGAAGATGCATTATTCTTCATTCATTATCTCGTTTTATACAGAAAAAAAAAAAACAAAAACCAAACAAACCACAAAATTAAAAAAAAAAAAAAAAAAAAAAAAAAGCAAGAGAGAGAGAGGAGAAAGGTTTCTAGCCCTAAACATAAGCTCATTCCTCCTCGTTCAAGAAAAAGCACCAGACTAGATGCTGCCTACTGTCTCTCTCACAACGACAGGCAGTGATTTCGAAAAGAGGTTTGTGCCTTGGTCACGTCCTTGCCTCAGCAGAAATCAGCCTCCCTGAGTGCCAGGGAGCTGGGCCCCTGCCAGCGTGCTCTCTAACAAGCACCGTGGGAGCTGCAGCCTCTGGGACTGCTGTGCCTTGTAGTGCCTTGGCTCCAGCACACCTCAGGGCCTCTGACAGCACCTTGCCACCGCTGCAAACAAGCAGCAGCTTAGTGTGATTCACATCTTATTATCCATAGAAGTGGTAGTACTTGCTGTCTCCAAGATCCCCTGTGCTAAATAAATTCCAGAATCTGAAGGCAAGAATGTCATTCTGCCGTACTGCTTCCAGAAACAGTTGCTTCTTGCCTTTCAAGGGAGGTAAGGAGCCCACCAGGGCCCTACAAGTGTTGAGGTATTACCCATTGTGGGAGAGGTAAAGAGCCAACACAGCCCATCATTTGCCATCTGTGCCCTCTTGTCTGTCGCCTCTGAGGCCTGTCCTTTGCAATGCTGAGCAGAATGAGACAAGAGGGTTGTACAGGATTTGGATCGTTGTAGTGGGATGTCTTATGGGACACTATCACCCCTGTGCTGCTGAAGAACAGTGACAATTCTACCACAGACAGAGGCAGGGGGAAGGGTGGAATTGCACTGAAGCCAGGGAAAATCCTAAACAAAACAAGTAATACAAGTGAGCAACTTTTGCCCATTATTTGTATGGAGAAGGCTTCTCATGAAGAATGTGGTTAGAATTTTTATATAAATATATTTCCCCTGAGAAGCTTAGCACTAAGTGTTAATAGACAGATCGAAGAGCTACTTAGCCACAGGAGCCAGGGAAATTGAACCAGGACAGCAAAATAAAAATCAATCAGACTTTTAGCATGTTTAATGTGATTTTATTCAGAACTGACTTCTGCATGAGTACTTAGGAAAGCCTAAGATCACGAGAAGTTTGAGTTCCTTGAGCTAAACTCTGTCCCCCAGTCTATTTGCTTTTTGTAAAATGACAAGAACATTTCCTATCTACAGAATGATTTCAGGTCTTCCCTGCCTCAGCCATTGGTCTTACCACTCTCTTTTACCTTACTCTTTGCAAGATTATTCCACAGGATCACATACTGCAAAGAAAGGAATAATAGCCTGCTCACTAGCACATTTCTGGGTCCTTGACTTGTGAGTAATGCTGTCCTTCTCAAAGTATGCTAGTAAAAAAATTATCCTTGATTGTGTAAGGGACTCATTTGTTAAATGAAAGCTATTCTAAGAAGGTATTGCATCTTAAAAAAAAAAAAAAAAAAAAAAAAAAAGAGGAAAATAAAGAATAAAAGGGAGAGGAAGGAGAGGAAGGATGTTTCTTGAATCCCTCAGATTGTAAACTCAGATAGTAACTCAGCCTGACAAGGATAAAGATAAAATCTAGAGATCTCAAACAGTTCCCTGATTGTCTTGACTGTAGCAGTTCTCCCCCCAGGGCTGGAAACCAATACTGAGTATTCCACTGGTAGGAGGTAGAATCTCCCATTTCTTGCTTGCTTCATCTGTGGGCAAAGCCCCACATTTCAAGATCCAGTCCCAGATTCTGTGAGCCATGCTGGAGCCACTGAATAGTGCAGGTAGTGAGCAAATATATCCTATCTGGAAGAGAAATTCCTCATTTGGAAGAGGCTCCTCTTTTTTTTTGGTGAAACTTAAAACTGGAAGAGGCTCTTCTTTTTTTTTTTCTATGAGACTAAATTTAAAAAGCAGCAGCTGTCTGCAACTTTTCTAAAGTTTAGAATATTAAAATAAACCTTAAAAAACATGGATGCAACTAAGTATTAGGGAACAAAAAACCAAACATTATTAATGCAGTTCAACAGTTTAGCATGATAATTTCAAATTTGGGGTTCAGTCATCCTTTCTTCACCAATTTAAGATACAAAATAGGCTAGAATTTATATATTTGTTTTTTAAATTAAGAGATGCAAAAATAAGTAAAATGTAAACTCAACTATATCAATATCCAGGACAGGACTGTGGTTATAAAACAAAGTGGGGAAAATATTTTGCTTTTTCCAAAATTCACTTTCCTCCTTAGCTGTTTGTTCCTTAGGCTAAAAACAAGAGATTCTAACTCTTTGCAGCCTGGAGAATTACTTGTGCTCTTCTTTGTAGCAACTTTTTCCATACTTGCAATAATTACCATCACTCTCCTCAAATATTTCTTCTTTACATTAAACAGACTCTTACCTTTTTGATCTTTCCTTCCGATTCATGCCAGGACAGCTTTTATGCGAAGGTGCAAACCACTGCAGATATTAACCATGAATTGCAGGCTCTAGGCATTCCAGGGGCTTTAACTTGAGGGGGTAGTACCTGTCACAGATTTCACAGAGCAGCTTATTTTAGCTGTTCCTGCAAGACTCTGTATGGCATGAAATGTGCTTGATCTCATCTGATCTGTTTCAACCACAGGACACATTAAAGGAAAAAAACAATACAAAGCAACACAGGCAAGGGATATTAGAAAACCAGAAAATCTTGGAGATGTAGACTCCCTTTGTATCATAAAATACCCTCCAAAATAGTTAATTATTACAGAGTCCTCATTAAGACAAGTCTTATAGGACAATGTTGCCACTTTAGCATGTCTTCCAAGAACTGACATCCAACATTTCCACTCCACTCTCCCAAGCAGGCACATAAAACTGGGTCTTACTGTAAAGAATTTCAACAACCAGACATGGGCCCCTGGCAAAGCAGCTTCCTCACTGCATCAAGGCTGATGCCTGGGTAAGAGAGGAGTGCATTTGGGAGGGGAGGGGCCTGGCACACAAAAACCCCAAGGTGTGACTGAACAAGGGTGGGGGAGCCCGCACAGGGAAGTTTAATATTCCAGAGGCACGGAAGCCTCTAAAGTCTGGGGAGCCACATGAAAAGCAGGTGCCTGTCTGGGCAGGCGGACTGTCGGAGCGAGGATGAGAGGCTCAGTGCCACAATTACACATCACCTTGTGACCGCTGTGAAGGCTGCCAGGAGCCAGGATGCTGCTGGCCCCAGCTGATTGCTCCCTCGAGACAAGCTGCAAAGTGCTGAGTGCCCAGAGCTGCAAAGGGAAAGCAAGTGAATCAGCAAGGGGCAAGTCAGTCCCCAAGCACTGGTGTGGTGCAGAATCACATCCGCATGAAGGTGATGCACCGAGATGAAAGCAGAGAGAGATGTTCCTTTGTTTATAAACATGACAGAGACAACCAGGTTACTGTGGAAAGTAATTTTATTTCAGAATTCCACACACTCTGTCACAGATCATGCACTTGGACTTTACCCTTTGCAAATCCACAGCCTCCAGGCTTGGGAGATGAGGCATCATTCTTCGCTTCTCACTCTGTGCCCACATGCTAAGAATGAAGGCCCTGATGGCAGCTTGCCAGGGGCAGAAAGCAGCCTCTTGTTTCCACAATTGCTTTTAAACACGGAAAAGAAATCCATGTGACTTGAAAGATTAGCAGTGGAGCTCAGCAGCAGTGAAACCCACAGCTGAGCAAGTTGGTCCTCACCCTGTGGTTACAGGGAATAAGACAACAATCTCATGGGAAGCTTGTGTGAGCTAAGCTACAGCAGAACACAAGGAGACATTCTTGGAGCTGAGGCAGCCACCAGCCCAATGCACTGCCCTGGGTGTCTTACAATCAATCTGTCTCTGGGCTGCTCTGCCAGGAAGGTGGCTGGGAGCTGCCCTTTTTACATTCAGCTTTAGGTTCTCCTGCTCTGTGCTACAGATTTGACCAGGAAGTAGCCTACCTGTAGGTAAGACAGCCCTTCAGGCTGTACATCAACACATGTACTGCATTTAATACTGAAAGGTGCCAGTCTGAAAGACTCTGGAACATTCTGTTTGACCCACAGGCTGGGTGCATCATTACTGGAAGTTTCCTGCATCTTTACCCTACACCACCTTCCCTGCTTCAATTGCCCCTTATACCTAACCCTGCTCTTAAAATATTCCTAGTTGCAGTGTCCCTGTGACCCATCACATCTTTGGCCTTTGTCAAGACTGCCACTGCCAGGGCAGCTATTGTGCTGTGGTGGCTGCCTGTAGGAAGTGATCATTTGCCTCCTGAGAACAGGCTTGTGGCTAGCTCAGAGGGCAAAACTGAAGGAAAGAAATGATGGAGATGATTGATGCAAGTGAAGTGGATCAGAGTCTACAGAAAAGGCAAAAAGGCAGCTTCAGTCTCCATTTGATACACAAATTGGGCTCGATAGCAGCAAAAAACAGCCATAAAATATTAATTCATTACGCTGCCAGGAAGAAGTAAAAGCATTCATGTAAAAAATTATATATATGGATATGTATGTGACAACTGTACTCAAGTGATAGCTCACCTTTTTTTTTTTTTTTTTTTTTTTTTTTTTTTTTTTTTTTCTATCTAGAGTTTTAATCATTTCCAACCACATTGCTGTTAAAACGTGAAGACCACAGTACTGGAGTCAGCACCAAGTGAGGGGTGACATCACACTGAAGAAATGAGATTTGGGGGAACTCCTGACAACCCAGATATTTTAATATTTTTGTTGACCTTCAAGTAATTAAAAACAAGGGGAATTTCCCCCCAATAGCCTATAGGCTCCAAGTCTCATATGTCTGCTTTTAGGGTAGGAAGGCTGACATCAGGCAGCAGGGGGCAAGGGAAGGAGGAGGGGAAAAAATCTGGGAACCAGAGTGAAGAGCAATCAACAGTTGACCAACACTGACTGCTGCAAAACTTACAAAACACAAAGTCATACAAATGGGATTCCTGTTAACCTTTGATAGACTATAGACTTTATATACACAAACAGACTTCAAAGTACATATCTGGCAGTCTAGAAAATACCAGTACCCTAAGGGTTAAATAATTTAAAATGCAATGTTGCGTTATCACTGTATACAGAATGCTATCTGACACATTGGCTAAAATGGACGGATTGTCCAAGAAAGATGCTCCCTCCCTCACCTCACTAGCACTGCCTCTAAGAACCCAGGGTGAAAGGCTTCCCTCCATGGTTTCACTTATGAAATTCACCTTGAAACTTCTCTGTCAAAGATGGGGGAAGTCCTGAGAGGAAGGGAGGAGAAAATGAGAAAAGCATTCCTGCCCCCTCCAAACTCTGCTGCCTGCAGTACTCCTCTCCACTGGCTAAGGAGGCTGCACAGCAAGGGCAAAAAAAGCTGCTACAGCAGGGAAAAGGCAAATATGTTTATGAAACAAGAGTTATGCTGGTCTTTTGAGATATACACAGCTCCAGACTCGGGGGGACACCTTCTCTCCCACTTTTTGAAGACAGCAGGTGACTTGATGCAGAGTATAAAGAGTCTACAGCCTGAGAGCAGCCATAGACAGGAGTGGGCAGAACTGCACTGCCAACAGGTCGAAACAGACAAAATGGGAAAGTGTGCCCTCACCAGCTTTCTAAGGGTATTTGTAAAAATGGGAGCACTGGAAAGTCAGCACGTGGGAATGAGGAAGGGGATGGACAGCCTCAGTTCTGGGGAGACTAAAGCACACAGATCAGATGGCAAAACTAATATATGCCTAATACCAGTGCATGGGACAGAACCTTGCTGATGACAGCAGTTCAGTTCTGTCACCTTCAGAGCCTTTAGAGCTGGTGAGAATCTGGCTTGTGTGTGCTTATTCCAAAGCCCTTTGAGGCATGCACTTTTGTTCACACCTCCAGTAAACCAGAACAGCCAAAAGGTCTTGGGGAAAAGATGAAAAAAAAAAAAAAAAATCCTTATTCCCTATTCCCATGTGTCTCTCCCACCCCTCCCCTATAATCACCCTCTCTTCCTCTAGGCCAGAGACAACTAAAGAACTGCCTTGTTCTCCACTCCTGAAACCATTCCCAGCAGATCTGGCTAGGCAGGAACAGCAAGCTCTGCTCCTTCAGCCTCATCACACAGCCAGACCACAAAGGTTCCTTCCCCCTCTGTGACAGCTTCAACAAGAATTACCCATACAGGAGGCTGTGTTGCAGCAGACTGGACAGATTTTGGCCCTTAATCCCGAACCCAGCTTGCAAAGGATGAGAAGGCTCCGTGGGAGCAGGAGCTGTGGTAATTCTCCAATTTCAAGCTCTACAGCCCTAAATATTGCCAGTGTAATCATTATCCACTCAGAAATACAAAAAGAACCCTATCCAAAATATCTCACTCAGTCTGCCCTGCATGACTGGGTCAAAAGGATGTTAAAGGAAGGAAAGTGAGACAGTGTGGGTCAGCAGAGAAAAAGAAACATGGGGCAAAGTCAGGTTGGAGGAAATTAAACAACCTCTGTGCAAGTCTGCTAAAATCATCACTGGATTTACCAGCCCAGTTCCACCTTCTTCAGACCAAAAGGGATTTGCTGCAGTAAGTGTAGTACAGAAGAAAGAAGTGCATAGTTTGGTTCGTTTTTTTGGTAGACACTTAAAACTCAGCAGAATTTACGTGAAGATCTCAGAGCTGCAGTTTTAGCTTCTCTTCCCTAGCCAATGGGTACCTGTTGGGGCAGAGATGGTGGAAATGGACCAGTAGCACCAAGAAAATCAGTGGGAGCACCAACTCCACAGCAGGAATTACTAATGAACCAAAAGGGGGAGTGGTGAAGAGAGAGAGAGAGGAGATAGGGAGAAGTGGAGGAGACATAATTCGCAGTAATCAAAGTCTGCATTGGCATAACCCTATCAACACTTCCCTAGGTAAGGCCCCATTATGTCTGCAGCAAGACCTCTGGCTCCGACAGAGAGCTGTAGAGGGTGTAGCCCAACTCATCCACTTCTTCGGGGGTGAGCTCTGAAAACAAGTTCACCTTGGGGTTCAGGGCACTAGGGAGGACACCTGCCTCCAAGTAGCGGATCAGCCCCTTCAGCGCCTGCAAGAAGCGATCAGCCAGCATGTCCTGGGACCAGTCGAGCCTCCTCCTGGGAGAGGTGCAGGATGACATTGGTGAGCTGGCTGGCAGTGAGGTGTCCCAGAGCTGGGTTTAACTTGCATACTGCTTTGAAGATCTTGAGGCACAAGCAGCGGCAGCCAGAATCGCCCTGGTCCAGGGCACGGAGGCGAGCAGTTTCGGCTGGCCGCAGGCTCAGGCGCCACAAGTTGTCATTCTGGGCCAGTCGGTGAGGTTTGGCAACGAGGACGATGTCCCCCAGGGTCAGGGATGGTAGAAAGTCAATAAAAAGATGCCGATCGGCATCGTACTGGACTTCCAGTGTCAAATCTGCTGGGGGAGCTGCTGGACGGATCACATAGTCCAAGAGACTCCCAATTGCTGGCCAGTTGATGGACCCAGCTACAACCTTCTCAAAGGTGTCTGCTACAGTTTTGGGGGAAAGGTAACCTCCCACCACACAGCGGTCCCAGTAGCTGCTCCCGCGAGGAAAGTACTCTGGGTTTTCTCGACGCACCAAGTAGAAGCCAGGAATGTTCATGATAGTGTCCTCCCCGGGGATACATGACCACAGGTTCTGCTCCAGCATGAGAGGTACAATGAGCTGGATGTGGTCAGCTGTCACTACCTTTCACAAGAGAGAAAAGTCAGTAAGAATAAGCTTTCTCTTTCCACATTCATTTTATTCACCACCTTTAGATAGCTTCTGTCCAAAGGAAACTGGAATAAGGATTCAGCTGTCTCTCTCTCCTCTCTGCATGGGATTCCCAGCCTCCCTTTGTTAAAAGGCATTCTGAAGGACTATTTCCAACCAACAGTGGGATAATTCCAAGGTATAGCCGAAGCTACTGATATGTACTATTTAGAGATTTGACATGGACTGCATAGAGATGAATCATTCTGCCTCATACTGCTCTAAGTCTGCTCCTTGGGTGTGAGATGCAGCTGGCCCAGGGCACAGCAACACCACACGACAATTTAAACAGGAGACAGAGTATTAAGTTTCCTGACGAGCTTCCGTTGCCATGGTTTAATAATCCAATGCTACAGCTAGGTACACTGTCCTCACCTGGTCTGCCACATTGTTTGGAAAAAGGTCATTAAAGATCCCTTTTCACCAATGTGATTAAGACCCCACGTCTAAGTTTCACTGGACATTCCATGCTCCATTCCAGAGCTCTGACTCAAACAAAGAAGTGTGCCTCTGAATCACTCACTATAGCCATGGGCATCTTGCCATCAGAGAGATAGTGCAACAGGGACTGCTGTCCAATCCAGGTCTGTCATGCATCAAAAAAAGAAAAATAAAGGGTAGGAAAGACCTACATGAATATACAGGAGTTCTAAGGGAATATAATATATTTGGATGGTTATAGAGGGATGGAGAGAAAACAGATGTCTACCAGAAACAGCAAGAAAAACATAGCTGAAAGAAAAGATAGAGGGGGAGAAAAAAAGGACAGAGACATTTTGAAGAAATAAACCAGCAAAAAGCAAGGGCTTTTCAGACAATGACAGAGCAGCCTGGTCATGCCTGTGGAAATCAATGCCTGGCTCCACAGTGGAAAGGCAACACCAGGGGCCTTATTACTGAGGAATGCTGTGCTGAGCCACCAGCTCCAACAGGGAAGCCTGAAACGTCCCTGCATGGTCAGCCTCCTGCGTGAGGAGCCGTGACATGCCCCCAGGAGTTACCTGCAGGTCGTCGTAGAGGCTGCCGCTGAGGTACATGTCCCGCAGGGGCATGTCGGGCAGTTTGGCGCGCAGGAAGCTGCGCAGCTCCGCGCAGATATCCACAGCCGCCTGCTTGGCCCGAGCCTGCTCGTCTGCCGGGATCGCCACCCGCCGCCGGTAGTAGGCGAACAGCTTCTCCTGCAGGGACAGGCGAAGGCGGGACTTCTTCAGCTCCACCTGACTCCTCTTGGCAGATGGCTTGGGCTTTGTGGGTCGAAAATGGTCTGCAAGACAGAAGGAACGCTGTTGAGGGTGCAGCTGGTTTTGGTGCAAAGTGTTGCACAGAAGGGAATCTGCAGTGCGGAACGGCGGTCTCCCAGGTCTCAAAAAGCCCTTGGCAGACATTTGCAGGCTCTGCACAGGTACCACTCCGAAGCAGCGTGCTGAGGTGTCGGAACCCAGGATGTCTCTCTGACAGTCCTGGATGATCCCAGCTCCAGCCAGGGGGCTCCGAAGCCCTGGCAGGGCGGTCAGAGACCCTGGCAGGCAGCCAGGGACTCCTGGGGCTTTGAGTTTGACCCATGGAACAAATTACCACCTTTGAATGAAGAACTAGAAGTCAAAAAAATTTAGATAGCGTGATAGTAGTAGTTATAGAGTGAAAAGGGAATTTTTTGGCATTTTAACATAGGGGCTTAGGGGGCAATATGGATGGATTTGGGCATTGTCCTGTCCTCCTTCCTTCTTCTTCCTAAATCCCATCTTTTAGGTGATGTTGGCACTTGGGGATTGGTTAGAGTAGAATTTAACTGTCTAACATAGGTGATAGGCATTGGATCATAATTGTAAATAACTAACATGTAGCTTGTAGTATAAAAATCTGTGCCTGCTCCTGGGGCAGTGTGTGTGTGCCTCGGGCTGCCCTGCTGAAAATACCTCGGCAGCCCAGACAGAAAATATCTTAGATAAGAAACAATAAAGCAACCTTGAGAGCATCAGCCGAAGACTTTCGACTCATTCTTTCAGCAGCAGAGTTTGGAGACAGAGGAATTTATAATCTTGGGGTCATCCTGACTAAAGCAACCCCCGAGACTGAGGAACTTCAGAACTTGCTACTAAGACCATCAAAACAGATGAAAACAAGGTACTAGATTTGAAATTTAGTCATAATAATACTGGGTATAAGGACGTAATTTTAATGGCTACCTGGGCAGTATCTCGGCTCAATTTCATCAAAAATTCAGAGCTGTTACCATTTCAAAAGCCTTCAGTGTGATGCCAGACCAGTGAATAAACCTTTTGAACCACCATCATGATCTCTTTGAGCTTTTAATATTGAAACAGATTATTAGAAATTAACAGCAAAACTCAGTCCTGACTAGCATATGAGGTCAGAGAAGACTGCCACCTGGAAATGAAATAGTTGCTGGGAGTCTGCTCAGTGCTGTTATTAGGATGATGAGCTGACAGGTCCTGGAGCCATCCCAGCTCAGGCCATCATAGCTCCAGTGATAACCCCCTGAAATCTTCACTGGAAAAAGACAAGAGCACCCACTCAGAGGCACAATGCAACAACACGAGGTTTACATGCCATCTGCATTACTAAACAATGTCTGACCTGCACAGATTCTCTGAGCCCTATTTTTTCTGACTGGTTTCCCAAAGAAATTAATCAAGGCTTCCCATCCGTTAACATGGACAAAGAGTTTCAGAAATTAACTATGAGAATTAAAGGAGATTTACAGATCTAAGAGAACTTTGGAAGGGCTGTGATACTTAAGGGGTTCAGGAGAAATCCCCAAGTCAGTGGCCCCATTAAAGCAATTGGCTATTGCAGATCTGTTTGGTGATGGGCATTTGGCCACACAGCACGTGAGGAATGGTTGACCAAGCTGCACACAAACCCAGCCTCAGCAGCTGCTGTCTCTTGTCCCACTGGCTTCTTTTGGACAGATTTGAGCTTTTTTTTGTGTAAAGGAAACAATGCACAAAACCACAGAGATCTGGATTTCATTGCCTAGTTATGAAAAAAATTATTTCTCCATACTGAGTTTTAATGCACTTCTAATTGAAGAATTTAAGACACCATTGTTAATGTTTTTATTACTCAGTCCATACACTTGGGGACTCCAATCAAATGATCTAGACCCCATTTAACACAGCTGTCTAGTTTTTAATGTTTCCTCACCAGAAAACCTATTGCCACCCCAAAGATAACTTCCTTTAAAATTATCTGGAAATCAAGTTAATAGCTTGATTCTGATTTTTATTTTAAATCTCCAAGTGTAAATCTCCTGAAATGAGTGAACAGGGATAGAAAGTAAAACCACTGAGAACAAAGAATCAACCACACATAACAAAACATGGTTGGATTCTAAATTACTAATTATCCCACCCAGAAAACTACAAGACACTTTCTATAGACTACTGAAGACAAACACAGTTATAAGCAGCACTAAACAGGGAAACATTGATCCAGAAATTATTTGGAAAATGATAGCAATAATACAGGAAATACTGTTATAAATTGCTAGGACATTCACAACTCAGATACTCCCCCCTTAAAAAGATGCAAGCAAACTGGAATGACCTAAAGAAAGGCAGCAGAGTGCTTGAAACAAATAGAATAGCTTTCCATAAGGAAAGATTAGATATTCAAATTGAAAGAGCAAAAATGAGGGAGAATAAAGCTTAGCACCACGAAGTCATAAGAGGACTGAAGAGTGCAAATAGATGACCATTACTGACTAGTTCCCAATGTCAGTTCTGATTCTTGAAGTTACCAGTGGACCTGCTTAAAAGAAAAACATAAACAACCTGGGCCAGATGAGGCATTTCCTTCCCTGCATTCCTTTAAACAAATACAGGGTTTGTAGGCCTGGATGCCTCTGTGATGCAGCAGGATGACCCTGCCTCTTACCCGTGTCTGCAGCTGAAGGATCAGTGGGAAGGGTTTGCAAGGAGCGGCTGAGGCTGGTCTTCATGTCCTGGGTCAGCAGGCGTGAGGAGGAGCCCAGCCAGTTTGGCTCTTCCCAGCTTCTCTTTCCCGACTGGCTCAAGCGAGTGGGGCTGCTGGGAGCACTGATTGCCCGGTCATACATCTACAGCAGGAAGAGTTTGAGTCACATTTTACCCAGGCCGCCGTCCCTGCCCGGTGCCGGCCGCGGCACTCACCCTCTTGACGGCCAGCGTGGCGATGCCCAGCATGGCGGCACCGCCCACGCCCAGCACCAGCCGTGCGTTGGCCAGCACGAAGTCGATGGCGGTGCCGATGCCATTGTCATCCTTCTTCCCTCGGCGCTGCCCAGCGCCCGCCATCTCACCTGCAGGCAGTGGGAACGTTACACTTGAGGCCCCGGTGGTTCACCCCCTCCTCCCACCCAGGCTCCACCACAGCACGGGTCCACCCAACCCTGCACCCTCCCCAGTTATGTTCCCTCAAAGAGCTGCTTGCTGCCAGCAGTGCCAGGACGATACCGGCCAAGCAATGTCCAATACCTGAGGGAAGGCAAAACCCTATAATTATTCAGGTATTTTTCTTATAATCTGTGCTTCTCGACCAAAGCACGGCCAATATATTTTCTGATTTCTAATGTAAAAATTGTGATTTTGCTCACAGACAAGGCAATACAGGATTGGTCAAGTGTCTAGAACAAAGTGGAATCTTCCCCAAGAACCGACATGCACTCTCAGAGCTTCTATTCACAGATTAATTTCTGAACAGTGTCCAATCCCAGACACTTCAAAGAGACCCAATAATCAACAGCAGAGACCACAACACATCATAAAAGGAACAGCTCCCTTGCCTTCATTGGATGTTTATTCCTGCCCTCGAGGCTGGTGGGTTTGACTCTCAAAGCACATAAAATGTTGACATGAATATTTTCTTACATGTGTACTTTTCTGTCCTCAAATTTCCATTTAACCTGACCTTAAGATTTAAATTTAAAGAGTCTCTCTGGCCAGCATGGCCTTAAGCTGTGCCAGGGAAGGTTCAGGCTGTACATCAGGAGGAATTTCCTCACGGGATGGGTGATTAAGCATTGGAATGGGCTGCCTATCGAGGTGATGGAGTCACCATCCACAGGAGTGTTTAACCTGGGCATAACAGGCAATGCCATGTTCTAGTTACAAGGTAGTAATCAGTCAAAGATAAGACTCAATGACCTCAGAGACCTTTTCCAACCTAAATGATTCTCTGATCCTGTAAAACACACTTTACCATCACTGTACCCATAGCTGGATCTCCAGTGAACCTACATGAAAACACCAAGAAACTCCTGCACTGTGACTTTGGGTCTGTTTTCTGAGTCAGTGTCCAAGGTTCTGAGCCTGCCTGCCTGATTGAGGTGGTTTAAAACTGCCCTTCGTTTTTTCTAAAGCCAAGCCAGGGGGAACGTTCCTGCCTGGATGAACCAAGAATACTTGTCGTCCCCAAGCAGATAAAACCCGGCACTTTCACAAAGCTCTCTGTAACAGCAGCACAAAGGACGCGGTTATATCATTGTAAATGACCTACCTGTGACCTAATGCATTTGTGAAGAGAACAGGAGAGCCCTCCTGGTGTGCCTGTGGAAGCACCTTCAGAACTTCTTCAAGAAAGTGGTGGGTAGTGAGTGTTAATCATCTCTCCTGGTTGCCGAGAGGATTTTGGAAAGAAGAGGGAGGTAAGTGGGACCAGTGGGAGATACAGGGAATCTCTAAACCAGGCCCCCGAGCCCGCTTTTCAGGAAAGCCTGCCCCTTCTCCAGCTGCCTTTCCTTGTCCTCCAGCCGCTGTAGCCCCTGGTTCCGGCGGAATTCGCGGCGGATGGAGGCGAGGTAGAAATCCCTGTCGGTGTAGCGCAGGCCGCGGCCGCGGCGCAGCAGAGCTCGGTACAGAGTCAGCACCGCCTCCCGGGACCACGCGGCCATGGGGGACAAGTGTGCGGCGCGGGTGGGCGACCTGCAGAGGAGTGACCGAGGGCGGGATGCGGGTCAGCTTCTTCCTTCCCGAGGGACCCGCCGGCCGCCGTCTGCCGCTCGGTGCCGGGGTCGCCTGTCCAACGGCACGGGGTAACGGGCGGTCCGGGCGGCGGGCGCGGCGCGGGGGCTGCTGCAGCCCCGCGGGAGGAGCGCGGCCGCCCCGCTCTCACCGGGCTGCGCGCGGGGCCGCTCCGGGGCCGCTCCCGGGGGTCACCCGGCAGCGCCGCGCTTCCGCTTCCGGGCCGCGCGCCGCGCCCGCCAATGGCAGCGCCCGCGTCGCGGGCACCGAGCCGCGCCTGCCTCCGACGGCGGCGCGGCGCTGCCGCCCCCTGGCGGACGGGAGGGAACCTGCCCGCGCCGTCCCGGCAAACCGGGATGCGCTCGGCCGGGGAGCGCTCGCGGCGGCCCGGGCTCCGTGAGCCGCGGGGCTCCGTGAGCCGCGGGGCTCCGTGAGCCGCGGGGCTCCGTGAGCCGCGGGGCTCCGTTTGCCTCTCCGTGTGCTGCAGCGCAGAGCGCTGGGCTGCCTGCCCCGAGAGACAGCGTGTCTGCCGTGCGCCACGGTCACGGGATCACGGATTCCGTTAAGTTGGAGAAGACCTCTGAGGTGTGGAGTCCAGCCTCGGGCTGAACAACGCCTTGTCAACCACATCATGGCACGGCGTGCCGCCTCCAAGACTTCCCTTAAACACCGCCGGGACGGTGACTCCACCACCTCCCTGGCAGCCAATCCCTAGTGTCTACTCGCACTTTCTGCGAAGGAATTTCTCCTAATAACCCTATCGTGGAAGAGAGCAGCGAGGCAGTGCTGCATCTCAAGGTACTTCTGACTTCGGGATGCTTTTTACAGACTAATTGATCAAATTCAAGCTCCTGATCTTTTCCTCCAGGGAACCTGCAGGGGCCAGGGCTTGGTCTGGAAGCCTCAAGGCTCTAGGAGAAGGGCAGTAGCTGGCAGCCCCTCTGGGATATGCCCGAGCTGATGGAAGGAGACTCCCAAAGTCAGAACTTGTCGCTCCTCTGTCCAGGTGCAAATCGTACTTTTCCATTCTCACGTTCTCTGCTATGAGGCGTCTCTGGGGCATATATATTTCTCCTTAGTCATCCTTTTTCTCCCCAGGTCTCACCTAAATATAAAACATAATGTGCTGTGCCTCCCTGGAGGGGAGGGTGAGAGAAAGAGCAAATGGTGTGTGACAGAGGAGAGCGAGCCACATCACACAATTTCAGTGAGACCAGATATGACTGCGATAGAACTGAACAGGAAGAAAAACAGAAGCTCTGGACTGGCTCACTCTGTGCCAATCTCCTCTTGTTCATTTCCTTTCTGAGATAAACAACCCAAATCATTTTGATCTCTCTGTGAGTGAGTTTGTCATGCCCCTAATCAGCGCTTTCTGAGAAGGGCTTACTTGAACTGCAGACAGTATTCCCAGAGAGGCCACGCTAGTGATTTACATAATAGCATTATAATATTTTCCATATTATTCCCTCCTTCTTCCTTCTGCATGCTAATATTTTGTGTATGCTTTTTTTAACCTGCAGCCACTCTCAGAGCCAGGGTTCGTGTGACATCCATATTATTTCTTCGCTTGCTAGAGAACATCTGGAGCTTTATAATTCTTATGTGCAATTCGTTTTCCCTCTTCCGACCTTGCACGTACCCTTGATGTGATCCTGTTGATCCTTGGCAAATATGTGGTGTTCCCCATTTGCCACATTTGCATTTTACTCAGTCTTTTTTGGTCTCCTTAAGAGTCAATAGCTTTGAGTCATCTTTTAAAAATGTTTGGTATATCGCTCATCTTTGCTTCCAGATCATCAGTTCATATACTGGGCAATCCAAGACCTCGGAGGTAGCATTTATATTCCCTACTCTTAACCTGCTGCCAGAATGAAAATCGATCTTTGAACCTTCCTCCCGGCTACCTGCCTCCTCCTACAGTTGCTAATCCCTTCTCACAAGCGGGCTCTGTCACCCCTGGGCAGGTATGCTGATGAGCCCAGTCCCCAAAACTCCCAAGTCTGCATCAAAACTTGAGCAGCCACAGAATGCGTGGCAAACGCCGGCTGCACTGCCAGTGGGATTTGCGGGTCAGGCCGAGCAGTGACGGACTTCTCTGCTGCCCTCCTGCCATGGCAGGCACAGGCACTGCCACCTCCCTAAGCGACCCCTCCCCAGCCCGGCCCCCTTGGGTTGTGCCTGTTTTGGTGTTTCTCTCCGTTCTTTTCCCCCCAGGCTGTCTGCCAGCTCCCGGGCCCCTCGCCAGCAGCTGCGTGTGCGCCTTGTGAGCTCCTCCACCCACACTGTGCAGTATCTCCAAAGTGCCCCAGCCCTTTCGGGGACATCACTGCTGTGCCCGCTGCCCCTGGGGGCTGCCCACGCCTGCATTGTGTGGGCAGGGCCCTCGACCTGCCCCTTCTCTCCTGCCAAGAGCAGGGCAGTGCTCGACTGACGCCGCTGCAGCTGCCGTGTGAGTGCCCGGCCTCTGGTGACATGCTGGGGGTTGTAAATGTGAACTCTGCCTTGAACAGTGATCCCCCCTGTCTCCAGGGCTTCCCAAACTGCTGACCCACTGCACACAGCTGGTGGGACCACCCAGCACCCCCAAAGACTTGTGCTGCCCTGATGGCCCCAGCCCTGTTGCCTGGTGGCTTCTTTGCCCATGGACTCACTTGAGAGTGACGTTCCCCCTATGATTCCAGCCTGTGTCCCTGTATAAAAGGGAATTTACTTGCCCTGTGTTCTGGACACAGGGCCAGGTGCAGGCAGAGAGGATGGAGCAGACCTTTGCTGTGCTCCTAGAGTACAATAACAACCTTTGTTTCTCGAAATGACCAAGTGAGCTTGAAATATCAAAGGCAGCATATGTGTGACAGGGCACAATAACCCATGCTGTTACCTGGAATAAGACTAAGCATCCACCCCGACCCCCCACCTGTCCTCCCACTCAAGCAGCCACAGGCTTTCATGGCTACTAAAAATAGCAAATGGGTGCCCCTGAGCCCAGCTTGCAGCCTCTGCTCCTGGGAGCCTTTTATCCAATCTGGGAAGCCGTGCTCAGGGTATGTTTTTGACAGGGAGAAGAAGGGAAAGGTCCCAGCCTTGCTGCAGCTAAAGTGAGGCTTTTCAGATCCCCAGACTTCCACCCCTGCAGTGCAGGGGGCTGCAAACACTGTCAGCAGTGTGTGTTGTCTCCTGTGTGAAGCAGAGCTGTTGTCCCTTTGAGGGGCTGCACTGACAGTCACTGAGGAGGTTCAGAGTCATTACCTAACACATTGAAATTGCTTCTGTAGTACTTTTACAATTGGTCTGTGCCCACCTTCACTCCCAGCGTGACTCATGTTTCTTCAAATGAATTTCCCTGTGGCTGGGTTTGCTGGGGACACTCCTCGTTATTCCCTGACTAGTAAGATTCCATCCCCTGGCCCCCACTCCATTTTTCACTTTGCACCAGCTGCATGCTGCAGGAGGATTTACAGAGCCATTCAGAGACCCTGCATTTGTGAGTGCTGTTGTCCTTGCAATCTTGCATCCCTACAACAGCCCCTGTTTTCTGCAGGGGAAGTGTTGGCAGAGACCTTGCAGCTGGTGGTACCCCCTGCCTGAGCTGAGCTACACATGCTGACCTCAGGCTTTCTTGTGCTCCTTCGCCTGCTGTGTGCTGGGATGAGGCCCTCTCGGCATGAACATGGGATTTTGGTTTGTGTAAGAGTTAGCTGGACTCCAGCATCAGGTGTGGTTTGGTCCCTTGTACGTACAGACCACCTGAGAAGGGCAGGGCTGCTGTAGCCTGCTGCTTCTCTTCTTTTTCTAAGCAAAGGCACTCATTGCACACTTTTCCCTATTAAATCATGGGCCCTTGGATTTATTTCTGTCCCATTTACCTGGTTTTGGTTTTGCTGTGGTCCTGACATTCACTTCTGGGTAACAGAACAAATGCTTTAAAAACACTCTGAAGCAAAAAGAAGTGGGTAGATGTTTTCTACATTCTTTTATTTTTGTGTGTATGCCTGGTTCTTAGTAAGTGTCTGAGGGGAAAAAATATATATAAGTGATGATTTGTTGCTCTCTTCTTTGGAAAAAGTCCAGACTGGAGAACAGGGCTAAAATGCCAGGAAAGAGTCTGCTGCATAGAGGTAGGCTTATGTTATTTTATTTTATGCATTCCTTGGATAATATATTTTCTTTAATTTCAGATCCTGGAGAAGTCATTTTAGGTCTTTATTCAGCACAGATTATTTGCTCTTCTTCTCAGTTTTCCTTATTTTTAGAAAGGTGAAGTGTGTTCCCAAATTAAATCATTACTGGGATGGACTTCAGCCAAGAGGATCCATGGTTCAATCTGTAAGGCACAGGAAACACAAGAATAAAACAATGGAGTTTTATATTGTGTTTCATTTGGCAGGGTAAGGAGAGATATGGCCTTGAAAGATGTGTGTTCTTATATAGCTGTAATATATTTTAAAAGACAGTAAGGACTATTTTCACTTCTCACTTTGCTTAAAAAAAATAAGCACACAGAGAAATGCTGAAAATGCTGGGATTGCCAGATGCTTCTTAGTTCCAAGTAAAGGTTCATGTCTGGGAATGTCTCAAACATTAGCTAAAGAGGGCTGATCCTTTACCTTTTTGCTGATGTGCTTGTCCCTGCTGCAGCAGAGACAGAGCTTGCAGCAGCCTGGCCCCAAGCCAGGCTCCTCAACGAAGCATCCATGGATTATATTCCTTATGTCAGCCGCTCAATCCAGTAATCCAGAGCCCCTTCTCTAGATGGGACAGTTTTGCAGGGACAGAGCAAAGCCCTTCAAAGCTTGCTCCCAGGCGAAGGTTTGCCTTCAGCACGCCCAGGAGCCTCAGGAACACGTGCCACTGCCAGGGATCAAGAACATGCCTCCCTTCTGCTGTGGCCAAATCCTCTCTGTGGCTGTGCTCTGGAAAGCAGGGCAGCCAGTGCCTGCAGCTGTGGGCACATGAGCACGAAGCCATTTGCTGGTGACGCTCCCTGGCTGCTCCACAGGCTGCCTGCCAGCCAGCTGAGCCCTCACTGCTTCCCCAGCTGAGCCACTACAGCAGTGAAATTTAGAAGCATAATGTAAAATTGGATTAATACTTAAAAATTAACTGTCCCTGCTAAGCAGCACGTTAAAGCGTGTCCTTACACAGGGAACAAATGTATCCCAGCAACAAAAACAAACAGCTGGCAAAATGGGGTCTGTTATCCCCTTTCCAGCTTTCTGAAAGGTGTTTTACGTTTATAATGAAGTCACTTTGTTTCCAAGCACCCTGGTGTTTGGAAACAGCGTGTCCATCCCTTTATCAGCGAGTTTGATGGGCATCAATAAGGAATCAGCTGGAGCCAGCCCCTCTGTGAGCCAGAGATGGAGAGTCCCTCACAGCCTCCCCACTGAGCAGTGTTGCACAGCGCCCAGGATGAGCACCAGGCATCCATGACAAAGAGCAAGAGCTTGGGAGAAACCACTGACTTACAGGGAGGTCACAGCAGAGCTCCTCCGTGATGCATCACCCCATCTAACAGCTGCTGGGGTCCTGAAATGCTGCAAAACACACAGGATTGGCTGGCATCAGATGGCTTGCAGGCTCCTGATTCAATACGGTGCTTAAGGCGCCGTATCCATACCCAGCATGCATGCTGCACGTACCAAGATCTCTTTTGGTGTGTTGAGGGACCCTCTGACATGGTAAATGGGGCTTGTGGTGGGGCCACGTGCTCCCTGCTGCTCCTGCAAACGAAGGTCTCCACCGCAGACTGGTCTGTACAAGAGTCAACCCTGCTCACTCACAGAGGCATGTGAAGCTCCTGCAGCAGAAGCTCGTGTTTTCCAGGGATTAAGGTCTTTTAAAACCTCTCAAAAAACAAAAGAAATGCCATTTACGTTACTTTTAAAATATTTTAAAAGTCAGTAAAGATTTTGTGTTAGAGGCAAGAAGGATGACGTGGGAGAACCTTTGACCTAGCCAACTCTCCTTGCTTAAACTGTCTCACTAAATTGCCATTGGTCTATGCTTATAGACTTACACTTTCCCTGTTGAAAAATTGAAATTTCAAGTATGCTGATCATTAACTATTTTTATATTATCCCCTGTTCGCGCACAGTGATCATACATATAATACAGTGATCACTAAGAATGCTAAAAATTCTAAATAGAAAATTTTAATTGTTAATTTTGAGTGGTAGGTTCCTCTCATGCCCTTTGTTACAGAGAAGGGAGCAGCAAAATTGCACCCAGCAATGCACAACACAAGCCTCTAGTTTGATGAGACTCTTCCTTCGAGAGGAGAACTGAAAACACTAGACTGGTATGAGTGAAAAGAAACACAAGGGAATTAACTGGAGCTAATAACTATGAGGAAAATAACCTGTGATGCCTACAGGCCATACCTCTAAATGGAACCAGGAATGAACCTGAAGTATCAGACAATTACAAAGGTAAAAAATCAAATAGCTGTAGATGGCACATGAGCTTGCAAAAGGTCCTTGCCAAAAGCACTGCAGAGGCCAGATGGTTAGCAGGATTCAGAGCAGGACCAGGCTTTGATACCAATGTAAAGGGAACAGCCAAAACTACAGCAGACAGGTTTAAAAACAAACCAAAACAAGGAGGTCATGTTCTCTCATTCACCGTGCCAAAAGTCAGCCACCAGAGAGGCATTTCTGCAGTGGGAAGGTTTAATTTGGGGCTCCAGGGTTTGCAGGGCTTTATTTGGAAAAATGGATGCATCCAAAGGCACAAATATGGTGTTAAAGGACCATTTTATGAGATGGTGCTGGTTCCCACATCCACCAGCTCTTCTGAGAGCCATCGTTCCCCACTCATGTGCCTTTACACATTCATACTCACCTAATGTGCAGATTAGATCTGACACAGGCCTACAAAATCAGGAATCAGTCCCCAAGACCAGCTAGGCTCCCCTTCAACCTCCCTTCTTGGGACGAGCAGTCTGCCAAGATAGGAAGCTCCCTCGCTCCATTTTCCAGCAGCCCCCTTGGCCAAGCAATCAGAAATAAAAGCTGTCACACACATCTTTGTTTCCTTTCATACTTTGTAAATTTTTTTTTAAATTTTTATTATTATCTCCTCCTTTTAAGCATCCCTTTAAGGGTGAAATGAAATCCAACCATTTACAGAGAAAATGATTTCAGAATGTACATTTGATTTATCCTTACAAAAAATTCATTATTACTTGCTGTTTATAAATTACAGAGTTGAAAGGAGCTTTGCAGATACTCTTATTTTTTCTTTTTAGTTTTTGGCAAGTCCACGCATTCTTTTTCCAAAGCAGGCTATCCTGGAGCCCCTCCAGGAGCAACACCAGAAGTAGGTCCAGGTGGACCCCAGGCTCAGAAGTGCTACTGGACCACCTCCAGGATGATACTGCATCATCATCCACACAGGCAGGAAAAAACAGTGGTTTGAATTCTTAGTCTCAGAGTATTTCAGATCCCTTCTTAATCCATTACCTGTAGTGCCCAGAAGTTTAAAATGTCAGTGTATTGCATTAGAAACAGTTCTTTTTTCTCAATGCTGGATCTGAGCCCCTTCTGCCACCCCCTTACCCTCCAGTTCCCTTTCTCTTTCCATAACAGGAGTGAGTTTGTCCAATGTCTCAGAAATTAGAAAGAAGGGGTTTAGGGAGGGTAGGGAGAACACAATGATGGAGGGATACAGGATCCATTCTCCCACTCAGTTCCCTCCTTTCTCCAAGGTTAGAGGTCAGTGAAGGCAGGATGAGCTGTCCCTTCCCTCTTCACCACCAGTGTTCACTAATGGAACCAGAAGTGACCCTGGACAGGTGTCTTCACAGTGCAGAGGCATAGCAGCCACAAAGATAGCCAGCAGGGGCTGGGACACAGGGAGGGAGACCCGGGGGTACTGAGGAGGGGAAGAGACACCATCTCACAAGGAAACAGCAAGGCAGGCAGAGGGAAATGAACACCCATTCTGCTCCGACACTCTCCCTCCAGGCCAACTCGGTTTCCTGGTTTACCTGTCACAGAGACACAAAGTAGGTTGGCTTGGGCAGCACAACAGCAGATACCTCAGCAGGACACAGGGATCAGAGAAAGCAACAGCAAGAGTGGGCTTGAGCACGTCATCCTCTATACCATTCACAGGCACAAAGTCACCGTGTCTTTTCTGTCACTTGGGTGTGGCATCACCCCCAGATGGGCAAACATGTCTAACCTGCCCTACTCCCTCTGCTTTAGCAAGCTCGCCTACTTCAGGTCCACCAAAGCCCATGTCCGTCCTTTCACTTGGAGCAGGAGAGGAAGAGGCATTCCCCAGTCCAAAGCCAGGCACAGGCACACCACCTCTTTCCAGGTGGGACGCACAAAGAAAGACAGAGACAGAAGTACAAGGCTTGGGTGTGCCACACACTGCTTCACCTATTTCCTAGCCCCACTTTTTACCAAGTTGAAGGAAAAAAAGGTTTTGGGAATGAGAAAGCACAAGGCTAAAGAGGGCTGCAGGAAAAGGCTGGTAATGTATTCCCTCCATCCATTGGACAGTTTGGTCCAGGAGAGACAGCAGGATTCACTGCCCATTGTCTGTGCAACAGCCCGCAGACATCAGGCTATGGTAGTCTGATCCCTGTTCCAGCCCAGTACCAGGATAACGTTCTTGGTCTTTCCTTTCTCAAATCTCAGAACCTGGTTCAGATCAGATGAAGGAGCTTCGGTATTCACCTCAGAGTCCAGCACTGAGAAACAAGGATCTAACACAAACCTGCCTCCTACTTTGCCTCTCCCATCACCTCACACACCCACATACTTTTGACTTCCCTCTTGTGGCAGTTGCCTGAAGGTGTGGCCGTCCCACCAGGAGCTGGCTGCAGAGGTCCCAGCAGGCAGAACGGGCAAGGCTAAGCAGAGCCTTGGAAAATCACTGTGTGAAAGCCAGCTTTAGTAGTGTCTGTTCCCTCCAGGGACAAGGAGAAAGATTTTTAATGACAAGCACTCTAGCTCCCTAAGGATAATAAACAAAGGGTTAGCCAGACAAATTAGACAGAAACATTGACTGGTTTGGCCTTAAATCAAAAAATGTTTAAACAATTCTTGAGAAAGAGAAACAATAAAGAATGCATTTCATCTGTAAAGCCCCTTCCACCCACTACAACAGAAGTCTGGTTTAAATTTAATTTCCTAAGAATAAGGAAGTGAGTAAGTCCAGGAGGCAGGCAGGGCAAGGAGTTCTGCAGAAGAGCCCCAGCATTCCTATTCCAGCAACACCTTCTTCTCCAGCCCAAGGGAGCAGAAGGGAGAGACAAATCAGAGGGAGGAGAATTGTGGAGCAAATAATGGAGGAGAGAAGACAACAAGCTGTACTTCAGGAATAGGAGAAGCAGATACTGCAGCTGTGGGCTTATCAAACTCCCAAGAGACAAGGGCCATACCTCAACACTGAAAACATGACTGCTGTGCACTAAAAATCCCCAAGGATGGCCATGCATGGGAAGGGCTGGTATCAGAGGAGAGTCTGCTCTCACTGTGGGAGATAAGGAGGTGCAGCCCCAGCACATATGAACTTTAGCTCCTGCTGAAGTGGAGCTCTGGTGCTGCCAAAGTACCCATGCAAAGACTGGCTTGTCTTTCTCCTCTGTCTCCATCCAGCAAAGCCTGGCACTGGCCTTATATTATCATCGCTGAGACAAGGCAAAGCAAATGGTCCAAGAGCAGACCTCAGGGTCCCTCCTCAGAGTACAAATGAGAAATGGCTTCTTCCTTCCATACTTTTCTGCTGCTGAATTGCATGAGCTCACACCTGCTCTCTGCCAGCTGTCCCTGGGGAAAGCATCTTCCCCCTGTGCTGCATCCTGAATGCTATGGCTTTATCTTGCTCACTACAGGCTCCGTCTTTCTCAGGTGGGACCCCATTTCTCTATAATCTCCCTACACCCAAGACCCCCAACAGTTGCTCAGCACCAGAACCCCATGACTGTTACAGGAGTTTCTTCTGCTACATCAGTAAGTCTGGAATTAAAAAAGCCACAATTCCCTTTGGGGGAAGAGCATTCTGCCTAGCAAAGTTTGTCTGTCCACCAGTTCCCAAAGGAGCTTCTCTGTCTGTGGGGAAGACACAACAGAACTGAGAACAGTGATTTTAAAGAAAACAAAACAATAACAAAAAAGAGTTTCCTTCAGTTCTTCTAAGTTGGCATTATGGCACACAACATGTGGAAGGAGCTAAGGTGAATTGCATCTCATTTGATCAGAAAAAGACATTAATCTTATTTCTATTCCAGTCTCAGCCTTATCAGGCAAGCAAGTTATTTTTGTTGACAATTTTCTCTTCTCTAGAGAGGGGACTAGGAGGGGAAAAAAAAAGAGAGACATGGGTAGGTATGAAGCACAAGGGTGGCACATGTTAGGACCATGGAGCCCTGATAGAGTTAAGGGCAACGAAAACCCTCCTGCTTTAGAACAGCTGGCCAGAAGGGCCACACTTTTCTTTGTGCCAACACCTTCCTCTTTATCCTCCTCCATACGATTTCTGCTTGGAACATGAGTCAGTCTTTCCACTGCAAGGCTAAGAGAGCAAGTTCATTATGTTTTTCACCCTCTGCCCACTACGACCCAAGCTCTGGGCACCCTGTCAAGCCATCTGTTAAGGAAGGGTGGTGTTAAGGGTGGAGATAAGAATCTGCCTCCTCAGTGAGCTGAACAACCCAATACAACAGCAGGCCAGATGCTCACTGCCCATGCCTGAGCAGACACCAGCCCAACCAGCTGCAACTAGCGCCTTCCCAAATCTCTTTTCCTCTCCATGGCCCAGGATGCAGATTTGGGCTGCACACACTCTGGATTGCACCATGTCCCCAAACAGTCTCTTGGCCCCAGGGAGAATCTGCCCCCGGCCTGTTTCTTCATGAGCTCTCTCACACCCTAAGGGCAGACAGGTGGTGCCTTGACAGGCTTTGTTTGCCCACAACAATCAGAACTTTGCCCTTCCTCTTCTCCCTTTTATTACCCCGTGGTAAGAAGGAGTAGCCAGCATGTGTAAGCAGCAGCTGCTACAGGCACAGTCTTCAGGGCTCTAGAGGCAGACAGAGAGCCATGCAACAGTCCCATACATGTGGCACTGCTGTGCAGAGCCGATGCTATCCCTGGTCCTCTCCTATGAATTGCCCAAGAAGTCATCCATGCTAACACTGAGATCACAGCTCCTGGATCCCACCATTTTCTGAGCACACACAGCCAAGCCCCACTATGCTGTCTTCCCCCTCCAATACTGGTAACAAACACCCAGGTGCACACCAAACCCATGCATGTGGGCACTCAAGCAACCATGCTTCCAAACGTACACCTCCACCGTCTAACTGAGTCCCCTGCAGCTTATCCCAGTACCAACAGAAGTGTGTACTACAGGGAAGATGCTTTGGATTCTGTAGGACAAGTGTTGTGGGGGCAGGGGGGAAAAACAAGCAGAGAAAACCCTCAAAGCCCAGCTTTCTCCTCTGCTTCCTATCTGTGTGCTCCAGGACTGGTAGAGTACTGGGGCAAGATCCAGCCCAGGACAGAATGCAGTACGACTGTGCAAGGGGCTGCACCTTGAGAAGGACACCTTGGAAGCAGAGGATTTCCCTTTCCCAAAATACCCTTTGAACACAGAGGTATACAAAAAAACCCCAACCCAGCAAGTCGTCCCCCCCCCCCAAAAAAAAAAGCATACTGTGATGCTTTTGCACATTCACTCATCCATAAAATGCCAGTGATACACATCTGCATGCGCAATCACTCACAAGAGTTTGTGCCTGCTGACTCACACGCTCACTGAATAGCCCAGGCTTGCATCTATGCTTGCTCCAATCCACAAAGGATGAGGGTAGATGGGAACAGCTGCCCTCTCTCCCCATGGGACCCTCTCAGCCTCCCTTGGAGGAAAATCTGCCAGCTGGCTGCAGAGATTCTCTCCAATCAGCAGGAGAGGTTTGGAAGATGCAAGGAAGTCTTTATGCTATTATAGAACAAGTCATCAAGATCCCTCTTCCTCCTGTCCAGGCCTCCCTTCGTGTAACTGAGGAATTTGGGTTCCCAGGCATCACCCTGGGATGAAGGGAAGAAGAACAAGAAATGAGGGAGGGCAGAGATCCCTGAAAAACGGCACACCCTGCCCATAAACAAAGGAAACAAAAGAAGAAAAGGAACAGATGAAAACACCCCACTCTTTCCCTTTGTTGTGAAGTTCTGATTTCCCACCCGAGCCTGAGCCCTGGTGGCCTCACCCAGCACCCTCCACCTTTCGGTAAGGGTTCTCCAACAAGTAGCGGAAGCGCTGGTAGTTCTTGAGCAGGTACTTGGGAGCATACATCTGCTCCTTGGGGTCAGCAGGGGGATACTCCTGCATAGTACCATCAAACCAGCCACCAGTCCGGATCAGCTCCCGGATATAATTGAGGTCTCGTTTGTCCTCATAGTCACCCCAGCGGGGAAAGTCCCCGTTCTGGGCTGACACCAGTTTGAAGTAGATCCCCTCTGGGGTGAAACACCAGGAGCAGTGCCAGCCAGCAAAGTGGAGGGGGCTGCCCAGCGACCACTGCACCAGGATGTGTCCTGTGCTGTTCTCATACTGCCGAAACCCAGGCATGGTGTAGTACTCACGGCGTCGCAAACGTATCCCGTCGTTAGCATAGACAGCCTGAAGCATCCCCATGGTGCAGCCCGAGACCACCTCCAAGGTGCCTGGTTGCTTCCAGAAGAAGCCATAGAGCGATTTGCGCATGTGAAAGGCGAAGGGCTCTGTCCAGCCGTCATAGAGCTTGAGGAAGAGCACACCATCGCGGGCCGGGATCTCATCGGCATCATCGATGATGAAGACGTCGTCCGGGCGCAAGTTGCGGAGGCGAGAGATGCCATCCCGGGTGAGGAAGGTACGCAGGTAATCATCAGCAATCCAGCCATCCTGGCGGCCGCCGGGGGGGAAGTGGTCCAGGAAGACATAGAGCACCTTGTGGCGGATGTAGTCGAAGGAGCCATTGAGGAGCATCTCACGGAACTTGAGGGGCCGCGGCTCTCCGTAGGCTGTGAAGTTGGACTCGCACACCACGAAAGCATCCACAACATCTCCCAGCTCGTGGAAGCGGACATCCAGCAGGTCAAACTCGTGGTTGACGTTGATGGCGTTGATGACCCGCCGGGGGACCTCCCGTGGCACGAGGCGGTCCTTGGTGGGCAGGTTGGAGTACTGGACCACGGTGGGGACCCCACAGCTGGGGCCGTGCCAGCCCGGCAGACACACACATTCCACCCACTTGCGCCGCTTGGTTCCGCTGGCGCTCAGTGGCTTCCGAGCCGGCTGCCCCAAGGCTGCGCCATCCGCTCGCTCCTCCTGCCGGCCTCCCATGGGTGGCTTCTCCAACACCTTGGTGCCTGGCTTAAAGCAAACACCACCTGCTTTGGTACGGACAAAGTATTCCGTTGAGTCTTCTGGCAGCACAAACTCAAGCTTGTGCAGCTCTTCGCTGGCTCTGCTGGGAGACAGGGGCTGGAGCAAGGGGGAGTGGGAGTACAGGGGTGTGCGGAGGAACTCAGCACCCCCTGGCTCAGGGCTGACCTGAGGCGTGACAGGGGCATTGTTCCAAAAGAAGCTGGAGACCAGGTTGGGACTAAGTGAAGCCAGCTCCCTGGGGAAGGTGACATAGGAAAGGGCCTTGAGGAAGTGCAAGAAGGAGATGAGGCAGAGACCAGCCATGCAGAGAGTCAGAAAAAGCTTATGGCGTCTCATCTTCATCCTGTGGAAGAGCCACGAAAAGGAAAGTCACATTCAATAGTTACTGAGGTGCAACAAGTTCACCACTGTTAGAAAAACAGGTTGGGGAAGGCAGGGATGCTGGTCCAAATTCAGCATGCATCTTTAGAGACTTGAGTCTACACCCCCACCCTCTGCCATCTTCAGTAGGATTTTGTTTCAGCTGTTACACCAAGCTGAACCTCTGCTAGATCAGTCTCATAAATCCACAAAGAAAAGAAAGGCACTGGCAACAGGGTAGAAAGCCAGGAAATCCAGAGTAACAGGAATTTGCGATCTAGTAAACTCACCACACTTGGCAGATTTGTCCCTATTCACCGATGGAAATTAAATGAACATAAACCTCCTCAGAGGTGCATCACCAGAGGGTTGGGGGAAAGTGAAGAGAGCAGGAAGGGTGAGAGAGTTAGGGGGAGCATGGTTGAAACATGACTGGTGGAAAAAAGGCAGTTTTAAAGGACCAAGATAATTAGTCAGACTGCCAGAGGCAGCCTACACTCTCCAGATCTTTACAGTGTTTGTTCAACACACACCCTAAAAAAAACACCCTTGTTCTTAGGAAATACTACTCAAGTCCACATGGAGGACAGGAAAACAAAAATAAAATTAAGATCCTGTCACATTTACTCTTCTCCCACCTGTGATTCTCAAGTCCACTGTGTCTCCATATGTTGCTGTTTGCTTTTCATTTTCTGTGGACCAGATGCTGAGGTTTTTCTGCATCTGGATCAAGGTGACAAAAATAAATGCCTAGCTGTCTCTGCTGGTAATACTGTGCCATCATGATGGATCCACATCAGGCCAGGAAGAAGCCAGTGGTGCAGAGCCCTTCCCTCCAGACAACATGAAATATTGCCTTCAACTTCCCCTCCTCCAGCCCAGGCAGGGAGTATAGAGCTGCTGTCAGGCAGAGAAGTGATTGAAGACTACAATTCAGAGAAAGGACCCCCCAAAAAAACCCAAACAAACTAATCTCACACAGTACTTCATCAAGAAAAAGTAGAAAAGGTGTTCACCATCTGCTGTTTAGGGAAAGGCAAGTTGGGGCAAAAGTGGGCACAGGAAAAAGGTCATCCAAAAATAATTTTCAAGACAGAAGCTGTCCTGGAGCCTGAACACCCTTCCTGCTGTGACAGACAAAGAGGCAGAGATCCCCACACATGTGACACGTACCACTTCACCCTCTCCACATGCTCCATTCTGGTGGTTCTCTCCTTGATGCAGTCTTCCTTCCAGGCCAAAGTTCCTGAGAGAGGCACTATCACTTATAAAGGTTCCACCTGGCACTCAGTGGTGCCAGCAATGCCTTCACTGGAGGCAGTCCCTGCTCCTGGGTGTCACAGGGGAGCTGCCCCACACCACCAGCCCCACAGGCTGACATGTGAGCAGGTATGTGGGCAGAGGGAAGAGGAACCCAACCCTCTTTGCCACTTCAGAGGGTATTAGGTAAAATACAGCAAAGTGTGTTTACTGATTAACTTGAGGAGAATTTAATATTAAAGTGAAAAGCCATAAAGCATTTAGACAGATGGCAACTGCCCAAAGGAAAACATATCTGGCTTTACACAGATGGCTCTGACATGGACTTTGGTAGAGAGGCTGTTCACAGTTGTACCTTACAGCTCAACAACAGCATTGCTGGAAACTTGGCAGTCACCATCCAGTGATATTGTCCCCAGTCCTTGGGTGGCAGGGCAAGGAGTCCCAGATTAAGCCCTCACTGAAGGACGGCAAGTCTGAAGCTGATGGGAAAGTTACAGCATGGCCATGGGAGGGGAAAATTTGAAAGAAAAATAAACAAGGAAAAAGGAGAGAGTGCTTGATTCTATTGGTTAATGTTTAGTAGGGTTTTGATATACTTTGCCACAACACAAGTCAGCAGCAGGGCAGGGTGCATGCTCTGGGCGCTACTGGGAGACCATCTTGTCAGGCACGTGGAAAGGGAGGAAATGGCTCTCCTCAGGGGGCTGCACCATGGCAGACCCTCGCCCCCAGCACTCATCCACCACAGCTCCACAGCCCTGGTCATGGCTCAGCTGGTGGGACATCATCTTGGTAGTGGCCCAGCCATTAAGGGTCTGGATATTCTTCTGTTAAAAGCCATAAAAGATCATCTTGGGACTTGCTGTCACACTTTCTTCATGGGTACAAAACAAGGGGCTGCAGAAAACCCCATAAGCATCTCTTTCTATCCATAATCGGTTTTATCTTAAGGTCCTGTTAATGTCTTGCAGAACCAGCAAGATCATTTGTAAGGCAGAGGAATATTCAGTGTCCTTTCCTTGCACATCACTGTTTTTCAGTCTGTCTTGAAGTGTGGGGAAGAGAAGAGCACATGGAAGCCATAATCCCACTAAATTAGCAGTGACTAGCTGTCAGTAGAAAATGTCCCTCACTGGTAAATGATGACACCTTTTTCCAGTCAGGTGTCCTGTGACTTCTCCAAGGCATTACTTCCAGACATCAGGCTGCTCTCTCAGACACTGAAACCCAGGCAAGATGAACAGCTGACCTGCTCCAATACAGCAATCCCAATGACTGCCAGGTAACACTGGTTTCGCTCCAGTTCCTACAGAACACACAAATGCAGGGCAGCCAGCTTCCTCTGGGCTAGCCCAGGGCTGAAGGCAAGTGCTGAAGGAATCACAGAAGGCACATCATCTTCTCAGATGGCTGTGATGCTCTGCATGCCAGAGTAAATTCCCAGACAAAAAGCCATAACTCTTGACATCCAACAAATCGCTCTGCTTTCGGAGATGCAGCTTGCCGTGTCAACGTAGCAGGACGCATGGTTTTCGGAAGCAAAGCATATTTTCCTCACTTGACATTTGCATACATCAGTATCTGTCAGGCCCAACATGTGGCTCTGCAGCTCTTCAGCCACGGGCACGACGAGCTCCAGGCAGGGCTGTGCTGCCTCGGTTCCTGCGCCGGGCTGGCATGCACAGCCCTCCCTGGCTGCTCTGCCGGGCCAGCTGGCCCTGCAGTACCCTCTGCTGTTCCACTGCTGACACGGCCCAGGAGGCAATTCTCACTGCTCAGCTGGTTTTGCTAAGGAGTGGGAACATGAACCCACTTCCTAACCCCTTCTGGAAGGGGAGAAGCCAAGAAGCAAGGCGTGTCCTTTTCAGAATCTCTTCCCTGAGAACCACCTTCATTCTCACATGCCAGGGATTCTTCTGCCAAGGAGTGGAGAACAGTCATGCACCCTTGGGTGAGCCAAGACACTAAATACTGTCAGTCATGTATCCCTTCCCATATCCTCTGATCAGCCCTGCAGTGAAAGACATGTCTGGTGCCAGCTAGTTGGAGACAGAGGCCAGCAAGGGAGGACTACTCACCCTCCCCATCTAAAATGTTTACATGTGGTGGAAATGAGAAAGGAGGTACCAGTAAGGGAGACATCTCAGTTTGTCACAGAAGAGCCCAGCTGCTCCAACACAAAGCGGCCATCAGTGACCAGGAACACAAAAAACAGCAAGAAAAGGTATTTCCCTTTTTTTGAATTTTGGCTGAGGAAGTGAATAAAAAAGTCAACTTGATCTCTGGGAGAGTGATCAAGCTGCTGTCGGGTTAAAAAGAGCAGCAAGAAAAGCTTTAATGTTCAAGTAGAAGAAAAAGGCTGAAGTAGTATGGACAGTCAGCTCCATTAAAACAAAACTCTTTAGGGAGCACACTAACTGCTTCAGCAACACTCAGTCCTGGAGAGACAAGCTGAAAGCTTCTTTTTGTAAGGGATGCTTTTGATACTTCCTTGCTTGAAGTTCTGTCTCTACCATGCACGGGAAGTGCTTTCAGAAAAGGAGGAAAGCTAGAAGTGCTACGCACGTGAGTTGTCCCCAGGCACCTCTTACCATTTTGGTGACCAGTTGATTTATACCGTCCTGAAGTAATATACTTATTTACAAGAAGCCAGAGAGAAAGATATGCACCGATAAGAGCTGGCAGTTCACCAGCCCCAGTGTTCTCTTCTGGGGAACACTGGCAAGAGGCCACACAATAGGCTGCTGGATACAGGCTACCCATCTTGTTAGGGCATGGGACTCAAGACTTCTCCGACCTCTCCCATGGCTACGGGGAAAAAGCAGCTGTGGAGAACAAGTCAGAGCAGAAGCTTATGGTATTCCCCTGATACCAAAATGCTCATCTCCTCTGCCTCAAGTTTTCCCGTAACACCCATGCAGTAACAACATAGTTGCAGATCACTCAGACACTTCCAACACAAAGTAGCAATTCAAATTGAATCGCTTTCATATGGCAGATTAAAAACCCAGTATGACTTCCACCCCCCACTCCACAGAGAGGGCCCAACTCTCTCTCTGCGCCAGTCAGAGACAAATGGAACAGGCTCCACATTTCTGGAGTACTCGGTCTACCTGCCATCCCCAAGCACAGGAACCAAGCAGGCACCAGAGCCACAGCACCTCTAAACGCTCTAAAAATCTCAAGTTAATTTTGTCCTGCAAACATCCACAGAAGGAGAAAACAAAACTTAGTATATGTCACAACTAAAAAACTCAGGGACAGCAGGACTGTACTTGGCTAAAGGGTAGGAAAAGATTATCCTACATTGCAGGAAAATCTGAGAGAGAAGCAGGATGTACCAGAACATAGCTAGGGCTCAGCATCTCTTACATGAAGGATGCCACAGTGTTTGCAGGGACTGCAAGCTACAAGGACATCAGCAAGAAGCTCTGGCAGTCACAGCACAAGGTGGTTTGAATGTAAGCAGGTCCATATCGGCTTTCCTTCAAGTCCCAAGGACAGATTAAAACATTCTTCCGTGTCCTTCATCAAGAGCTGCTGCCCACAGCACTAATGCAAAACAGCAATACCTCACAGTCCATGTTTCCTCTGCAGCCTCAAGGCAACTGACCATAAGGTGCCACTGACTTGGTACCAGCCCAGACAGCTGGATTGAGCCATGGTCACTCTCCAAGCAAGGTCAGGCTGAGGGAGAGCAAGGCTCTGTCCTAAGCACCTTCCTGTCTCCATTCTTGCAGACAGGCAAGCAGAGTGGTAAGGTAACCAACCACTCAACAGCATGCCACCATAACTTCCATTTGCCTCCCAGAGCTGTCATCCATGCACCAGTAACAGGTCTCATCAAGTCAGAAAGAAAACTGGATTGATGAAAAAAGATAGCTAAAGAGTGAACCCACACAAAACTAAGGAATGAGGCTGGCCAGGGAAGGGTGACAGCACAGCACAGAGAACGGCATTGCCTTCCCCCGCCCAGGGAAGACAGGCATATGATGTACAAGTCAACCACAAGCCTTCAGATTGTGTACATGACCTTGTTGAGACTCAACAAACCTGCAGCATCTACAAACAAAAGTCAAAAAAACAAACTAAGTATCTTTTATGCATTCCTCTAGGAGACCCAAGTGCTCCACACCAGTAGTTACTATCTGCTGCACACAGAAACGAAGACAGATGCAACACAGTCTCCAGCTTTTTAAGTGCTGTGGCTGCTCACCTCTTCAAGCACAGTATCTTCAGAATCCACACTTTCTATGGACTTTCATTGTTTCAAGTGTCTTGTCCTGTCCTTCAGTGGACTAAGCCTTGGTTATTTTAGAAGCTACACCTCCAGCTGCAGGGAGACAGCTGCACACTGTGGGACAAAGCAGCTCTTAACCCTCCATACAGAACACATGTGAGATAAAGTGGTCTTTGTTGACAAGATTTTGTCTGAAGACTGATCTTGCAGAAGTCAGTGGAACAGACCAACATCTGAACACCTTCAGAGTCCATTATAAAACCCTCCACTCAAACAGACTGTTCTTACTGAAGCTACCATATTACTAATAGCAGCATAATTATATAATTCTCCAAAACCAAGTTTAAAAGATGATCTCAGAAAAGACTAGAAGACTCTAGTGAAATCCAGTAATGGCCTACAAGCCACCAACTTAATTTTATCCAAGAAGTACTTGGATGTCACAGGGGTGCAGTACTGCATGTTAAAGGAAACTAAGCTGGATTTCAAATTCCACTGGAATCTATCAAATATTCTTCTCCGTATCCTTCAGATATGCTGGGCTCCCTCGTAGCTAATCTTCTCTCTCCAGCTAAATCCAGTCTCACCATAGGAATTTCCACTGCTTCAGAGATGCTTCTGCACATTCTAATCCTTCAGAGGCTCTCAGAAGATGCACCTTCAATTTCTTAGCATCACTAGTCTGAGCACTCCCTCTGCTACAGGAGCGGCACCTCTCTCCCTCACTTATGCCTGATATCCTGGAAGGTCTCTTCCTCCACCCTGCTTATTGCCTCCTCAAAACAGCTGGTTCCACGAAGTCTGCTGTGGTGGCCCTGGAGATTGCATCACCACTTGGCTCCAAGGCTGGGCCTCTCTGCACATCAGAGGGCGAGCTGAGGCATTGCTCATTGCACTCACCCAGGACACCAGACCCTTCTGCCAGACAAACATGAGACTTCTTCTGGGAAGGAATACTCCATCATGAGGAACAGGAGAGGGAAAAAGGACAGCACTACACAAAAAAGCAATTTATTTCTTCAGACAGACCGTGGGGTAATCAAGCATGCAAGATCGCCCTGCTAGTTTTGGTGCCTTGCAAAGAGGGACAGGTCAAGAGCAAATCATGCTTTCAGAGACTTCAAGTGAGGCATGTGACATCACAGGCTGTTGTGTCAGAGGTTCTCCCCCCTCACTCACCACTATCACAGCTTACCCATCCCTCAGTTGTCAGTTGTATGAATTCAAGCTGTCAATCACATGAAAGTCTGCTTTTACAGCCATATCAGCAGCAGATCTAACTGGGTTAAAAATAAACTTGAAGAAAACGCCTAGGCATTGGAACAAGCAGCTGACCAGCAGAAAGTTTCTAAATTATTTCACCAGTTCACTTCTGATCAAAACATGTAGATGTAGATACATCCTCAGACACTCAAAATTACAGAACTGTAGGCACTGTTCATCTAGCCAAATTTCCAACAAGGCCCCCATTCAACCACCATGAGCTCACTAATTCTTCCCAGCAGCATCAGAGAAGGAGCACATCTCAAGGAGGGAACTCAAAGAACCAGCAGCAGCAGGCAACTGCTTTCAGTGCAGATCCTGGCAGGCACTCCATGCAGGCCAAGCAAGAGGTGCACAAGCCGCAAATCCTGAGAACAGCTCCAAGATGAACAGTCCACATTACCCTCAGACCTGCGGGTCCATGGGTGAAGAGCACATGGCAGACACACCAGATCAGGCACACAAACCCTGTGCAAAGGGAAGCAGAGACTGTGTGACAGCCCAAGCAACGGGGAGATGCAGGTTGAACAGCCCAGAGGAAGGTGAAGTGTGTGCCCTGTGGGCCCAGAGCAAGGCACTTAAAGGAGGAAAGAGGCAAGAAACACTTGATGCCATGGTGATGGGTGAAGTGCACAGACCCACGCAGGCAGGAGAAACCACGTTAACTCCAGCTATATTTGAAGCGGGTGGCAGTTGTTTGTGCATCCCCAGGATAAAGACTCTCCAAGACTGATCGAGGAGAGGAATAATTAAACCCCAGGAAGACAATAAATAAAGAGAGGCTATGGAATAGCAGCAAGAGCCGAATGGCCAGGAGAAGAGCTGGCCCTCCATCCCCACCCTCGTTCCTCCTCCATCCATCACCAACTACTTGGGGTTTGGCAGTGAGCTCACTTTCTCACAGTAGCCGATCTATTACTGTTTGGAAGAGCCTCTTGCTTCCCCTCCTCCCCTCCTTTTCAGGCCACAGGGGTCCTGCTTGGCAGCCCCTGGATCCCCCTCTAGTCTGAATGTCTGGTAACCAGCCAATCCCATGCAAAGAGCATTAACCCCTCTTCACCAGGAACAGCCTGAGAAACCTGACTCCATGTTGAGAGGTTTCTCTAGGGTGTCTCTCCCTCCTTCTCTCCTCCCCTTCCCCAACCCCCCCGCTGCTCATTCTCTCGCCTTTTACCCCCTGCTTTCCTTTCACTTCTCAAAAACTAACTCCAGCCCAGGGAGTGTCACATCTTCTCGAGAATGTTACACAAGCCCATGGGAATTTTTTTTTGGACCACAAACAGACCCTTATTTATTTGTCTCTTCTGCCTTTGTTCTTCATTTCCTCTTTCAAGACTTAGGCACGACCTCGACACAGTGTTGCCTGGATCCCCCGCTGCCACTTCACTTTGTTATTATTTTCAGAAAGAAAGTGCTGATAGGCAGAGAGCTCTTCAATGCCTTGCCCCAAGGCAGGAATAAGTCAGCCCAGACTCTCACCTCTGGGCTGGACAAAGGGCATGAGCTCAGGGGCTCTGGCTTGCAGAGACAACCCCCTGCTTATGTTACCCCTCTGACTGCAGCATTGCAGCCCCTTGGATTAAATCCCCACGAATCAATTCTGCAGTCACAGCTCTATGCTGATAACAGGCATATGGTACCACAAAAAGGGGCAGTTTCCCAGAATGAAATCAAAGGCCTCCTAATGCACTTAACTCAGGGTCACATAAATCTCTCTTCTGCCTCCCACAGACAACTGGATCTTGTTTACAGGCACGGCAGCAGGCCTGGGTCTCAACAATATGTTTACTACTTCTGCACAAGCATTCCCTTTCACTAAGCAAAGCAGTACCCTGATCTCCAGATTAATCCAAGCAGAAAGAACTGAGAGCAGGTCTGTGGGAAAAGAGGGAGAAAGTCTGTCTTCCTCAGCAAAATCAAATACCATCCTGGACATCACACAGACTTGGGAATCACTTGCCTTTCACATTCTTCCTTTAAGTTGCCTTATTTCTTGAGAAGGATGAGGAAGAATTTCGTGCTTAGCCAGATGGTAATGCCCCTGACAAGAGGTAAAACCATTTGATGAAAGAATGGGTTTTTTCAGGCTGATGAGACCAAGAGCCAGGCCAGGGCAAGGTGGAACAGCACAGCTTCTCCAGGGAACATACAGTGATTACCTGTCCAACTCTGCCCCAAACGCAAAAGCCACAAAGGGACACTGTGCAAATAAAAACAGGGAAGCTGAGCATTTCTGCTCAACCGTACAACAGACACAGCAGTTTACTACCACAATCATTTGATTACAGGCCAAGTCTCTTTCTTTCTTTCTCCACCCTCAGCCCTTTTCCTCCCCTTTCAGGTCTTTAGTAACACAGATATTTATATTGAACTGTGTTTCTGAGAAGTCAGCTGCCACAAACAGATCCAAAAGGAAGGAAAGGAGAAAGACAGAACTAATGCATAAGCACATTGTGCAAGTTGGTTATGAACAAGAAGGATGTGTAGTGCAGGAGGGGAGCTGTGGTCATGTTGAAGTCAACAGGACAAGCAGGGCAGAAGCAGGACAGCCCACCTGTGTGGCACAGCAACCTGCCAGTGAGGAGAAGAACAAAGGGCTTTAAGCTCATACACAGCTGGGCTACCCAGCTCATCTTCAGGATGTTCCACTGCTGCAAGATCCTGCAACAAACTGCCCCAGTCTGCCTCTGCCCTCAGTTGGTTTCTCTTCAAGGTTTAATCACTGAGAAGTGATGGGAATTTCAGCTGCATGGTTTGCTCCTCAACCACCTGATCTACTCAGGGCTCAGGTCCTGATGATCTTATGTAAAGTCCAATGGACCATGTCATGAAAAATCTAAAAAACACTTCGGCAAGACAAGATGGGTCTTCAAAAGAAGAAAAATTATTTTAAGCACCTAAATATTTTAGGAAACAGTCCAGAAAATCTCTGCCCCCGATCCACAACAGAGCACTGTAATTGAGTGAGAGACCAAATCCAAACACCAGATTCACTGTCTTCAGCTTGAGATGGTCTCTTTACTGCAAAGACAGGACTCTGAACTCAAGAACCTCTCACACAGTCCCACACCACAGAGATGCTCAGCAGTATCATATACATGAGTGATGCAGAAACCAGAACGGCACTTTCAGGGCAGTTCAGCTGCACAGAGCCACATGCAAACAAACACAGGCAGAAAGGAAGCCCACAGCATTTCCTCATCACTAAGTGATAGACTCTGGATGCCTGACAAACTCCCCTTCCCTCCCCCCCCCAGTGCTCACGGGAAGTGAGAAGACTCTGTTCCAGAGCACAACTGCACTATAAATAATTCAAGAGACTGCTAAATTATGCAAAAGCAATCCCGTCGTCCCCCCTGGCCAAGCTGAATGCAGGTGTGGTCAACCCTTCCTCCAGAAGTTGCTGCTAGATGGGGATTTGAGGCCACAGAGGCTTTGTGCCAATAGCACATATCTGAGAGCATTGGCCACTTGCTGACAGCCAGGGCTGCACTGAGCAACGGCACGAGAGGAGGTATTTGGGGACACAGGGCTGATGGGGAATCAGCAGCTCCTTTAACCCCCACTCTTCTCCAGAGACCTCGCATGGCCCCAGGAGCAAATGCAGGAAATCGTATCCCCTTCAAGCAAGGCTGCTCAGTGGGTCTTGCCTCCACGGATCGGATTAGCTGGCAAAAGCTGCAGCTGGACACCATTTGCACAGTGAGGCAGGGAAGAAAGGACTGCTGGGGCAGGTGGGAAGGAGAAAAGGGAAGAAGAAAACCTCTGGAGTGGTAAAGAAAGACGAGTTTTGCTAACACAAATAACATACAGGGAAGGCTGAACTGAGAGCAGAGAGAAACACAGTTCTCACAGTTCAGTTCTGCTGCCCCAGTCTTCTGCCTTCGGGAGATCCTGCTTCCCAAGTTTCCCTCGGAAATGGGGTCATTAAGTAACAGAGTGCAGCTCATGCTGATCACTCCAGGGCACCGCTCTCCTCATTTACCCTGCCCTTTGCTCTGCCTCAGAGCCAGCCCTCATACTACAAGCTCCACAAAAACACCACTTCCTCACACACAGCGAGCACCGTACACTCACAGCCCAATCCTTCTTCCAAACCCCTACCTTTCCTAGCTGCTGCAGCCTCCAAGATCTGTCCGTGCCCAATGTGCTTGGCCTGCACAGGCCTCCATCCTCCTCCTTTTCCCTGCTGCCCAGCTAGAGGTATCTGTTAGATGAAGGAAGAACTGAAAGCACTACTGTAGCCCTTTCTTCAGCCTCAGCACAACCAGCTTAAAATCTCAGGGTTCTAGCTTACCTTCCCCTTCTTAAAGGGCTCAGCATTTAGCAGAGAAACTCCCTTTCATGAGTCTTTGCCGTGCTGCCTCCCTGGCTTCCTGTTCAGTTCTGTATCTGCACGCCAAGACAGGGGATACCTGCGCTTGGATCACAGGTTTCACAGCTGCGAGCCACTATGCAGCGGGGCTGATTTGCATCTGCATACATCTCTCAGGCGCGCTCCAAACCTGCTTGCCACAGCTTTGCCATCATGCAAGAGACATGCAGCAATATCCCAAGATAAAAATTAACCCAGAGCCTTGAAGAGAGCATGGAGTTTTGAGTCTGCCTGCTAACACTGGCCCAACCTGTACAGATTTACACACCAAGGGGGAAAATGACACTCTGAGGGAAAGGCAGCAGGGAGCTGGGATTATAGATTAGGCAGCAGATCAAGAAGGCGACAATATCCATGGTGAAGAGGGCTGCAGAACCCACGCAGTGACTAGAAAGTTATTGATAACCCCTGGCTCAGCACCCACACCCAGCTGCTCTCCAGGATGTCAGAGACAGCCAACAGCAAAGCAAGTACAGGAAATGTGGCACTTTGCTGCTCTCCTGACGAGCCCCTGCCACTGGGCACGGCACAGCCTTGCTCCATGCCTCAGTTTCCCTGTGTAGGAAATTCTGAGAGACTTTTCCACTCTGGGTAAGAACTTACCTAATTAAAAGAAGCTTAATAGGTTGCTTCAAGTTCCTTGGAAAGAAATTCTGTCAAAATGCAAGACAGAGATGATCCTCAGAAAGAAGAGAAGCCCCCTCTGCTTTTCTCTCTTCTGGTCAGCAACATCCACCTCTCCTCTTGCTTGCAATCTGTGCATTACGGGCTGAAAAAGACTTCTGGCAACGCTCAGTGTGGCCATACCCCACAGCCACAGCTGATGTTTTGGAAAAAGCCTATTTAGACACAGACCTGGGCGCTCCCCTAGGTGGGGAAACAAGGAACCTTAGCTGAAGTCATCAAGCTGCCTATTCAGCTAGGGGGGTTATCTTGGTACAAAAGGCCAAGGCCCCAACAGCAAGCAGATCGCATAACTTTTGCTGTCCTAAAGCAGGGAATAATTACTTCCAAAATCACAATTCTAGAACAAGTCCTTGGTATTTGTAAGGCAGCCAGTTCCCTTCATGCTGCTTCTTCCCTCAGCCTTCCTGATGAAACCTCGAGCTGCAGTGCTGCCATTCCTTTCACCTATCAGCTCTACTGAGCAAGTTTCTGAGCACAAAAATATACCCACCCTGCTACAGGTGTTCAGAGGTCTGAAGAGCAGGAGGTACCTGTTGTACTCCAGGAAGAGCTTCGGAAGTAAAGGGTCTGCATGCCAAGGAACACAAAGAAGTCAGAAAAAAAAAAAGTAAAGAAATCCTGTTTCTGCCTTCCTTAGATATGCAGCCAGAGTTTATTCCGCAGAGACTCAGGCATAGAGTGCTTTTGTACATCCTACACCACTGCTCCAGCGCACAGCATTTCTCTTCACCTTCTTCTGGAGAAGGGGGAACTCAACAGCAGCTCTGCCCTGGCCCCTGGTCCTGGCACTCCACGCAGCACTGCTGCTGCAGCACAGCCTAGTCTATGCAAGACACTCATCTAATGCTCTCAAAGTGACCCAAACCTGCCCACAATGACAGGCTTGGCCCCTCCATGCAGCTCTGTCACGGCTCCTCAAGGCCAGGATGCATCACTGACTCGACAGCACGGTTCATGTGTGCACTGCAGATGTCACCACCTTTCCAAGAACATCAAGGATGGGGGACAGCAGACATTCCTAAGACACTCTCCATATCCCCCTAGATTGCACTGCCCCATGCGCCTACCTTCCCCAAATTTCAGATCCCACTGTAATGTTTCATTGGAGTGTCCTGATAGCATTTTGTGCTAGTGAAGTGCAGCCTGACCTTTTGTGCAGAACTTAGGGGTGACAGTAGCAGAAAACACACAGGCACATCTACCTACACTTATCTGCTTCTGTAGTCAGGGCTGGTAACACCAACCAGCCCTCTGAGGCACCTCCACTGACCTAAAGTCATGAAGGCATCTCTTGTGTCAGTCAGTACGCCCTCCTCTCTGCCAGAGTTACTGACAGCTGTACCAGTCTTCGTTAGCACCACCTCCTCCAGCTACATCCCACTGATTGGGTGACAGATGCCAACAATGTACAAAGGGCTCATTTTAGAGCAACTAACCCCACCTAAAACCTAATCGGCTGTTAGGCACGAATGCTGGCCCAGCTTGCCCTATCTATCCATCACTGAACTCCCACACTTCCTTCCTCCACCTTTACGATCCAGCACAGAGGCTGGGGGGTGTAGGGGTGTCAATTTGTGATAGCAGGTGCACCTTGAAGATGCTGTTCGCTAGAGAGGAGGAAGCTCAGACACAGCCAGCTGAAAACTCAGCTATAAACCCTGCCACAAGACGGAGTTTATCTCTGCTTGCTGACAGGTCAAAGCAAAGGAAGGATAGAGAGAAACTTGTCTATCCTAGGTGCCCTTCACATCCGGAATGTGCAGAACAACATCTATGTGCACTACCCTGAACAATTGCCATACCCCTGACTGCTTACATGCTCCACACTCATTTCAGGCAGAAACTCAGCAAAAGTGCCTGTGTTCCATGGTAAGTGCATCCAGCAGGACCCGTGTGCATCGCTACACGCACCCAGCAAAGAGCCACCCACGTCTGTCACACAAGCATCCCTTAAAGGCATGCAGCAAGCATGTCACACCAATCTGGCAGGCCCCAGTGCCACCCTGCACTTAGCCAGTTGCGCGTGGGAGAAGGAGGAGAAAGGTAAACACAAGGCACATGGGAAGCCCACAAGTACACAAACTTCACAGGTACGCTCCTCAGGCAAACACACTGAGTGTGTCTGTGCCTGCCATGTGCCTGGCCGAGGTTCAGCAGGCTCTGTGCTCACCATGCAGCCCCAGCAAGCCTCCAGAGCAGCTATCCCTGCCTCATGTTGGGCACAAGTGCTCCAAGCAAGTTCACAGTTGTGAGCATCCACTGACGCTAACATTCCTGCAAGTACACTATTTTCCACCCACTCTTCTTGACCTCCTTGCTAAGGCAACCCCTGCATGCCACGCAGGCAATGCTTTTTCCAATCTTACCAGCATTTGCAGGGAGGGAGGGAAGCAGGCAGGCAATTCAGCCACCAAAGCCACTTTGGAAACAGTGTGGAGGGCACCTCCAATAGAGGTGAGCCACAGCAGCACCTGAAGACCAAAGGTATACTAGCCAAAAGGCAGCAGCCAGGCAACCAAATTAGGAACTGGGCAAGAAAATACACCTGCGGCTAGCCAGAATCCATCCCCTCTCCTAAGGATACAATTGCCATATCCATGGCATTAATAAACAAGCTATGCAGGTAAAACTGAATCCTCAAAGGGAGGAATGCTATACCTTGCAGTGGATATCTTGCCCCTGCTGCAAACTCACCTGAGGGTGTAGAGGAGCTATAAATCTTTGAGGGACTTTTACGACATGCAGTAGAAGAGCCACAGCACTCCTCTTCTGCAGTTTGCAATGGCTTTCATTCAATGCTTGTTTCCTAGTGCTACAGGGGGCTGGAGACTCCCTTCCCAGGAATAGCTCAAAGGACTGCTCTTCTTCACTCTAGCTTGGGAGGACACGTTCCCAGCACTACTACTGGGGCTGAAACAAGCGCAGGTGCTAGAGCTGTGTTTAGGGAGGCTTTAGAAACTGGAGGTTTGCTGGACTGTAATAATCCTTCCCCCACTCAGAGATGTCTCTCCATTGCCTGAGGGTCAAGCAACAAATAGTAGATCCTGCTTGATTTCTGCCCTTTTCTGACAAGTTGGTAGCAGCCAGGCTGCAGCAACAGGAACTTGCAAGTGCTTCCTAAATCACAGGTGCCAGCTGGACTTAAAGACCCCTGCGTGGGACCCACAGAGCACAAGTGACAACCTTTGGGGAGGGAACTTGAAAAGTTCCTGCTGACTCACACTGTGCCAAGGTGAGGGGCAGAGGGGCAAGAGTAGTCATGAATTTAAAATTCAGTTTGCACAGGCTTGGGGGTTCCTGGTGACTCAAGTCATATTTGTTAGCAGGGGTGTCACCGAGTGTTTCCACAGGCTTGAACTTCCCACTCAAGAGAAGAGATTTGGAATTAACTGGAGGGTTGTTCTACAGGAGGAGAGGTGCTCAGCACCCACGCTATGTTCTGGAGACAGGGCAGGTACGCTTCTGACCCAAGCTGTGCCCTAGGGTGCAAAGGAAAAATCCAAGATCCCGACAGAGTTTCTGGGACATAGGCAGTATTCTCGTGAAACTCAGGCGCGGCTCGAGGAAACGCAGCATGTGGAAATCCCCGAAGGAAAACCAGGAGCTGAGGCACTGAGAGAAGCCTCTCTCCATCTCGCGCCACACTCCCCTCCTCACTGAGCTGTCTGAGGAAAACTAGAGCTGCAGCAGATGCCGTGTTCCCCATCGACCTTGTCACACTCGCCCAGGAAGCAAAACTCTCGCAAGGACTGAGCTACACCAGCCCGTGTCACTCCGGTAGGACACACAGCTATTCCAGCCCACAAACAACCCGAGAGCTCTGCACGGGCGGGGAGAACTTGGGTGCCCGCGTCCCTCTGCGGGCAGCCCCGAACGGGGGAACTGCAGCCATCTGACATGGAGACAGAGCAGGGCAGAGGGGACGTTTGACGGTACACATTTATTTGTATGGATTTTTTTCCCTCCCACGCACACACTCCTGTTACTCCTCGCTTGCTGCAGGCTTGGCACGCATCCCCAGCCCGTGCCCTCCTCGCAAGCCGAGCCCGGGCAGCAGATGGGCCTTGGCTGCAGTGCCCCGGCCGGAGGGAGGGAGCCTCCATCCCCGGCGAGCCCGCCGCTAAGGGCAGGGGGCTGGCAGCATCACCTCCCTCCTCCCCACAGCCTATGCTCCCTAGCAGGGGATGCCGGGATTATGGGGGGTGGGGTGGGGAGGAGGGGGGAAGAGAATAAAAAAATAGCACTAATATAAATAAATAAGGAGCGCGAAGGTGGGGGCTTGGTGGGGGAAGCCTCTCCGGCAGCGCTCGCAGGGGATGACGCCGCACCCCCAGACCGAAGCACAACTTGGAGGTGGCGACAGCGGCGGGGGGGGGGACGGACCGATGGGGGTCCCGCCGCCGCTGCCCGCAGCCCGGGGCGGCTCCCCCGGGGCGTGCTCTGCCCGCCGCCCCAGCCCCGCTGCCCGCTCGCTCACTCACCCCCGGCCGGCGCAGTGTCGGTGCCCGCCGGGCCCCCGGCGGGGCGAGGCTGCCGCTCGCCCCCAGCCCGCCCGCCGCCCCCCGGCATGGCTCGGCGCCGGCCGCGGCGAGGCGAGGCGAGAGGCGAGCCCGGAGCCCGCAGCCCCCCGCCTTCTCCTTCGCGGAGCGGCCCGGCACCTCCTCCCGGCCGCGGGAAAGGATGCGCTGCGCTGCGGAGCCGCGGCGAGCCGAGCCCCGCCGGCAGCAGCGGGCAGGGCTGCAGCAGCCCCTTTTGTGCCGCCCTCACCGCCTGTCTCCTCCCCCGGCGCGCCCGCCCGCCCCCCCGGGCCGCCGCCGCGGGCCGCCCGCCCCCCAGGGCACGGCCCGGCCGCCCCCCGCACAAAGGAGCCCCGCGGATGCGGCCCGGCGGGCGCGGAGGGCCGGGCCGGGGCGGGGTATCGAGGTATCGAGCGGGCTGCGGTGGCGAGTGCCGGGCTAGGCGGTGCCCCCCGAGGATGCTGCGGGGCCGAGGCAGAGCCGCCGTGCCGCCCGCAGCCCCGCGGCAGAGCCGCCCCCTCGGCATCTCTGCCCGCGCCCCGGGGGGCGAGCGGGGGCGGGAGCGCTCGCTGTTTGGCGAGAGGAAGGCGAGGCGAGCTGGGGATGCGTGAGCTGCCTTGCCCGGCGACATCAGGAAGTTTTGCTGCGGTGCCAGAAATAGAACCTGCGTCTGCTGACTCCCGGTCGTGCACCCTAACCGCAAAAGCTACCTTTTCTCGATTCAACTTTTCCCTGCCTTCTTCCACGTTGGGCCCATCTTTGGAAAGGAAAACAAAGCCAAGCCAAACCATAAAACCACCACCCCCTCTCCCCTGGCTGAGCGGCACCACTACAAACATGCTGAAACACAACCAGGGGACCTCACCCCTTGCAGCCAAGAGCGAGCAAAAGGTTAAAGGAAGCAGAATTAGAGTACACCCTTCCTCATTTCATGGGAATTTGGAAAAGCAGAACATTACAAACAAAGCCTCCATGCCAGCGCCTCCCCAACTTGCCGTTTATCATGTGGGCACGCTGGGCAGCTCGCTGGGGAGAAGTTGAGAAGTGGCTCTGTCAAATTGCCGCGCCTCTTCTGAGCACTTGTGGCATCCCAATGGGAATACACAAGCATCTGCCCTACACTCTGAACTGCTGCCTGGCCAGCACCAGAGAGGGTTTCCATGGGAAAGGGTCGCCCTAATTTTGAGTTTTAAGGCCAAGATGGAGAACGTGTCAGAGCTCAGGCAAAGAGACAGCGTAACTGAAGGGGAATTTTCCCCAATGCAAACTCAGCTAGAAGGATGAGTAAAGACAGCCAGAGGTCAGTTGGATTCAGAAGTGCCTCTAGAGTATTGTAGAAGTGTTCAGGGAAAGGAATGAGGACATAGGAAGACAACGATAAAGCACGGGAAGTTCTCACAGCATGAGAGGGTACTTTTGTGGCAGACACAATACCGCACCAGCACAGGTCCTTGAGGACACTGAAAGGTTCCACCTCGATGACAGCAATATGATATTGGTGGGAACACACGGGGAAGACACCACCATCCCCATCTCCATGGGTCTGGCATGAAGTTGCTCTCTGACAAGATGGTCATGGGTCACTAGCAGAGAACTGGGCTTGAAAGGACTCCCCAGCTCCTACGTCCCTAGGGAGAATTTGACAGCCTTGATTCAACTTGCAATGAGTCCTGGGGTTTTTTTGTTTGGTTTTGTTTTGGTTGGTTGGTTTTTGTTTTTTCTGAGATGGCTGGCAAGTGACAGCACTAGCCTTGCATGTGTGGGTGATTCCACCTCTGGGAGTATAAATCCTATTAGGGATGAGCAGCTATCATCAGTTCCTTTCCCCCAGCCAGTGAACACCCATCACAGAAGGGATGGTTGGCACTAATGGGAAGAAAACATCACTATTTCAGACCTCCTTTGTTCATAAAACATTATCCCTTGGCTTCAAATATTACCCCTGGGGTGATGTGAAGACAGCTAACACTTTTCCATGTTAATGTGACAAAACCAAAAGCTTACAGGCTCACCCAGAGATTGCAAATGTTCAAGAGCATCAGACCACAAACCTAGAGGTAGAATAACATCCTATGCACAGAGAGGCCTCTGCAATACCACAGCTCCTCAGTCTTGTGAGAGTGTTTGCCACACTCAGTACTCCTAACTAGAGAGGCTCCTGCAGCCTCCCTGAGGTGTCTGCCCTCTGCTACACTATGCAACAACGTGAAGGGGAATGTGGGATTTTAGCTTTGCCTCTGAATCATTGTGTGAGGAAAGACAAGATTTTGCTCTTCTTTCCTGAGCTAACCAGAGCAGAATGATGCAGAAGGCTGTTGTTTCAGCATGTGCTAGTACACTGCCAGATGCAACAGCACACTGGTATCTCCTTCACACCAGTGCAACTGCATCTGTATCTCCTCTAAAGGGGGACCTGGTTTCCAAAGCCATGTGGTACTGGGTTTGCAGGTCCAGACACAGCAGTTGGGGGTTTTATATATTTTTACTAATGGTATTATGTGCTTTGATGGCACCAGTGTGAGGCTGTAGTCTTAGATGTAGTATCCAAGCACCTCATGATTTCTAATTTACTCAGTGATCATCTCTTCTCCTAAAGGTAAAACCCCAAACCTTTGTCACTGTTTTACATAAAAGAAACAGAGGATTAGAAAAGTTATGTGATTTGCTGGAGGCCAAACAGAGAGGTTGTGGTAGGGCAGAAAATTAACTATGGATCTTGAATTAGCACCATAACCAATTGCTGTCTGTGGAGCTTTTTCTCTCTGTTTTTGCGTACTTTGGTTTGAGACATGCTGGACAAGCTCCCTTGGGGTAAGGAGTCGTTTTTAGCCCAATGCCTTACAGAAATGAACTCTCACAATCATGTTGTCTGTTTGCCTGTCTATCAGCCGCCCACAATATGGTTTGAATCCACAGGCCAATTTCAACCCAAGCAGCAAGGAAGGGATTTTAGAGCAAAACAATTCAGATGAGCTCCATGATGAGCCAAAAGAGGGGAGCGAAGAGAAGGAGGAGGAGAATGCTTATGTGTGCCCGTGGGCTGCGTGGCATCCAAACACCACTTCTGGCATGGCATGTGGTGCTTCCAGCCTCTCTCCGGGGCAAGAGAGCTCGGGTGGATGTGCGGGGCTGGTAAGGCCGGGAAGCAGCTGATCACACTGCAGGGATGTGCTGGGCATGCAGCAACCCCAGGCATGAATGGAGCAGAGGTGATCATCCTGCCGCTGGCAGAGCAACTCCTGCTCTCCATGATCCCTAACCGCCCCCCGCCCCCCCACCCCACCCCCCGCCCGCTGCCTCCCCGGGGAAAAACAGCCGATTAACATATTGCAATGAGTTAACCTTAAATGGTCTAAAAATCCAAACGTCTGCATGCAAATGAATTCTGATGGAAGCAGCAAGATAAAACACCAGCCAGCCACAGCTGAGCCTGTTTACTAACTGAGATACTTTTGTGTGTGCAGCTGAAGCCAAGGTGGTGCTCTCAGTCCTGTGATGATTTGTATGTCCCCACCCCATGCTTCTACCTTCCCAGGTATGAGGCTTTGAAGCAAAATATTGTTCTCTATGGGATTTTTTCTTATATTTTGATGGCCGTGATCTGTGTCATGCCCTGTTTTCTTCTTCTTGGTCAGTGCCAAAAGTGGCTGGTGTGGGGAAGAGCCTCCAGGCAGGGTGTCAGGCATATGTTGGGCTTTACGAACCCAGCAGAGCTGGTAGCTCCAACCTGCCAGCCAAAGGCAGGGGATGGAGAGGCCCTTCTCCATCACTTCTGGGTGACCCTGGTTCACACCCCAGGGGATGTGTTCAGTTGCTGTTAGGTGACTTTTCTTCGCCCTGTGGTTAATGCTGATAAGTGATTCTTGGTCTCTCTGTGTTCGAGTCACTGACATTAGGTTAACTCCTTCGCACTGAGTTACAGAGCAGAGTTAACGGTGTCAGAGCCAAACTTTCACTGTCGCCCTTTCTCCAGAAGATCATGTCTTCTCCCCCCCCCCCTTTGGAATTAGAGTCCTTTTAATGCCCTTTGGAGCTAGACTTTGCAAACAAAGTCCTCCTTTGAGCCAACCAGTCTTGAAATCCGATGCCCTTGTTCACTTTGCACTGCTGGTGGCAGGGAGGGAAACAACAAAGTGACATTTCTATCAGTCACAATGCAAACGGCATGAGACAATGATATTTATCTCCTCCTTGGGGGCTCTGAGGCCTTGTATCCGAAGAAAATTACAGTCACTGGCAACCACCATTTCCAGCAATCAGGCTGTAGTTGAGCAAGTGTGAAGATGAACAAGGGCTGGTACAAATACTCAGGGACTAACCCTAACAGCAGGATCCGCCCAGAAAAGATGCCTTTCGTGCAACAGAAACAAACAAATACCTTTAAACTTGCACTGGTGTTAAGTAACGTAAAACTTTGCCAGATAAGGACTGTTTGCTCTCATTTAGGGGTTTCTGGCAGCCCTGCTCCTTGGATTATTTGCTGAAATGCAAATAGCATTTGACTGTTTTTCAGTTTGCAATCTTAAAGGCAGAGAGATTGAGTTTCATCCTCATCTACTACTACAGGACAATTCTCGGCAGCATGAAAAATCCAGTCTTTCTGCATCTGGGAGGGCAAGGAGGACAGTAGGCATGGAGACAGAGTGTTTGCTGCCACCAGTATCCTGACAGGCCCAGTTAACATCACATGTACCTACTAATGCCTCTCCAGCCTGCAAACTCCTTAGCATGGAGCTGTATTTTGTGGTAGAGTTTCAGACCACTCGATGTATCGCAGCTTCCACCACTGACTCTAAGAACAACGGAAATGTAAGTAATACCAAGCCAGTGGTGGCTTGACAGAAAGGTGAAGCAAAAATTTGGTTTGGCAGCAACTGAATGTGTTTCAACATAAGTTTGATAAAAAACTTCCCCGCAAAAAACAGAAGAAGAAAGTGGCTTCAGAGGCATCTCTGCAGCAAGGCAGAGGAGGTTTTTAACAGCAATTGAATATAAGCAGCTCAGGGCACTGAGAATCCTGATGTCACGGCATGCTGCTGTACTGAATCACCTGCTCTGAGAATGACAGCAAACCCTTCTGGTGGAAGAAATGCTGCCTGGCTGGTTATTTTCTGGTGTCTTCCCCTAAGGAGCAACAGCAAACAGAAAGGAGAATGTTGTCTGCCTTCATTTCTCTAGCTCTTTTCACTGCTTGAGCTTGGGTTGGCCTGCACCTGCCGGAGTGCAGGGGGTCAGTAAGTGCCAGCTCTCCCAGCGATGGACACATGAGCCAACAGATAATCACTGTTCGGCTTTGGAAACCAGATAAGCCAGAGGATTTTTTTTTCCCCAGTGTGCAGAACTGGGAGAAGCAAAGGTGAAGGTGAAGTCAAAAGGAACAAATCTCTGTGTTCCTTCGCATCTGTGAAGGATGCAACAACAGGGGGTGGGAAGGATTCTGGGAACATGCTGGAAGCCACGTGTACCCCAAGGGAATGGCTGGGAGCCTTGGGGATACACGGAGCTGTTGCTGCGGTCAAGGAGAAGCAGATGATCTCTTGGAGGGAGGCAGTTTGCTCCTTCCCTCCATCCAAAGGATGAGTTTTGCTCTTCACACTTGAGTGTTAAATTGCTCTTGAAAACATAATTATCACAACATGAGGGAAAAAAACAAAAACTGGAGAAAAGTAAGCTGCACTTCTCCCTCCACACACAGCACCCATGGTTATCATCAATCACCCCTCTCCAGTCCCTGGTTTGCAATTTTGCAGGCACTTACTCTGCATTTCTCCACACTAAACCAGGCCCAGGTTAACCCACCTCCATGCCTCTCTGGGCCTGCTGCCTCCCTGTCTCACGTGCTCCTCTTATTCCCCCATGCTGCAGATCTGGCCTGCTGGGAGCTCCCAAAGGAGAGCTGAAAAGTACCATGGGGAAGACAGGGGCAAAGGGAGTTTCCTCGTTTGCCACTTGGGTAACATTTCCAAATCCTCTAAAATGGACCTGTGCTACCAGAAAAGGAAGTCCTAGTCCCTTGGAGGTGCTGAGGGGGAAGACAAGACCATCACATGCTCTCTCCAGCCTCGCTGTCCTTAATCCTCACTGCAGGGCCTCTTCCGGACCTGAATTCCTGCACTGACATGTCAAGTTACTCACTGGTCATGGTATCTCTAGGCAAGTTCCCTCCCAGCATTGGTCCAGGCAGTAACCACAGCCAAGACAGGGATATGTTGAGAAATACTTCTTCAAAGGCCCATCCAGTGCAGCACCAGCCCTGTGCTTGAGCATACTGAGATTGTGTCAGAGTCATTTTACCAGCATGGGCAGGAAGGAAAATGCCATGCTGGGCTGGTTTGTGTATGGTGGCCATCATCTGGAGGAGTTTTACTTTGCTGTTTGCATTCATTCCAGATGAATCTTCACCTCCATCAGCTTCTGGGGTGCCCCCCAGTGTGTCTGCTGTTGCTCATATCCAGCACCCACAGAGGAGGAAAAGCCCTGGTGCCACAGGTCTGTAGTGGCATGTGCCTCTGACCCAGAGCCTGGTGCTGATCTCAGTGACTAATGCAGTCAGTGCCTTCTGGCTGAAGGAGGAAACCTGGGGAAATGCAGGAAGGTGCAGGACATGGCCAAACCCCAGAGCCCACAGCCGCTCCATGATGTGAAGCCCGAGCCATAGCAGGACTCTCACCTGCAGCTCAGCTGTTTGGCTGCAAAGTCACTGGCTGGGTGGTTGTGCTCAGCTTGCAGCCAGAGGGATGCCAAGAGCTGCTTGGGCAGCACATGAGTGAGATAGTCTTGAAGACATGGGTGGATAACAGTGAGAGAAACCACAGGAAGCTTCCTGTGGCATGGTGAAGCAGCAGTTAACTCTTCTGTGCATGGCACGAGGACCTAAAGTGTTCACCAGCAGGGGAGAAATTTATTGGGGCCCCCAGGAAGGGACACCGCTGGGCCTTTTCTGTGGGAGTTGGGGCTGTTGGCCAGGACCAGGTGGACTTACCTCAGCATGTGGATTTTCGCTGGCTTCCTGTTGCTTGGGGATGCCCCCAACACCTCTGAATTGTGACTTTTCCTCCCATAAATCAGAGACAGGAGAAACATGTTTGACCATAGCTATCCACATACACTTGCAGAATTGCTCCTGGGACAATGTTTTCTGGAGTTAGCTTTGAAGCATTCCCCATGGTGTGGTTTCCACCACAGCCTCCCTGAAAGCACACCTTTGCCTTGAAGGTCTCAGGCGAGGCACCAGTCCAGCCATCCCTTCTGCTTTCCCTTGCCCTCCCCTCCTAGGCCTTGATGTTGACCTGATGAGCCTTCCTTGATTTGGCATCTTTTTCAGCATCTTTTCATGTCTTGTTGTGTACATATCTATCAAAAAGCCACAGGCTGGACCTTAAGCCACCCAGACATGCAGAGACGTGGAAAGTGGATTTGGGAAGGGGTGAGGGTAGGGCCAGAAGTCCTGCAGCCCCTGATAAGCACAGTCCCATGCCAGGTGAGGCTGGCTCACATTGCAGCCAACCTCCCCTGGGAGCACAACAGCTGCTGCTCCCCTCGACTTCCCCCATCCAGCCTCCAACACAGGCAAGGGCACCATGGGACTTACAGCCAAATGAGTGAAACTGCTGCTGCCTGAATGGGTTTTGACTGGGGCTGGATTGATTGTCCCAGCCCCTGGGACAGATTCAAGCATGTCCACTTGGGTAACTGTAAAGAAAACAGGCTTGAAACCAATTTTATTGCAACCAGTGCCAGCTGTATGCATTGATAACATTGTGGAGAAGAGTTATCAGTGTTGGGAGGGGCTGTCTCGAAGTTACCACTCTTTCACCACAGGTAGAGGGGAGATGGATGCAGGTACCCGAAGGTGCCTACAACATCCACAAGATATCCCTTACAAGTAGTGAGAAGCCAGGGCAGCCCCTTGGGGGACAACAATCAGGACAACCTCAGCCTGCCCCACACTGTGCTGGCAGGCTGCTTGTCTCACCCCTGCTTGCACCTCAGTCATATCAACCCACATCTCCTCCACCCTCGGTGAAGACGGGGACACAGAGCATAGTGACATCCTGGAAATCCAATAGCTGCCTTTCCCTTCAAAGGAGGGGACTGTTGTCTGTGTCTGGATCCAGCAACTACAACATGTGGGCCATTTGCTCTCCCCTTGTGTGCCTGTTCTATCTACATCTCATTTTATTGCTCTTTCCTGAAGTACTTGTGAGATAGAGAGGCTTAGCAAAGCATCCCAGAGAGAGCCATTTAAACTGTCTTGGGAGGGGTGACAGGCACAGGCAGGAAAGCCAATGGAGCCACTGTCAGCAGGACTCCTCTGACCCTGCAGTCTCTCAGCTGGCAAATTTTGGCTGCATTGGCTTAATCAGAGTGTTCTCCTGGGCTGCACTGAGTGAACCACACGTGTGAGGCATGAACCGGATCGGCTCTCCCGGGCTCATTAATCTGGCTGAACCATTAAACCCTGCTCGGGGTGATGGTTTATTGCAGGGCTAATGTGGCTGTGCTGCCGTGAGCTGCACACCCTGCCTGGCCTGGCACACTCTCACAGAGACCCACAGACCCTGCCTGCATGGGGGCTTGCAGCCCCACGGAGCCCTCAATGGAGACTTGCTCATCTTCCAAGCCAGGGCAGATTCCCAACTGCCCAGAAACACAAAATTCGGAAAGCAAAACGAGACCTGGAAAGGAAATAACACTGGAAGATCTGATTGCATCTGAGCTGCTGCAGCTGAGCAGGGTTAAAAGGTAACTGAGCCTGACTTGCTGTCACCACCAGCCTCCTCACGAGCAGGCTTGGCCTCCTCCTGGGCACGTTCAGAATTACTGGGTCAGCCAGTGACCTCTTTTGCCAAGTGGCTCAGGTTAACCACAACCATTTCATGGCCAGCCTTTGCTTGCCCAGCTTATGTTGCCTGTGCCAGAGCAAGCAGAACCACACGTGGGGTGGTTGGCCAGCATCAGTGCTGTCCCGGCCAGGGAAGAGGGAGGAAGCAGTGGCTTTATGTCAGGGTGCAGCTCCAGCTGATCCCTGTGGGTCAGTTAGGGCTGCAAAGGAGGCTTTGGTAGGTCTGCTTGCTCACCTGCTGGATGTGGTGTCACAATTAACTGCTGTGCTTGGGGTACCTCCGAGGGAGGAACACAAAAGAGGCTGCTGCATGTATCCCTCAGACAACTTCCCATAGGAGAAACACCTGGCCAGGAGCTGTCATGTCACCAGACAGCACCCAGGTGGGGATGAGCTGGGGGTCAGGACAACAGAAAGTACTTCCCCCAACTCTTGCCCCATGGGTACATCACACACCGGCACTGCTGGGCTGCCACAGAGCCCAGAGTTCACCGAAGCGTTTTCCAAGCCTGAGGTCTTGTTGCCAAAAGCTCCTGAGTTTGCAGAGAGCTGTGTGCTCCCATTTGTGGTGTTCCTGCCCTGCCTGGAGAAGGGCTTTGAGGTGTGAGGACAGCGTGGTGCCAGCACCAGAGAGGCACATACAGGAGGAGCAGGGCCGGTGCCCTGGGTGGTGTCAGAGCAGAAGAGGGGGCTGGTGTCCTCTCCAGATGCAGCCCGTGTAACTTTAGCTCCAGGCCATCCCTATTTGTCTTTGCTTCTTGCATGTTGTGAATAGATATTAGCTCAAGCTCAATGAGCTCCACACAGGTCTTGGAACCAGATGATTCAAGCTGAGATTTGTTCTATATCTCGGGTTTCACATGTTTTTTTAGCTGCATTTTAATTGTGGGGGTTACCTTTTTTGATTCATGAGATGTTTTACCCAGGTGCCATTCCTTCATAGCTGTAAATATCCCTAATAAATCCCATTCCTGGTATATGTGAGGGTAAGAGGAAGTGCCCTACAAC